>BMAU01001456.1:0-1200000 GCA_019973935.1 Trichonephila clavipes | reverse complement strand
TGGTCTTGTCACGAGTTCGAGCACAGTACCAATGAAGACTCGCCGTGAAGGGCAGATATGCACGCTAAATCGGTCGAGAGCTGAAACGTCCTCCCGTTGGTGTGGCGTGGTGGTTAGGAGAGGGGTTGCCACCTCAGGTGTCGTCCATGTCTCTTGACCATTGTTCAAAATTACGTGGTGCGCCGCCAAAAGCCTTCGTGTAGCTGAACAGTGCGACGTTAGTATTCACTCACAATCATGACCACTGTGACGATTTAGAAAAATTTATGAGTAGCGTGAGACTCAAGAAATTACATTATTGATTTATTACATCTACAGCTATTATAATATTTACGCTTAGGTAGAAGTTATTCAAACTGTAGAGTGTTTCAATTCTACAGAATATGCTATTGGTGAATAAGAAGGCAAACACGATGTCCCTTTTCGAGTGTTTCAAAGCGGACTGCGCCTCCACTCTCTTGGGGTGGGAGCGGTCCCTTCTTACACCTCGAATTTCACTCGAAGTTCCTGCTCTTGCAGATGAGATCCACCTGTTGGTTTTCTCACTGTCATCGGTTGTCGTCGTGATGTGAGATGAAAAGACCTCGCAGTATTTTAGGGTAGCACGTGGGGATGTAAACGGCATAAATGCTGTCTGCATGGGGAAGCCGATCTTGCAGTTGCGAGGCGGGAAAACGTTACACCCCTGGGCTATTGTAGCCACTCAATGATTTCTTAAAAATGAAAAAAAAAAAATTAAATTCTATTTCTGTGTAAAGAACCCTAGATATGTGTAAAATACTTCAATTGAATATCTTTTTTTATTGAAAGAATGTGACGGATATACAAAGAAATCTTTTTTTCCCCTTACAAATAAAAATTCGATACAATGAATAAATTTAATATGTGTTTTTTACAAAAATAATTGCTACATCATATTATAGCAAAATGGGAATATATGATTTGAATAATAAAATAGATATTCGACGATAGACATGATGGTCTTGCTGAATATAAAATTTCCTATCTGTATTATAATAGTTTAGTGGCCATGGTCACGGAGTCGTAGTCGGTGTGTCATGAATTCGAGCCCCAGAGCTACTGAAAACTCGCCGAGTAGAGAGACTGACACACGTTAAATCTGTTAAGGCTCGAAGACTTCTCTTTGGCATGGTATTGTAGCTTTGAAAGGGAGTGCCAGCTCAGGTGTCGTTCTCGTCTCTTGATCGAAGATCAAAATTTGCCGTTTTGCTTTTTAGTGTAACGTTAACCCTCTAACCGGATAGCACGGAAAATTCCGTCAGTGTAAAGATGCTTCGAAAATGGACTGTACGGATTTTTCTGCCTTCAAGTAACGTTTTCAAAAGCGGATTAGCCGCACTTTTCTGAAATCCTTTCCCCCTTTTAAAATATAACTGTGACTTTGACATGTTTGCATTGAAGAAAGCCTTGTCATCGGCCCACAATACTAGTCCAGGTCCTGATGGCATATCCTATGTATTGCTTCGCCATTTGAGCGAGGATTCACTAGTAAGTCTCCTTTACCTATTCAACCGAATATGGAGGGGAGCAGGTGTATCCTACTCAATGGCAAGAAGCCATAGTGATCCCCATTTTAAAACCTGGAAAGATCCTAAGAACCCTCTCAGCTATCGACCGATAGCACTCACGAGCTGCCTTTGTAAGACACTAGAACGTATGGTCAATGCCCGTCTCGTTTACCAGTTAGAAAAGAACAAATGCATTCCTCTGTTTCAGAGTGGCTTCCGTAAAGGAAGATCCACTCTCGACAATATTATTACGCTAGAAAACAAAATTCGAAACGCTTTTGTCCGGAGGAATCATTTGGTTTCTATCTTTTGATATCGAGAAGGCATATGATCGTACTTGGCGCTATGGGATACTTCGCACTTTATTTGATTTTGGATTCAGAGGCAATTTGCCTACTTTTATTCAACATTTTTTAAAACTTCGTACTTTTAGAGTGAGACTGGCTGGCACTCTTTCTGCTCCTTTACCCAAGCTGAGGGAGTTCCTCAGGGGGTATTTTGAGTGTCACCCTTTTTATATGTCATATCTCTCACATTTTAAATGTTTTATCGCCTTCTATACAGGCTTCACTATACGTGGACGATCTACAGATCAGTTGTGAAGGTTCGGACATGCGCCTGATTGAACGGCGGTTGCAAACTGCCGTCAACAACATTGTAAAATGGTGCGACACCAACGGTCATAGTATTTCTGCGAGCAAGAGTTGCTGCGTGCACTTTTGCCGCAAACGGGGTATTCATCCCGACCCCGAAATACGCATCCGTGATATACAAATTCCCGTAGTTCCCGACGTACGATTCCTCGGAGTAATTTTCGACCGCCGGCTCACTTTCCTTCCGCATATTTTACATTTGCGGAAGAGGTGTGAAAAAGTCTTTAAACCTCTTGAAGGTGTTGTCAAACACCTCTTTGGGGGCGGATCGAACATCATTACTCCGAGTGTATCAGGCAATCGTACTCTCTCGCATCGACTACGGATGTGTTGCATACGGATCAGCGTGCAACTCTACTCTGCAAAAACTTGACCCCGTCCACCATATGGCATTGAGATTCTGCTCGGGTGCTTTTCGCACATCACCGGTGCAGAGTCTCTATGTTAACTGTCATCAGCTTCCTCTAGATCTTCGACGGAGGAAGCTGTCTCTTGCGTTTTATTTTAAGATCTTGTCCGTGCCTTCACATCCTCTGCAGAATGTGTATATGAGTACCGGCATGAAGAGACTTTATGATGCACGGCCGTCTAACATCCGGCCGTTTATGGATAGGATGAAGCTTCATATTTCTGAACTCGACCTACCTAACGTGCGTATCCAGCAAAGGAACCTTTTCTATTCCAACCTTGGAATACGCCACGGTTCCATTATATCAACCCTTTTGCCACTTACAGTAAATCCACTGTAGCGCCTGTCGTTTTTCAACGCGTCTTCGCCTACCACCGCAGTCAGTATAGTCGTTATTCGGCCATCTACACTGATGGTTCGAAACGTGCAGATTACGTTGGCTGTGGAGTCGTGATTGAAGATATTATGCACGGTTATAGGCTCGACACTTCTTGCAGCGTTTTCACTGCCGAAGCTGTCGCCATTTACCGTGCACTTCAATTAATCGACTCCAATATGCCCCGTAAATACTGCATCTATACTGACAGCATGAGTGTACTAGAAGCGCTTGAAAACTATAACGATCGATGCCATCCAGTGGTATGTAAAATACTCCACATTACGAGTCGACTGTACAGCAAGGGTTTCGATATCGTGTTTTGCTGGCTACCAAGTCACGTAGGAATCATAGGCAACGAGCAAGCGGACAGCGCGGCAAAGTCGGCGACGACGCATCTGCCGCTAGCGGTTCCGCTATCGGATATGAAGCGCGTCATCATGCATCATATTTTTAAGATCTGGCAGGAATCATGGAGTCAGCAGTTGGATAACAAACTGCACTCTGTGAAACCTGTCATAGGAGCATGGCCTGTGATGCCAATGCGAAGAACTGATGTCAAATTGACTCGTCTTCGCATTGGTCATACTCGCTTCACTCACAGGCATTTGTTGTTTGGAGAACGCGCTCCTGAATGTCCTTCATGCAATGTCTCTTACACTGTTCATCACATTTTAATTGATTGTCCAGTTTTTAACCATCATCGCATCACGTTTTTTCATACATCTATTTTAACCTTATCTGACTTGGTGGGGGAATCTCCCCACCAAAATCTATTTGCTTTTATGAAGAAAATTGGATTTTTATATTTCATTTGACTTTTTAAAATGTTTTATCTTTACCTTTATTTTTTATATATGTGCATGCAGGCATGCACATATATAATATTATTTTTATATCGTATTTTTCTTGTGTATTTTTAGCATAGTTTTTAATATTTTAACAATCGTGTGGCGCAGTATAGCCAATTTTGGCTCTTGCGCCATAAAACCCCACATTCACTCACTCACTCACTCCCCCTTTTAAAGATTTAACATCTTGAAAGATAATTTGTGACGGTGGAAGCAACACAGCAGGACACTAATAGGAAGTTTTATGGCTCGCAGGAAACCCCGTGTTTTGACCCTGGGGCAATCGTAAAAAATCGAGGGGAAATTTCTTTAGACCCCAGGAAGTGTTTATTTGTTACCTCGTTTTTTTAAAGTTTTGTAAAGTCCCAACGCATAAGTAAAATATGTTACAATTCCTTTTTGGTTTCATATTAATTTGAAACTGTAACAAGTTGGGGCGTGTCAGTGCAATCTGCTATTTTATATAGTTAGACAAATTATCTTTTTTTAAGTATATTCTTTCGCTTCATTTTTCTTATTTTAATCAAAGCTTTCAGTTTTTGAAACATGATTATTTTATTATAATATACCGAAAAAATTAATAAAACACCAAACTCTTTAAAATTTGAAACCTTTTCAATTTTCCAACCACTAAAAATGAATAAATTTAAACTTCATCAAATCATTTGAAACATTTTCTTACACTTTGATAATTAGTTTTTTTTTCGTTATTATTTTTAAGATTTATTAGTTTTTTTTTTAGATTTCAAAGCCTAAGTGTTCAGGGAAGTTTAAGTACAGTGCCTGGTTATATATTGTTAAAATACACCGAATTATATTTGAATTTTAAGTGCTTGAACTTCAGTTTACATCAAAGACAACATGAATGAAGATTTTCACACATTTTTTTATAACTTGAATGTTTGAATAAATGGTAATCAAAAATATACGGAAACATTTACAGTAGACATTTATGCATATAAATAAACATAAAAATCAATTTTAAATTCGAGCTATTCAAAAACATTCGAATTATTGTTCAAAAATATCTATTTATACAAAATACCTCAACATTTATCTTTTTTAAAGGCTAACTGAATAAGTAATTAAAATCTGGGTATTTTTTGAAATCTCGACCGTATAAAGCTAGAAATTTTATGTTAGAAATTCCATTTGAAATTTCGAAAAAAAAAATGCATCCAGCAGTTAAAAATTATTTACCATAAGTTTTAGCAATTGTTTGAGTATAATAAAAATTTCAAGTTTTATTATATAGCTTCTTTGGTATCTTTTAATATATTTCGAAGATTTCATACAATTCAGTTGAAAACTGCATGATAAGAGCAAAAAATATACTAAAAAAATTGATGAATATACAATTACAATAAATTCTTACATAGAAGCAAAACTGCAAAGCTAAAGCGTAGGAATGAAAAATTTTGAGTATATCTGAAGTAGTTTTCGAAATATTTATTTTAAAGTTCAGAAAATTTATGTTCGTTATGTTATACTTAATATTAATTAAATGGTTAAAATAAAATGTTAATAATAGTCATGTAATCGTTTGATGACACATTCATATACTAATAAAAATTATCATGGTCATTGATGCGAATGTCAAGAATTTTATGTAATTTTAAATTCAGACATTAAGATATTGATGTAGAAAATATAAAACGACCATCTAAAATACATGAAAAATGCAGTCTGCTATAAAATGATCTTGACAAACAAAATCCGGCATTTTCACTTACTATGACAGATTCATTTACTATGGCTTAGTCAGGGGCGATCTGGAAAAACAGAGAACTGCAGTTTTGATGGATGCCGCTCTAGCTTTTAATAATCCCTCGCGTACAACGGATATTCAATGGACAATCTGTTTTTAAGTATAGTCGGACTCTGATTTAACTAACGCCTATTTAACGAATTTCATGTGATTTAAGGAAATATTTTCTTTCCCCAATTAAAATGAAGGCGAAAATCCCTATTTAACGAATAATAAGCCTCGGATTAATGAATTATTTCAACAGATAATTTTTTTTATTGGTTTATATTAGAAAATTTTTTTTTCTTCAAATTACATATCCTTTCTGTCAGGAACCGAAAGACTTTTCTTGTATCAAATTTAGACGGGAAAGGGTGCAGATCATTATTAGACTTTTTTTTATTGGTGCAGATGTTTGAGTAACCTATCGCGTGAATTTAGAATAGGACTGGAAACTTCTTTCTTGTCTCATCCCACTCCTCAACGCCGGGGATATTTTAATATTTTAACGATTACAATGTGGGACACACAAAAAAGACACTGGTCCAATAAATCATTGTACGTACACAACCAGTTCTCCGTGACATTATCACCTTCAAAGAAATCCCCTTCATTTTCCATACAGTTCTGCATTCGGTGCTGGCATTGCTGGTAATAGTTCTGGAACGAGAGAGAGAGGTTCATAAAAGGACCTTCAAGAGATTCTCCGTTTTTGCTTGAACCTCTTCACTGAGGTAAAATGGGTTTCCTTTAAGCAAGTTTTCAATGTAGGAAATAAAAAAAAGTCGCATAGTGCCAAATCAGATGAATAAAAAAGATGCCCCATTACAGTAATATTTTTGCTGGTGAGAAACTGCTTGCCAAATAGGGCCGTGTGAGTGGGTGCATTGTCTTGGCGCAACGGCAATCCTCCATTCCCCAATTCTGTCCTGTTTTTCCAAATTTACCACGTAGTTTTTTTTAGTACTTCAATCTACTACCGCTGATGTGAGTGGGGGACCCCTCTCATATTACGAATGTTAGCAATGTTTGGTCTGTAATCGCTTACCTTGGGCGCCCAGCACGTTCATCCTCTTCTCCACTATCCCTTCCCCTTGAAAACCTCTTATGCCATTGAAAAACATGTGCATGAGACAAAGTTTCATCTCCACAAACCTGGGATAATATTCGGAATGTTTTCGTTCTTGATTTCTTAGGTTTTACAAGAAACTTGATGTTGATTCGATATTTTTCCGGCAGAATGCAATTGCAGGTGTTCACTCAATGACGCAGTACTACCAACTGGCGTAATCATTTAAAGCGAAACTGGTGGGCGTGGGATGACGTCATCAAAACAGTTGTTGCCAACTCCTCTCTTTTCAAGTAACACACTTAGTCTCATTGTTTTTGTATCACACCCCGTATGTTACATTGGATGACAGGTTGTCTATATGGGCAACTGAAGTTGAAGAAATTGTTGATTTGTCGGAGCCAATGAACAGCGATTCTGACGTAGAAATTGATAATGGAATTTCTTTCAAATTTGTTATGTTTTCTAATGCTTTACATAGTTTGTGAAAACTATGAAAACATACTTCAAGCAGCAAGGTGTACAATGACGCAGCATTTTCTTCTCTTCATACAGTCGAAAAAAGAACTCTTTCAGGTCAAAAAAGATTGTCAAGCATGTATTAATCAATATTTTAAAATTTCCAATTAACAGCTGCGTAATAATTTCCTAATAACGTTGTTAGCTCTTGAATAAAAGTGTGCAGCTTCTAACTATAAATATTTTGCGGTGTTGTTGCTAAAAAAGTATTTCCAAAAGGTACATGTAAACAATTTGTATTTTGTTTGAACCCCCATACAATAAAATGTTCGGTCGTCCCAATAAATTCATTAAAACGGGGTCCGACTATATATTAATCATGATTAATAGCAAATTTATCAGCATTATACATTCGTAGTATTTAAAAACCATTTTAAGCAAATTTTTATTTTTTAAAACGCTCGTCTAAAAGCCGCCAAATATTATTAGTTGCATTTCTCTGTATTTTTTACTATTAAACATAAGAATCAAGATGCGATAAGATATCTCAAACGTCTTTGAAAAAACCTCGCTTTTAACCGCATAATCTAATTTTAATTCCCAGATTCATAAGATTCTGTGTATATTCACCTGTTTTCTAGCATCTGATACCCCATCAGTTTTATTTCATTCACATTAATTAAAGTAAATTCTCGGTAGTCACAGAAAAATCAAATGCAATTTTTCTCGAAATATTTTAAAGGTGGAAAATTTCGGGAGAAACCAAAAACATCTGAGATTACACTATTTGCTCCTTCACGTGATAATATATTATCGAATGCGCTTGTTATAGATGATCCCAATAAAATTATTTGTTTGAAAACTCGATAGATACTGTGTTAGGATAAAACATATTAGAAGATGAACGATATCTCTTGGCCTTTAAATTTAGTGGAAAACCTATTTCATTTTAATGGCTTCTTTTGGATAATTTCTTTTAAAAGTCTATTAATACGTATTGTTCTTTTAATGCCATTTTGAAATAGAGAAATTGGGGTTGTGAAAGTGATAAGATTAGTGGACATATCAGGGACGAAAAGTCTGTGGTTTTATCAACGACTGTGTTTTCAAACAATGATTTTCTTCCTTCCATCTGAAAAAAAAAACTATCGCGAGATTTTCCATTATTCTATATTTATTTTTGCTTCCAAAATTGTTTGGAAGACTATAATAGCTAGAACAGGTATGGAAATTTATTTTTGCTTGTGTAATTGTACATGTGTGGTAATAAGCAAATACAATTTTCAATTTTTATATTGGTAAGGTTCTTGCATGGATTTTAATGTTTTTAGGAACTGAAACATAAAATACTGTATTTAAAGAATCCTATCGAATGCGTAGGTTGTATCTGAAAAAATTGCTTGCAATTGTTCATTGATTTGAAAACTATCCCGGAAATTGTTTATTAACTCTTAAAATATTTAAAGAAATACTATATGAAATTAAATATTTATAGAAATACCATTAGCATTGTAAAAAACGGGGGGGAACCAAATATTATATCAAAAATACTTAGAAAAAAATGGTGCATAATTTTTAATTAATTGGATTTTGAAGATCTAAAACAAGTTTGGGATCCATTCTTGAGTGGACAGTTAGTCTCAAATCTTAATGCTAACAAAACGGAACAATGTATTTGAGTCGCAAAGCAATAATACTGAAAATGTCAGGTTATAGAAAATGTATTTTCTGTGCATAATTTTTTTGAAAATTTTCTGTGAACTAGCAGGGGAAAATATAATCACTATGTGATTTAACGTTGAAATTAGTGAATTGGGTGCTTATATATACGATACCATGCCAACTTTCGAGATAACTCCTCGAATTGGCAACCCCGATTTCACACGTGAGGTAAGTGCTGCCTTGGCAACCATGTGCTACGTTTCATATTTCTCCGCTTGGCGCCATTCTAAGCGTAATCGTTCGTTGATATGACAAGCTTGAATACTAAAATACGAATCTAGCATGTACTGAATTATTTGATAAAAATAAAATATAATTATATATAATTGAAACCCAGTGGCTGAGTGGTAGTGTATCGCGCTTTCACACCGCAGGTCCGGGGATTTATCCTCAGGCTGTGACAAGGTGCACTCAGCTTTTCATCCCTTCAGTAAGTCGATAAATGAATACCAAGCTTGCTTGGGGTCTAAACACTGGGGTTTCGCTTCAGACTGACTATCTGATCGGGACATCCTCGCATGCACCCCGTCGCCTTAGGTCACGTAAACGGAGATAGGCCAGTAAGCCTTGACCCTCATGGGCTGTTGCGCCACTGAGTTCAGTTAATTAAAATATTTTATGTAATAATAAAATAATATAAAATTAATAGTAACATGATATATATATAATAATAAATGAGTTTCTTTTATTGATTATTTATTTTTTCGACTACGCACTCCATTTTCCCCATCAGCGTATATCCGTTTTTAGAATTCATATGTTTTTATTAAAGGTGACAGATATGGTTGCAATAGTACGTAAGTACCGTGAGTTGATTTTAATGCTGTAAAGTGCATTCGAAAAAGCAATAAATTAACTTTGGATTTGTTTTTTCTCCGATAGCTGAAAATATTTCAGTACATTTCTTAAAGATTTGTGGAAACTCATGATTTAATTATTGAAAAAGAATTTAATTAAAGAGAAACCTTCGTCATTTTTTGCTCTTATGGAAACACTTTATTGGTTTCAAATGGACCCCCTAGTCTACGATTGAGGGGAGGAAAGTAGAATTTCCGTAGTATTAAAGCTGGACAGCCGTTAATGTACAGATTAACGTATTTGCTCCATTAAAGTAAGGAATCAAGTTTTCTCCATTTTAGCAAGGTAATCTTCGCACTAGCGGTTTCCATAGCGTTAAAGTTTAAAAGTTTGTCTTGTTTCCGTTCTGTTAGGAATTTTGATTGAACGTTGTCTCATCCCAGAAGAGTTTATTCTAAATCTTAGGTTCTCAATGCGAGACCTGAATTCATAGTTTGCGAAGAGATATTTTTAACAAAGATGTCTTTGTTGTATACACATCTTTACGTTAAACAGCAGTAAAACAATCCTTTGGTACAAGAAAGGGTTACAAAAAATGTGACCGTGGATTTAAATGTACCTTAAAAAGGCGTACTTATCGCAAAAACCAATTGCTACGCTATTCAAAGTGTCACCAATCTTTAAAGTTCGTTGACAATCAATAATTTCATGTTTAGCAACTAAAAAGGGCGTCGCTATTGTTCCACCAAATATCTTATTTTAAATTTAAGGAGTGCCTATATAGAAGGTAATGTGCAGATTATCTAGGCAGTGTGTGGATTACCGAGATAATTTGAGAATTTTCGCATTTTAACCGATCTCCCTAGTTAATGTGCAAATGTCCTAGCTAATCTGCAGATTAACCCGGGAGCAGTCTCGTGCTTGATAGTAACGTTTGTGCTTACCGAATCCTTTTTTTTTTAATAATTTTTATTGAACACCATACAAATTGTCATACTTAACTACTTTTAAGAACTTTTCAATTTTTCTTAAATAATTTGAGAAAAAATCCAATCAAACTGTACTAAAATGTTTCAAATGTGCGCGACTTAAATAAAGGATACGAATCACAGAAACTTTTTGCTATATTACAGGAATAATATTTGAAGGCAATTGTAGTTTATTGCCCTTACATGATCGACAGATATCATATTGAACTTTTTCATGCTTGTGTCTTTGACATGCGCGGTGTGTTTTGTGGTGCTCTTATGATTTCATATCTTTAAAGGAGTTCTTTAAGTGTAGCATTTGAAAATGTTCATTTCTACTCAAACGTTTCATGTTCATCGCTTTTTGTCAAATTTACTTTTCGCTATCATGATTAATATCCATTATTTCTTCAGGTTCTTTCCTTGCTTGATCTGTTTCATCTTCATCCAATGCAGATCGCAGATGCCCATTTCTTTTTTTATATTCTATCCATTTATACTTATAAATCATAATGAGTCATACAACACACAATCAAAACCATTAAGTCGTTCAAGGGGGAAAATGTAGCCTGTTCATAGAAAATATTTTAGAACAAAAGTGGTCGCGCGGGGAACTCAATCACCCCAAGTGTCTTACGAATTGTAAATATACGTTTGCCACTCTCTCTCAAAAAAGAGATATGTGACAAATACATTTTAGTTCTCATGAAGACTGTCATACAGGAGAATACTGATAAGGGATCACACACACACATTGGTAAGAAATAAAGTTTTCCCTGAATTAAAGATTTCGTGAGCCTGGGGTGATTCTGTACCCCGCGCGACCACTCCCGGGTTAACTTATTTCTGCCCGTTTGCATTAACATTGCATTAACCAATTCAAAATGGTCGTTGAACGGAAGCCTCTAATGAACCGTTTATCTGAGAGATGAAAACGTGGAGAATTCATATTATATAACCTTCACACACACTTTCATATGTTAATTGTTTGTGTTTGCTAAATACCTAAATGTCACTGTGATTGTGATTAATTAAGCAATTTAAAAGAGAGAGACTAAATAAAAGGGCGTGATCTTTTCCAAATATGCAAGTCATGAATATTAATCAAAATTATACTAATGTTCTAGTGGAGATGCATTTTTACTACTAATACAAATACGGAGCGAGTATTTCTTATGGTTAACGTCCACCGTTCTTTTTTTAAAAATCTTTGAACATATTTTGTAAATTTAATGCTTGCTTTCTCAAATCTAGACCAGTATATCTATTTGAATACAATTAAATGAGTCCAAAAGACTAATAAATAAAGGAGATTTCTGTAGAATCTAATTTTCCGGCCAATTTTAGGAAAATATTTTTTGGGTCAATTTTAATGGATGGCCCGCGAGTTTTTTTTAGATCTATGAAATATATTATGTATATAAAGCATTTTCATTTATGTAATTCCGTAAAAGACTTCATTATTTTTTGCTTTTTTGGATGTTTTTCTTTGATTCTATCTATCTATAGATTAAATATATAGATAGATCTATAGATAAATAAATTTTACAATCCAGAAGAAATTTAGAAAATCTCTGTTATTTTAACCTAACACTTTCGTAGATTCGAAATATTAAGTATCTGAAAATCTTCAGTTAAATTTTACTTTTCCATATATATATATAACCATTAATCTTTAAAAAAAAATCTTTTTTAATAAAAAGCTTTTTTATTCCTTGCACATTTTTTTTTAAAAAATGTATTTAACTTGAGGGAAATTTAAAAAAAAAAGAAAATGAGTTTTTTCTGTGTTTTCAGGCATTAGTAATTACCATTTATTCCCCAAAATTTTGTGTGTGTGCACATTACATACAGCGCACATTAATGAAAAATTGCATGAAATTTTTTGCAATTTTCTGTTGCTTAGTGCAGATTGTAGGCAACGTTCCTTTCGATCGCCTGTCAATTTCCATTATTGATTTTATAACATAATCATGTACTGTAGCCTGTGGTCTACACTCTAAGCTATTAAAGTGTCTAAGGTAGCCTAATCGTGAACTCGTGGCCAGTGTGTCGCGGGCTCGAGTCTTGATACCGCTGAAGCCCCGCCGAGTAGAAGGGCTTATACACGTTAAATATATAAAGAGTCAGTCTTCGCTTTGGTGTGGGAGTTTGGAGGGGAAGGTGCCATCTCAAGTGTCATCCTCGTCACCTGACCAAGGCTCAAAATTACGAAGTTCATTGTTAATAGCCATCGTGTTGCTTTTTAGTGCAACGTAAATATATCACTCACTCTGACATTTCTTGACCTTTCGAAGGTCGTCATTGTAGAACTCAACAAATTACGTCGAAAACTATTGTTTTCACTACTTGAATGACGTCATTTAATCCCTACTATTAATTCACTATATATATATATATCTTGTTCAAATTTTCAATCATTAATAAAATACTTTCTATTCCTCCATTCAAGTTCAAATACATATTTTTAAACTTGTGGTGGATGACAATTGATGTTAATACAGTTTTTTCAAATATTAATTCATTAATTAAATTAAAAGATGGATAAATAGTAGCAAACAAGAATAATACTCCAACAGCATATATAGAAAAGAAAACCATTCGCGTTGTGTCCCTGAAGTGCAATGGATAGCGCACTGGACTTTCAATCCAAAGGTCGTGGGTTCGAATCCCACCTGGGATGGCCTAATTTCTGAGAATGTGATTTCTTTTTACTATACTATTTTATTCCAATAATTAAAATTAGTTAATCAATAAATAGTAATAAACACAAACCATAATGGTCCAACACCCTACATAGAAAGAACAATTGCAAGGAAAATCGCTTTCTATTTTGTTACTTAATATTGTGATTCTGCCATATGTATATACATATTTATATGAATTATAACTATTTCATAAAGAGTATTTAATATAAAATGTTTCTTTGTTGACTTAAGGAGGAATTGACATAATTTTTTTATATTACTTCTGTTTTCAAATCTCTTAATCTAAAATGATCTTTTGTGTTTTGAGAATAAGAAAAAAGTCACCTATACCGAGAAGGATGAAATAGTGAATGTTGCAAAATTTCAAAGCGATATAACTTTAATTCCTCTACCATATCTTGAGATGAGTGAGCACCTGCATTGTCAGCAAGAAGACTGACACCTTTGATAATCATAGGTAATCATACTGCGCTGTTGCCTGATTACAGCAATACATTCAACATTGATCAGTAATATCTGACCCTGTTGCAGTTAGTTTGTTAAGATGAACGCATGACAATCCTCAAAAACAGACAGCGTAAACTTCTCTGTACACTTCTACCACTTCGCCTTCTTGGGGATATTAAGTCGCTATCAGGGATGGCAATTCTTTTCGAAAAAGATCGATTTTTAAATCGATTCGAATCGTAACCTGATGAATCAATTCACAAAAAATCGAGGTCTAAAAGATCGATTTTTTTTCAAGCCTGCATTTACAATGTAAATATAAATCCATTTTAATAAAAACAAAAAAGATGTCACGACAAGCGATCTCTTTATCAGTAAAATCAAGGAATTTTTTAGTTCAGGGAATTCGACAATTACAATTATTTTTATTATTTTATCAAAGTATCAGGTATAAAAGAAGACATTTATTTTCTAAATGTATTTGTTACATTAAAAAATTTAGAAAATAGATAATATAGCTTATATAGTTCCCAATGCTTATATATTAAGGTATCCGACTACGTTCGCAACCGTGATTTTTGCAAAAGCGTATAAATGGATAATATTTATATTTAGTGTCACTTAGATTAAAAAATGCATATAAAACTGTTTTAAGAATAGTATTACAGTAAAAAATTATATAAGTACAATATTTCGGCTAAAAATTAACTTAGAATAACTTTCTTTCAAAATGTTCTCCTTCTGTGCAAAGTGCTTCTATTATAATAATTTGCCTGTATATAGAACAGACCTCTGTACAGAGGCTCAACTAGAATTTTTAAAATATATAAGTTAGAAGTGGGTTTATCCGTGTTTTACGACAACTGAGGGGAGAAATTTTAAGAAAAAAACGCCGATAATTATTTCAATTGGTTGGAACTCTGAAAATAATGTTAATTTTTCAAAAATCCTAGTTCAGCCTCTGTACTGAGGTCTGAGCTATATACAGGAACAATATTATTATAATAGAAGCATTTTTCACAAAAAGAGAGCATTTTGAAAAAAGGTTATTCTAAGTTAACTTTTGCCGCAATATTGTATTTAAATAAATTTATTGTCAAAATGTCCTTAAAGCAATTTTATACATGTATTCTAATCTAAGTGACACTAAATATCACGAAAATTATCCAGAAATACGCCTTTGCAAAATCACGGTTCCGAACGTAGTCGGATACCTTAAGCTTTTCAAAAACAACAGTCTGTCAAGTCTACTGGGATCTAAGCGGTTCCGCTCATCACTTGCGATGTTGCCGGCAATCGAAAAAAGGCTCTCTCAAAGAACAGATGATCCTACGATACTCATATACATTATGGCTATTGAATGAATGTGATGATAAATGCAGTTTTTTTGTTCTTGGTAGTAAATTAACCCCTTTAACCGCCAACACCGCATTATTACAGATTTTAAAGACAGTACATTCAACTAATTATAAATAATGTTATGGTCTTTACCAAAACAGAAAAAATCGAATTTTGATTTTCTAGGATGAAATATCAATTCACTGAATCGATTCAGTGCTACATATCGATTTAAAAGATCGATGTTTTTTGGCCTGAGAAATCGATTCTTCGATTAATCGATCTCAGATCGCAATCCCTAGTCGCTATACTTAACCTCCCTGCTTATCTCATGGACTTCTGGATCATATCGATAAATGCGAGATTCATTCATAGTTACCAGGTAACCCAAAAGTCCTCTTCATATTGCTGCAAAAGATTCAATGTCTGCCTTGATATTTTACGCTTTGCTTTTGAAAAATTACCATCCACAACCATGCAGGCAAACGTACTCATACCTTTGAACCACACAGTTCAACATGAATAATTTTCCACACACTATCACAGTTAAGATATCTCATTCATAATCATTTAGATCAGGGATGGGTGGACTTTTCCAGGGTACGGGATACTTCAAATGTTTTAAAGGTGTTGCGGAGTGTAGAAGGTGTGACCTTTCTGTATAAATGATTAATGTTTTCTTTTCTCAACACTTGTTTTTGACATTGTACCCCTCTTTTAAAATACGACAGATTACTTTTTTTTATTACTAAAACACAAGCAACACAAAATTGTAACGTTGGATGCTTGAAGATCTATGAGTGACTGCTGCACAGGGTACTAGTTTAATGCAACGAGCGGAGAACATACATGATCCGATCAATCTTAAACTGACACAAGGTTTAATTTTTTCACTGCCGAGTCCCTCACCATCGCGTGGCTGTGGGAGTCTAGTGGTCAAGGTAACGGACTCGTGGCTGGCGTGCCATGAGTTCGAGCTCAGTACCCGTGTAGGGCAGCGATGCACGTTAAATCTGTCGAGAGCTCGAACATCCTCCTGTTGGTGTGGTGTGGTAGTTGGGAGAACGAGGTTCCAGCTCAGATGTCGTTCTCGTCACTTGACCATGGTTCAAAATTGCGAGGTCCGTCGCCCAAAACCCTCGTGTAGCTGAACAGTGCAACGTTAATTTCATTCACTCGCCCCATCTCGGAACAAGACATCAACACGAGAATCCAATCGCGAGACAGCGCGATGTGGGGTATGATGTCTCAAAAGCCAATCCCGAGCTATTGCGGGAAGAGCTGATCTTCAACGTTTATTTTCCCCTTCAGTTGGCGTGTGGTGAAAATATATATGGCAGTAAAGGTGTTAAGTGCCATTATGTGTTTGCTTCCAATGAAGGTACATGTGTGTCGTCTACACATTTACCGAAACATTAGTTTAAGTAAACACAGTCGCATCGATTGTGAAAAGCCGAATCTCCAGTCTAGCTGGAGTCGGTGTTCCATAAATGTTTCTTTTAGTACACGCATCTTAGGTCTTAGCAAAGGCGGTCACTCCAAAATGTGTTGATGGCCAACTGTCCGATCGCAATCGACTTAATGCCCATCCCTGATTTAGATGGTTGTTTTTCGATCTAAAGAATGAAGTTTTCATTTCGTCAATGAGACGTACAGCATCGTCCTTGAGTGATGGTCTTCTACTTGAATCGTCTGTTAGGGACATGCGGCCGATTTGAACATTCCTTTTACACTACACATTTGTGCCATTTTTGTAATCATCATTTCGCGGAGCACTGTGTAACCTTTCCAATGACAGAATAACACTGCGATCTGCTTACTGCGGGATGATTCAACTTAAAGCTTCCTGAAACCAAATATATAAGCTTTAATAGCTGCATTTTGCAATATTATGTACATAAGCATTAATCAATTTTTTGTGCAGAGTAAGTTTTATTCAGATATCTCTGTTGTTTCTTAGTAATAATAAAAACTTAACAAAATGCATTGTTCGTGAATAAGTTAACCAAAGTATGCTGCTTGATTGTTTATTGAAGTCACACTTTAGAGCAGCTCTAAAACTATTGGCGAGGGACCTTTTAATTCTGAAACACGATCAAGTGACGATGACTCAAAATGGTTGCACAAATAGTAAAAGAAACGTATATATCAAGGATTTTTAAAAAGAAATTATTTTCCCTTGGAAGCTTTAATTTACTTATGTTCCATTTTTTCTGCAAATTAATTTCCCAGCTTTTATGACTGTCTCTTTAATTTTGAAAATGTGAGGACATTTTTGATTTACATATATCATATCTAACAGTATTCTAGTGGAGTCGATTGTAAGAAATTAGAAAGGTTTCGTTAGTTGTATAAGTTTATGGATTCATGCCAGGGCTTAGATGGGGCTGCGGTAGCCCAGTGGTTAAGGTATCCAACCATGGCAGGCATGTCATGAGTTCGATCCAAGTACCACTAAAGACCCGCCGTGTAGGGCAGCGATGCACGTTAAATCTGTCGAGAGCTGAAACGTCCTCCCGTTGGTGTGGTGTGGTAGTTAGGAGAGGGGGGTTCCAGCTCAGGTGTCGTCCACGTCACTTGACCATGGTTCAAAATTACGTGGTCCGTCGCCAAAAGCCCTCGTGTAGCTGAACAGTGCGACGTTAATATTAACTCAACTCAACTCAGGGCTTAGATGGATATGTTCTGCTTCGAATTTTCTAAGGGAATTTTTTAAACATCCAGATACTGAACAGGATATTTATTTTTAGAAGTTATATTTAGATTTCTTTTTGAAACCTGGCAGCTCTAATCCAAGTACGATATTTTTTTTATGTTGCCATGACAACCAGTCTGAAATTTTAAAGAAAAATATAGTATTTACTTTACCATCGACCAATTCCACCAAACTAAAAGACATCGCCAAATACCATCATAGTTATTATAATAGTGGTCTCTTGGCTGTGTATCGCAGCATTTGGCGACGTCTTTTGATATGATAAAATTAATCGGCGGTATAATACGCAAGAATCAAAAATACTTAGGAAATCAAGATTTAAGTATTCAAAATGATTTAAGCGTTATCGTTCAAAGCAATGTGCAGTAAATAAATAACAAAAATGTATTGTAAGTTTATGAATTATTATAAAAAAAAAAGGAATTTTCCTAAATCGAATGAATATTGTTCCCGCATGCTCAAATTCTTCATATATAACATTCTTCATACAACATTCTTCATATATAATGTTTTTAAAATAAAAGAATTAAAAGATTTCATTTAAGATAAAACTTAGATTTTTAAAAATCATAAGCAAGTTTTTATTTAATTCCTATAATCTATTTCAGTTTAAGTAGTTCTACTTAATGGGAAAAATATCGTTAAACGTATTTTACTTCTGTGGATAACTAGTTATTTTCGGCATACCATTATTTCATGTAAGGTAATATCCATTAAAACTCAATGTTATTTGATAGATAAAATCATCAAAAAACGTGACTCTTCACGCAGAAGCCTTTACGTTGTGTACTTATGTGTTCAAACTCATCGTGCATTTTTCTAGTGGGATAATTGAATTCGAATTAATAACATTTCTATCTGAAAAATTGTCCGAAATTATACCTTGTGTTAGAAAGAAAATGGAAATCGTTTCTATCTTACCAGGGATAACAAGAATCATTTATTAAGAGAATTTCTCCTTTTATTCATAACACTCTAATAATTTACCAAACTTTTGCTTTCAAATATTAAAAAAACAATTGACTTTTTCATTCTCAAAAGTGCATAGCCTTTTTTTCCCAGATAAAAGTTTTAAAGGGTCCTAGAGAGAAAACGCATCCATACATTTGATAAGACTTTTAATCATTTGGACACACTCTATACATTGAAAAACATTCCAGAAAAATATGGGTTAACTGAGCAACCGTTAAGGCTGTCTTTGGTAAAAGTACTAGAGCTTGAACTAAACGCGAAGCACATTTTCAGACAGAAAAATGCCTCAATTTCCATGGAAATTTGTAGAATTATAGCTCGTATCTCTGTTAGCAATATAGTGTTTTTAAAAATTTCAAAAAATTCCATGAATACTTTCTTTTTTTTATTTTAATACGTAAAAGCATAGCCCATTTAGCATTGCGGTATAGGTGAAAAAACGCGGAACACATTTCATACCAGAAAAAATGAATCAACTCGGTTAAAAAAGGGAGTGTGATTAAAAATGCTGCTTTCTAAAGGATAGTGAAGCCAGAATATCATATTAATTTTTCAATTCTTTTATATCTGAAAAAATGTTCCAAATTCGGGTCCTATTCTTCAACATTAACCGAAAACAGCCCTAAGGCGTGAAATACACATACGTTCTTTCATAAAATATAGCGAGTTATTTCATGAAATACGTTACTAAATCAATTAAAATGCAGAGTAAGTCAAAATGAATTTAGCGATTACAAACGGCTATAACTATTTAATAGAAAAGAATTTATCGATAAGATTTACGCAGAATGTAGAAGGAACTTCAAAGTTTTGTATACACCGTGTCCGAAAAAGATTGTCCGAACGCGGTCACCCAATGCTTTTGCATAGGCAACCTGTTTCCATTAGTTGTGTATGCCAACGTTTAATTGAGTTCTTGTCGGTGGATCGACCCCAAATTGTCGCCGAAAGTTGCATTGAACTGTGATAACAGACATTGCTTTTGCGTATTCCATAGCATAAAATGCCTTCTGAGGTTTATTGGACGCCATGTTGACAATTTTGTGTACATAGGAAAGGAGGTTATTTCAAAACTTGGAGTATCTAGTAGATTTCAGGCTAATTTTCACCAGCTATGCTTCAGCTATGGTAAGTGCCACAGCCAGGTTGATTACCCGGATTGCATCTTTCAGCCAGATGGAGCCCATCCCCCATACACAATGGGGTACGGAGGTTCGCACATTTTTAAATCAACATTTTCCAAAGCGTTGGATTAGTCTAAGTGGAGATACCGATAATGTCTTGTGTCCTTGGCCACCGAAATCGCCGGACTTGACACCGGGCGATTTTTTTATGGGGTGTAGTGTCTGAGACTACTGTTGGCGAAAGAATGTGGAGTGTTGGTACGAATCGGCGGGGCTTCAGAGGGTTTGCTGTGTTTTGAAAGAGAGGGTTGCTTGACCCCGGAGAGTACGGTCGAGGGAAGAAAAAGTCCCTTGTGTGTTTTGAAAGCGGGAAGCACTGAATTGTTTTGGGCCTGAGAAAATGGAGTTCCTTCGGTGAGAGACTGACGCACACAGGCGTGGTCTAGTGTAAGAAAGAAGAGATAGTCTCTTGGGACTGAGTTTAAATTAATTGATTTGAGAAAGGACGGACATTGTAGTTTGATTGTTATTTGACTGTAGTATTTAAACAAGATGAATGTGTTAATCAAGATTTAATTATGTTTGTATTGATTGATTTGAGAAGTAATTAAGAAATGCAATAAAGACTTCACATGGAGTTATGTGCTTCCCATGACCAAAACAATTGTAGAACTGAAAGTACGCGTTTGTTATGCGCGTGCGTCGGTGACTGCACAAATGGTTCAGAATGTATGCCGTAAAATAGAGTATCCTCACATGGATGACTTCCGTATGACCAAGTAAAGTCACATAGAACGTCTATGACGCATATACACAAAATTTTGAAGCTCCGTCTATATTCTGTAAAATTCTTATCGATAAATTCTTTTCCATTAAATAGTTATAGCCGTTTGAAATCTCTACATTCATTTTGACTTACCGTTTATATAAAATTATTGAATTCTCTGCGATCTTCTAGTTATTTCAAAGATTAAAATTGTTTAATCGTTCAAGTATTACGGACGGCACAAGAAAACTAATAGAACAGGTACTAAAATAATTTTAGCATTTCTTAAACTAATAAAAGGGGAGGGTACGGCATAGCGAATTAAATTGGAGATGAGACTTTGCGCAATAATAGAAGTCCTTTAAAAACCCATAATAGCCGAGTAGTAGCGTATCGTGTTTCCACGCCACAGTTTCGGGTTTCAAGCACCAGGGTGGGCAAGGGCGACTCAGGCTTTCATCCCTTCAGTGGGTCGATAAATGAGTACCAAGCTTGCTTGGGAACTAAACACTGGGGGTTTCGTGTCAGACTGACCAATTGACCGGACTGCTCATGCACCTCAGTGCCCAAAGTCACGAAAACCGAGATGGGTGCAGTAGGTCTTGGTCCACCATGGGTTGTTACGCCACTAAGTTTAATTTGATATTCCCTTAGAGCAGGGGTGGGCAGACTTTTACATGGTACGGTATACTTCTAATTTTTTCAAGATGTTGCGGTCCACCCGGTTGCGTCATTGGGGTGGGCTAAAAAAAGCTCAACAATATTTTTATGATAAAAATAATAAATACAGAATATGTACTTACTTGCATAACTATAATAAAAAAACTTACTGTTTTAAACATAATAATCATACAAACATAATAATCATACAAACATAATAATCATACAAACATAATAATCATACCCATAAATTTAATATCAAATAATGCATCTATTGTTCAACAACTCAATATACATTAAAAAATAGATCATTTTTATTTTTCGTAAGTTCTCGAGCTATATAGTAGAAAACTGCACACTGCCACCCCCCTCAATCTTTAACATCTCGGGTGATGTTTCAGAAGCCAGTCCCGTGTTATCGCGGGAAGAACTGATCAACGTTTATTTCCCCCTTTAGTTGGCATGCGTTTGTGGGAGGGGATGAAGCTACATCACGGTGATTCCATTCCCCCCTGACCATGGGTCAAAATTACGTGGTCTGTCGCCAAAAGCCCTCGTGTAGCTGAACAGTGTGATGTTAATATTCACTCACTCCTTCACTCCATCCCCCCTATAGTCGCAGAGAATGTGTTAAGCGCTATCGTGCGCTTCCACAATAATAGTACACGTGTCGTCTACACAAGAAGTCTAACCTTATACGCTCGAGGGCCAAATTAATACATTTAGAATTATCAGTGAGCCACATCAATAAATTATTATTTATCCGTGGTTCACACGACTGCCAAAAAATGTTGCAGTCAGAAAATTTATATAAAAAATGATTCAAAAAAGCTAAATGGAAGTCAAATTAAAATGTTTGCACACCTGTTAAAGATAGAGATCACCATTTTCTGGAGATTTTATGTCTTGTTAGATTTTTTATATATATAAAATTATTTAAGATACAGAGAAATTTTTGAAAAATTCGTCATTTACAGAAATTTTTTTTATCTCAAATGGGCATCAAACAAATCGGTGAAATGTTTTAAGTATCAAGAATAGCAGAATAAATGGAATTTCTCACGACAAAAACAGACAAAGCAATTTTTTTTTCTTGAAATTGCCTCAAATTCAAATGAATTTCCTCTAAAATGCCTTCAGTGGTCCATTAGTTGAAGACCCCTAGTCTACACATAGTTGCATGCATTGTGAAGAGCCCAGACTCCAGTCTAGCTGGCCTCGGTGTTCCACAAATATATATCTTTTAGTGTGAGAGTCTTAGGTTTTACGTGAAGGCGGTCACCTTAATGTGCCTTGGCAATCCACCGGTCGATCGCGATCGACTTAATGCCTACCATGGCTTTCGAGTGTTTAACTCTCAATGTTATAGCTCCGAATGCCAACCAATTAATAAAGAACAAGTCGTTATCTTCCCAATTCGTTCGGTATGTTGTGGCGGTGCTCTGCTATATGGTGTTTTTAGGTTATTGATATCTAAGTCCTGATATTAAGCTTTCGATTGAATAACAACATTCTTATATTCTTCGCCTACTCGTATATAAAGGGCGTTTAAATTTTCTAATCAATTATGTTTAATTGGTACTCAGCATATGAAAAATGCCTGTCAAATTTGAAGTCATTAGGTCTAATATTTCTGACGCACTTTATTACTTTCAAATTCACATGGTAGTTAGATTTTGAGAAGGATTGTAGTATTTTCAAGGGTTAATATTACGTTCAAGAATTAAAAGGGCTAGTAAGCGCGGAACCTTTACGGGAAAAATCTGTAGAAATACTATATTTAGCTAAGTCATGTAAATGTCCTTCAGAAAATAAATTTGAGTTAAGATAAAAACCACAAAAACTTCGTTAATTCATAAAAAAAACAGCGTTTTTTGAAATAATTGTATCCTAAATACTTAAAGCATCTATTTTACCCTTCATTTTATTCAACTCAAGAAAACACTTTTTAATAAAAGCCTAGATAAATATTTTAAAGCCCAATTATTCAAATTTCGCCTATTTATACGGAAATGTAATGTTAATGACACTGTAATTTACTGGGATGCCTTTGAAGGCCACATCGACCTACTTTTCAGCGCGAATTGACATATTCAAACACAGCCGAATTACCATAATCACTGACCGCTCCCGCAAATTTGATTGACAGCGATCAACAGGTCTCAAAAGAAGGCCGTCAGTGTTCGTGGGTAGGTATTTTCCTTTGTAAGTTACCGCCAAATTTGTGATACACGCTTTCAAAACTTGGCAAAATTGATTATGCGCTGTGAAAGATTAGCATAGATGAAATGAATAATTTAAGTATTGAAATTATAACACGGGAGCAGAATTCAAAGGAAAATAAAGAAGACTGGTTATTCCAATTTTCTGGTTTTTTTTGACGATAATATATTTTTTTGTTTTAGTTAGGAGCTTCTATATATATATCAAGTTGCACGAACTTTTTAATGTCCTAATTTCAATTAAAGTCCTAAGGTTTCAAGTCCTAATAGCTGTATTTATCTCAACTTATACGAACATTTAATGTCTTAATTTCAATTTCCTTATAGCTTTTTTCAATTCCTACTATTGGTACATTCTCTCCCTATATATATATGATAAATACATACAAAATCAGCAAAGCTAATGAGGATAGTGATCTCCATTTAAATCTACAATGGCCTGCAAACGTTTTGGCAACTTTTCAATCGCTTCTGCGGAAAACTGTGGCATGCTCGGGTCCAGAAAGTAATTGACCTCATTTATAACTTTGTCATTTGAATATAAGATTGTGCCCTCAAGATGCAGCTGCAAATGTAAAAAAACATATAGTAATTTGAAAGGCACTATGTCTGGACTGTAAGGTGGATGTTGCATCAAATCCCACTCCAGGGTGTAGAACGTCCAGCTGTGGTCATCCCATTAACATGAGGCCGGGCCTTATCTTGATGAAAGAGAACCACCTTCCTTCTGAACTCGTTCTTTTTTTTACGTTTTTCGCGAATGGCATCGCTAACTTTGATTAGCATTTTGCTGTATATTGTACTGTCGATAGTCTGTTCGCTTTTCAAGTACTCCTTAGAGATAATTCCATGACAATCCCACCAGACACAAAGAAGCACCTTGTTAGTTATCGTTCGTCTTGCAACTGAAGTTGCTGATTCACCAGGTAGTGACTAGCCTCCTTCATGGCTTGTATTATTGTAGTACACCCATTTTTCATCTCGGGTCACAATTCTCTCCAGAATGTTCTTTCCTTTGATCTCTGAGCAGAGCCAAACAGCCGCTTTTCTTTTGTCTTCAGCAGTCAATTCGTGAGGCTCCTAGCGGTTAAACTGAAACGCATGCGTTTGTGAGCATTAACTATTGTTTTTTAGCAAATGTCAAGTTCTAACGCAATAGTTTGTGTTGAAACATTTCTGTATTGATCAATGATTTGCTTTAACTGGTCACAATCAATCTCAATAGGGCAGCCAGAACGTGGTTCATTTCAATGCCTAAATTTCCAGGTTTAAACTTTCGAAACTGAACTTTTTACTGCATCATAAGAAACAGTATTGAAACCTAAAATTTCACACATTTTTTGTAGCATTCGGTTGTACTGAGTTTATTTCAGAACTCATAGTACGTAATCGTTCTGATCAGTTGACGTGATTGCTCCATTTTAAACATTTTTTGGTGTACAAGATAATAAAGTTTTGACAAACAAATTACACAGTCGAGTAGTTCCAGATTTAGAATGCAAAAACCCATTTGGAGAAAGGTTAACTACTAAGGGAATGGCTACTGTTGGAGCGGAGGTATCTCCCCTTGGCGGAAAACTTTTTACTCAACCTGATATTAGTTCATTAATTAAATTTAAAAATGAATAAATAGTAACAAACAAAAATAATATTCCAACAGCATATATAAAAAGGAAAATCGCTCGTTGTATCCCTGTATCTCAAGAATAGCGCGTTAGACTTTTAATCCAAAGGTCGTGGATTCGAATCCCACTTGGGATGGCCTAATTTCTGAGAATGTAATTTCTTTTTACTATACTATTTTATTATAATAAAATTTAATGAATGAAGAAACAGTAACAAACAAAAATAATAATCCAATGCTCTATATAGAAAGAAAAATGGGAAATTGCAAGGAAAATAGCTTTCTATTTTGCCACTTAACGTTGTGATTCTGTCATATATATATACATATTAAAAAATTGAAACTATTTAATAAAAAGTAACTAAAATAAAAATTTTTTAACCTAAAAAGGAATTGACTTAATTTTTTTAATATATATTACTTGTTGCCAGTCAAAATGTTATTGTGTTTACCTTAGCCGAAGCATATTTTTTAGTATATGAAGCACTGCCGATTTAAGCTCATTTCGAGCCCTGAGTGCAGATGTTCAGACCCTCTTAGTACTGGTGGATCGAAATTTATAGCCATAAAATCTGGTTAAGTCCAGCCTTTATCCGCGCCCCTGGGCGTCAGCCTCAAGCGCCCAATGGATAAACCGACCTTGATCTGCAGGTAAGGGAGGATGCAGAATCGGCGAAAACTTTGAATTTAGATAAAAATGACTATTTTTAATTATTCGTACTACGTGTTAAAGGTCTTTGCCTTTCTAAGAACTCTCAAATTTTCATATTTAAAATCGGACCTCACACTTACCCGTCAACATTTTTTTTTTAAATTTTATTTCAACATTTTTTCTAATAAAATTTGAAAACTAAGTCTCATTCAAATTTGGTTGCGTTTTCAAAAATTTAATTTCAAACTTTTCAGGATATGTGTAGGGGTATCAAAGGCATCCAAATCATTAAAATAAAACAGGCTTTAAAATCTGTTTAATATCTAAACCAAACCGAGAACATTTTTTTACGGTATTTATTTATTATCGTTTGCGATGAATACGTCTTTTAGTGATGAATCAAACTCTCTTTGTTTCCGGAAATTTGTTCTTATTCACAACGTCGCGTAGAAATCATACTTGATTGGCAAAACTATTCCCCCTTCTTCAAACTCGATTTATTTGTGAGGTTTTACTTATTTTTTTAAAAAATCATTATCATCCTCTTCACTCGATTCTTATCTCAATGTCCAGGAACGTTTTAGGGCACGGACAAATTAGGTCCGGGACTAGGGCCACGGTCTTGGGAAGGGGGCCCGCAAAAAGATCATGATCCGAATAATTTTAATCTTTTGAATGTTATTCCCTGGTATCTCGTATATTCTCCGAAAACTTGGAATTTAGAACTCTTCGCCAACTGGCAACTGTGGCAAGTCTGCATCATTATGTTATGTCCCCGTATCTAGGTAAACGCTTAACAACCATACACTATCATTACACATTTAGTCGAAAATCTGTAGTCGAGTCGGTTTGTGACTAGATCTATGAGATTGGAAGTAACGCACAATTGTTTGTTACAGGTTACCGCTTGCACGACTATTTGACTAAGTATGTTATGTACTATCAAGTTAAAAGGCTCGCAGGTGGGGCTTACTTTTGTATAAAGGCCTAGGTCTTAAGACGTCAATGCAGTGGTGTAATGGATTATATTAGGAACCCTCTGTTGAGTCAGGTTTTGGGCCTTCTAGAATCCTGTGTCCCCCTGCGATGCGGGGGTGTGCGTTACGCCACTACATATTTTTATTCGAGAGGGAGAGGGATTATTATTACTCTTTACTAAAACGAAAATTCAGTAATGCTTTTACATCCGTAATATTATCAGCTATTCATTACACAAGATTAGGACCTTACCCATAACAAACGAAAGAACAATAATTTCTAATCCATTTGGACGACATCGCAATGTTATGTAAGACCTTACGCTCTGTAATTTAAGTCGTAACGGTCAAAAGTGACCGCTACGGTCACTAACGGCAATGATGGGGAGAGGGGGACCAAAAAATTTAAAAAGGTAATTTATGCATGCAAATGACAAATGTGACAACAACAAGGAATGGTTTAAATACCATTTTTTTAAAGAGTTTATCTTCTAAAATTGTGTTCATAAAACTATTCCAACTCTATAAAGGTTAATCCTGAGAAACGTTAATAATAGACACGTTAAACGGTCAAAAACCACAACCGGGAGCTACTTCGCATTGTTCGATAAAAACCACAACGTCTTCTTTCCCTTTTGGAATACAGTACCTCATTTGCTTACACAAACAAAAGGTACCCACGCATTCTAAGACCTTATCTCCTTAAAGGGACAAACCACTCTTAAAAACGTTCCATTTACACCATCATGACCCTTTGTGTGTCTGGGACAGAGCTTCTTCTTCCCGATCACGTTCTGTTCTTCCTCACGCGAGAAACGATCACCACGGGCTCGGAACACCCCCAATCATTCCACTTAATTATCTTCGAGAGAGAGATGCGCGCATTCCGTCATGAAAGGCGACCAAACTCATCCTTGCAAAAACGAACAAAATGGTTACGCTCCACCGGGCCCCAAGTTCGTTCACTTCCGCCAAGGCCCCAGGGCCCGAAGCTGAAGATGCGTTTTGTTATTTTTTGATATTTTTCTTCTTTTCTTTCCCTTCTTGTGTGAGTGATGGTGGAAGTTATTTGCTACAGTTTTACATCGTCAGCTCTGTGTTGGGAGTTGTTTCGTTCCTTTAAACACGATTAAGAATTCTGCGAGAGCGCGCCCGGTTTTTGGAGTTTTGATAAAAACCAAGTGAGATGTGGATGTTTTTCTTGGCCGGTTAAAGTTACCGCCAGTGTGCATGTGATCGTGCAATTGGATACCCCCTGAAATATATCTTAATTTGAAGTTTCGAAGCACTTGGTTAATGAGACACGGTAGCATGCGAAAGAAGTTAAATTAAAAAATAAATTGGCAGTGAAATCGTAATTATTGCTTAACTTCATCAAGGATTATCTCGCTACAACAAAAATTCATGCTTATTATTAAATAAACTTTGTGAAAGAAGACTGGAGTGGTGTACCTCTAATGTGCTAAGATTACGTCGAAGAATAAGGTGAAATATATAGTGTGTGTATAGCAACCTATTTTAAGTATGAACTGAAAATATGCCGTGTATTGGATGAAAAACTATTATCTCATTATTCAAATCAGCGGAGTATGGTATTAAACTTTTGAAGCTTTTACCGAATTTAGAGCAGATGTGACTGACGCACGATATGTTGAGAATTTGTTACGATACACAAGTATTCAAATGGTGTATTGTCTTGTGAATTGAGAATTAGCAATTATATATTTTGACAATGCTTGATGTAACACATATTTCAGTTTAATCTAGTTTTGTTTTCTAGCAGTAAATCAAAAGTGGCTAATTTTTTTAAGAAATATGTTCACAATTATACAATTTGATACTCTCGTGAAAATGGTTGAATATTTTAAAAGAATGAATTTTTCGTCGTTTATTAAATTTTTTTACGAAGGAGTGGAATATTTTCTATAGATGACCGATTCTCGAATACTTTCAAAGAACACCAGCAAAATTACTACAAATGATGCTAGATTTACACTGAATAATTGTTAATCCCATTAGACTATAAAAAGCACATAAATTTTTAGCAATCTGATATTTTGGTTTTGTGTTAAAATTATTTGGATTGCAACGGATCATTTTCGCAAAAAATCAGTAACTTCAAGGTAAGTTTGATACTTTAAATACTTTATTTTGTGTTTTCATATTTGAAATTGTTTGTGCTCTTAAATTCATAGACATCTTTTACAAATCCACTTCTCTTGCAAAAATATAATGAATTTTAAAGGGATATTTTGGTTGTGCAATGGGGGCATCTGTATATTTTTCGTATTGCGTGATTAGGCGGCGTAATAAGTTTAGATTTTTATTGAATGTCCCAAAAAGTCACTATTATTTTAAACTAATATAATTTTTATTATTTTATCTAAGATGATATGTATTTTATACTTTTCATTGTTTGGAAATTTATAAAAATAGGTACGGAATATTTCTTTTAGATGAGTGCTACAGGATCAGTTCGCAAATATAGTTTTTTTTTTAAAAGAAAAACATATGTTTTTCAACAAGTTATCTATTTCTGAAAACTCCAAATTTCTTTCTGAATATTGCTTTTGAGATGAGCAATAGTTTTCGCCTTATTAGTGAAAGCACATTCCCTCCGATATCCCTCCCCCAGACAAAAAAAAAACTCAGCTTCTTAAGGTATATTACTAAAGTTGAATCCGTGACTTTGAAAAAGCGAAAAAATGAATAATTGTTAAGATACTTAGTGTCACTTGAATTACAATATGCATATAAAATTTTTTTAGGAATATTATTAAAATAAAAGTATTTAAATGTAATATTTTAGCAAAAAACGAAGAAATAATTATATGTATTCTAAACATTCTCCTTTTATGGTAAATGCTTCTATAATATTGATATTTTTTTTCTATATATTATTACGACTTCTCTACAGAACATGGACTACGATTTTTGAAAAATTCAAAGAGAGATAGTTACTATCAGAATTTCTGTCAATTTAAATAACTGGTGTTCTTTGTTAAAATATTTCTCTACGCTCTGATATATTAAAATATGAATAAATCCCCTTCTAAATCATATATTTAAAAAATTCTAACACAGACACTCTTCAAAAGTCTTAGCTATATATAGGCACAATATTATTATTACAGAAGCTTTTTTCATAAAAGAAGAATGATTTTGAAAATAAGTCATTCTTTCTTCATTTTTTTGCCAAAAAAAATGCTCTTAAAATTTTTTTTTCTTGTATTAATATTCTTCAAACAATTGTATGAGTATATTCTAATTTAAGTGACTCTAAATGTAAAAAAAAATATTCTTTTGTACGCTTTTGCTAAATTATGGTTCCTAACGTACTCAGATACCCGAAATGAAAACGATACATGTACCTTTTAAGGTATCCGACTACGTTCGGAATCTTGATTTGGCAAAAGCGTATAAATGGATAATATTTATGATATTTAGTGTCACTTAGATTAGAAAATGTATATAAAATTGTTTTAAGAATAGTATTACAATAAAAAATTATTTAAGTACAATATTTTGACAAATGAACATAGAATGACCCGTTTTCAAAATATTCTCCTTTTGTGAAAAATACTTTTATTATAATAATATTTTCCCTGCATATAGCTGAGATCCCTGTACAAAGGCTCAATTACAATTTTTGAAATATATAACTTAGAAGTGGGTTTATCCATTTTTTACGACAGCAGAGGGGAGAAATTTTAAGAAAAAAACACCGATAATTATTTCAAACGGTTGTAATTTTCAAAAATTCTAGTTGAGTCTCTGTAAAGAGGTCTGATCTATATACAGGCAAAATATTATTATAATAGATGCATTTTTCACAAAAGGAGAACATTTTGAAAAAAGTTATTCTAAGTTAATTTTTTGCCGAAATATTGTATTTAAATAATTCTTTTTTGCCAAAATGTTCTTAAAACAGTTTTATACATGTATTCTAACCTAAGTGACATTAAATATCCTGAAAACTATCCATTTATGCGCCTTTTTAAAATCACGTTTCCGAACGTAGTCGGATACCCTAAGTGAGAACAAGAATATTGTATCTTTATTTGCATACTAACATTGACTTATCTTTTTCCACACGTTGCTCAGTTGTGCTTTTTTTCCTTCCGTAATTAAAATTCTAAACCTGTACTCTCAGATTCTCAAACCAAATCAGGAAAAAAAAAATAGTTCCACAAACTTTATTTATATATACGTTTCAACTTGTAAAAACAACTTTTGTCCCACCCTATATAGCTATAGATATTTTCTCCGATGAATAAAAAAGTTTATTTCCGGATCTACGTAAATATTCTATCTACTGTGACATTTTTTAAATGCGCGTGGGAGGATGTCAAATTTTGAAAACTTCATTTCAAACATAATGCTTAAGATTTTTCCAGACATTTTTCTAATAAATCTTTGATAATTGTTTGAACCTTTTGAAGTTTCAACAGATGTACTATATAATTTACTTTGTTAAAACTCTTTATGATAAATTAATATACATAACTCTTATCTATATATTATTTATATATCGATTGGCAAAGTTTGGTACGTTTTTGTAGTTTTAATCATTTTAACTAATCTTTACCGTATAAGGTAAAAAAAAACAACCCCAACTTAATAAAATTTTACGTCGCATACTCTGACTATTATATTGGTAATTCTCTTAGTTAAATTTTTAAAATTAATTTTTAGGATAAAAAATAAGCTAACTGAATAATTAAATATAATCCAGTTCATATTTTTATTGATTTAATTGTATTTTCTATAGAAATCTCCTTTTGAACTTTATCCATTTCAAACTTAGCGAAAAAATTTATTTTAATGCGAGACATAGACCTGCTATAATTAGAGAAATTTCTTCAATCAATTAATTATACTATTAATTTTAACTGAATTCATTACCTTAAAATAAACTAACATTAAAATTATGCCATTTTTTTATCTGCTCTCATTATTCTTAAATTTAGTTTTGTAAAAAAATGAATTCACACAAAAATAATAAATGAAAAAATTTTACGATGTATTTTTTTTTCTTTTAAGATATTCAGTAATGTTTCTTATTTTACTGTTTAATCAACGCAATAAATGTGGAATTATGTATTGTACAGTTTTAAGTTCGTATAAAAAATATGAAAACAAATTAACTAATAAGCTTTTCTTTTACTGAGTTAAATATTCAATTTTTCTAGCATTTCTTTGTTGATTATAATGGTAATTTTCAATTAGCAATTATCATTTTCTTATCAGTAAGAGTGATTAATAATTTTTTGTTAGAAAATCCATTATAAATCCTTTATTTTTAAAAATGATTGGTGTGAAATTTCCTAAGGCACTTATTAGCACTTTATTTTAAAATATTTTTTTTTCGTTCATTTTTCCATCCCAATGAATTTTATCTTAACTAGCCTTGAAAACTAAGAAACACCGGGAAAATATTTCCCGAAAGAGTTAATTTATGTATAAATTAAATATATGTATATAACACCAAAATTTTAAATTAACCAGTGAGTTTTAAATTAAATAAAACCAATTTAAAATTATAATTGAAAAAGAAATTATCTAAAATGTGTATCTGAATTTCAAACTAAGTATAATCAAATTAAATTTTAAAATAAATAATTGGAATTTTTTAAACTAAGTAAATTGAACTTGAAGTTAAGTTATTTAAAATTTAAATTAAATTAAATATTTTTAATTAAATAAATTTTGTACTAAAATAAATAGTTATTTTAAAATATAAAGTAATTAACTTAAAATTTAAATCTAATAAAATCATTTTAGATTAAATAATTTTTTACATTTCATTTTCAAAAGACTAATTTTACTGGTTTTTCTTTTTTAGCATTTTCATGTATTTAATAATTTATTTAATATTTTGATATTTATTCCTATTTAAATATTAGAAAGTATTGCTGATAATCTACCTTAAAAAATAGCCAAATGTTCATAAATATCTAAATTTGGTAAAAATTATTTTGAATCAAAACAATATCTTAAGATTTCCGACGAAGCATTGCATCAACTAAGCCATGGGAATTTGAACATTTCCAGCCGACTGCGAAAGCACGCTATTAATTTAACTAACTTCACACGTGAAGTGTATTTGATAAATGTTAATTAAAGAAAAGAGGCGTTTCCCTAGGGTTTATTTAAAATTTAATGTAAAATGTGTTGCAAGCATACATACACTCTAGGTTGTTGACCACTAATTTAACGTACCTTCAACTGGCTTTCAGCAAAATTGATTTATTTTCACGAGTACCAATTTAATTTTAATTTACATCTAAAATAAACATTCTAATAAAAAACACGTTCTTAAGGTATTTGCCAGATGTAGAAAATCTTTTTGTGATAAGAGACCACATTTTAATTAGTCAGTAATAAAGGACGTTGCAAGACAAAAGCTACACCACTGAATAAGTTTAACGATTACAACTGTAGGCAGTGGCGTAACGTACACCCCTCCCCCCGCAACCCCAGCATTACGGGGGCGCCAAAGCTTGACTGACGCCAAGTAGGTATTTGGGCTTGGGACCCAAAACCTGATTTTGCAGGGGTGCCCTAGTATTCTTCGTTACGCCACTGACAGTAGGACACTACTATCACGGTACAAGTTTAATTAACGTCGTCACAATCCTCTATTTGCGAGCATTAATAGTGAGAAAATAGTTTTTGAGTAGAAAGCAGGCTGTGTGGAGTACAGTGACGTTCACAGACCTCTCTTATGGGTACAGTATAAAAAACACGTTAATTTTACAGTATAGAAAAACGTAGACAAAAACACTGAGAGATAATCTCTCTATGGTAAAAATTAATAATTTGTTGCTCTATGGAGAACAGGTGAACCCCCCACCCCTTTGTGTACTCTCACAGTGGCGTGCATTGACTACTTTCATGGAAAAAATTACATTTCTAAGAAAGATCAACGAAAACTTTCAGACGTAATATTTATGCTAAAAATTAAAAACCTATGGCCTATCGGAGGGGTTTGAAGCCCTGAACTCCATCCTTGTGTTCGCCACTTATATTAAGTAACATGTCCGGCTGGTTGCAATCTATCATTTGAAATAACCAATTGGTTGTGTGATCACTTGTAACTACCGACACTTATATATATATACCGCTCTTCACTTCATTTTATACATTTTCAAATTGTCGTTTTCTAAATATTTGAATATTAATTAATGCAAGATTTAGCTTAGGTGAAGGCCACACGCTCCACACCTCTGGTATTAACAATTATATTCTGCAAAAGTATTAAATTCTAAGAGGAAGACGAAATCCTATTTGATTCACATGAGCTCTAATTTGGAAAAAGGTTAAAAATCTCCGGTCTAAGATGTTGCGCATTCCATTCGAACCCCTTAAGAGTACAGCACTTCATCCTTCCTTTTCCGCGCTCCTTTTAGACCTGGCCGATGGTACAATCAAAAGAGGCATCCAGATGTTGCCATTCCCGACCTGTTAATCTTCCGTGCCTGATTTGCAGAATTAACTAAATGCTCGCGGCCTTCTCCAATGCCAAGCAAAGAGGCATTTTTTTTTTCTTCCGGAAAAAACCTTGAACCTTGAAGAAGAGTTTTTACGCTTGAAAACGTCTTTTGTGAGCGGTATATCAAAGAAAACGCAACACTATATTTCGAAAACTTGTAACTCTAATTCCCGGGTTTTGTACTCTGCGTGCGCTTTCTTATGTCATAAAGTTCACAAGGAAACTAACTCTCTTTACGACACCAGTTCTTGTTTCTGACAATACCGATGCAAGAAATTCGAACTTGGTTTACGTAATTGAAATCACGCAGAGATGAATCTGGGAAACTTACGAAATTCTGGTAATTTATCTTCAGGTGCTGTCGATTGTAACTTATTATTTCTGAAATGATAAGATATATCTGGGAGATATTTAGATGAAATGTATCTATGACAGAGTGTAGCTCAAAATCTAAAAAACAGGTGATGAAATTTTATGTGGAATCGTAGAAAAAATAGACCTGTTTTATCAACTTCTGTACAGTTCCTATGCTTCCTAATAATAATTTAAAAAAATGAAAGCAGTATCCAAGGGATTATGATAGCGCGAACTCGTGATCGTGTCGTGTAGAGCAAAAGTGGGCATTAAGTCGATCGCGCTCGACCGGTGGACCACCAAGACATTTTGGGGTGACTGACTGAAGAGTAGCAGTTAGTAATTATATACCGAAATATTCAAGATTAGAGCTGAGAGTATGCAGATTAAGTCTTCTATTGACTATATGTATGAGGACTAACTTTAGATGAAAATGTTTTCTTTTTCAATGAATTTTGAATTGTTTGATAATAAATGCATCATATATTATATTTGTGGCTATTATTATAATTATTATTATGTTTGTATCTTGGGTTTTGCTTTAAACGCGGTTTTATAAGTGGGTGCTTTTTATTTTAGTTATGCAGGTAAGTACATATTCTGTGTCTATTATTAAGTTATAATAAATATATTGTAGAGATCTTTTTCTTACCACACTGCACCTACGCCACTGGGTGGACCACAACACCTTGATAAAATTAGAAATAGCCGTTATCATAAAAATGTGTGCCTACCCCTGGTGTAGAGGGAATATGCAGGATTAAATTTATCGAGGTTCAAAATCCCCACGTTCGCTTGGTGTGTAAGTCTGGAGAGTGCAGCGACATCTAAGATGTTCTACTTGTCACTTGACCGAGGTTCAAATCTACGAGATCCGCCAAGAATAGCCTACGTGTTCCATTCAGAGTGCGACATTAACAAAATCCCACTCACGCTTGTACCCTCCGGAATGACCAAACGATCTTTCTCAAATTTCGATCTTTTCCTTTCTCATTCCATTTCCGCATCCCCTTTTCTTTCTCTTCATCGTATATAATTTTGGTTAGATCACAAATACACATTTTTTGGTACATCAGCACGAGTTTTACGACAGGTCAAATGTAATCTCTGCATTACGAATGATGGCCGAGTCGTTATAGAGTGAGTGAATATTAACGTCGCACTGTTCAGCTACACGAGAGCTTTCGGCGACAGATCACGTAATTTCGAACCGTGGTCAAGTGACGTGGACGACACCTGAGCTGGCACCCCCTCTCCCCGAATCCTTGGGTAGAGTTGTCGATTCGTGGGTTCGAGTTCTGGTGCCACTGAAGACTCCCCGTATAGAGAGGTTGTTAAATCTATCGAGGCTCAAATTCCTCACTTTGGCGTAGTATAGTAGTTTGAAGAGTGCGCTGCCAACTTAGTATCGTCTTCAGTGGCGTAACGTACACCCCTGCAACCGCCGCATCGCTGGGTGGGGTGGGGGTGGGGACATGGATTCTGGGAGTCCAAAGTTTTGCAATCCTTTGTAAGATCCACCTTAAGGTACCAAACCTGAATTCGTACGGGGAGGGAAGGCCTAATATTTTCCGCTACACCAGGGGTTGACAACCTTTTAACTGTGACGTGTCAAACCAATCTACCTTTATGATTCAGTGTACCCTCCATTAGGACATGTTTGAAACAATTCAATGCTTGCAGAGTTAGAAAATAGAGGTCAATAATATAGACTCACAGTTTTATTGCATATTAATTTTGCACCATTTTTAAATATATTTCTTAACATAAAAGTTAGCAGCATCTAATATATATTATAAATGTGAAAGTTTGTGAAAATCTTTGTGGGTCTTTCACGCAAAAACAACTTAATGGATTTTAATGAAACTTTACAGTAATATAGCTTATACATCAGAATAACACATAGGCTATAATTTATAAAAATTTGTAAAAAGTGTCCAAAATATAACGCTATTTGTCAAGTAAGAAGGAAAAAATTCTGCCATCTGCAAGCAAAAAAGCCCACGTCAGCATATATCTATCTTTTGTTTGTGAAAAACTTTTTGTTTTGGCTACGCAAGGGGCTCGCTTCTAATTAATTCCTGTGATCAGAATAATGCCTATTTTTTTATTTCAGAATAAAACTAAGTTTTGAAGGGAGAGGTTGTTATAAATCTCTCTTTATTTTAATGGGGTTTTTTTATGATTTTATTATGCACATTTGGTAGTAAGAAGTTGATCTACTTTCAAAATAACTACTCTTATCGCTTCTGGTACTTAAAGTAAATAAACTTTCTCTTTCACACTACATCATTTGGACAAATTTTCATAATTTTTTTGTGGTTAGTAGTTAATTATAACGCTGTAATTTTAATTGAATATGCAGATATTGCATTTTTAAGTATAAAACTAATTATAACTACTGCACTGTATTTTTTGCAGTGATTGAATGAATATTAAGGTCGCTCTGTTCAGCTACACGAGGGCTTTTAGAGACGGACCACGTAATTTTGAACAATGGTCAAGTGACGGGAACGACACTTGAGCTGGCACCCCCTTCTCCTAACTACCACACCACACCACACCAATTTAGTAGGAATATTCTACCAATACTTAGCTTTAATATTCTTTGAAATCCACTCTTCCAAAATATATGGCAGCACGGGTTCTATGATGAGTATTTTAGTGGGGAAGGCGAAAAGTTTTGTAGCAGATATTGCGTTTTTAGCGGATTGCAAAGATTATTATTTTTGTCGCAAAAAAATAGTTAATGTCAAAATTTAAGTGTCTTATGGTTTTGTCTGTTAATGAAGACTTTGGAAAATGATTTGACTACTTATTTTAAGTGAACGGTGTACATAATTAATTTTACAGTGGAATATTTTTAATTAATTTATTAGCTCTAGCGGATTAAATTTTCCAAAGTGGAGTATTTTGTTTATGTATATCCATTAATTTGTACATGTAGTGATCCAAAAAAAATTGTATGGAAAAAACTGCAGTAAATCATAATGCGGTTGGATAAAGTATTAAAGTGCATTTCTCCCCTACACGGCGGGTCTTACAAAGCTTTAATAAAGCTCGAGCTACGAAAGTAGCTAGGCATTTGCCAACTTGACTCTATCGTTAACATTTCGCTATGTTTTTCATTCAATCGCCATTATAATTCAAGAAACGGCGTTGCTTGCGAATATTACAATTTTAAAATAAAATAAATACAACAGAAAGTAATATTAATGTATTACACTTTCAGATATAAATTATTTACACTACTTTAAGCGTTCATTACGCAAAACTTTTAACAATGTGTTACTTTTGCTGAGCAGAAATCAGCTTTGGGAGGTATTTTGAAAAATGGATCCTCAAGAGTGTTACGAGGAATTATAAATTTAAAAAATCCTTTTTATCGGCTATTAGATCTACATAGTTAAAATTTAACAAAGGTGTTTTTTTTCTTTCTTTTTTTTGTTTAGCTGAGATATGCAAAAACGTTTTTGTTTAATTTTCAGTTCACATAAAATTAACTCATTAAAAACTTCTTTTTCCTTCAATCTGTGTTGTTTAATTTTTCATTTCACCCGTGCGAAGAACGGGTATACCAGCTAGTAAAATATAGTTTTCTTCAACATGGATTTAAAAAAATAATTAAAATTGTACATGCTATGTATTTTTAAACATTTATTAAAATAAGAAATAGACAACATAAAATATATGTATTCCCTTTCGTTGTAGTTAAATAAAAAAAATAAAATAAATAATGCGAACCTAATGCTTGCACCTCTCTATACTTCATATCGCAAAATCTGGGGTATAATTTGGACTTTCAGTTTGACACAATTCTGAACATTCCTTTGCTAAAAACTTCTTTGTGGACTCGAAACATTTTTCATATAACAAAAGATTAGTTCACTTAGATATGTAGAATCAGCAATGACATTCAAATAATTTATAAAGTAACTGTAGAATTATCTATAGAGCTATCTTTCAGATTTTTTCTTAATTCCGTGAATGTCCATAATTCTCTCTCTGAAGATGTTTGTCAGAGAAGGCCGATTACAAATTTATCAATTTCCATCCACTCAAAAATTGACAAATTTGTAAAGTAGTGTAGAGTGCCACTGAGAGTTGCTCCGCGTGCCACAGGTTGCCGACCCCTGCGTTACACCTTTGTTTGCCTTTATCATTTCGCTTAGGTTCAAATATTTTAGGTTATTCGCCAATAGTCCTCTCGCGACATTCTAAAAAAATAAACAATGACTCACTGTTAAGTGATTAAATCATACACATTCCCAGTACAAAATCGTATTAGTAATATTGAATGACGGTGCATTACTTATAAGTAGTTCTTTAAAGAACCTTGTCATTTCCTTTTCCAGTCTAATATTAACTGACTACTATCAATCCAACATCTTACAGGAAAAAGAAAGTCCAATTGACTGGCATATATAAACCACAAAGAATTCCATTGTCTTAATGCGCTGATTATACATTTCCTTGCAGAACTTAATTCTTTTTAACCATTGTATTTCAATTAATATCCTGTTTTGACTCTCTAACTACATGTTTTCATGAACAGCTATCACTGTTATTTGTCGAAATAATTGCTTCTTCATCCTGAAACGTTAAGTCCGACCGCAAACAATGGCCAAGGGATGGATTAGGCTGCCGAACAGATTGGCAAGTATGATTGATATCGGTCGAATGTTTCCACTTGGATTAGATGGATTGCTTGCAAGGGGAATGCGAGTGGGCTGCAGTTACAGAACTGAGATATTATATTCTTTTTGGGAAATTGAAAGTTTCCAACCTTCAATGGTTATAGAATAATTTTAACCTTGAAATAAAGGTTTATTTTTAGCTGAGTTGAAGAGGTGTCTCGTCAATTCATAAAAATCTCTGCATATTCCTGGTAGATAGATTCTGAGTGTATTAGTTAGGACTGAAAACTATTAAACCCGTTCTGTGTGTAAGGCATATGTAAGAAAATAATATGGAAATGGAATGGAAAGCGATTATATATATATATATATATATATTAGACGTAGAAAGGTAATGTTAATTGCATCAATTATTTTTTCTGATATTGTGTTTGTAGGCAATACAAAGGTATAACTCTTAATATTTCACTTAAATCCATTTTTATTGTCAGCAACTATGGTGAACAGTTTCACAGCACTTCTTTTAAAATAGGTCTGGGCTCTTGTTTTGGCTCGAAGCAATAGCGTAACGTACACCCCCGCATTGCGGGTAGGTTAGAGTTCTAGAGCAGTGCTCCGCAATTTTTTTTATCGCCGCGGACCGGTCAACGTTTGGTAATTTTACTGCGGCCCGCTTAGGGGGAAGATGTTGATTGTTTATATATCTTAGACTGTTTTGATTTAATAATTTTAATTTAATTGTATTTAATCGTGACTTCTCAGAATAAAACATGGTTACACTAAAAAATGAAAATAATCTGATTTAACAAGGAATATAAAGTGATTTTCATAAAAAGTAGCCCAAACCTAAGAAAAATATACCAAAGTAAATAAAACAGAAATAATTTAATGTTTCTTGTGCGGACCGGTAGCATTTGATCCACAAACCGGTACCGGTCAGTGGACCGGGGGTTGCGGAACACTGTTCTAGGGGGCCCAAATCCTAACTGATGCCAAGTATATACCCTTTGTAAGATCCGGCTTGGGCCCCAAACCTGACTTTGCAGGGGGTGCTAATCATCTCTGTTACGCCACTGGCTCGGAGGCCACTGGAAATTGGAGGATACCGAAGGGTCGCGCCTTTTTAATACACAGTAGAACCTTTTCCATATAACGAACCTCTATATTGCGAATTTTTCTCTATAGCGAACTTCTTCCTGGAACTTAGAACATTTCACGATTTTCTTCGTAAAATCTCCCAATAGCGAAGTGCATTTTCTTCACAACGAATTTTTTTCTTGTGATTCAGTTTTATTTTCTCCCCATGTTTTAAATATTTCTGGACATTTCAAGTTATTCTCTCTTTTAACACATTTTATGGTGGTCATAAAGGGAGTTTTGGTGCATTGCAAAGGTGTGAGGCGTATATATATATATATATATATTATGAAACAAAGTATTTTTTTTCAATAAAAAAAAGGAAAAAAAAACTCAAACAAAATAACAGATTTTATGAGTAACTAAATTTAAGGACGCATGTGGTAATGTATGTTTAGAATTTCTAGTTAAAAAATAATGTATGTTTAAAATTACTTGTATGCTTTAAATTAGAAAATGTCCTTAAAATTCATTAATTTTAATTTAAAGTTATTTTCTTAGTGTTGAAAGTGCAGTATATTCCTTCACATTCTTTTTCTTGTTTTCCTTGTAGTTTTCCTTTCTTTTTTTCGTTTTGATGGTAAGATGTATAAAATACAAAAATATTAATTTATAAAAAAGGTAGAAGTAATTTTTTTTAATATATAGTATCTATGAATTTAAAATTTGTTTTATGTGGCTTTTAAAGTATATTAAAAGATGAACCTCTATTTAACGAATTTTCCATATATCGAACTTTTTCGGGATTTAGTGATTTCGTTAGAGGTTCGACTGTAATTGCATTCATTATTTAAATTTGCATCTCAGTAAAGGTATTAATTATACCTTAAAAATCCGTAAACATAAGTTAAATAAAATAGAAATCCAGTCGAATCTCTACATAACGAACCTCTATACAGCGAATTTTTCTATAAAGCGAATTTTTTCCTGGAACCAAGAGCATTTCACGATTTTCTTTGTAAAATAACCTCTCTATAGAGAAGTGCATTTTCTATATAGCGAACTTTTTCTTTTGTGATCCAATTTTTGTTCTTTATTTTTTAAAGTATTTCTGAAAAAATTTCAAGTTATTCTCTCTTTAACACATTTTATGGTGGTCATAAATCTTCAAGTGGTTCTATTAGATCCTAATTCGCCGAGAGCAATAGAGTTCAGGACATTTCATCCACAAGAAGTGCAACATTTAACCCCATTGCCCAGTTCACTAGAAGCATCGTCGATATCCTCTTTCACCCTCAGTGGAGTTGTTCCGTTCCCCTTGTTCTAATTATAAAATAATGTATGTTTAATATTACTTGTGTGCTTTAAATTACAAAATGTCCTTAAAATTCATTTATTTAAACTATTTTCTTAATATTGAAAATACATTCAACATTCTTTGCTCTTGTTTTTGCAGTTTTTATTTCTTTCCTTCTTTTTTGTTTTTTTATGGGTAAAATATATGAAATAAACATATATTAATTTTAAAAAAAGGTGTGAAAATAATAACTTTTTTTGAATATATAGTGCTCATGAGATTAAAATTTGTTTTATGCGGGTTTATAAAATTTATTAAAAGAGGAACCTCTATATAACGAATTTTCCATATGACGTACTTTTTCCCGAGATTTAGCGATTTCGTTATATAGAGGTCCGCCTGTAGTTTTGTGCAATTTATTTACCTGTGTTGATTTCATATCTATAGCTGGTGGCGCATTTAATTTTAGAATCATTTTATTGAGACAAATGTACCTATCCCGATTTCTACAACTTTTTAGAAATCAGGAGTGAGGTGGTTTGTGGAAATTCTCCTAGCCTGCAAGTCAATGTCCGCAAACTTGTATCTGTTTGTTCTTGTTGATTTAAATGCAAGAAAAACTTTTCTCAAAAATATATATTGAGACTCGAATATAGAGAACTTTTTCTGTGTATTTGGTTTTCTGTCTTTGCTGGCCACTATTTGCCCATCCCTGTTTTCAAAGGTTTGAATAACCTAAATAATTTGGTTTTCCATTTTTGAGGTATTGGACCTTACGCCTCAATTGTACCTGTGTAAGTCATGTAAATAGAAGAGTCAAGAAGATTCCTGTCTAACTTTATTTTAGATGTTTTCTTTAGTTTTAGAAGAATTTAAAGTATTTATTTTAAACGCTTTATGTGTTGAAAGCGCCTAAATCTGTTGATAATGAGAAAAATTTAAGATATATTTACTGATTAAATAACCATTTTTCATGCAGTAATTTTCCCTAGAGAAAGTCCTTTTTGAAATATGCTAATATTTTAAAGATATCCGAAGACTGATATAGTACACAGGGGTGGTGAACCTTTATACTAGATCAACGCGCCATTTTTTCTAAAGAAATGTTTAATGAGGTATATAGAGAGACGGGCAGTGTGTGTGTGTGTCAAATAGTTTTTACTTGTTATTATTGGGAAAATAATAAAACTAAATACTAACAAAACTCAAAATCCTATTTATTTTTTAAAAAATGCATTTTGTACTTTATAGTAGTAAATGTTTTAGTTATGCGTGTAATTCAAATTACAGTAGCATAAGTGTGATTTCTGTTGTTAAAGATTAGATGAATAATAACTTATATTAGGATTGTAAGATGTTACTTTTAGCAAAATGCATGCTGAATTGGTGTCATCTGCCAAACGGTTTCTAAGCTCACAGGCGTAGGTAGATGAAAATATGGTTAAAATAGCATAATCCAGCTTCTTCAAAGAGTTAAATGTAACTGAAATCGAAATCCATGCTTCAAAAATTTCATTATTAGCATTTTTTACTTATATTGCTAGTTAATCGTTCTGTTTCAATCAATTCCAACTTTCTCCTTTTTTTCAACAAATTTTTGAATTCATATTAATCTAGACTTGAAACCATAGTCAGTTGCACATTTTATATATTTCAATTTTCAACCAATCGAATTTGGACAACTTCAGTTTATTGTATAAAATCAAATCAGGGTACATAAAAAAACTTGAGTGTTTTCGATAATTCTTTGAACTGAGAAAATCTCGCTGAAAACTGCGACCGATTACTCGCGTTTGTTCGTAGTACTTCATGTTGAACTTTGTTATTTTGAATTAAAATGTAAACCGTTTTGATCGGTAGCGTGCCATTGGCTCGCCATCCCTGGTTTAGTAGGTTTGGATAAAAATCGCCTCTCTTTATTTGATATAGTTTTTATATCTCCTTTTTTTCAGCTTTATGAAATAGTTTGTTTTTCTACCTATAACATAAAGGCATTGATATATTTTTTTAAATGACAATAATCGGAATTTAAGTTTTAAATTACCTGAAGTTAACTAAATATATTTTTAATTGTCAGAAATGCATTGAAATATTATTTTTAGATATCACTTTTTTAGATATCTGAACACATAGGTGTAGTATATCCCGATTAAAAAATATATAAAAAAAATTGAAAGAATAAAAGAATTGAAACATACTAAAAGAGAGAGAATTCGAAACATCAAACAAATTTTAAAAAATGACTAAAATCTTTAAGTTTTGTAAGGTTGTGTGTGTGTGTGGACTAAATACAATGGTAAATGACATTTATGCCTTTATAATAAAGGGTGTTTTTTTAGAGGTATAGAACTTTAAATTGCAATAAAACAACGATGTATTATTCGATTGACATGAATTTTTTTTTATTCGAAAGATAATCTTGTGGCATTACATTTTAAATATGATTTCTGGCACAGGACTGCCACGGCTAGCTCGGATGTAGTCCAATCTGGATGTCCAATTTCCGACGACTTTTTCCAACATTTGTGGCCGTATATCGGCAATAACACGGCGAATGTTGTCTTCCAAATAGTCAAGCGTTTGTGGCTTATCCGCATAGACCAATCACTTTACATAGCCCAACAGAAAATAGTCTAGCGGTGTTAAATCACAAGACCTTGGAGGCCAATTCACAGGTCCAAAACGTGAAATTAGGCGGTCACCAAACGTGTCTTTCAATAAATCGATTGTGGCACGAGCTGTGTGACATGTTGCGTCGTCTTGTTGGAACCACAGCTCCTGGACATCATAATTGTTCAATTCAGGAATGAAAAAGTTAGTAATCATGGCTCTATACCGATCACCATTAAACTGTAAGGTTGTGGCCTTCATCGTTTTTGAAGAAGGATTCCACCAGCCCATAAAGCGCACCAAACAGTCAGTTTTTCTGGATGTAACGGTATTTCGACATACACTTGTGGATTAGCTTCACTCCAAATGCGGCAGTTTTGTTTGTTGACGTAGCCATTCAACCAGAAGTGCGCTTCATCGCTAAACAAAATTCGCTTATGAAAATCGGGAACAACGGCAATCTCGTTTTGGGCCCATTCGACGAATCTACGCCTTGCTTGATGATCGTTTGGATGAATTGCCAAACCAAACTGAGAATAAATCACTTGACAGCTGTTAAATCGGTCGCCATCTTGGAAAGTAATGCCAACTTAAACTTCTATACCTGGAAAAAAAACACTCTTTAAAGGTTAGTATTTATTTACTTGTATTTATTTTTCTTTTATTTACTTGTATCTGTTTTATATATTTTACTTCTAGTATTTATTTTTACTTACATTAATGAAACTAATTATTTTTATGGTAATTGCACCTGTTCTAATATTTATTTAACTCTAAAATACAAAATTCCTTAAATTTGTTCATACCCTTCATTATACAGTTACTAACTATTAAATTTTAAATATTTCTCTGAAAGTTTTTATTTTTTGATTCATTTCGCTATGTTTAAAATGTATTCGCACTATAATATCTTAACCATTTAATATAAATAATTAAATCTGATTGACAAAAATGTATTTATCCTTGTAATTCGATAATAAAATCTGTTCTAAGATGGGGGGGGATATGTCCGCTCTAACCACGATGAGTTTCAGTGTCCGCTCTAACCACGTCCGCTGTAGACACGCCACCGAATTAATAGTAGGAATCGAAAAAGAATCAATATTAAACAAATTTATATTTCTCATTTCACTTATAGTCTGTCGAGAACTTTAAAGACACTCAAATTTTCTATTAAACAACGGTCTTTTCTTTTTCTTTTGGTATTTGTTAAATTAGAATTTTTTCAACTAGTTTTTTGTACAGTCGTTTACATATATGATCAGCAAAAATCGCAAAGCCTAACTTGTATTCGTAACATTGTTTAAAAATACAAATCACAACAGTCTCAACAGGTAAAGTAAGCAAAATAATGAAAAACTGTTTAGTTTTTTTACTGCTTTTTCTGTATCGAAATGGATCACTCCTGTGACAAAAAGCAAAAGATAGACAGAAGAATAAATAATAAACTGGGTTAAAAGAATTGATGGAAAAAGTACAGGATGAACAAAAGCCAATTAAGAAAAAATCAAGTTTTATTTTTGTTTGTCTGTAGAAAATGATTTAGTTCCAAGATTTTTTAACTTCACGATAGTCAATTTACGAAATCAAAATTAGATATATTTTCATCTTTCCATATAAACTAATTTCATCTTCATTATCATCTGATCTAAATGCACCATTTTAGTAAAATTATTTAACCAGAAAAAAAAGGGGAAAAAAAGATCAGATTGAGTGCGTTTTTTCAAAATTAAGTGGCAAAGTAACAGTTATAAAAACAAATAAATGAAAGTAGCTAGTTTATAATTTATTCAATCGGTGAGTGCTAAAATGATCGTCGAAAGAAATTACAAATGGAATATTTTAATATTTAAAAATGCAGAACATCTTTTCATTATCTAATTAAAAAATTTTAACTTGATATTTACATTATTTTATTTTTATTTTTTATTGTTTATGTTTACTAATGCGCAAATACAATAAGCTATCTGTTCGTTGAATCCAAAGAAATGTAGATCATCAATTGAAAAAAAAATTATTAATGTTCAAAAGCTTTATTCTCTGGTACTTTCTTTACATTTGATCTAACAATTATTCCTTTTCGTCACAATTGAACTCGGTCAAAATCGTCTGTTGCCACATATAATTTTGGACAAATTAAATATTTAGAATTCTTGAATAATGACGTCGTATTGTTTCCCATCAATTATTCTAATTAATAAAATAATGACACATTAATTGCAATTTTGTTATTTATACAATATAAATATTAAATGTAATTTATTAAGTATAAAATATTTAAGAATATTTTAATTAGTTGATTATGACATCATATTATACTTTCGAATACTATGAACTTTGACAAAAAATAATAATGTACAAATATTAACTTAGATTTTTAACACTAGAACGTCAGTATGACACAGGAGCCTGTTCAGTTTGTTCTCCTTTCCACATTGTATGGTTAATCAGCCGAAGCCCCTCCATGCCATCTCAACGCCCCCTCCCCAAATTTTTCTGGGTCTTTTACTGCCCCCTTGACAGCCTCAAACGTCTACAATGGAGCGTTATCGCCCACGTTGAGAGCCTAAGATTAGGAGAAATTTTGCAACTAAATATATCTAGAACGTCTGCTGGTGTCATTTCGACACCAAGGGAATTTATCATCATAAATAGCTGTCGCTTTCATCATTACTATTAATGAAACAAACTTCTCAAAGAAATATCGTACATTTATTTGATCTTGAATGCAGTGTTGTTGGGTTAAGAGCGGAAACGCGAATTTATTTTTCCAAAATTGTTGTCTCTAAGTGTTTCGTTACATAAAATTTGGTTATCTGCTCATTAAAAAAAAATCGTTCGATTTTCGAATTTTCTGCAGAGCAGACACCCTGAAAAGATGGCTCGTAGAAAAAGCTCTAAGCCCAGATGAAATTGCTAATTTATTGCGAGAGATTATTGAGGATGAATCGGATGGTGGTGAGTGTCTTGCTCTAATTCCGATTCCGATGAAGACATAAGATTGAGTGAAAGTGACTGCGAAGAATTTGAAGAAACTGCTGATGCAATTGTTAATATTCCAGTAAATCCTGATATATATACCGCTAGGGAGGGTACAGAATGGATATCGCATAATAGTAATGTTCTTGCCAAATTTGCGACTCTTAAATGTGTGTTTTCGGACAAAGCAGTGGTCCAACAATCGTAGCGAAACATAATCCCAAAGGCAGTTTTTTATTACATAAAGGGTCATGAAATATATTAATGACATGAAATAATATTTAAAAGTCTTAAAACTAAACCCAACTTGAACAGTAGTCCTGCAATTATTTAGTTAAAATAATTATTTTAAATATTTTATATCGCGGTGTCGAAATGGCACCGGTGGACGTTTAAGGGTAATCGAAATCCCGGATGTTCTGGTGTTAAAGAACTATATAAATTTTATTATGAATAATTCTCAATAACGGTATATTTCCCCCTTTTTTTAATAGCTTCCGTGACTTCTAAGTTCATCCTGAACCGCTTTCGGATACTTACTGTAACATCACGAACTAAAGATTAAACAGAAAGTCAATCCGTTTTTCCCTTGTGTAATCGGTTAAATTCACTGTACAATGATTCACTTTCGAGTAATAATAGTTAATCCTCTTAACTCAACGACTATCTGTAACTGAAAACCAAAAAAAAAAAAATTCACTGATATAAACAATCCTATTAAATTCCAATAACACCAGCGACATTGAATTTTTTAAAAAACTTAGTCTATTCGGTGAAAGTTTAGGCCTAATATACACAAATACTGTTATTTAAATAATTCGAACTTTATGTTTTTAATGTTCGAAACGTAACTGTGGATTTTCGAGAAGGTTCAGCAGGTGTTTATCTAAAAGGGTCATAAAGAAATTTGCATATTTTGTCCACAAAAAGTCCGTTCTGCGTTGTTACTTTTCCTGGTTGAGTCATCTGCAGATTTGTCATTGCTGTCGCCACCTGTCAGCAAGGAAATCTTTTTGTTTTCGAAGTGAATGCCTTCTGTTCTATTCCACGAAGTATCACTTGTTTAATGTTATAAATTTTATCGAGGATACGCTTGGATAAACAAAATGATTTATAAAGGCACGAGACACACAAAGAAACAAATTTATAAAGCACGTTTGTGACTGGAAAAAGAATTCTTTATGAAGTTAGCTATTAGCAGCACAGTGGCGCACACAAGGGGTTGATTATTTTGAGATCATCCTTGATTTTTTATGTTAAGTTGAATTTGTTGTTTGAATAAGGGAATTTTGAAGAATCCCTGACAGGTATACTGATTTTCTGAAACGAGATTTTAATAGTAATTTTATAATAAACACGTAAAATGATTGCCTATACGCAGATTTGAGAGGAAAGTGTATATAGAGAAAAGAGACTCACTTATACTCATCATAATATCTCCTAAACTATTAGATCTACAGACTTGAAATGTCTCAAGCATGCTTCTTTTCCTGAGCATTGATCAGCTAAGAACGGGTTTTGAGAAAATAGATTCACAAGGGGTTGGGGGAGGGAGGCGTTATTGAAGAAAGTTCCCATTTTTAAACCATTACTCCTACAGATTTGAAAATTGGTGAGCATGTTTATTTTGTTGAGTAGAGATCAACCAAGAACGTTTTACGTTGATCCGTTGCCAAGGGAGCTGAGAGAGCAAAGAGGAATTATAGATAAAAATTCTGTTTTTTGTTGTTGTTGTTGTTGTTGTTGTTGAGTTATTAGACCTACAGACTTGAAATTTGACAGCCATGTTGTGAAGGTCCCTTGGGACCTCACTTTGAGAACGAGAATAATTTTGAGTCACAAAAGAACCAGTAGCCATTTTTATAAATAACTTTCTTTATTTGGTTATCTTTCCCAAATAGAATCAAAGACTTATTAACAAATATTTCTACTAATATTATGAGGTTTTAAAGGTAATATCCTTTAAATTAACTTAATTAATTAATGATCTAATTAATTAATTTATTAAATAACGATCACGCAGAAATTACCACGATAAGAGATCCCAGAATTATTTTTAATAATGTTCTTATTGAACATTTAACTTTAATCTCACTCTTAAAACTTTAATGAGACTTTAAATACAAATCTATATTTACCGCTCGGAATCTCAATTCTTCATGAGATTAAATTATCTCCAACAATAAAACTTCAATTCAAATTCACTATAACTTTATGTTTCAATATCTATCTCTCCTACTGCTCTAACTTTACTATTTCGTTTGACTTAAATACTGAATCTAATCTGCATAAGAAGGAATCCTGTCCGCTTTTTGGAGTTGATTGGAAATAGGTAGGGAATTAAATTTCCCTAAAAAGGTCGACTCAGAAGGTTAGCGATAAAGTTCCGTATAGATTCGTCACAATATTTGATCTGTTGAGTAGAGATTCACTAAGAAAGGGCTATCAAAAATCGGTTCCTAACGGGTTGTGGGGGCGTTATAGACAACTATTTCTGTTTTTAAACTTTTTGACCTACAGACTTGAAATATCATGATTTTTTTTTTTTTGTATAAGAGATCCTCTAATAACGGATTTTACGGAAATCAACTCCAGTGGGTTTCCAGAATATTATAGATAAAACAAAAAAAATCCTGCTCTTGAGCTGTTAGTTGCAGACTTGCAATTTGACAAGCACGTTTCTTTCATTGAGTAGGGATCCGTTGAAAATGGATTTTGAGGAAATCAACTTCGAAGGGTAAAGGGTATTCGGGGCAGTGAAAGAAAAGTAATTTCTGTTTTAGAAATTCAAGTTCATGAAGCGAAATCTATAAAGATGTTTTACGTTTCAGTAAAAAGCTTATTAGTAGGACTTGAATAAAAAATAATTTTTAAAAAATTTATAGTTATACAATTTAATGAAAAACCTAGTGAAGCACGCTGGTAAGGGCTAGTAGATAATATAATGAAAAGCAAGGGACGATGTATGTAATATATTAAATGTGGCTTAACTTCTAGTTAATAGATAAGATAATGAAACGAGAGATGATATATCTAATATTAAACATGCTTTAAAATTATATTAATCTATTATTTAGAATTCATATATTCAATAAGAAGTGGAAAGCAATAACCGAATTCACAGTCTCAAAAACGAATTTAGTTCACATAGAAAATTTTTGTTTACAAAGCATTCGGGATCTCCTGTAGCAAAATGGAGACTTGGTAATTTGTGAAATGCTTAAATTCTGCTTCCATCCCAAGCTATCGTATGGAGCAGAGGTCAGCAATCTTGTAGCTGTGGTGTGCCAAACCAATATGATTCAGTTTGCTACTTAGTAGGAAATATTTGAAACTATTTGAGTCCCATGGCAATGCAGTTCCCACGGTTGTCTGGTGGTCAAGGTAATGGACTCGTAGCCGGCATGCCATGAGCTCGAGCCTAGTACCGCTGAGTGAGTGAGTGAGTGAATATTAACGTCTCGCTGTTCAGCTACACGAGGGGTTTTGGCGACGGACCACGTAATTTTGAATCATGGTCAAGTGACGTGGACGACACCTGAGCTGGCACCCCCCTCTCCTAACTACTACATCAACGGAAGGACGTTTCAGTTCTCGGCAGATTTAACGTGCATCGCTGCCCTACACGGCGGGTCTTTAGTTGTACTGGGCTCGAACTCATGACATGCCTGCCATGATCCAATTCCTTGACCACCTACCGCAGCCCCCTAGTACCGCAGAAGAACCGTCGTGCAAAGATGCCTGATGCAGGTTAACCCTCTCATTGCGTAATTATTTTATTACGTATTTCAAATCTGCATATTAAATCTAAATTTTAGAGTTAAAAATATAAAAAAAATTGTTTAAGAGTTTTTATTTTAAAATATAAACTTAGATCACAAAAGTCTAAACATAAAAGTATAAATAAAAACATAAACATGAATGGCACGGGGTGCACATCTAAATAGTCGGAAGAAATGCATACTCTTGGAAATCACGGGATGCTCAGCGAGAAGGTTAAATCTATCGATTCTCAATCGTCCTCCTGTTGGTGTGGTATTTAGGAGGGGTGCCAGCTCAGGTGTCGTCTTCGTCACTTGACCATGGTTCAAAATTAAGAGGTTCGTCTCCCAAAAGTCCTCGAGTAGCTGAATAGGGTGACGTTAATGTTCCCTCACTCATTAATTAATATAAATATGTTTATACATATGACAGAATCACACTATCGTGGCAAGATAGAAAGCGATTTTCCATGCTATTTTCCATTTTCTTTTCTATATAGAGTGCTGGACTATTATTTTTGTTTATTAATATTAATATTTGAAATTAATTAATTAATTAACATTTGAAAAAACTGTATTAACATCAATTGTCATCCACTACAAGTTTAAAAAATGTATTTGAACTTGAGTGGATGGATAAAAAGCATTTTATTAACGATTGAAAATTTGAACAAGACTATATATATATTGTTCAAGACTATATATATATATATATTGTTCAAATTTTCAATCGTTAATAAAATGCTTTATATACGGAGAAAGTGAACTAATAATAGGAATTGAATAATTATTTTTAATGCGAATTTTGTCTCTGTACCGTTGTACTTCATATTGTAATATCAGAGGTGCATTTTGGGACTTTCAATTTGACACGATTCTGAATGTTCAGTTGTTACATAACTTCTTATCGGAATAAAATTATTTTTCATATGAGGAAGATTTATTCATATAGATATGTAGAGCCGAAAGCGAAAAGCAGAGTGTATGCAATTTCCTTTAAACAGTTAAATCTCTCCAGCAATTCAAAATAGCCATCAATTTACCGTTAGTTACCTCCCAGATTGTTTTCATAATTCCTTATATTTTGCTTTCCATAATTCTGATTATGTTAGTTCAACAATTATAAACTTCCTTCCGTTCAAAACCCGACAAATTTGTAGAGTGACGTCGTGCGCCACAGAGAATTGTACTGCGTGCTGTAGGCAGCTACAGAAGCTTCAAATTCTCATGTCTTGGAGAGGAACGGTTCGAAAAAACGTCATTATTTGCCAGTAATCGACGGTTTAAAATCGAATGCAATTAAAGCGAAACACAGCTGCAAGATGTAGTATGTAAAAAAGAAATCCGTTTGTGTGAAACACTGGAATGATTTCGATAGGAAAATAGAATCAAAACATAATCATTGCTTCTTTTTGCAAATTTCTTAAGGAATTAAATACTTGAAGGTTATATAACATAAAAGTTCTAGTTTATTTATTTTAAGGACTAATTTATTCTATGATATAATTTGTACTTTTTTCTAGGGTTAGTACAAATATACAAGATATAATTCACGAACTAACTCCATGGTTAATTATTGCCAAGGCGAAAGTTTTCTTACAAGTCAGTGAGAAAAAAATTTATAAAAGATAGAAAAACATGATGAAATGTACTCTTCATAAACACGACCTGTAATTACACTTCCTACTCAAGTCAAAAAGGTAACGGAACGAAAACATACCCGCCATTTTTTTTTTACGAGAAATGTTGAATGACAAAAAAAGAATACATTATCCATTTGAGTTGCCATGAAAGAAACAGACTTAAGTACACAATTTTTAAATATTTTATGGCTTACAAGGAGAGTGTGCAAGGTCTTTTTGGGGTCACTGAATTAGCTCAAATTTTGTCGGATGGTAGATTTAGAGCTTCCCTGTTGATGAAGGTACATGGTTAAAGGGGACACTACTCAATAATTTTTTTAGATTTTTATAATTGAAGATGCAATTTAGTCGAAATACAAAGCAGCAGATGTCTATGCAACAATACTGCACTCATTCGATGCGCGAGATGCTTTTCGAAATTATGTTTCACTTACTTTTATGACAAGTTTCATGTGCATATAAATTTTCAGTTCAACTGAATGCTTTAAAACGTGAGGAAAAAAAAACTTTTCAAGTTTTGACACAAGTCGCCAAAAATGATGCCAACGTGGTTGTATTTGTAATTCTTTGAATAATTAGTTTTAATCAATTAATTTTTATTAATTATAATTAAAAATTACTGTATTGTCATCCAAAATAATCATGTATATAAAATTTCAGCTCAACTGAGCACTTTAAAATGTATTTTATTAACGATTGAAAATTCCACCAAGATAAATAGAGAGTGTGAGCTAATAGTAAGAATGGAAAAAAAAGTATTTCACCCTCCACGGACATGAACCCGGCTCCTAACGGCTCCCATCCGTTGCTGCTATGCTAAACCCATTACGTGTAATCGTTTGCTACAGAACTGAATTTAACGATTGAATTGCATCTTCAATTGAAAATATCTAAAAAATTATTGAGTAATGACCCATATAACCATATACCTTCATCAACAGAGAAACTAAATCTACCACCCTACAAAATTTTAATTAAATCCGTGACCCCAAGACCTTGGACTTTTTCCTTGTTAGAAAAATTGCTAAGGGTAGTATCTATTGAGTGCTAACAGAATTAAATATTTTTTATTTAAATTCTCTTTTGTCCTTTACTTTCTTAAAAAGTCATTTCTTTATTAGACTTTAATTGTCAAATAGTTTCTGTGACAAATAAATAAATACCATTCCATTTCTTTACTTAAGTGAAAAATGTCCCCCCCTCTCATTTAATAAGTTCCAAAATTCATATAAGAAATTTGGTTAGTAAATTTTATTTGAAAAATCTTTTTTACAAATATAGTAATTGTTGAAACCAAAAATAATGTAAATTAGTACAAAAGGAGGGTCCAAATGATCAAGTTATTGTTTTAAAATGGAATATAGTCGATTAAATATAAACAATTGTTTTGATTCTCTCAAAATTTAGTATTATTATAACATATTAATGGTGATATTTTAATATAAGCATCAATAGAATACATTATTAAAGTTATTATTTATTTTTTGAAATCTCTACAATAATAATTAAAATAAATTATGAATTTTGTTAAAAAATCTTAAATGCTTGGAATTTTCTGAAAAGAGTTTATTTTTTAAAAAATTTTTTTAATCTAATCAGTTATAATGCCTTTTATTCTGCATTAGTTTTGAACCCTTTTGTATGTGTCTAAAAATATATGGCTGAATGCATTTATATATGCTACATATATAAAAATATAAGTGGAATTTCTAATTTTTTATTTTTTCCATTGCGTACAATTTCTACGTATAGTATTAAATCTGTGGAAAAACTAAGTATGTTCAATAATGTACTTTTTTCTAAATAATCCAGAAATTTGATGTGGCTGCTGTGGACTAGTGGTCAAGGTATCGGATCGTGGCTGGCATCTCACGAGTTTAAGTCTAGTACCACAAAGGCCCACTGGTAGGGTAGCGATGCACGTTTAATCTGTCGAGGGCTCAAATGTCCTCTCGTTGGTGTGGTGTGGTAGTTAGAAGAGTCGTCCTCGTCACTTGACCATGGATCAAAATTACGAGGTCCATCACCAAAAGCTCTCGTGTAGCTGAACACAGTGGGACGTTAATATTCACTCACTCACACACCAGAAATTTGATTCTTTTTATATGAAGATTGATTAAATAGCTTGAGATATTTTCCGCGATTTATTTTACTCAAAGACGAAAATTAAAAACATTCAAATCACTGGAAACGCCGAATTCTTCATCTATTATTTATAAAATTAAATTCGCGCGCGAACTGTAAATTTTGATAAATTCATGGACTTTTATCCATAACATTCTTTACATGATCCTTTACTGTTATGGTTATTTACGATGTGAAACTTGATTCGAAATATTAAATATTCATAAAAAGAAAGTTCATTAAAATATTGTATACCGTAAAATCCGGCGTATAACGCGGACTTTTAACACAAAAATAAAATCAAAATTTAAGGGTGTGCGTTATACGCCGGGTATGCAAATGAGATCTTTAAAAATAACAAAAGAAATGAGCATATAAAAAAATTTACTTCTACACATATCGAAATGCTATTTATTTAGAAGAAATGGCATGCCTTATGAACTAAAAGAGTTAGTCCTAGAAGAAAATTATTTTTTCAAAAGTCTGGGATAATACCTCGTATATATTACTTCAAAACATAAGAGCATTGTATACCAGCATTTCAGATTTTTTCGTTAAAAAGGGGTGCGCGTTATACAGCGAATTTACCTAAAAATTAAAAAATGTAGCTCTAAAGTATAGGTGCGCATTATACACCGAATTTTACGGTAAATTAAATCCAAGTGTAAATATTCATAACAATACCAACTTCAGAGTTCTTTTCTTTTTTTTTACCTTGAAATAAATGCATTTTTTATTCTGTTCCCTATAACTCATGTAAATAAAGTAAAAGCATAATCAGCATCACAAAACAAACTTTTGCTTACGACTGAAATCCACCTACGTTTAGTAAAAACACTGTTTAATTTACTACTTAAGGTTAATACGTAACCTCTAATAATGAATAAACGATCATTAACCAAAGAATCTTTTTTAATTATTTGACTTTTTCGGAACTGAATGGTTCTGTACACACTCTTTCCACAGTTTCTAACTACACCAGGTCACCGAGTAACAATCAGGATGTAGTTCATAAGTTTAGCATGTTAAAATGTCGTCTTTCATTCATTTCTAGGGTCAATTAAACGGTGCATGCAGCTATTGTTGAGCCAAGAACTTCTTCACGTGTAACGCAAATCTTTTCGTCTGTCTTTCCGCGGGTGAAGTGAACTGAAGTACGTGGATGAAAGAGAACCAGTGTTCCTGTTGAATCTCTTGTTACAATGTAGTGGAACTGTTCGCGTGTGTGTGTGTGGTTATAACAATGGGACTAAAATAAATTATTGTAAAATGTAGTCATTTGAAGGGGCGGGGGGAAAGTTGGAAAGAAATGTTTATGTCGTGTGAAAATAAGAATGGTGATTTTTTATTTATACATATAAAATATGTTTCGTAATTTTGTTTTACGCTTTGTAAAAATCGGTACGCAAAAATAGGCTTAATAAATTTTCCTAAGGTGTTCAAAAATGTATAGACTATGAATTATTTATGGAATTTTCTTATATTCAAGGATATGTTTTTTTAAAAAACACTTCTGTTTCGAATTCAAATTTTCATGAATTTATAACTACATTTAAATTAATTCAGGAAAGAAAAAAGAGCTAGTGAAACCTTTTCTGTATTTTGCATGCCTTTTATGCCCATCTTAGTTCTTTTTATCGCAATTTATCCGAAAAATTCATTTTTTTACCAGCATGGTAAGAATTTCTCACGGTTTGCAAATAAAAGAATTTAAGTGAAATATACACAATAAAACTTCGAAGATGTGTCGCTGCACGCATAGTTGGTGGCATAAGTTACGTCAAAGTTTTCCAATTTATTTCTGCTTTTAAAATTAATGGGCTAAATTTTGACGATCACGTGATAAATATAATCAGGTGTTCTCCATTGAATTCAAAACTGGCATTAGACTTGCTGCTCTACTAGTAAAATTTAGATAAAACTTCAAATTTGATACATGGGTAAAGATGTTCAAGTATTATGATACTGCGAAATGCTTTTTCAAAATTGAAGAAATATTCTTTTGTTATACTTGTACTTTTAAATCCTGTGCATTTTGCTTATCCAAATGCGTTATTGGTATTTCAATAAGGAAGTTTCTGTAATATATGCAAAAGTTGTCAACATCGAGCTATGAACTTATTGGCTGGAAACACGTGGTTGTAGCTATCATGTGTGACTATGACGTCACTTTAACTTAATCCATTAATTGCATTCAATTTTTTTAGAAGATTAGGAGAAATTCATTAAGCACTGGCTTAAAAAGCTTCAAACTTACAACATTCTTTTTTACGCCAATAATTTTTGAGTTTTTTAAAATTAAGTTTTAAAAAAAATTTGAAAAGCATCACGCAAATTTTAATTTACAAAGTTACATCATTTTAGAAAATATTTTGACTTTAATAAATATATTTAGTAATATTTTGACTTTAATAAATACATTTAGTAATATTTTTACTAAATAAATACGTTTTTAAATTAAAGAAAAAAATTTTTTTTTGTAGATTCGATTTAGTGCGAAAATGGCAAAGTTTAGATCCACGAGATTGAGCTATTTGAAGTTAGGGTTGATGAGAGATGTATCTAAATTAAAAAAATCTTCCGACAATTTTTTAAAAAATCAATTTTAATGTCGAAGTAACGTCGGGTATACTTTGCGCCCTGGTTCTCAAACGAAACTGGACTGAATTACAATTTTTACACCATCTAAGGCAAGGGTGTCAAACTCAAAGGCTACCTTGGGCCAAACAAACAAGGTGGGCTGCAAAAAAAAAAAAAATAGTTATAGAAACTTAGGTTTATTTTGAATAATACATTATAATAAGCATGCATAAAAGAACAACGCAAATTTAATGTTTACGTTTTGACACACATGAAATCTCTTCTCTGGTAGTTTCTTTCCGATTTCGAGAGAAATTTTTTCATTTTAGAAAATGTTTTTGGGTGCCGATATAGCAGCTGGGCCGCAAAAATATTCGCTGTGAGCCATATGCGGCCCGCGGGCCGTGAGTTTGACACACTTCGGATCTTAAGATCTATTTTTTAAGACTTTATTTGGGGCGTGTACGGTAAACGGTTGATATAGCCATTTTTTTAAAAACTAACGTTGAAAAACATCTTACAATGTTGTTTTTTTTTTAAAAAAATGTTTTATCTAGATATTTATCGATTCAATAAACACAATATTCATAAACAGGAATGGTCAGTCGGAACTTTTTTATTCAAATAAGTGGGAAAAGGATACCGGTTAATAAATTTCCTGCAAATTTTTAACTGAACAATTTGTATGTTTTCACCCCTTTCACTCCCTTAGAAGTAGCCATGGCAGCTTAATGGTAATGATCACGAATTCGCGGCCGGTGTGTCGAGGGCCCAAGTCCTTGTTTCACTGAAGACCTGCCGTGTATATGTGGCTGATGTAGCCCAATGGTCAAGGTATTGGATCATGGCAGGCATGTCATGAGCTCGAGCCCAGTACCACTAAAGACCCGCTGTGTAGGGCAGCGATGCACGTTAAATCTGTCGAGAGCTGAAACGTCCTTGCGTTGGTGTGGTTGTTAGGAGAGGGGATGCCAGCTCAGGTGTCATCCTCGTCACTTGATGGTACAAAATTACGAGATCCGTCACTAAAAGCTGTCGTGTAGCTGAACAGGGTGATGTTAATATTCACTCACTCATCCGCTGCGTATATGGAGCTGATGTATGTTAATCTGTCAAGCTTAAATTACTCCCGTTGAAGTGGTGTGGTAGTTTGGAGAACGGGGTGCCAGCTTGGGTGTCGCTCTTGTCACTTGACTATGGTTCAAAATTACGAGGTCCATCTCCAATAGCCTTTGTGTAATTTTTGTATTGCGACGTTAATATATAAGCGATGGAATAAGAATATTGAAAAATATACAAGAATACTGTTACGTTGATCGAAGTTCTAGGATTTTATGCAAATCAGTCGCAAAGAACAAGGCAGTTCTTCAGGAGCTATGAAAATTTATTGTCAAAAAACAATACTTGAAATACAGGATTTAACAGCAATGCTCCCAGAATAAATCTCAGAAGGTTTTCACACCTTCAGCACTGTTCAACACCAATATCGGTTTCTTAATACAAGTATGTAAAATATTATTCACAAGCACCGCTCGTCCAACTCAAAAGCCGAGCTAATCGCTAGTCGACTCTTCACGGTAAAGGCAAGACTACTATAATCGCTAGTCAAAACAATACTAACTCAGTTTCGGTGAGCGTCTTCCTATTTATAGGCTTCGCGGATCTTTCGAGAAAAATCCGCTTGCATCATAGATCGTGAAATTAGTGGGTTTCTCCACTAACATCAAGAAGAATCCATAGGATCCCGAACACGCCAAAATGGGCGCTAAGTCACTAACTTGTTCGCCAAAAAAGGCGCCAACTTGGATCTATGCCGAGATTTCGCCAAATTCCCATTAAATCGCCATTATAACGTAAGGAACAGCGTTGCTTGCGAATATTACAATGTTAACTTAAAATAAATATAACATAGAGTAATATAAATGCATTACGTATTCAATTACAAACGATTTACACTATTTTACACACAAAATTCGTAACAGTATAAAAGCAATTAATAAACAAATAGAATTGATGGTATTGTTTTAATGGATTGAAGTATGTCTTGTTTATTTCTAATGCCGACACGTGCCCAATTTAAACGGTTTAAAAAAATGCAGAAACTTAAATTTCATAAACTTCTCAAAAATTCGATGTCAAAATAAATTTGTTTACAAAACTCCTTTTCAATTGTGTCTTTACATGAGTCACTCGGGCATTGCCAAACCTTTTATCCGTTCCTCGAACATCCTTCCCCCTGCGTTTCCTCTTCCGATTTCAAGCCGATATCGAATTTCTTCGTAAAAGGAAATACGTTCAAGGGCTTCCTTACTTTTGTTTTAAAACTGAAATTGAATTCAATGCGAAAGTAAAACTTATTGTATTTAAAATCTTGTCCGTTCAGTATAAAAGGAGTTTATTCTTTCTGTTTTAGCAAGTTATGCCAGCATGCATTATAATACAAAGTACAATAATTTGAATTGCAATATTACGAAAAACCCGAGGCGTAGCTACCGCCGTATCAGCCATACCGATGATACGGGGCCTCCAAGCTATAAGGACACCGACATGTGTAACTACAGTCCCACTAACAGGGCCCCATATCTAAAAAAGGGCCCCAAAGGAATTTTGATACACAGCCCCCACAGAGCTAACTGCGACAGTGCGAGAAACAATTGTTTATTTTACATTATATGTTGTGTCTTTAATAAATCGTTCACCAGAATATTAATTTCTTTGAGGGTTAGTATATGCTTGTATCAATTATTTCTTTGCATAACTATGATCGCTGGTACATGGGACATCCCCGCTTTTCCGCTTCGACACGCTAGACGCATGTCAAAGACTGAAATGAGATCCACTATAGAAAAAGAAATGCTTAACGGTTTGATGTTGCTATGCTTTCAAAACAATATCACAATGGAAATTGATTACAATGATGTCTTTAACGATTTTGCACTGATCAAAGCTCGTTGAAAACCTTTGTTTGTACAAGTACAATGACAATAACTCAACAAAGAATAAGGATGCCTAAAAGCAAAATATAGTAAAACGATAAGCGAAGAAAAAGATGAGAGAATAAACAAGTTGAAAATGTTTCAGACAATAGCGGGAACACTATGTTGTAATTGCGAACGTTTTCCTTAATTTACTGTACTAATTTACAAAAGAGGGCGAGGAGGGTCTGTGATGCTGTAAGGTAAGAAATGAACTGAAGGGGCAAAAACATGCCACTAAACTTTCCTTACGGCTGCCGGTTGCCAGATCAGGACAAGGTGGGTACGTAGGTGGAGGATAATGGAAATATTCTCCAAAGAGCAAAAACAAATAAAAGAGTAAGGGTAATGGAAAAAATCCCTCCCGAACCAGAACTGACAAGGCAAAAACTGAAGGACGGTGCGGTGCTCTGGAAATTGTGCGGGGCGGGGTACAACAATTTGAAGTGCCTAAGGAGCTGGTGTGAGGTAAATTGAAATCAAACCAAATCTTTGCTGAGATTATACTAAATTTTTTGGTTCCAGTGAGTTATATTTATAACCAAGCTAAACTCTGGCAGCGGATTTCACTTCTTTTAAAATGGTTTAGAATAGCGGTTCTTAAACTATGTGTGGTCTGTGGATCTCCTGGGATCTCCAGTAAAAGTTATGATTTTGCAATTCTTTGTAAGCTCCGGCTTGGCACCCGAAACCTGATTTTTCAGGGAGGTCCTAATATTCTCCATTACACCACAGTAAAGACTTTAAAATTATTTTCTTTTAGAATGAAAAATTTTTTCTGTTCCTTTCTAATTTTGATATTTTGCTAAAAATGTAACTGGAAAGATTTTTTTTTTGGGGGAGGGGGAAGTGGTCAAAAGAAAAATTTAGTAAGCTAATAGTATTTATTATAAAACGCAATATAAAGACCAAAAAAAAATTACTTACTTCGGAAAAGGTTTTGATGCTAATTCACACAGTGCTTCTCAAATTTTCAGTATTTGCGACCCAATATTCAATCAATTTTCATCGCGCCCCCTTCCATAAAATAACAGTGTATTGAATTCAGTACTACAAAACTTTGACGCTAAAGCTACAATAAGACTTTAACCTCTTTTGTGCCACTGGCACATATGAACATCTCGCTCAGATAAAGCCTTAATTGCATTGGACGTATATATGCGTTTTACGAAATAAGAGTTTTTTCCCTATGCTGCTATTCATAAAATTATTCCAAAGGCTTTGGAATGTCATAGAAAGACATTGACGTGCTTGTAAAGGATTTACTTACTTCAAAGAATTTTTTTATTTATTTCTTTCTCTCCAATACATCTTCTATGCACGCCTAAGTGGAAATCGGTGGCACTGGGGAGCAAATCGCGTATCTTTTAACTGACAGTTAAGGGATAAATTATAAACCGTACAAATTATCAAGATAAGTGTTAATTTTTGTGCATAATTTTATGTATGACAAGCCCATGGGGTCACTGGTAGTTATTAAACTTGTTCTGAACTTTATATTGTTAAATTAATTATAAATGTATCAGTACTGCACAATGTATTTTATAAGTGTTTTGCATCAGTATAAATTTGTATTTCAATTTTTATTATTTCAAAATGAATTTCGTTTGTTAACTTTCAGTAAATTAATACTTTTTTACAAAATTTCTTGTTTTCTCGACTTTTCAATATGCTAGTCCCCTCCCCTCTTAGAGTTACAACGCCTCCTAGGGGGTGCGCCCCACAGTTTGAGAAACGCTGCTGTAAAAAGAACAAACATTTAAACTGAACATTTCTATACAATTGCTCCAAACGTGGGTCAGATAGAACCAGTAGCGTATACAGGAATTTTTCAAGGGAGAGCTCCAGGGTTGAAAGTCCATCATTCTTGTATCATGCTCCTTTCGATTTTGTCGAATTTCGGGAACAAAAAACAGTAAAAAACTAATTATTGAATAAATAATTAGCATTAATTAATAAAATTAATCTTTAATAACAAATACTTAATCAAATTTTATTACCATATAAGAATTATATTTAATCGGAAAAAATAATCAAGGGTTGGGGGGTCTGGACCCCTAGGACACCCCGTGTGTGCGCCACTGGATAGAACCTCTAGATGAGCAGCATCTATCCCGAGGGCCCTAGTTCTCATAACTGTTCCAAAGCATTACATCTTTAACAGAACGATGCGATTTTTAAAACTCAGAATTGAGAATTGTATTTGGATAATGGATCAGATCTTCAAGAAACCCGACACCCTATTCTAAATCCCTAACGCACCCGAGCATCAAAGCGAAAATTCGATTACTTGTGTCTCTTGGCATAACTCACCCTTTCAACAATCCTCTTCGGAGTGTGTGTTTTTTCAATGCTACAGTTATTCCACACAAAGGAAATCCCTTCTACCAGAACGCGGAGTATGTAAAAACCTTTGGCATCGTAATCTTTGCTAGAAATCAGAGCATGCAACTTGTAAAAAAAGGTTTTGTCAACCTCGACGCAGGACGGATACCAACCATCCCAACAGGACATGACACGATCGATGCCGAGAAGCGATATAAGCATGCTTGGCTCTTAATGTCCTGTTCACCTAGGGAATGTGGAAGCATAACGGCTTCCTTTTCAAAAACATCAACAAAAAAAAGATTCTTTTGTGCGGCACGTGCTTTGAGACTTCGTTCTTTTGCGTGGTTTTTTTTCGATCCATGGATGACTGACATGGTGTCACAGGCACAAACGTTTGACACAGTTTAGGTATAGCTCCCCCCCTCTTCCCCTCCACGTCTTTGGACATATTTTGGAAATTCCTTGCGTAGATTTCAGATTTGGAAATTGGAAATCTTTTTAGTGAATCATTTTTGATCTGGGAGATACTTCGGAGGTTGGTGAATAGTAACCAAGAAATTTAGGTGACAGATCTCTGGATTTACGAATGGTATTTTGTGTGTGATGTACCGATTTCAAAACTAATGGACATAAATAGCGAAAGACACAGAATCTTGCAAGGGAATATCAGATCAATGAAGTTGACTAGTTTTTATACAATATGTATGGCATTGTTTACAACTTGAGAAATGAATTGAAAGTCCATTGACCTACGACTTTAAGCACCATCAAAGTTTAAGATTGTATGATTCTAAAGAAGAATTCTAAATAAAAATCGAACAACTTTGGACTTTGTTCTTCTATTCAGTAAATCTTGACAGTCAAAATGTGTGGTGGTATATCTCTCAGTTACGCCAAGGGCTTGTCAAGGTGCGACTATTACTACGGTAACCTTAGATATCTTCTCAGATATCTTGTACGAGTTCTGGCGCATTTTTTGAGAAATGTTCGAAAAAGTAACGGACGAAGACATCGCCGTTGAAACTCTTAACCTTCTTACACATAAACAAAAGAAGATTGTGTATTAGATTCACCAATTGAGAGACTCTAAGAGGAATATTAGTGAAGTAACTATAATTCAGAATTTGTAGTTTTTGTATTATTCATGAACTCAAAATGGTATGAACTGAAAAGAAATGAAGAAATTGTCAAACTAAAGATAGTCATGATTTTCGTTAAAATAAACTGTGTCGGTGCTATCTAAAGTGGACTATCGCCAATAGTTTGAAAGATGTTGTTTGGAATTCGTAGAAGGCGACGCAAAAAGTATTGTGTTGCGGTGGAGGTGGAAATAAATTGCCGGCTCAATCGGCGGAGAGCATTGCGGTTGTATGTAAGTAAACGTTTTACTCATTATTAATAATCTTATCGAATTCCCAATCTAATGTATAATTAACATATTTATTTTATTAAAATTTTACTGTATTAAAGTCAACAGCGTGAGATGCGTTGCTGAGGAGGAAAGGGGACTGAGAAAAACTTTTGAAAATGGTATAGGCCTCTTTGGGTTGTAGTGTCAGTGTTGAGAAAATTTGGCCCGTGTCGTGTGTTTAATATGACACAAATTTAACTTCGTAATTTTTCCAAAGGAGATATACCAAATTTTTATTTCCAAGGAAATTATTTGTTGGTTACACACATTGACGTGACCTGGACAATTGTCAGAAAGAGTCTTAAATATTCCAATATCTCCTAGTTTATCTACTCTTTCTGGGATATTACTTTCTTCGGCATATCGATATATCATGGATTGGCCTGTTTTTCTTTATATGTACCGTAAAATCTGGCGTATAACGCGCACTTTGAACACAAAAAATAAGATCAAAATTTACGGGTACTCTAGGTATAAAAATTATAGCCTTAAAAACAAAAAGAGCTATGAGCTCTTTAATATTTTCTCTCAAAATAAAGAAAATTAGATTTCTATATGCATCGAAATTCTGTTTATTTTAAAGAAATGACATACTTTATGAACCTTAAAAGTGATAATTCTAGACGTATGCTATTTTTCAAATGCATTCTGGGATAACTCGAATGACTTCAAAACATAAGAGCAGTGCTTAGGAACATTTCAGTTTGCTCCGTTCAAAAGAGGGTGCGTGTTATACGGCGAATATAACTCAAAATTTAAAAAATACAGCTTGAAAATGTAGACGCGCGTTATACGCCGGATTTTACGGTACTTAGTTTTACAAATAGTTTTGTACTTCTTCTTTTTTTATGTATGAATATTTATTTGTCTTATTTTTTTCTGTAGAATTTCATAATTTTACTTTTTTGCCAAGAAATATAAAGCAAGGTTTTACGCTTCTAGTACTAAAAACTGGTTTAACCTCGCTATTAGGTTATACCTAAACGTAAATAAGCTATTTAAAACACACGGAATTCATTTTGGATTTGTTTTGTTGGATTTAGTCTTGATGCCAACGATGGCTCAGCTAGCAAAGGTGTTTAGGCCTGTCAAATCTGTCAAAGATCAAAACCCTCACGTTGGCGTGGTGTAGAAGTTTGGGGAATGAGATATCAGAGCAATTTTCATCCACGTACTTGACCGTGGTTTAAAATTAAGGGGTCTGTCGCAATAACCCTCGTGTAGCTTCCGAGTGTGACGCTAATAAACTATCTATGAATTTGTCACCAGAGATTCATCTCAAATAGCTCCTTCCCCTTCATGGACCTTTTTTTATATATATCTATTACTTATAAATTAGGGATTCAGACCTTTGGGACAACTCGTGTGTGTTAATAAAACTAAAAACAAGTTATTTATCTATAAAATAATACTCCAAAGAGAATCAGTTAACTATGTTGAAAATCCATTTGGGGAGAAAAAGCGATACAGTAATGGTTTGCTTTGTAGCATATTTCTGTATATAAAAATCAAAGCATTCTTCAATAAATAAATGCCTAACTATTGTAAACGTAATATTAAGAATGACTTCAGGTATCCGACTACGTTCGGAGCCGTGATTTTGCAAAGGTGTATAAATGGATAATATTTATGATATTTAGTGTCACTTAGATTAGAAAATATATATAAAATTGTTTTAAGAATAGCATTATAATAAAAAATTATTTAAGTGAAAGAATTTGAGAAAAAATGAACATAGAATGACCCATTTTTAAAATATTCTCCTTTTGTGAAAAATGCTGCTATTACAATAATATTTTGCCTGTATATAGCTCAGACCTCTGTACAGATGCTCAACTAGAATTTTTGAAAAATACGGAATATAATTAATAACGAAATATAATTTGAAATAAACATTTTAAGAAAAAAACGCCGATAATTATTTCAAATGGTTGTAACTCTGAAAATGCGAATTTTTCAAAAATCCTAGTTGAGCCTCTGTACAGATGTCTGAGCTATATATTATTATACAGGCAAAATATTATTATAATAGAAGCATTTTTCACAAAAGGAAAACATTTTGAGATAAGGTTATTCTAAGTTAATTTTTTGCCAAAATATTGTATTTAAATAAATTTTTTTTGTTAAAATTACCTTAAAATAATTTTATACATGAATTCTAATGCAAGTGACACTAAATATCATGAAAATTATCCATTTATGCGCTTTTTTAAAATCACGTTTCCGAACGTAGTCCGGTACCTTAAGGGGTCCGTCACATGAATTTTCAAAAAAAATTATCGATTTCCACTTTTTTATATTTTTTAAGAGTTCAAATATTTCTGTTTAAAATAGTTATTGATAAGGGGAAATACGATAGTTAGAAGTATTTTTGTTATTTTTTAAGTGAAGCTACTTGACGCGCATCAAATGAGCTCTGCTAGGAGTGTCGCGTATTCAAGATATCAGTCCTTGGTTTCAGGTTTTTTTAAAACATTTATTATGACGACACACACGACACACAAACAATTAAATATAAATTGAAAACTACTATTTTTTGTGGGTAGGCACATCACACACATATCGGCCAAAGTTGGTTACAGACTGTGTGAACCTTCCCTAACGCTAGGAGTAGATACGCTTCCCCTTTCATAAGTTTCTGATGAGCTCGAATCCATATGATGTTCAAGTGGGAAAATTAGAATGTATTGGGTTTATCCAAAAGTGTATGAGTACACAGTATCGTGTTAATAACACCATATGGTAGGTGATTCCAAGATCAAAATTTGTGGAATTAAAAACTCAGAAATTATGGTTAAATATGGCTATTGCACAGTGCAATATGAGTCATGTAACACAATTAATGATCTTAAAACATTGTGATATTGAACCAAGTTAAACCTGTGTGTCATGCTTCAAAAAATTAGATATTCGTAGGATTTGTGTAGCCTAACGAAAGCATCTTAAGATCCCCAAAATAGGCAAAGTTGTTAAAAATAAAGAAAAAAGGAAAATTAGAAAAGTCTTTCGTATGAGCAGAGTTAAAAAAAAATGCTTCATATACTTCTAGAAAGTACTAAAAAAGTAAATGCTCAGAAAATTACAAATTTTTACTTTAAAGCCTGTTTTCTCATAATGTAATATTTTTCACTCATTATGTACCTTTTTTCCTCTCTCTCATACTCTTTTTCTTTTTACCTTTTACTTAATATATAGTCCTAAAATTTCCTGTGAGCAGACTTTTAACATGTTTACCTATTTTAATGGAGGAAATTAGAGATATATCTTGCAAACCTTTTTAGATATGACTTTTTAAAACTAAATTTTAGGGAAAAAAGTTGAACAATTTTTTAAAAAAATTCATAATTTAATTTTTAACAAAAAGACAAAACTCTTCGTTAAAGTGTTATTTATAGTACATATAACTTATTGGAAAATTTTTATTTATGAAAAATAAGTAGTTTCTGAGAAAAAGGTACTTAAACTTACGCTATTTAATATGGGCTCCTATGGACGTGCCGGACCCCCTTAACTATTTTGCATTTTTTTAACGCTTCTAATTTAATAGATTTACAGAAATAAAATCTAACTTTCAAATTGAGCAACATTTAAATGAATCATTTGAACACACACACAGAGAGAGAGAGAGAGAGAGAGAGAGAGAGAGAGAGAGAGAGAGAGAGAGAGAGAGAGAGAGAGAGGCAACTTTAAGTTTTAAGGTAGTCTTTTTTTCCCCTCTATTAAACTAGAAGATTTAATAACAATTCCTTTTCGTCTGTTTAAAATTTCTTGCACGTTAATAAAAGCTGTTTTTGAGTAATTTTCCACTTGAATTACTTCAAAACTTTAATCTAAAAACATGGAGTTTTGCATCGTTCAAAATTTTTTATCAACAGTTGTAAAATGTTATTATTTTATGTTGGCAACGTCCTGATTACGAGTGATGGTAGTATAAATGAATTGGTATGCAAAAAACGATATTTTTTGTCTTTTAAAATGGCAGCATTATTTTAAGATGTGCTTGAATTCCTATACCTTCGAATTCAATGGAGCCTGTAAGGTGTTATTTTACCTTGAAAAGGGATTTTCAAAATGTTTTAAATGCTGTTGTGACTACTGTTCTCAACACCGTTTCTGTTTACTTATTGAAGAACTTGCGAATATAATTAAAAACATGCGTCAAGTTTATCTTAAATACGGGGGAGGCTGTGAGAATTTTTTTGGAATTTTATCCGTTGTTATGTAGATGGAAACAATGTTTTGGAAATTAATTTTTGGAAGAAGTTTTTTGGGGATTTAAACCCGTGTTATATCTCCCCTTTCCCGCCGCAGATGTACACTTCTTGGTGCACACAAGAATTTTTCAAAAGGGGGGGGGGAGAGTTGAAAGTTCACCATTCTTTTATTACACTCCAAAACGCCACCAAACATATTCTTTTCATTTTGCAGATTGTTGAAAACAAAAAAAAACAAAAAAAAGAAACAGAACAATTAATTAACGAATAAATAATTAGCATTAATTAATAGAATAAATTATTACTAACAAAATTATTTTTTAAATTTTACGTACTGTATTCATAGGATTATAATCTATCGAAAAAAAGTCAAGGGTCAGGGGAGGGAATTCCGGACCCGAGTACCCTTCCCCTTGTGTACGCCACTGTATTACCAAAATGTTGCTGGACCCTTTGGAGTATAGAGAAATATGTATATTTTAATGTAAAGAACACGTAATGAACATGCTGGAACTTGGAACTTGCATTACCCAACGAAATTTCTGTGATTTGAGCATTTTGAGCACCACCAACAATTTAAAACCCCTCCAAAAGGAATATTTTTGATCACCTCGTATCTTAAAAAATTGTTAATAATTAATTTTAACAAGCTTTTATCAACATTTAGAGAATTAAAATAGCACTAGTGTGGATTTCTAGTGGCGTGACGGAGAATATTAGGGCCTCCCTGCAAAGTCAGATTTTTTTCTTTTTATGTTTTATAAATTGGTTAAATACGTACATCGCGTCATTCAGGCTTTGGTCCCCTAACTCTTGGGCCTATGCGGAGGTTACGCCACTGTGTTTCTTGAAAACATAGAAGCTTGTAAAAAAATACCCTTTTTTCAGACGCTATTTACCTTATAATATCCAGAATTTGCAATTAAATTTCGCAAAGTTTACATCACAATTGGAAATATATAAAAAGAATATTATACGACGCAAAAAATGTCGGCTATCAAGAATATAAGGGCCGCCTATCCGGTATAGTGGTTAGTGACGCTGACTGTGGTGCCATAGGGCCTGGGTTCGAATCCCGGAGAAAATATGGTTGATTATAAACGTATAGTGCCTTCACGGCATGGGAGTACTCTAAATAGTCATCTAGCCGCAAGTCCTCTCTTGAGGTTGGTGGAAAAGAAAGTGAAGTACGAGGCCCCTAATCACCCCCAGAGGCTTCTCCCCCAAAATTGGGGTGGAACAGAGAAAAATCGTATTGTCACCTACATGGTGCTCAATGCTAAGCATAACGACAGGCGTTGAATTTTGTGGGCTTTGATCTGATGTTAATGTCGATCAGGTGGCAAAAGCAGCAGCAAGCTACAAGAAGAATATACGGGCATATAAACCAAACATTTTTCTTTTACTGCCAACGCCCCCAATTTTTTCCCCATATTTTTGTAAGATTTTTCTAATTGCATTGGGCAGTTTGTAAAAAAAGGTTCTGTTGAATACCACGAAAATAAAGATATCGATGAGCTAAGCGTTTATGATCCTGAACCCGCGGTCAGTGTTTGTGTCGAATTGGGAGTTCTTCTGGTGTCCCACCACCATGTAGATTCGCTGATGCACATTTGATGTATCAAGGCTCGAAGTTAGTAGGTGTCCTTCTTGGTACTCGGCCTTGGTTCAATACTGCGAGGTCCATCACGTGGCCGTGGTAGCCTTGTGATCAAGGTATCGGATAGTGGCTGACATGTCACCAGTTCAAGCCAGGTACCACTAAAGACTCGCCGTATAGGGAAACGATGCACTTTAAATTTGTTGAGAGCTGAAACGTCCTCCCCCGTTGGTGTGGTAGTAAGGAAAGGGGGATGCCAGCTCAGATTTCGTCCTCTTCGCTTGACCATGGGTCAAAATTACGAGTTCCGTGGCCGAAATCCTTCGTGTTGCTGAACAGTGCGACGTTAATATTCACTCACTCGCGAGGTCCATCTCCAATAGCTCGTGTTTCTTGAAAGTGTGATGAAAACTAACAACCAATCAATCAATACCCAAGAGGCAAAGGAGGATTATATTACACAAATATTAATGTATTTATAAATAAAAAAATTAAAGTTTTTTTTAAAAGAAAGGAAAAGCTAGTAGCAGTGAGATATACGTGAATTTATTTGCTGGAAATGCTTAAGTCCATAATGGTAGTAGTTTTGCCGCCTCGGACTAAAATGGAAAATACCGCCCCTCTCTCTGAAGCAAAAAATTATAATTAAAATTACCATTTAAAAAAAAACTAAAAAATACTCTTTTATAGTTAATCGAACTAAATTGTAACTTAATCTTTTAGTCGCCAAATCTGGAAATAAGTCGCCATATGCAGGATGTGATCTGAAAATGGGAAATCGTTAGTCCTGATCAAGACAATGGAACAAAATTATTAAATTGTATTTTCATTGGTCCTGGACAAGTGTGCAAAATTTCGAATTAATCTGTCCTTTTAACGTGGGTAAAAATTGAGTTCAAAGAATCCGGTACATACAAGTGAAGCTTATAAAAGGGTTTTAAGAAAGATAAATTGTTCACATAGAAACACACCTGTAAAACTTGAATAATTCTTGCAAACAAAAATGCAGCAATACAATATTATATTTATAGATATTATTTTTTCAAATGCAAAATAATTCGAAATTAAGAAAATGGTTGCCTGTTATTGATTCAAACGAGTGAAGTGTAAAAGAAGGAATCGCCCTTTTCAATATGCCAATTTTTTCTAAAATGAGTCTACTGATGATTGGGATCACACGTTTATTTTAACCTATAGTAACTACACTCACGATTAAAATAAAACATTTCCTGTGACTCTATAGCTGACATCGAACGTCGTATGGTTAAAAGGAATGTCCGCAGTGACTCTACTCAGGGATAGGGAGAAAGTTTTACTAGTGAAAGATGTGTAAACTTATCAAATTTCATGATTGCACAAATAATTCCGTCTCAAACTCTTTTGTTTCAACATAAAAGAAAACTGAAATTAAACATAGAGTACAAAACAAGGAAGTAAGACACAATAAAAATAAAATACTAAATTCAAACCCAATAGTATTTCAGAAAAATACATCAATTTTTTTGTAACAAAAATTTTTTTTTTCAAATTCAATCCAAATGCCGCCCCGGGCAGGAGTCCAGTTTGACCATCTCTGGAGGTCCTGAGTCCATATACTAATGTAGCATGGGATGTAGAAGATAATAAGAGAGTAAATTAGATTACAAAGATGTTTCCAATACCCTATAATGCAGTTGTAGAAAGAGAATAATTTTATAAATGCCATATGATGTGATATGGTGCCAAGAGAAAAAATTTGGACTAAATATAATTAATAAATATTTAAAAGAAGAATAAAATGTGGTGGAGTGGGGGTGTGGTTCTATTTTTTTTAAGTAATAGAATATTGCATATATTTGTAAAAATTCAGTGTTAAGGTCAATTCATTCGCCAAAGAAGGCAAAACCATATTTAGGAAAATTTAAGTCTTGAATCCTAATTTTTTAAGACTACACCAGGGGCGTAGCTACCGTCGTATCAGTGATCCGGGGCCCCCAAGCTACAGGGGCACCAACATATATGAGGAAGAAATTGTTAATATATTAAAGGGGCCCAAAAAAGAAATTTTGATACGGAACCCACTCAGGAATAGTTACACCAATGGGCTATACCCCCTTAAAGACAAAAATTGCACTCTTCTCCCCTTTTTTCTCGATTGGACATCCGATTGAGAAGCTTAGTTCTAAATTTTAATCTGATATCCAACTTGTCTTAAAGATATTTGTATTTTTATGAGTAAAGTAATTTACTCAAAATATTTGCTTTTACAAATCATAGATGTGTTTTTCTCAAACTTTTTACTTTTTGTTGATACAAATGTTTATTATTCCCTAAGGATTTTTTTATGTTCAAAACAGTCTTGAATATTTTTGTGAACGCTTTCATTTATACTCGTATATGTACTACAAAAGTTAGAATGGGCTTAGGCCTGAGAATTCTAGTTATTTTTTTAAAGAAATGAGTGTATCAAACAACATGAAACTGTTTATATAAGTCTCTTCAGGGCTTAGCTATTATAAATAATTATTAAAACTCCGCAAAGAGTAGGATTTTAAATTTTCTTATAACTTTTGTTCCCAATATAATTCGAGATATAAAATCCTTAAAATAAGTAAAAAATTTAATATTTAAAAAAATTAGAGTTTCTCACAAGAGTTTTATGTTTAAAAACATAAATTGTTTGTTTGAAATAATGACTTGTCAAACTGACTAACTTTTTTTTCAAAATCAATTTAATATAATCTTAAAATAAATCATTATCTATCTTTGATATTAGTGTTTTAAAAAAAAAAAATGGGTTTCTGTATAATTTTCAAACTGTAGTAAATACACTGAAAATCCTGTAGTCATTTTTAAGGAGAAGTTTTCAAAGAGAAAGAGAGCAAAACTTAAAAATGATAAGAACCATTTTGTTTGGCATTTCTTTCGTTTCAGTTCTTCGGTTTTTTGCTAGATGAAGTGTAAAAAGTTCAAGTGAAAATAAGTCATACAAAAAGTTTTTTCCCAGAAGCTGGATGTTGAACTTTGGTTTCATTCACAAGTAAATTACACACAAAACAAAAAAGAAAAATATTGAAGGCTCGGAAAAAAAATAAGAATTTGCATTCAAAATGAATTCTCTGTCTTTTTAAATGCAAAGCAGAAGCTGAAATATGTTTTACAGTAATCCAACTTCTATGTTAGAAATTTAATATATTTAAAATCTCTTCTTTATAACAATAGAAGAGTAAGTATCAATAGTTAACAATTTTCTGAAATTTACACAAATCGAGAACTGTTATTAAAAATTTTTGAATCCAAATTCTTTTAGGAATATAAAACTTTGTGAAAGAATTATTACAAAAACTTTTTTTATGGGGATTCCTTGTTGCAATCTTGAAATCAATCTATTGGATTGAGATTGATGCTTCAAAATTCTCAACCTCACGAAAAAAAAGGGCCAAGTGAAAAAAAAAGGAAAATATGTATATTTTTTCGAACGTTGCGAATATTAACTGAATAAATACATTCAGAAAGCAGAATGATAACGAATCTTGATACGTTATATTGGAATATTCCCTTTTTTTATTTCTAATTTTATATTTCTCTCTCTATGTAAAAAAAGTTTTTCGTGATACTGTAACAAATTTATATGTACGTCGCCAAGTCGCCAAATGTGGTCGCCAAAAATGATATCAACTCGGCTGCCTCAGGAATAGAACTACATTATACGTGTTACTATTTGAGCAATGAGTAGGAACAGAGTTGTAAAATTTGTACAATGGAGGTTTGTCCGCCGTTAGTTATTATTAAAAGTTATTGTATTCCATTATCTTAATTCTACTTTTTCTAAGGTTAAGATTAATTTCTTCAAGTAGTTCATGCATAAGATGAGGTAATCACCATATTCTAACTTGGTATATAAGGACTGTTAGATGTAGTTTTAAAGAGGGACACGTATGTTGTTGCATTACTCGCTGAAAAGGAACAGTCGGGAAAAAAATAAAACTTTATTGGGAATTTAAGTTATAAATACGTCGAGTTTTAAGATAACATTTAAAATCACAAATTTAAGTTGTGATTTCCCCATTTAACTTCTTTTTGCTAAATATTTCCATTAATCTGAAGTTGAGGTTTATTTTTCGTTTCATTTTCCAAATTCGGATTTTGTTAAAAGAAAAAATAATAATCAGCTTAATTCTTACTTTGCATCTTAGGAGCTTCTAGGATGACAATAACCACACGAATAAAAAAGAAAGTGAGGATATTCGGGGGATGGATTTGCCAATAAGATTTCCAGATCGTATCCCTATAAAGCATATCTGGGACACTTTGGGGAGGAACATTGCAATTCGCAGCCCCCTCCAAGCACCACCCAGGGCCTGAAAACAGAGTTACTGAAGGGTGTAATTGCCACAAGAACTTATAAAGTGCCTTATTTCAAGTATGATATCACGCTATATAGCAGTAAGAGGGGGCCATACCACATATAAACCATATTTTTTGTTCTATTCTGTAATTTCTGTTTCATACCTTTCAATTCTGAGTGTTACACACGATCATGTATTTGACTATTGAATGGTTATTTTTTGCGTTATGTCAACCCTATATACATACCAAATTCAATTAAAATGTGTCCAGTAAATCTAGAAATAATCAACCAAATCTGAAAAAAATTCTTTAAATTTTCAACACCAGTATATTCTTTGTGATGCAGGTCTCATTACTCATTGGTTATCGCTTAAAACTTTATTATCTATAAGGAATTTAATTAAATAACATTTGATTAAGCGATTGATAACATTTGATTATGCGTTAATAAATTTTTCTCAATTATTAACTCACTTTAGAAAACAAAGCATTTTAAACCTATCAGGACCATAAGGTAACTAAAACTAAATATTAGCATGTAAATGTTTATTTTAATTTTTTAGACGTAAAAATAGATATAATTCTTTAGAAAAATATAAAACAATTTGGAATTTTATGGGAATAGATTATATTCCCAAAGAATTATATGTCCTTATCAGGCATTTGTTTTCTTTGTTCAAGTATACCTAATTATTGCACAAAATTATATTTACCAAATCATATAAAACCCCTTGAGAAAACTTAGTAATATATTATTATACAATACAATGAGCTGAAATAATAAGAGTTCAACCAATGAATGTTTTATCATTGACCCCGATTGATTTGACAGTTCTTTTTCTTTCTTTCTAAGCCTTCCGGTTTACGTAATTGCGTTCGGCATACGCCCTATTTTGACATTTTGTATAAAAAATGCAGATAAAATTATAATTAAATACGCCAATTGTCAATTTTAAAATTGGGGAAAATGTTTCCCTTAGTCATGAAACAGTTAAAGCCAATTCTTCAGCAATCAGAGACGTATTTAAGCTCGATGGCACCCTAGGCCCATGTTAGTTTGACGACCTTATCTATAATAATAATAGGAACAGTAATAATAGATAACACCTCCCATTACGTAAAACTATAAAACTTTTATTCGAGATTTAAAAAATACTGAAGTTTTTGAGTAACCTGACAAAGGTATAATTAAATATGCTGAATTAATATTTTGTGTTGTAATGATGAGCAAAGAAACGCTACATTAAGAATTTTTTAAAGAAAAAATTATGAAAATTCTAAAGGTTAATAAATAAATGCTGTACTTAACGAATAAGTCTTTAGTACCTTTTTTTGGTATTTTAAATTTTACTATTTACACCATAGGGGGGGGGGGCAGTAAAAAACCCAGAGTAAGTTAGGGGGTTTTGAGATATGGTGGGGCATGGGCAAATTAACCAAATATTGTCTAAAAAAAGACTACAAAAACACGCTGATTACGTACTAACAAAAGTAAACTTTAATACTGGTTACCTTATGTTGATTGTATGTATTATAAAATTATATATTTGTGGCAATAGCTATCTCGGATTTGCAAGTAAAAAAGAAAATTGGGGGCTTTAAAAAATACATTCAATTAGTTTTAGAACATTTTTTTTAAATTCTTGTTTTCACCATATATTACGTACGCTCTTATTTCTTTGGAGTGGGAGAGGGCGGTATCGAAATATCACTAGAAAAGGGGGCGCCAGAGTTCAAAAAAGGTTGAGAACCTATGACTTACACGATTAGTTATTTTTAAAAAATAATTCTACCCTCTTTTAATACTGACGTCTTGAGATTGTCAAAGCAAGCAAAGAAGGCTTTATAGTTGATAAAAAACAAAACAGATTTCAAATTTTTGCCACCTCGAAAATTTTGCCCCCTATAAAATTTCTTTCCTAGGTCCGTGTCTTATGAGCCTAAGCCTAAATCCGTCACTCTGCCAACAATCATAAGGTGACCAACCGTCCTCCTTCAGGGAGGACAGTCCTTTTTTTTAATAAGTTCTGTCCTTCCTCGAAAAGTGTCCTCCTTTTCAATATTTTAAAACTGATCTGTTAATCTCTGTATTCAGAGATGAATCAAACATGCTTCCAAAATTTCGAAGAATGGTCTGAAGCAAATATCACAGGAAATAACAGTTTTCAATGGTATTTTTTGACTTTGTCGTAAGTAAATAGAGTAGATATAGAAAACTACGTTGAATTTTTATCGAAAGAAATGCCTGGTATTAAAATCAATGACAATTCTCTGTTTGAAGTAGAAAGACGACAATGTATATTTAAATTCAAATAAATTAGAACAATTGGAAAAACAACATGCTGAGAGAAATTGGTAAAAGATGGGGGTGAAATTATTTAAATCATTTCAAAAATTCAATATTCCGTATGAAAATGTAATTAGTCTTGTTGAATTTCCGTTGTGCTGCTGCAGCAGGTGAAATTGTTTTTTTTTCAGTTGGTAATGATTCTTGTGAAGTGACTAATGATATGTCGACAAAAAAAAGTTCATTCAATTTAAAAATACTCGTTTAAGATAATTAAAAAGAATGTAAGCGTAATTAGCGAATTTTTGTTTGAATTAGTAAAACGTTTCATATATTTAAGCTGTCATTTTTTCTTAAATTTTTCGTCCTCCTTTTCATTGTAAAAAAAAAAAATGGTCACCTTAACAATCACCTCTTCACCAGTTGATTGCGATTCGGGGATTACAATAAAATTCCTGCATTCCAACCTCTCCAGGTACCCGGAACCATCGCTTGCAAATCATTTAACATATCAAATACTCGAATATTTTTAAAAACAAGTCATTCCACAATCGCTTGGTTTGGTACCCTGTGATTGATCTTCATTTACAATAAAACGACTCTGCAGCACACAGAACAACAAAAAACGACTTTTATTAGATGTAGAGTTAAAAGTTAAAAGCTAGACTCAACTTCCGGAGGAAACAGGAAGATAGCCGCGTTAAATTAGATGTCGTGATGTGGAATTGTCGGCACGCTTCCACAATAACAAATGAGATGGCAAGGAGTCAATAGATGGTTATTTGTGTGGGTGAGTACACACACACACACAGGCCACAGACCTTGGAGGTCACCATTAACACTGATTGGTGCGGGGAAGTCCTGAACAAGGGGGAGCCATCCCCCCCGGTTTTGGTGGATGTTGGAAAATTTGATGAATTAGAAACACATGGTGTTCCTTTGATGTCCGACTATCAGAACTAAGTATACTGAGTTTGGATTAATTGATATTTACTTTCAATTCCTCAATCTCATTAAATTGTGTATTTGCTGTTTTATTTCGAGAATGTTTTATGTGACTTTTATCCTCGAAAAGTCGGTAAGTTATTTTTCCCCCTCCTCCAGATATGCGTTTCATTCAATATTTACTTTACTGTGTTACTTATAATCACAATATGCCTCTACCATGATTAAGTCTAATCACTTTAAGACTAATTTTCATTTGAAGTCTGCAAATACCACCTTATGGTCAATGTTTTTTCTTTACGTTTTCAATTTATTATGGTTAGTTATTGTTGGAAATTTTATATTTGTAGCGTTAAAATTTATATTTATAGGTATTTTCCTTTTCAGCGCATTAATTTTATTGGTAAGTTGCGTTTCAGAATTTTCCTGTTATTCAAAACAAATTTTTAAGAGTAAATTTCGGGTGCATGTTAAATCAAGCCATCACCTCTTCAATTTAAAAGTTTTTATTCTTCTACGGTAGGGCTCGCGCGTGGCCGGAACTGCGGCGTGCTGTCCATCAATATTTGGTGCTAGTTTGATATAACGGGTCAGGCACCAAGTTGTTTATATTTGCCAAGATGGACGATAACATTACAATATGGTTACCTTGATATTTTTGTAGTTTTTGGAATATTGCAAGTTTTCAGTACTTTTTAATTGATATTCATAATAATTTTTAGTAATTATATAATATAAAAATACAATTACTATATATATGCAATAATAATATTCGTTATTTATAGTTCTTTTTTATTATATTTATTTATAACTTTTATTTTGTTCTTTATAATTACTATTCTGTTATTCATTTATAATTATTAATATGTTACTTATTTATAATTATGTTATATGAATATTCTTATGTATACTTTTTTATAATATTACTATACGATGATTATTCTTTTTTATAACTACTATTAAATTATATTATTATTATATATAATTATTATTAAATTATGCTATATGAATATTATACATAATTACTATTAAATTATATTATAAGATTATTATATACTGCATAATATTATTAGTATATGTTACTTTTTATTATATTATATTGTTATTCATTATTTATTGATTGGTCTTGGTTATTCTGAATCTCTTCCTATATTCTTCTTTTGAAATATATTTCAAAGCAATTCTTCAAGATTTTCTTCCTGGCGATTTCATACCGCCAGCTTGAATTCCATTCCAGCGACAACAAGCGCTGCTTGGTGCGATTCCTTTTTCGCGCCAAGCAGCGCTTGGTGCCTTGCCCCGTGATAACAAACTAGCACCTACGATACGTTATTAGAAACTGCTAATTCCACCATTTATAACTGTTGTATAACTAGAATGATAAATTGCAATGATGCAAAACGACATCATAATCACATACTTTTATTTTCCGTTGTAATCAGCCTAAAATAGAGATGAAACACACTTATTTTTAGCTTTCTTTTTCGTATACAATATTTAAATTTCTAAATTAATTGTTACGTCTGCATAAAGGTTTTTAAACTTATACATAAGCCAAAACCCATTAATACGTTTAAAGAATTTTTATGTTTCTTCTGTATATATTTTGTTAAACATCGAGTTGCCATTACTATCTTAAAAGAATAGTTTGGTATTGTAAAATGTTATATTTATTGAAGTATAACCCTTTATTGTTTTATAGCTGTTTCCGTAAATGTAATTTTAAAAAAAAAAGTGTTGTAAAGTTGAAGAACGAGCTTGAAATAAAATTTAGATTTAAAAAGACGGGAGCTTACTGCTTCTTTAGAATGTGCAATTCAGTGTTTATTTCTGTTATAAAATTTTTTTTATATAAATGTGTGTATTTTATATGCCGCAAACTACGATCAAATAAATTTAAATTTGGCCTCTAATGGTTGTAAAAATGTGAAATTAAGAAAAATTATGTGAGGAATTAAAAATAAGGTTAATGTGTCTTACGACAAACAATATCTTAAAATATTAATTCATTTTTAGATGTTCTTTAAGCTAAAAAAAAAGAGGGTTTCTTTAAGGGCTCTAGATTCACTATACTAAGTCCTATAAGAAAAAAAATAATTAAATTTTCCTCTATCTTGGGTTACATATCGAATAAAATTTTCGTCAAACTTGACTTGGCGTCGTATTATATCGCCAAACTCTTCTGGACAATCTTAGACACAAGATATACTAAATCATGCAGAACAAACCATTAAAAATGGCGAGGGGGGGAATAAGGAACACGTGAAAACATTACTGAACTTCTATATCAATGAATGAAATTCATCTTAAAAATACTTATAAAACTAACAAAACAACTGATTAAGAATGCAAAGTAGAATCATCCGCATTCTAAAGCTTCATTTCGTAAACAAACATCAATAATCCTATTAAAGGGTGAAAACAATTTCGAATGGTTCTTGGCTAAAGATGTTTAACATAAAACGCTTCAATGCATGGAACGTTTTATTTACATAACTTCTTAAACAGTGTTCCAATTCGATTAAATTTTACGAGCAATGCGTCTCTAGAATATTATTACTTAATTACGAACTACACCAAGGTATTCGTATTCGAATACGAATTGTTCTAAATACTATTAAAGAATTACTGTGATCAGACGATACGTTACCCATACATTTAAATCAACTCAGTGTCTGCAATTGGTTATTGAAAAAATAAACAACTCCCGCTACGTCGCGACCCATTCTGATCAGAGGTAACGGTTTTTTGGCAAGTACAGTAAATGTCACAGTTAAATCTTTTACAACTTCATCCCATGTTTAGAGCGGATGTAGGACTGTTAACATCCATCAAACGCTAGTGATTCGAAATTCACTTCCTCGAATGTTTTTCGAGCTTCCTTTTTAATATTAAAGATTCACGTAGTCTATTTTTTATTTTATTTGCCAACATTTCCGCGTTTGGAATAATGAAACGATTTGTAGTACAACGGTGTTCAGCCATTTTGTTGCGTCGGCTTGGAACGGTTGCCCGTAGTGCAAAAGAAAAACTTTAGTTGACCATATTCCTAGTTCCGTTTAAAATAATCGTTTGGTTATTGCAGTGTTCATTCTGTGAGGTTTATGTTCAATTTCTTAACTAGTTTACAGAACTTTTAAAGAGTCAATTGTGTGTTCACACTAAAAAAACATTTATTGTACTATATCCAGAACACATTCTTAATTTTTTATCATTTTAAAAACACATGTAAATATTTTTTTAAAAAAATGATTTACGTATTCAGTATTTGTTTCTTGATACTTTGGTCCCTTTTTTAGCATATAAATTGGATGTTATAATTCCTTTTTTTACAAATCGGTCGTTGCTACACTTTCTGTAAAGGCGATTTAATGATAAAACTAAATCCTTATTTCATGAAAAGTTTTATCCATATTTATTTTTTTCATTTATTTCAATTATTTTATTCAGTTAAAGCGTCAAGACATTAAATAATATAACTTTCGTTATTTTATATAAACTATTTAAAATAATATAAACTAAATAATGAAAATGAATAACAGCTATTTTGTTCAAAAATGAATTAATTTTCCAATCCTTTATTACACGGTTAAGTAAATAGAATGCCCAAAAGAGACTTTACGAGAAAACATAAATTATAACGCACTTATATTTTTGTGTTACACCAATTCATTTGTTAATCATTATAAGTGAATGTTATAAAAAGCATTTAATAATTAAATTCTGCAATTTACATTGTTATTTGTATTTTAATTATTTTCCATTTATATGGAAAAGGATCCTTGTTTTTCTTTTTATTTGTAGAATAAAAAAAATATTTATTGAACATTTTTTTATTTTTTTTATTATCTTACGACATTTTTTTACGTACGGTCTTTTTCCTTCAAAAAGATTTAATTTTAATAAATCATATCGGAAATGTTTCAATCAACATTGAAATACAAAATTAAGTTGGCATCTACTCAAATTATACAAGAATTAAATTATACAGCAATGCTTCCATATTATGACCTAATTTTATTTAAAAATTCGTAGCTATATTCTGGAAATTAAAACTAGTTTTATTTATTAAAACATTTTTAGAGTATTGAGTATAATTGCCGTTTTAAATAAAATACATGAAATGTTATTAATACGTCCTTGAAATTTTCCTTGTTTTCGCTACTACAAGGATTTCCTAATCGGTTCTTGAAAGTTTTTGATGAGTATTCATTAAACTGGAATTAAATTAATTTTTAAATTAACCAATCAAGTAAAATTCTAAGAAATGTTGCAGTATGAGAATCCATTGTTTTAAGTACATAAATTCATAGAAAAACATCCAGAATTTTTAAGTTTTTTCTTTTTCTTTCAACTTTTAGTTTCATAATTCCGAATGTCAAAATGAATCATAACTCTCAAGATGCACAATCTTATAAGATTCTGTTTGTTCTCTCTTTCTTATTGTTAAATTACTTTCTTGAATTAATTTCGAAACTTTTCTGCGAGGTAGTCAATTTTTCGACAAGTACACTTCGAACAATAAGAACGTCTTCACGCGATTAATAATTCACTGTTTTGTTTTTTATTTTTCAAAATTTCTCTACGGGTTTACAGAAATGATTAATGTACTTTGAAAAACCACACGATTGTTTTCATTCGGTGATGTTTTACCAGGAAAATAATTTCAAAGTGCTGAAATATTCGCGTTGAAAATCACAATTTATCGAAACATTTGCATCAAATTTACGCGAGAAACCGCAAACTGTGTAGCTTATGTTTATGTTCATGAAAAAACTTTGTCTTCAGATCTTAACGAAAATGAACTAAAATACAATGGATGCTGTTGCATAGGAATTAAAGATTTATATCACTATCCTTTGAGAATTTAGTTGTTGTTGTTGCTTATGCCACCTGTCTGACATAATCAGATCGAGGCTCACGAAATTCATCATGGCAATAGGCTAGATGTACGCCTGTCGTTGGCCTTACCCTTGAGCACCATACAGGTGACAGTACGATTTAGCCCGCTGAAATTCTCGAAGAGACGATAGATGGCGACACCACTGATCTCCACCTCCACAATTTAGACATAGAACTGGAGGGGAGGGAAATATTCTCCATCCCCCCTGCACTCGTGGTTTCAGCTGCGACCGCCCACAAGAGTTTTGAACCCACTGATTTAACGAGCACGTACTCCGTGTGTACTCGGAGAATATTTGGTGGCATCGGGCACCAAACCCAGGCCTTCCGGTCTAGAGTTCGAGGCTCTAACCACTAGGCTACCCACGGTCCTTGAGAATTTAGTGAAAACGTCTAGCTTCAAGTTTTGTTCTAGCCTTGAACTGGGAAGAGGTCAAGTGGTAGCGAATCACGCTTCCATACCACAGGTCCAGGTTCTATTGCCGGACTGGGCAAGGTCAACTCAACCTTTCATCCCTACTGCAGTGGGTGGATAAATGAGTACCAAGCTTTCTTGGGGACTTAAACACTGGGAGTCTCGCTTCAGACTGACCACCTGTTCGGGACATCTGCTCATGCACCTTAGCGCCCAATGGTCACGTATACTAGAATGGGCACAATAGGCCCCGGGCCTCATGGGCTGTTGCGCCACTGAGTTTGAGTTTGAACTGGGAAACGAGCATTTATTGTGATCGTTTTCAATTACAAATTTTGAAAAGTAGTGGTTTTTTACTTTTAACTTAACATTTCTTTTTAGTTATTTGTAATTTTTGATGCATTTTTTGGTTATTGTTGTTTCGGCATATTTTCACATAGTTGACATGTCATCATCATATTTAGCAAGACAGACCCACGTAGGCCAGTGCGTTCCTTTGAAGATTCCTCCATAATGAGCTCTTCTTTACTTTTGTTCTCCAAGTTATCCCGTTTAAAATCCCAAAGTCTGATTCTCCTAACAATAAGTCTGCCCATCTCAGCCGTGACCTTCTACGGTTCCGAATCCCAGTGACATTGAACTGCAGTGCCTTTTTGACAACATTATCATCTGGCTTCTAATGATGTGGGCCTTCCAATTCATTCTATTCATTTTAATGTATTTAATGATGTCATGTTGCTTATAAATTCTGTATAATTCAAAATTGTATTTTTACTCCAGCTATTTTCGTTTACACCTCCAAGTAGGCTTCGAACTATTTTTCTCTCAAAAGATGCCATTCCATTTTCTTTCACTTTTGTTATTGTCCAAGTCTCGGATGCATATGTCAGAACTGGTCTAATAAGAGTTTTGAAAATGAAAAATTTTGTGTATCTTGAAAGAAATTCAGATTTTAAAAACCTCCTCAGCCCATAAAAAGCCTTATTTGCGCGGTAAAATCGATTCTGTATTTCATGAGATGTTCTGTTATCAGAGGTAATAATTGATCCCGAGTAGGTAAAATTTTTCACTGTTTCAAATTTAATCTATTTCAAGATAAGGATTACAGTTAACATGTTGTGAATTTTTTTTTGAGCGTGTTTTTTCGGCATTTCTAATATAGGCACTTCAACAACATAACCAGGTCTACTTGTGAATTATCTCATTTTATCGATATATATATATATATATATATATATACAGTGTGGCAAATAAGTTTTAAAACTCGTCGCAGGCTGTAATGGTGCCCTGATTGCAAATGCGCATGCGTCATAATGTCCATGGTCTGCGACACACTGTAAATAAGTTGATGGCATTTGGTTAAGTAGCTGAGAGATGACGAGCGTTCTTTGCAGAAGTGAATTTTTTTCATGTTGATTTTTTAAGATGGATAAAAGAGCTGAAATCAAATTTTACGCAAAACTTGGCAAAAGTGCTTCAGAAACACACCAATTCATGAAGCAAGTTTACGGTGACTGTTATTTCAGTAGATCAAACGTTTTTATGTGGCACGAACGTTTTTTGGGATGGAAGAGATGCGGTAGAGGATTATCAGCGTAGTGGAAGACCAATTTCCTCTAGAACATCTGAAATTCTTGAGAAAGAACAAAATTTTTTAGCAAACGATCGCTGTGCGTCATTAAGAATGATGGTAGACTCTTTAAACATAAACAAAGTAACAATTCGAACCATCCTGCATGAAAATTTGGGCAAAACAAAAGTGTGTGCTAAATTTGTTCCACACTCTTTATCTGCTGAACAAAAAGCAATAAGAATTGCACATGCGAAAACATCATTTCAGCCACGGAAAACGATCCAAACTTCTTGAAGTCCATTTTTACAGGTGTTGAAACCTGGTGTTTTCAATATGACTCTGAAGCAAAGCAAAAAAGTGCGGAATGGAAGTCAGAAAATTCACCGTAAGCCATAAAACAAGGAAAATTCCACCAAAAACCAAAACAATGCTTATTACATTCTTATGCTAGGGGTATTATCCACAAAGAATATGTTCAAACTGGATAAGCAATCACAGGTCAGTACTATATAGCTGTTTCAAACCATTTGATGGCCAGAATTCGTCGCATTCGTCCAGAATATCGGACTGAAAACAGTTGGTGTTTGTTACACAACAATGCACCTAGTCACACCTCCCTTGCTATTCGTCGATTTTTGGCAAAAAAATGTCTGTGTTGAACCATCCACCGTATTCACCTAATTTAGCACCCTGTGACTACTCCTTGCTCTCGAAACTTAAAATGAAATTAAAAAGGTGTTATTTTGAGGATATTTCGACCTTACAAGTAGCTTCGACGCATGCTTTTCAAACCATTCCACAAAGTGATTTACAACAGGCGTTCGATTCCTTAATAAATTGCTATAGCAAGTGCATTGTAGCCGGAGGGTAGCCGGTATTTCGAATAAAAAACCACAGCAGGAATTAATTTCTTGTTTATATATCGTTTTGCGGACAGTCTTAATACTTATTTGCCGCACTGTGTATATATCTACCGTAAAATCCGGCGTATAACACGCACTTTTAACACCAAAAATAAGATTGAAATTTACGGGTGCACGTTATATGCCGGGTATAGAAACGAGAGCTTTGAAAATAAAAATAAAAGACGAACATGGAGAAAAATTAGACTTCTACATATGACGAATCACTTTATTTAAAAGAAATAACATCCCCTACGAACTTAAAAGGTTTTCGTTCTAGAAGTATACTGATTATTTCTAAAGCTTGGAATAATTGACTTAAAAACACAAGAGCTTTGCGCACATATATTTCAGATTTCTTCATAAAAAAAAGGGGGGTGCGCATTATACGGCGAACATACCTAAAAATAAAAAATTGTTACTTGAAAGTATAGGTGTGCGTTATTCGGTGGTGCGTGTTATACGCCGGATTTTACGGTAATTATTTCACTGTCTTTTTTTATGTAATTTTGTAACATAGCGAATCATAATCAGGCAAGTAGATGACTTTTTTGAAACATTTAATAAAACATTTGATTCATTTTTTTTCTTGAGAAATATATTTTTCCCTCCATATAACAGAACATAGAAAAATTCGTATTGTGAGATGTTGTACTTTTTAAATGGATTGACTTTTTTTCCGTACAAAATTTCAGTAGTTACGTGTACCGCCAACCAATTTCGCCAATCCAAAGACGTAATTTTTATTATTCATCACGGGATTCGGTTTTCACTATTGGCTGCATGTCACAGCATTTTGGCAACGTCTTTTGACTTCAGGAAATTGGTCTACTTTAGAGTACATAAGTACCCAAATTTTTAATTTATTATAAAATGCATTTTAAGTCTTTAAAACACCGTGCTCAGAAAAATACCGTGCAGAGTTAAGAGGACACAGTACGATTCAGTTGACAAAAATCGGTCAAAAAATCAAATCTAATTTTTTTAGCCTAAATTATTCTTTATACTTTTCTATAACCTCATAAAATTTGAAAGCTCTAAACTTAAGACTAGCAGAATTGTTAGCTTTTACGTTCGTTTTTATTCACATCACTATGACACACAAATCAAAACATTAAACTTATGTACCTCAGAAAGATAAAATAACTAGTTTATCTTCATTTAGAATAGTAAGGCTTTTTTTTCTATTGTTTCTAATGCTTTGATTTTTTTGCCTATTGCTAATAGTACATGTAACTAAAGTTGGTATGCATTTATAAAAGCATTACTTATTTTTTAAAAAAATACTTGAACTCGGAATTTATACTTTTCTTAAGGAATTTTCAATAAGCATTCATAAAAAGAAGTATTTGAACGAATACCAATCATGTTATCGCTAAACCCATATCATCTTTTGCCATAATCGTTTGACGTGCTTGTTAATCAAATTTGATACGTATATGTAAATTTTTGTAGGGGGGGGGGAGAGGAGTAGCATTTTAAAATCACTTCACAAATTTTGTTTTTTCCTTAAAAACTTAAATGGCTAGCTCTTTTTATGAAATTTTCAGCACAAATTCTATTTTACATTGGATACACACATAAGAGGCAACGAAAAAAATTTTGCAAATCCTTAAATTAAAAAGTTTTGCGTAAATCGTACCATGTCCCCTTAATACTGAGAAGTACGCATTTTTCTTCAATGAACTAATTCGCCAAATTTTTAAGAATGTTCATGTGATCGCACAGTATATAGAATTTTTGATTCTTTGTATTATCTCGTCGACCAATAAACTGTCGATGTTTTTGAAAAATTTGTGCCAAAGATCATTTGAATAAATTGAAACTACATTTCATTATTAAAATTCAATTATTTTAACAAAAAATAACGAATATAAATAAACGAAATTCTTTTTCGCAATAAATGCGAAAAGAAATCGAAGATAATTTATAAATAAAACGATTGTTTTCGAGCATGCGCACGATGAGTTTTTCGTAAAGTTAAAAGTTATAAAGGTTTTGTGGGATAAGGAGAAACAAAGGCTATTATCCCCTCGAAATGAATAGATGGTTTTCTTTTCTTATTTAATAGACATAAAAGAACTTTATCTTCTGAAAAAGACTTTTAAAAGTTGCTTATTAACTGTTTCATGTTCCAAAAGTTCTCTGAAGGTGATGTTATTCCATTGATCTATCTTCAGTACATTCCACAAGTTATTTCTCTGAGAAGAATATTTGTCACAAATTAAGAGAATGTGTTTCAAATCCTTATTTTCATTGCAGGTGTTACAAGTAGGATCATTCATTAATTGATATTTGTGCAGGAGCATGATATGATTGATATTATGCAAGAGCATATTATTTTGTTATAGGCTGTATATAACAGTATTTGGCAACGATTTTTGATTTGGCGAAAGTAGTCGACGGACTAATACATAAGAAATGAATGTCTTAGAAAATAATAACCATTTATATATAAACATTTTATTCATGAATATTAGTTTTATCGGTAATTAGTAACGCACTGCAAAATAAATTTAAAAATGTATATTTTACAATATTAGTAGCAAGGTATATAATACAAATTAATTATAAATTACACTGTTGATTAAATCATGAAAGTATATGTTCCAGAAAGCAAAATATTTCTGCTAATGCATAAAAGCCATGAAATTTCTTTAATATAATTTAATTGCATCATTTGTTTTGCTTTGAATAACTTTAAATTCGGTTAATATACTCAGTCTTTCCATTTTAATCGTTTGGTCTCAACTAAAAGAGTATGATACTGTTAAAACGTTCAAAATCATTAATAAAAATGCCATTTTTAGAGTCACCCATCCCCTTTCCAATTCAATAATCGTAAATATATATTTAAAAAAACAATTGCTTAAAAAAAAATTTATATTAACCTTTTTTTGAATAAATAAATATTGTAATTAAAGATAGAACAGATATTAGAAGGGTTTTAAAAATATTTCGAATTATATTGTCGAATAATCATAAATAGAAAATCGTGGGTCAATTACATTCCTTTTATCATGCTGCACCCTTTTTTAGATTTTTCTTACTTCACGCAAAGTAAAACTCCAACAATTTGTGGCTAATCCCAAATCGGTCAATTGAAATCAACTACAGGAAGAAAATAAAAATCGTGTGCACGCTAACCAAACGACCAGAAGCGAGCCGCAACGGAAGCACCCACTTTTCACTTCTTCTCCTCCCCTTTCCAACCTCCCACTTTTCATAATTTCTCTCCGAAAATTATTTTGAAAAATCCGAAGTTCCATGAACCCGAAACAGAAAGGGGTAAAAAGCCTGCCACACAAAAATGGTGAAATTCGGAATTCGGCATTTGGAAGGTTGTTGATCCATGATGAATCGTTTGGTTTTTTAGCTGGCTCACGTGTTTCCAAAAGTGTGCGTGAATTTTCTGTTTTTATTTAAAGTGGGAAAAAACGAGACAGAACTTTGTTGACAGTTTTTTTAATAAAAGAACTCTTAATTTAAATCATATTTTCAAAACTTTAACCTTTTTTTTTTTACTTGTTTGTTTACTTTTCTATTTATTTATTTTCCAAAAATTCTTGCTTGTTTTTTTGAGTTAATTTTTTTAAAAATTTATTTTTAGTAAATGTTAAAATAGCATGTTGCTGGAAGGGGGAAAATAAAGTAATTTCAAGTCAGTGTTTACGCGCGTTTCTACTCAAAAGTTTTCTTGGAACGAATAAGTGGTCGAAATCAGTTTATTTATGTACTTTTTTTTTCTAATGTACCAATTACTATTTTCCTTACTTTTAAAACTATCCTAATAATGTATTTTATAGGAATGTTTGTAATTTTAAGTAAGCTCCGTGAAAAAAAATGTACTTGCGTACTATCACAACCATATTGGCGATATTTAATAAAACCACACGAATCCTAGAAGTGGAATACACTGATAGGAATATGGAGCGCGTAGTCAAAAATACTATGTGAAAAATAAGTAATTATAAATAAATAATAACCAATTATTCATTAGAAAAGAATAACTTATTTTTATTTAATTTTTTAAAATTTTATTATTACTAAATTTATATTTTCATGACTTTATTATGTAATAATATAATAATAATATATACTTTTTAGTTTTATTTGTTTTATTGTTAAATTTTATTATTTAAGAATTCGGTAAATCCCAAATTCACCATTTTAGTATTCAAGCATGCCATATCAACTAATGGTTAGACTTAGAATGGTGGCATGAGGAGAAATATGAAACGAAGCACATGGTTGTTGCCAATTTAGAGCCTATGACACGTGCGAAATCAGGGTTGCCAATTTGGTGAGTTAATTCCCTTGAAAATTGGCATAATTGTGGCAGTACGTACCAAAAAAATTTTTTTTCTAAAGTTTTTCTCTTTGTATATTGAAAAAAATCTGTAGCTGAAAGTTATGACCCAGCAACCCTTCCTTGGGAATCGATTCCCACTTTTAGAGAATCTACTAAAAAAAAAGAGAGAAACATATATCTGCCAAATTTTAAATCTCTAGTGTGTTTTAATAATTCGAAACCGAGAATATTTTTTGAGATTTAAATCGATCAAAGCCAATTTTGACAGTACTCGTTCTTAGTGGATCTTTTCTAAATAAAAGAATCATCTTACCAAATTTCTAGTCTTCAAGTGTAATAGGCTTTAAAACGACAATTTTTTGTCTATAACAAGCCCTGCAGCCCCCTTGTAGTTTACTTATGCGGATTTCTACCCAACAAAAGGAATTGATCTCATTGATCTCTTGACATATAAATAAAACGGGATTTGATACTTCCGAAAAATGCTGTTGAATTGGTCTCAATTTAACGGTTATGCGTAAGAGTAGAAACAGAACCTTTTTAATTTAAAATTTACGCTGTTATATAACATTTAATCAGGTTTAAGAAAGTAAAAGGGAGAACCTTGAATATTTTAAACAAAGCAGATTCGATCCACATTTCTCGACTTCCGCAGAAGACAGTTCCTCACATCTCGGAGACGTAAATGTCTAAAATGGCTTACGAAATGAATATCTCCCAGACAACATATGTCAAGAAAACTGAACAAGAGCAAAATTTTGCATCCTTAACCAAAACATTTTTCAAAGATGAAATTATTTACAAAATTTTTTCAATTAGTTAATTTTTTTACTTTCCATAATGCAAGAATAGGCTAAAATCATGTGACATCATAAACACATGATAACGACAGTCACGTGATTTCAACTGATTACTTCATAAATTCATGTGACGTCACACTAATACGATAAAGGCGATCACGTGTTTCCAGCTAATCAGTCCATGCACATCGCTGTTGCCAACGTTTGCTTTTTGCGGAAACTTTCTTATAAAAAGTATATATTTCCCAATAATAATAATGTATATTTATAAACAAGATGCTCTCGATTTAAAAGTACACGTACAGTATATATACTTGTTTAGTTTTGGAAAAAACTTTTGAAGAATCTTCGTAGATAAACATCTTTACACAATTATAAAATTAGAGATTTTATCTAAATTTTTCATATAGAACAACAAAGTACAAGTTTAACGACAAATTGTTTTGGATTCAATGAAGAACACGTGACTGTCTTTATCATGTGACCGTCATGAATTTAGTCCAATAAAAATAAACGGTTTTTCTGTTTTACTGAAACTAGTCTTTTCTCCTTTCTACCATAAGTATCACAAATAGTGTCGCACACAAGGGGGTTCCGGACCCCCAAAGCTCTCGATTTTTTTTTGATTGGTTATAATTCTAAGTATATAGTACGTAAAATTTAATTAATTACTTAGTATTAATGATTAATTTGATTAATTAATGCTAATTATTTATTCAAAAATTAGTTTTTTACTGTGTTTTGTTTCCGAAAATAGACAAAATCAAAATGAGCATGATACAAGAATGGTGAACTTTCGACCCCAGCCCCCCTGGAAAAATTCCTGTGTGCACTACTGATCTCAAATATTTTAATTGCTGAAAAAATTTTGGCAGAAAAAATAAACAAATAAAGGGCATCATTCATAATTTTTGGTTTCCTAGGAATTTCCAAGTAAATCGTTTCCGAGTATTTTACAATTTTAAATTCTTAAATATAATAATAGTTCCGTGTGCAATCTCTTGCATGAAAAAGGAATTTTTTCGTCGGTTTTCTGTTGAATGGAGGTTTTTCAAACAAGCTTTTCAAGGGAAGTACTGGTTGTGTGGTTTTAAGAAAATAAGAATATTGTACATTCACAGAAAACTGGATAAACAAATTTTACGAGGAACTCCACACACAAAAAAAATTCTTTTACTGCTCTAGTAAAATGGAATCAAGGGCTGTTTGTAAATATAAGATTTTATTTTAAAAAAGAACTTGGATCTTATTATGAAAACAGCCTTTTTTAAAATATATATATATATATATATTTCTTTAGAGAAGAAATAATTCAATTCTGCGAAAAATTTTCATCAAAATTATTTTTTTCGAAAATTTAAGTAATAAAGAAAAATATAAATAGAGAAATGTGGAATAAGTTTCTCTCTACGTGTTATTTATTTATTTTTCAGGAATATTACTGTATAAACTTAAATGATAATTATTTTGACTCTCTCTAAAAAACACTACTTTTCATCTTTTTTCTTCTAAGAAAATTAGCTTCCTGTTGTTTAGAAAATGTTTTTCTGTTCTTCAGATTTAATTTTTTATATATAAATTTTTACTACTACATAGTCCTAATAATTAACTAACTCGCATTTTATTTCAAAGGTAAGCAAATAAATATTTACATTTAAATGTAGTGTAAGTATAATAGAGATGAATGTTTTTAATTAGATACTTGGTCCGGAGGAATTCCATATATTTATCTACGAACATAATTACGAAGGGGGAAAATAAAGAGAATTTTAGTTTATTTTCTATTAACATTTGAGTATGAAAAATAAATACTAAACAAGTGGATATAATACCACTTAAAGAATGCAATTTAATGTGTTTGAAGTATTAGGACAATAAAAATGATGTTGAACGTTTTGTCCAGGGGTGGGGAGATTTTTTCAGGGTACGACTACTTTTAATGTTTTTAAGGTGTTACGGTCCACCCAGTGGGCGTAGATGTGGCCCTTCTGTATTAAAATTGTATGATTTCTTTCCTTAAAACTTGTTTTTGACATTGTTCCGCTCTTTTGAAATATGCCAGAATTACTATTTTTACTACAAAAATACAAGTAACACAAATTGTCAGGTTGAATGACGGAACAACTATAAGAGAGGGGTTACCGTAGCAAGCAGGGAACATAAACGAACAGATGAATCTGAAACCGACGTATGTACATACATTTGTTCGCTGGTGATTTCCGTGCCATCAAGGGACATGATATTAAATCGAGAACCAAATCCCGTGGAATCGGGGAGGGGGGGGGGTAATGGTGTCTCAATAACCAATCCCATGCCATCACAGGAAGAACTCTGATCAAATTTTACTCTCCCCCTTCAGTTGGTAGATCGGGAAAAAATTCATTTCTACGGCCGGCATCGCAGTGATCGCTTTTTTTCCCAACAGTGGCAATGGACGTGTTAAGAGTCATCGTCCGTTCCGATGAAGATACATACGTCGACTACACATTTATCGAATCATTTGCTTAAGGTTTTTTTCGCCATATGTACGAGAGCGTGAACTTGACGTGGAGCACATTTTCGGACAGAAAAATCGCCTCAATATTTATAAAAATTTGTGACATTGTAACTCATGCATTTGTTTATAATACAGTGTTTTTGAAATTTCAAAATATTTCATAAATAATTAGTTTTTCCTTTTAACATGTGAAGGGATAGCTTATTTAGCATTACGGTATAGGAAAAATAATGCAAAACACATTTGTAAAAGAAAAAAAATATGTGTCGAATCAGATATAAATGAGTAGTATGATAAAATAAGTGATTCTCTACAGTATGTAGTGTAGCCAGAATATAATATTAATGTTTGAGTACTTTTATATCTGAAAAAATACTCCGAATTTGGCTCCTATTCTTTAACATTAGCCGAAGAGAGCCTTTAAGTGAACACAGTCGCATCGATTGTGAAAATCCAATTTTCCAGTTTTTCCGGTTTTTCATAAATATGTTTCTTTAGTGTGCGAGTCTTGCATCTTCGTAAAGACGGTCACCACAAAATGTCTTGGCGATCCACCAGTCCATCGTGATCGACTTAATGTCCATCCCTGATTGTGTCCTATTAAGTCAGACGTTTTGGCTCGAGGGCCACATTGTGGAAGTGCAGGATACTGGGGGTCCGCACCTTTTTGAAATTATTGCTTTCATTAGTGAACTTGAGATCTCAAAAAAGGTATAAATTGTACTACAAAAATGAATCAATACAAATTAAATAAAATAGAAGCAGTTTTATTCAATTTATCTACAATCGTTCTGCTGATTGAACTGTTTTTAAAGACTCAAATTCTTCAATTCCTTGCTCTTGCTCAGGTCTTTCTATGAGTTCAACAATTGTCACCTCCTGATGCTGGGAACCCTAACAGCTCTTGCACGTCATCGCTATCCCTTTCTAAATTTATTTGCCTTGAAAGATCGACAATTTCTTCAATCCCATTACCAATTTTAGGCTCTGATTCCGCCTGTGTTTCAGTGATGGGAAAAAAACCCTTATAAACAAAAGACGAATCGACGAGATTTGAAAATTGTGTAACTCCAGGTTCGAGTAAGTCGGGGTAGCGTAAGTCGAGGTTATTACTGTACTATAACCAGAAAAAAAATTCTAGAAAACTTCTAAATATTACTTTAATAAACTATCAATTAATCCTCAAGGATAAGTGTGAATCTAGAAGCCAAGGCATGAAAAAAAAGTGGAAAGCCATGCGATAGAAGTGAAGCTTTGGCAACGTTGACCGTAAATGCAGGAATAAATCGAATTATATTAAACTGCTGGGGGAACTTACTTTAATCAAATAAAATTCGAACTTCATTTATTGTATAAAAATAATATTTTTATTCAATTTTCTGCTTCATTTTCCAAGAAAGACACAATAGGTGTGTGGTAACTGAAATAGGATATTAAAATTCTCGATTGCAGTCAATCAAGAAAACTACTACATCAGTCGTGGTTCCGTATCTTGTTCCTTCTCTAGAATCAGTATTCGTTATCGAATTCAGTGTCCGTTTCAAGAATTCAATGAGTAGATTTGCTTCTTCTGAGGCAAAATTAACATTTAAGTCTCCATTTAAGATAATCGGCTTTTAATCACCATTGGATCCAATGATCGCAGCAGCCTCTGGTGTGTACAGCACTAAAACTTTATGGATGAAGGTGATAACAGCTGCAACAGGACTACCTGATGATATATAGATTTTCGACTGGAATTGTTGCAGTTTTTTTTTTTTTTTTACTTTCACGAAGCTCTTTTCCTCTTTTTGCATTTGTTCTAGGTATTCTGACTGGAACTAATTATAATTCAATGGAAAATATAAACTTAATGCATCACTGACAGAGGTCACTGTGTTTAAAAGACACTATCCGTACTGAGGCTGGCGCGAAAGTTAGTGACATATACACAATGCCCCAGACGCTCCCATAACGAAAAGAGCCATATGGTAATATTCTGGGTGCATTTATTCGTTGAAAACGGCACGTTTATTACATACAAACTACGAAAATACGCCACGCGAATTTTTACGAGTAGCAAGGGCACCCACTTAATGTCTCCAATACCTAAGCGCCTTGTGTCCGAAGCAGCAAGAGGCCCCACTCCATAACCTCTGATGCAATTCCCTCTTGACAATCGTTCAACTTTTTCACGGATATGATGCAAGTCACGTGTTGTCCCACGTACGCTATCTTCTCACCACGGTGACGATTCGGGGGGAATGAGGGGGGATCACGACTTCCGTTCGCTTTTTCATCCTAACGCAAAACTGGGTAAATTTCCCATTCACTCTCGTGCCTAAAGAAGTTTCACTTAAAAAAAAATCGAAAGATTTGTGTATGTGAAGTGATTTGTTAAGGCTGTTTTCGGTTAATGTTAAAGAATACGACCCGAATTCGGAACATTTTTTCAGATATAAAAGAAATGAAGAATTAATGATATTCTGGCTTCACTATCCTTTAGAGAACAACATTTATTATCATGTATCCCATTTTTAACCGAGTTGATTCATTTTTTCTGGTATAAAATGTGTTTCGTGATTTTTCTCCTATACCGTAATGTTAAATGGGCTATGCCTTCACGTATTAAAACGAAAAAGAAAGTATTCATGAAACATTTTGAAATTTTTAAAAAGAATGCATTGTTAACGGAGGTATCAGTTATAATGCTGCAAATTTCTGTCCGAAAATGTGTTTCGTGTTTAGTTCAAACTCTCGTACTTTTACCGAAGTCAGCCTTACATCAAAAAAAAAAATACGGCTTTATAATATATTTACTATTCAACTCTCCTGTAATTTATTATGAGGCATTTCGTTTTAAAACTCCAAGCTAATTTTTCAATTCCTACTATTAGTTCACAATCTCCCTATATATATCTTGTTCAAATTTTCAATCGTTAGTAAAATACATTTAAAAGCGCTCAATTGAGGTGAAATTTTATACACACGATTATTTTGGATGACAATACGGTAATTTAGTTAAAATTTATGTAAATGAATAGGTTAAAACTATAATTATTCAAAGAATTACAGATATAGATAGCCACGTTGGCATCATTTTTGGTAGCTTAACGACCATTTTGGAGACTTGTGTCAAAACTTTAAAAGATTTTTTTTTCTCACGTTTTAAAGTTTCTGAAATTTTATATACACGATTGTTCTGGACGACGATTAATGATAATTAATAAAAGTTAAATGTCATTTAATATTGTGATTGTGTCTATTTATATTAATTGCAATTATTTGATAAAAAGTAACTAAAATGAAAATTTTCTTTGTTGACCTAAATAGGAATTGACTTTTTTTTTTACATTACGTACTTGTTTCTTAAAATTTCTGATACAAGGGTGTCAGAACATTTTCAGTGCCTTCCGTATTTATCAGTGGCCTACACAGACCCTGTCTTATGGTAAGGATTCATTCTTAAAAACGTATAGACGAAAGCACCAACGGGTATTCTCTTTGGTAAAAATTAAAAAATTGTTGGTATATTGGGGGAAGTATGAACCACCCCTCTTGTGTATACCACTGAGATACCTCTAACTTAACCGTTCTGAGATGAAATTTAAAATGGACTTCTCGCGAATAGAAGGTTTATGCACTTTAGTATCGTAAAACAATGCTAAAAATGTACTGTAGAAGAAAGAATTGTCTGAAAACACAACATTTCGATGGGGAAAAAAATGTAATAACCATCGCTGTTTTTGTTCGGTCAATATGGGTCACACCTGCTTATGTTCCGAGTTCTTTGAATCTGGAAATATTTACTAATGAGAACACTGTTTAGGCCAAAAAAAAATACCTTTCACAATTTGAATGTTTTAACTATCAAAGGGAGTTCTTTTTTCTTTTAACAATATTGTTCTCAGTACCACACCGTCTGAACGCATATTTTTCTTCTTTTTTCGCTCCAAAAGAATTCAGCCGACAATAAGGAACATGGCCAGGTTTGCTCGAAATTCATCAATGGCTTTTTCTGTTCCCCTCGTCAAGCTGTGACGTCTGTTGTTCTACATAACCACTTGCTCGGGAAAGATATTCATGGAACTCTCTCTCTGGAATAAAAGACTGTACACAAAACAACAATAAATGATCTACTTTGCATATTGCTTGTGTTTTAAACACACACAAAAGGAACGATTTTAAAAGAACACTTAAAATTTTCCTTTTGCTTACAGCTTTATGCATCTTTTACGATTAAATCTCATTTGTTAGTAGTGTTTACACCATTTTTTCCCTCGCTAGCACTCTCAATGACCAATAAAAGCATGCGACAGAACCATGTGATAAATGCGAAAGACAGTACTTTTAATCCTTTTTTTTAAAGTGTTTCTAAAAATCATGTCAGAAAACAACTGTTAATTTAACAGAAAACTTTTGAAGATTGATACCAAAAAGCAAAATATAAGCAAAAATAATGTTTTTGAAAAAACAATTAAATAAATCTATTTCGACTAAGATTTTTATGTACATTTGGTGAAGAACACACATACAATTCCCGAATTCATTTCAGTTTGTTTGATGTCACAAATTAAAATTTATAATTTCAAAGATTATAGTAAGGTTTTGGCTGAATAGTTGTGCTTTTTTTTAACCGAAATTTCAAATTTTGCGTGCGATTTTTAATTAGTATATGAATCGAAAGTAAACAAAATAATGAATCTCATGTTATACGAGGGTATCGTAAAGTTTTAGTATTGCTAAAAACAATTTATATACGAACTCAGTTTTTATTTGTTATTATGTGACTGCTCTACATAGTCACCAATCAGTTATACGGTTCTCTTGGCGTTTCTTGGACTTTCTAAAGCCCTCTTTATACAGCTCTCTCTCTCTGTCGCAACAAATTGTATCAAAATCATTGTTCATCTCTTGAACGACATAGTTGGTGTCTAATCTTCTACTCCACTGTGGTTCTTTTAGTTCTGCAAGTACTGATTAGGCGTTTGGGACCAGATCAGGAGAATAGGACGGATACCGCAAAATTCCCAAACCACATTCCTTTGATTTCTCAAATGACCTCGAGATGAATGATTTGGTACCAAAATGGCAAAAAGATAAATGCATTTTGTCATCGTAACATGCAGTTCTTGATCACTTAATTTGTTCAGCAATTTGTACTAAAAGGCCCTTGTGGTAGTCTAACACTTTTTCAAGAAGTCTGTGTTGGAAATAAACTTTTAACGTCCTTTTACCTCAATTTTTTATCTTACCTGGAATTTCCGCTAGGCAAAGGATAAGCAGATCGTGATGCTATTTGATGCTATCGAACGTGCCCCGTCTAATTTACGATAGCTTTATAAAAAGTTCTTTTCCTTTATGGCATCAGTTCTTCCCTTAATATATAAATACCAGTGATCTGCTTATTCAAGAGAATGAGAGACTATTATTATGATTGTTTCTTAAGATGTCAACATGATTGAATGTTGGATGAATAGGTTTAGGTTTGGGAATTAAAATGTGTGTTTGTTTTAATGTTAATGAATTGAGTGTTTGAATGAGTTTTCAGAATGAATTAATGAGTTGAGTTTTTCAGATTTTTATTTAATGGTTCTTGTCTCACTGCGTAAATGATCGCTTCAGTCTGTTAAGATTATGTGGCCGCGGTAGCCGAGGGGTATACGTATCGGACCATGGCTTGCCTTGTCACGATTTCGAGCCTAGTACCACTAAAGACCCGCCGTGTAGGGCAGCGGTGCACGTTAAATCTGTCGAGAGCTGAAACGCCCTCCCGTTGGTGTGGAAGTTAGGAGAGGGGGTGCCAGCTCAGGGGTCGTCCACGTCAATTGACCATGGTTCAAAATTACGTGGTCCGTCGCCGAAAGCCCTCGTGTAGCTGCACAGTGCGACATTAATATTCAATCAATCTGTCAAGCTTATTCCACAACAGCAAGGGAAAAAAAACACAGCTAGAAATAGAAGACGCTGAAATGGGAAAATTAGAAATTATTATCTGACTGCACTTTAAAATTAAAAGACGGCGTTAAGCAAACTTTTTAATTCTGTTGAAGCTTTTCTTTTTATAAAAGTTATAAGTATTTTGACTCGTAATGTCTCAGAATTGGGTCAAAAAATTGCGTACAAGTAACAAAAGTTGTTCCACGATTTTAATGCATACAGAATTCAAATTTTTAATTTATTTTTTAAAAATATTCTGGGTATGGGCAGCAGTAATAAACTTTCTGTATAATATACCTCCTATTGTTGTTGTTTCTTATCTCAGATGGTGAGGCTTAGCTACACCATAAAACCAGAAATAACCAAAAAATCAAAAAAAGAAAAGAGAAAATTGGATTCTCTAAAATCTCGTCAATAGTAAAATTCAAGCAATTAAGAATATGACTCGGGAGGCATCATCAGCCTTGCACCAATGACACTGGAAAAACTTTCTGATTTGACGTGGCCTCTGAAAAAAAGGGAAGAGCCGTCTGCTGATTCCTGTGAATATTGAGCTGGTGATACCAACGAGGTCTTTTCCCCAAATACCAAGGGTGAGCAGGCGGTATTCTCCAAAGTGTGCTTAATTCTATCCTTTTCATTAAGGTGAGTTGGGTAAATGTCAGACAAGCGTTTCCCTGCACAGTGTCAGCAGAGGCAGATTTTGTCAAACTATCGGCTATCTCGTTACCATGCAATCCAGTATTGAAGGGGAACCAATTGAAAGTATACTGAATGTATAGAAGAAAATCGAACCACAAGATCCAGAATATTTAGGCTTGTCATATCCCCAACAGTTGTCCAATGAGAAATATGCTGTATAGAAGCACACAGCTGTCAGTTAAAATCCAAACGGCCCTGAATACAAGTTCATAGACCGTGTCAATGAATTGCACTAAGCTCAGACCTAATATACCTCATAATCTTTTAAATGAAATGGTTGGTAAATAAATTCTAAATTTCATTGTTGCCAAACCTATAAATAAAACCAATCTGGGCCACAAGGGAGAAAATATTATAAGACGATTTTTACTTGGACGTTTGCACAAACTATAAAGAATATTAGATTTACTTTTCGCACTACCCTTAGGATCTTCTTAGCCTCGGCTAACTAGTAATAATTTAGTAATATTGTTTGAAATAGAAGGTCATTGGGTTAAAAATCCACCAACCACAAATAGAGAAGAAAAACTGAACCATTTTAGTTCCTCTAATTATTTAATCCATAGCTCATTAAAAACTTCCTTCACGAGAACGCGCTATAATTGAATGTCTGTGTGCTACAACATTTTTTTTAAAAAAAACTTTTTTTAGTTCTATTTAACTAATTTCGCTTGTTAAAATATTAAATATTATAAAATGTATGCATCAATGCATTAATCTAATCGACTAAAAAAATGCTTAAACACTTTGCTATTTGGGAAAACTATTATGGTTTTGTAAAATAAGCGAATAAAAATGACCTCCAAAACAATTCGCATTTGGTTAATATATAAATGTCCCCTTTTTATACTCTATTTTTTTTAACGAATACTATGAGGTTACCCTCTGGCCGCCTGACAGCTGACCAACTCCATTGTACAAATTATACAACCCTTCATACCCATTGTTTAAATTGTAAAACTAAAATTTACATGTATAATTTAGTTCTATTTTTTTCAATGCATTGTAAGCAGGAAAAAAATAAATTTCAAGTTTTCATCTCCGCATTTTAATTTGTACTTCAATTTAGTTACGAAACAATGTGTTCTTAATCACCCTTTCTCCTAAATTGCACTGCATTTTTATTCCGTATTTGCTTCTGCACCTTAACAGAACCACATACAATGGGCTCAATTCATGTGACGTCATAGTCACATGATAGTAAAAGCCACGTGATTCTAGCTAATCAATTCAAAAACTCATGCGACGTCATAGACACACGATAAAAACTGTCTAGTGTTTCTAGCTAATCAGTTCACGCGCTCCGGTGTTGCCAAGTTGTGCTCTTTGCAGAAACTTTCTCTTAAAAAGTACACATGTGCACAAAATGCATTTTATTTAAAAGTATAAACATAAAATATAATTTTTTTTAATTTAAAAAAATCTTTTTGAAGAAATTTTTTTCTCTAACATTTAAACATCTTTACTCAAACATGAAATTGAAATTTTATTTGAGTGTTACAAATAGAACGAGTACAATTAGTTTAATGTTTGTTTTGAATTCAATGGAAAACACGTTTGGTTTTATCATGTGACTTCATGAATTGAGCCCATTGTCCAAGAGTAAATATTGTTTCCTTCGATGTTATATATAAACCGACTTTTGCAAAAATCTGTCCCTGTAATAGCCATGGCAAATGCCAATCTTACAAGGAATTGCGTACGTTTCAGTGCGAACGGCATACCTAAATCTCCTGCAGTGTCCAATGTGATCCTTGGTATAAATACACTTTCACCACTTTTATCTCCTGATAAAATTTCACACTGCAGCATATTCTTCTGAATATTTTTCACTGCCAATTTTGTGCCATTGCACTTTCCATTTTCTTAGTAGAATGACGATACAGTCTAGTTTCGAATTCATTTTAGTTGGTGGCATTCCCGACGGAGTTAGTGATGATACATATTCGGACGGATTCTGTAGCACAAGGGTCGGCAACTTTTTAGCTGTGTCGTGCCAAATCAATCTACCAATAGGATTCAGCATGACAAACAGTAAAATATATTTGAAACAATTCGATTTCCGTAAGAATGCATGCAGAATAATAGAATAGAGATCACAATAATCAAGATTTACAATTTCATAATATATTTATTTTGCACCATTTAAAGATATTTCTTAACATGAAAATAAACGGCATAAAATATAAGTATTTCTTCAACAAAGAAATTTTTAAAAATAAAAACTACACGTATATTATGTATTTTCAAACATATTTGTTAAAATAAGAAATAGACAATGTAAATAAAATATAAGTATTTCCCTTTATTCGTTAAATAAAAAAAGCTAAACAAATTTTTATGCGAACATAATGCTTACTCCGCTCTACTTTCATGTCGCAAAATCAGAGGTATAATGTGTGACTTTCAATTTGATACGATTCTGAGCATTCAGTTGTTAAACAATCTTTTTCCTTACTCGAAATATTTTTCATATGAGGAAAGATGTTTTACGTTGATAAGTAGAACCAAAAGCGGGAAGTAAAGTGCATGCAACTATCTCTCTTCGAACAATTCAATCTCTCCAGCAATGAAATTCCATAATATACAAAATAACTGTAACTTAATCTTTAGAGTTATCCTTCAGATTGTTTCGTTATTCAATAAATAATATATATTCCATAAATAAATATATTCTCCCATAATTCTAAAGTTGTTTGTCAAATAAAGTCCATTAAAATTTTCTCAACTTCCATCCACTCAAAAATTGACAAATTTTCAGAGCAGTGCAGAATGCCACTGATAATTGCCAATCCATGCTGTAGCATAACATTCTCTTGATAATCGCGGTCGTCGCCGCCAAGAGAGCTGCCAAATAAATTTAAGCATCGCGAAAAACTTTTTTTTATATACGGAGAGATTTCTTATTTAATCGAACATTACATAAAAGTTCATTAAATAAAATAAATTTCCTTTATAAACATGTACTTTTTCACATGGACGGAGCATAGTTTTTTTTTCTGTTATGATATGCTTGTACGGGGGTCAGGCACTTGAATTTTCAAAAAATTATCGATTTTCACTTTTTTATATTTTTTAAAAGTTCAAATATTTCTGTTTAAAATGATATATGATATGAGGGAATATGATATTTAGAAGTATTTTTTTTAAAAATGAAGTTACTCCTTGACGTGCATCAAATGAGCTCTGCTAGAAGCACCTGTGTTTCCCTCTTACATAAGTTTCTGATGATCGCGAATCCATATGATGTTCAAGTGGAAAAATAAGAGTGTATTGGGCGAACACAAAAGTGTATGGGTACACGTCTTTTCGATCTTAAAAGCCAAACAGAAAAAAAAAGTTAAGTGATGGGAAAAGACTAACGCTCGTATTCACCGCTAACCTGACCCAGTGATGAAACCTGGAGTTAAGTAACCGGCAGTCAACCCCAGGTTAGAGCTCCAATTCACAGCTCTTTTTCGACCTCCAGTTACTTGACTCTGAGTTTCTTAACTTGGATTTACTGGTCGATTCCCATTGGTCGAAATAAACTCCGTGACTTCCGGCTGGAGCTACAATTTCTATCTTTGCCTCGTTGTTTTTAACCTCGTGTATCGCTATCTGTTTAAAATGAATGCCAACAGAATTTATTTTACGCAGTACGAAAAAGAGTTGGTGTTGGCTTTGATGAAGCCGCACTTACATATAATAGAATTTTCTGACTTTTCTGGTTTCCAGTTTTACTAAAAAATCTAACTGAGTAACAGTGAAAACTTTCTGAATGGTATTCATCGTAAACTAAAAATCTATCAAAACTCAAACTACTTTAAAACTTGCACGAAAACGTGAACACTCGAAAAATCGCTTACTGCGCATGTGCGTTTAAAACTAACCCGGCTGTGACCCTGGGTAAGGATTTTTAATTGGAAAAATGCAGTTGTATTCCCCATTAAAAAACCTAACAAAAATGCCCATAACCCAGAAAACTATCGTCCGATTTCCTTACTAAGTATCTTAAGTAAAATTACTGAATATGTTATTCTCAATAGACTTAAAACCTTTACTAATGAAAATAACTTCATAAATCCTAATCAATACGGCTTCACCAGGAATCTATCCACATACCACCCACTACTCGGACTTACTGAAAAAATCACCGCTGGATTTCAGAGAGGCAGGTCCACTGGAGCTGTCTTTCTCGACATTCAGAAGGCTTTTGACAGGGTCTGGGTTAGTGGACTCATCTATAAACTAATCACTAACAACTTCCCTCCTGCTCTAATTCATTTGATTAATTCCTACCTCGTTAACAGGTCCTTCCAAGTTCGTGTTAATGACACACTTTCAAATTCTTTTAAAATTAATTATGGAGTCCCTCAAGGAAGCCTGCTAGGGCCACTATTATTCAATATCTTCATTAACGATATACCTACTCACCCTCAAACCTCCACTAATATTTATGCTGATGACACTGTCACCCTTGCAACATATAAAAATAATAAAACGATCACACTAGCACTCAATAATCACCTAAAACTATTAGAAACTTTTTTCGACACTTGGAAAATAAAAATTAATATTGATAAAACAATAGTAGTACTCTTCACCAAAAGGAAAACAAAACCAACACCTCCTACACTATACTCCACACAACTCCAATGGTCTCAGAACACAAAATACTTAGGACTGACTCTAGATAATAAACTCACATGGAAACAACATATAATTCAAACGCGAGATAAATTCCGGAGAGCTCAAAGAGCCTTTTCCCCCCTAATTAGCCGGAATTCAGTATTGAATATGTACAATAAGTTACTTCTCTACACTGCCGTTCTGCGTCCAATTCTGACTTATGGTTCACCTGTGTGGGGTTACGCAGCAGATTCTAATATTAAAACACTCGAGGTTGCTCAGAACTCGATTATCAGAAATATAGTTAGAGCAGATAGAAACACAAGAAATTCTAAAATTTATGAAGATACTAAAATTCTTCCTTTTAAAAGCTATATACAAAAACTGGCTATTTCATTCTTTAATAACTTACCCAATATTGATAACGAAAACGTAAAATTGCTCAATAATTATATTCCAATGCCAGATCTCAAGAGACCTAGGAGAATCCTCCTAGACTCCTACAATCCCCCCTAACAATTAATTTAGTCACTTGCCGGGTGGCGAGTGTCCACTACCCTTGCTAAATTCTTAAATTTTTAAATTCATTTTAAATTTTTTCTTATTTTTATTTATTCTTACTCAATTGCAACCCCACACAGGCTAGTTCTCTAGACCTCCCCTCTGATTTGTTCCAATGCTTCAGTGCAGCCAATTGAGTGCCTACTCTCGCAGTGCCATTGACAACCACAGCAAAGCCTTATAGACAAAAATTTGGACATTCCCGCCGAAACCGTATTGAAGAAAATCCTCGATCTCAAAACCACGCCTACTTGCCACGTTCGAACCACCAATAAGGACACTCTCTCTCAGGCAGGCCCACCCACACAAGGACTCAGCAACAATCTCGATATGGGATGGAGGAACGCTTCGCGTTCCATTTCCCAGTGACATCCAGGAATAACGTTTTCGGCGAAACCCCGGTTTCCTTCCTCTAACCGGTGGTCAGGTTAGCGGTGAATATGGGCGTAAGTGGTCGTAACGGACTCACCGACAGTTTAATATCAAATCTTCAAAGATATCATACAATGGCTATTAGAAATAATATCAATGACCTACACAACATGAAAACTGTTTTTTGGGCTGTTTATTTTCCTCTTCTGTCTTCAAACGAGAGCCCCTCAACATGGATTATATCCTGCTATTATAAATGCCTGGTGCAAGTTTCAAAAGATAAAAGCTGAGTGTAACGAAAGGCACCATGTCATAATCACATACACACGTGCTAAGTACCATAATGAATTAAATGAAGCCATATTTTAGAGATCTAGCTGACCCTATGTTATTAAGAAAATGTTTACATGGAAATGTTACCCAGAATCCAAATGAGTCAGTTAATAACACCATATGGTCTGTGAATCCAAGATCTACATTTGTGGAATTATAAACTCTAAAATATTAGGCGTAAATATGGCTACTGTTCAATATGAGTCATGTTGCAAAATTAATGATATTAAAATATTGTGATATTGAATCAAGTTATAAATGCGTATCATGCTCCAAAACATAGGATTCGTGCAACCCAACGAAAGCATCTTGAGATCCAAAAAAAAAAAAAAAAAGGCTATGATTTTTTAAATCTAAATTTTAAGGAAAAAAATTGGACAATTTTTAAAAAATACGTAATTTAATTTTTAACAAAAAGACAAAACTCTTAGTTAAAGTGTTATTAATAGTATACATAATCCACAATTAAAATTTTACCTTTGAGAAGTATGTAGTTTCTGAGAAAAAGGTACATAAACTTACGCAATTTAACATGGTCTCCTATGGACGTGCCGGAACCCCCTTAAAATGTTTTCATTTAAAGTAAAATTTTTCTTAAAATCCTTAACAAATTACGAAAAGATATAAAAAAAATAAATACATTTTAAATTTGAATCAAATGTAATCAAATTTTAAAGTTTTGCAAATTTTCGTACGTCAAGTTATCGAATTTATTTTTCTTGCTCAAATGATACGATTATGAATGTTTCCATTGCACCATTACTGTATTGGCAACCACAGTTAATAATTCTCGCCAAGTCCGTTGTCTTATGCAAAAATTTTAAGAGAAAAAGGCTTTTAACTCCCAAGTATGCCAAGAAGAAAGCCAAACGGCGAAGAAATAGTCCTCGAGGTGAATGTAGCTACCTCACAACTGTCGTAAAATTCTTAATAATTTGATATTTCATTTGTCTTTTTTGAATTTCTGATTGAATTTTCTTATATTAACTGATTGATAACGTATTGCTTAATTTTTGTATACTTTACTGGAATAGTATTTATAATAGACACATTTATATGTATCATAACTGACATAACATATTTTCGTAAATTAAGTTCATTATTGGCAAAAATGAAGAAAGTGTTTAAGAAAGGGTTTTCTCATATAAAGAGTTGTTCTGTTTAAGAAAGGGTTGTACGCAAATTTATTGGTAACCATACTCTTAGCGATTTAAAAATTTGTTTGATTGCGTCATTTTATTTTAAATGATCGAAAAAACTTTTTACCGGTAACACGAATTCGTTCTCTTTTGTTTTTCAACATGTTGCCTGTATTTGAAAGTTTTGGTAATGAAAAAAAATGTTTTTGATAATGAAAATCAGAATCGATATAAACTGAAATGTTACAAGTAATACGTGAATGCAAACAATCCAAACATACAAAAATTGCTAAAATAAAATTAAATAAATTCTTAATTGTTAAAAGAATTAAATTAATGAAATATTATTTCCAATTACAAGTCTGTATGACAATTATAAAATGTGTACTTAATTATTCACATTTTGTATAAAGTATTCTATTTGTTAAATTAATACTTCTTTAATAATCTGTCAATCTTTTTGTTGTTGTTTGCTAAAATTAAACATTTTCCAAATGATTTCCTTTAATAATTGTTTCCCATTTCAGTAATTCATGGCAACCCTAAATTTATAACTTCATCTCAGTGCGTTTGTTCCAAATCGATTTAAATAAAAAGTATGTGAAGATAAATATGTTCCAACCCGAATCGCCGGAAGTATTAATAAACGGCCTATTGGCAATTTCTGATCCCAATTCATCAGAACATCAATAAAACAAAAACCAATTTTCCAAAATGAGATCGTTCGAATAAAAAATAAGAAAATCGAACTTGGAGGGGAAAAAGAATTCAGAACTACTTTTTTTTAACAAACGATATTCGTGTTAATTACCCAGGTTAGTTCTTGCCGAAAAGAAGTCTCTGTAGGGGGTTTAAAGGTTAAATTAAAACTCACGTTTATGCCTTTCTGTTTTTTCATTGATGATGGCCTGGTTTTTTTAGAATGAAAGGAATCAATCGTTCGTAGTACAACTCTACGGAAGCTGCAAGAGCGAGTCTTTTATTTTCCCAAACTGGAAGGTCGGGGTTGAACGTCATGGCCGTCTAACCAACTGTAACCGCCGGCACCGCTGTGACGTCACGAAGCGCTCTTTCGTTACGTCAGCGGCAGACGATTTTCAGTCTCTCGCGCGACGAGTTGGTTTTCAGTTAGTTTCTGCTCGTAGCGAGTGAGTGCAGGACCTAATAATGGGTTTAGTATCTATATTGTGCCGGGAAGCCAAGTTCGAACTCATTTGAATTTATTATAATCTGATAAACATACAGACTATTGATGGATTTTTCAAAACCCGAATCTACAATTTTTTGTTCTCCAATTCGAATTTTCCCTCACTGGATACGATAAAGAAGTTTTGTTTTAACAACAAACGATAATTTATTTTATTTAAAATATATTTCAAATAATCGAATATCGAGCGAAAAATATTTTCAATATGAATTTTTTTTCTGAAATTTTAAAAATATTTCTTAAGTTTATCGATCAATAATTTATTGGATTATTTTTATTATTATTATTTGTATAAAATATTACGAGAGTTTTATTTTTAAAAAGAGTGAATTAGAGCTCGGATATTTTTTCGCGATATTCCAAATCTTTCTGTGTATTTGAAAGTTTTCAGTGTTATTTGTTTGCTGTTAAATTATTTTAAATTCCCTGGTTTTACCTGAAAATATTTTTCGAATAATTTATTTTAAATCGGAACTTCTCAAATTTCTGAGGAAGCAAAATGATGGATGACATTTCATTTGACAACGTTACGTGAAATAATGATGGCAACAACTGCGTTATCAATGAATACAGTTTTGTTCGAACTATAGGAATATTTTGTGTAAGTAACCTTGATTCAACAGTAAAACTGGCGAATTCCGTTGCCAAAAGAGCTAACAGTATGACAAAACTGCGGCGGTCAGGTTCTGTGGATTTTGGAAATCCAAGCATGTCCAATGTTTTGGACATGGCAAAGGCTTTATGCTTGGCTTGTAAGCAAAGGAGCAAACCAAAAAGAAGCTTCAGTTTGTTCCAAATTAAGGTAAGAATTTTATGGAATTATATTATATTTTTCAGTAATTGGGAATTGATATTCAATGTTGTTATTCCAACAATTATCTTCTATTGAAATAGTATTGTGTATATTTAATAATAACTAGCGGCGAGTAGCAGCTGATTTTGCTTATTTTCATATTTTATGTAATTTAGAATTAGTTTTAGAAGATTAATATATATATTATTGAAATATTATTTATACAACTCTTAATTCAAGTTCTCGTTCAGAATATAATCATAAGGACTTTGGAAACTCGTTCATTAAAAATGTATTGATCGTTTTATATTGCAAACATAACTTGTTCTAAATGTCGATATATGATTAGTTCATAATTGGTTAAATTTTTTTACTAAAGTTGTCGAAAAATAATTTGTATATAGTTTTCATTTTCTTTTATTATGTATAGTTAAAAAACACTGAGAGAACAAAAAACCAGAATATTGTTTTTCCGTTTGGACAATAAAATATTTACAATAAAATGGGTCAGATTATATTACAAAATCAAATATGTTGCAAAAAACAATTTATTTAAATTTGAAATATTTTGGGGAAATTTTGGGAATTTTTACATCAAAAATTTAAAATATTTTTATATAGCAGTGTTATAGTTAGTACATATTCCGAAATATTACGAGCTCAAATTAGCGTGTCTTGTGCGTATATTTTCCTATTTGATTTCAGTACAAAGTAATTTTTTAAGTTGAAATCTCTCTTATTTTTTTTAATATTTTAATCTAATGCAAACTTGTTTTTAACTCAATATAAAATAATACAGCTTATTTCTATAAAGTATTAAAATTGAAATAAATTTCGTTCAGAACTTTATATTTATTTAAACTCTTACTATGAACAAAATTCCGAAAATATTAGTGCTCAAAATATCTGACGATATTTTAAATAAAAAAGTTGTTACATAAAAACTTTGACGAAAATTGTATAAAATGTAAAAAATATGTATTTTAACTATCGGGACTATATTATGACATAGAACTATTTATAAATGGGTTGATTCGTGAGCAAAAACTTACTCAATAGTTATAAAATTGTGCTATTTTTTCTTCTTTTTTATCTAGTTTGGATATAAATTTATTTTGTGAATCTAATTTTCATTTGCACTATGAATTCTAATATTGTACTTTTTGCATTGAATGTACCATATATGTTTCTAATTGCCTTATAAGGTTTATATCCTAGTAAATAGTACGTTAAATAAAGCATAATACAAATATAAGTAATATAATAAAATATTATTATAAAATCCTTTATATAAATGAATAAAATTCGTTAAATGTTATGTGCTATATTGTCAAAAACTTGTAGAGTTAAATAAAGAATTTTTACGTATTTAATTTCCAAAACGTGACAATTTTAAAACTCTATTATTGTAATTTCATTTAAACTAAATATGTATATTTGATGGGAAATATGCAAACCTGGGATTCATAATTTTAAATGCATGAAACTATACTCTCTTAAAGAAATTTTGTTCTTTAAAATATATGATAATTAGCATTGGGATGGTATCGGCTCAAACTTTATACCTGGATAATAGTTAGATATATTTCATCATTTGTCACTTAATATGTATGTTATAGCTTTCCAAGTTTTAAAATTCCATGTGGAATTCAGTAACTGTGATATATTCACTGCAAGTTCTAGAACCTCTGTCGCTTTAATCGCAAAATTATCACAAAAGGTAATTTTCCTGCTTTTATATGTGATCTTCGATGTATCTAGATAACCTTGAACGGAAATAACATTCAAGCATAAAACTCCATAATTCTGCGGCGCATTTGTGGCCACCATAAATAAAAAGTCCAGTCGTAATTTCTTCTAAGTTTTCTTTCTCTTGCTAAATCTATCTTATTTGTGGAATATTTTTTTCCTTTTTTAAATATGTTATAATGCAGCTTTATGCTGCAATACTGTGACTCAAATAAAATAAAAAAGTATCATGTGTAAAATATAAATACGTTAGTGCATACACACATTTGAATTTATTCCATTAACCATTTCTTAATTAAAATTTAAATAATGGGTCAAATTCATCAGGGTTAGGTGATGGATATAATCACGTGTTCTTCATTGAATTCAAAAATGACATCAGACTTGTACTTTTGTAAAATTTAAATAAAATTTTAAATTTGATGATTGGGTCGGATTTTAAGCATTAAGATTCTACAAAAAGTTTTTCAAAATAAGGCAAAAAAATTCTTAATCTATATGCGTGTACTTTACAAACAATTACATTTACTTTTCTATGAGCGTTATTATTGTTGACAAATATTGACTTTTTAAAAAGAGAATTTCCGCAAAAAACAAAAGTTGGCAATAACGAAGGGTATGAACTGATAGGCTGGAAATACGTGATTGTACTTATTTGACTATGACGTCACATGAATTGTGAATTTGCTACATCTAATTACTTCTTTTCTGAATTCTGTACAAACTTACTGCAAAAATTTTTAAAATAAAATAAAAATGTAAATTTTTTTTAAAAAATTAATAAAAATGCATATGTGGACGAAACGTCCCTTTTTTAAACACATTTTTACAATATTTCACTTTGTGTATGTCTTCGAATTCGCTTCTCTCGCTTAATTTCCATTCGCGGAGGCCAGTTAATAGATCATTTAAACGTTTACACGTGTAATAACGCTATATTGTTTCACGGTGAAAAAATTTAAAGCCTCTTTCAGTTAATTAGGTATAAATCTCGCCAAACGAAATTTTTTTGACGTCAAACACAAAATGTGCCCAATGAAAGCTGTTGATTTCGTGTGCAACAGGTAACTACATTTGTCTGTTTATCGCTTGTGACTGGCTAAGTGAAAAGTACCAGAATGAATTTTATGAATATTTTATAATTATTTCTTCTATTATTGCAATCGAGATTTCAAATATCATTTATAAATATTGTAAATCTACCGTCTAGGATTTTCTTGTAACGTAATATTAAAATTAGTAGCTTACCGGCTTACTTGTAATGTCTTGGTAACTTGTTTGTAATGTCTGAGCAAAATTCACAGTAAATTTTTGTTGATATTTCAAAATTCGACAACAGTCTATCTGATCTATAAAAACAATTTAAATCACTACATTTCCTTTGAAATAACATTTGATGGATTCTTTCTATTTCTTTTGCATAACTTTCTCTAATACGATGACAATGGAAAAAAAAACATAATCTTTTTTCTATTATTCAAAAACTGAACTGTTTTAGAATTTTGAAAGCAATGGAGTGTATCGAAACCTTTCCTTTCGGATATTGGCCTGTGTTTTCCAAGATTTCCAATTTTCGAGATATACATCAAAACGGTAACAAAGCTAACGTAACTAAGTGGCCATTGACATTGAATGAATCTACTTTAAAAATACATTTCTTTTTCCTTTTATCAAGATGGTTTTTGAGATTTTTTTTTTTTCGTATTTATGAATTCTTTTTTGGGGGTCATTTGTTTATTATTCTGAATCTAGTGAAGCGACAAGTTGTAAAGTTTATTATTGCTATTGCTAACGTTCAATATTCCACGAATAAAATAAAACGTAAAAAGTAATACATCCATTAAATTTATAGTACCACATTGTGAAGTATTTTCATAATGGTAATCCATTCCGTCAAATTTTAAAATGTCTGAAAACAAATATTGAAAATTAAAATTTGCTTAAATGATTGAGAATGAATTCATTAATGTTATGATTGCGAATAACTATCGAAATTTTGAATTTTGAGAACACTATTGGAAAATTAACTTAATTTTAACTGTCAACAGATGATGTGGAATGGAAATCAGGAATTTGACTTCCGTTTGTCAGTTGATGAAATTCGAATCTTCACATTCTTGTCTGGTAATCAAAGTTCAAAATTTGTGGCCGTAATAGTCTAGTGGTTATGGTCATGAACTCGTAGCCAGTATGGTCATGAGTGTTCGAACCCTAGTGTCACTGAAGATCCGCTGTGTAGAGGTATTATATTTAAGAGATGTTACTATTTTTAAAATAATTTGTGTGTGTGTGAACATGCTAATTTGAAGAAATGTACCAAATGAGCTCTAATTTCAAAACAAATTGGATTTTAAAATTGTTTAAGTCAAAAAAGCTTCATGTTGAGCCTTTTCATTCAAGTCTTCAAATTGTATTGTTTTATAAGTGAATTACTGTAACTCTATTTGATAGAATTAGCCATTAGTTTTCGACTGTAAGTCAATGGGTTTTTTTTAATTTCCCTGATATCTTGATTATTTCATTACGAGTTTTTCAAAAATTACCGGAAACAAAATTCCACCAACAAACTGGCAACACCATTGTTAAAAGATCGTATTGGCGTTCAAGGCTTTTCAACTCAACTCAAGAGGCAACGTGGGTGATGGTCTTCGGGAAGACAAAAACAATGAAGGCCAAAAGTTTTGATCACAGACCGAAGAAAATCTGAATGCAGTGACTCAAAGGGAAGAATCGGTGAAAGAGTAAGTAGGCAGAAGAAAACGAAACGGGCAAGGTAAGCCACGAATAGATATCACAACAAGTAAACAGGATTTTTAAACTATATGAATCAACGAATTAACTCTTCACCTTGAAGCTAAGCATCAGACACGTGCTTTTGAAGATTCAAAGTTCGTAGATTAGAGCTCAATTCACTGGCGTACCCAGCTCTGAGGGGCTCTGTATCAAAATTCCTTCAAGGCCCTTTTTTTGTGTATGGGAGCCCTGTTAGTGGGACTGTATTTGCACGTGTTGGAGGCCCCGTATCATTGATATGGTGATAACTACGCCCAAGGACGTCTTAAGGCATGTTCCAACTGGGCCCGGGCCCAGCGCCTCACCTTTGGTGGGGGCATCGCTTCGTTTTCGACTCTGTCTTAATAAGATCCTGATCCGGGTAATTTTAATGGTCAAATATAATTCCCATACATATTCTCCTTAAAACAGAGAAATGCAAATGCACGTCAACTGACAAAAGTAGTAAGACTGTATTATGTGATGACCGTTGTCTATGTCTAAGCCTAGGTCTAATACCATAAACAATCATTCAACTAATTTAGTTGAAATGCGAGACCATTGGTTGAGCCGGTTTGCGCCTAGATTTTTGAAATTGTGAGTTGCTCATTTATTTGTTTCAAATTATTCTTTGAACAAGTATTTGACAATGCATGCTATATATTGTCTACTTTAAAAGACCTAAGGTAGGGCCTACTTTTGCATAGGGGGCCTGGGCCTCAAAAAATCTTAAGATATCCATGACTACGCCCCTAGCTCAATTCAAGAATAGTATCTGAAAAAAAAAGTTTGTCTTTTCAAGAATTCGATTGATTTGAATCAGGAAGCATTCTTTTTTACAGTTTGATAGATCAGTGTTCCCAACCACTTTTGAAACGAAGGACCGATTTCGGGGAAAACTTACTATTGAACTCGGAGAGACGGGAATTTGAATACTTTAGTTCGAAAGTATTTACAGTGCCATAAATTATTATTATTGTTGTTGTTATTTTACAAGGTATAATCACAAGAAGCTATTCCGCTTTATCTTGTCACAATTGACATATTCCGCACTTCCAGGCTCCTAACAGTCCAAGCATGATTCTTGAGATAATTATCTGTAAATATAGGTTAATATTTTGGTTATATATGTTTCACATTTTTAAATAAACATATTAGAAGGAATATATATATATTCCAGGTGTCCGAAAAGTATGATACACTTTCTTCAAATATTAATTAAAAATTAACAAGCAAAGACATAAGGTTTTTTTATGTTCCATATAGAAAATACCAAAGTTTTTTTTATACAATGTTCTATTTATAGCACGATTTTAATGCACACACTTATAGTTGCGTACAAAACATCGAGATTTCTGGACAACTTTTCCAAGAAGCATTGTAGGAACAACATTCTGAATGGCCGCTGTTTTTTTTTATCAGTTTTACGAATTGGAGATTGGTAAACAATGTTTTTCACGCACCATATTACAAGAAGAAATCCAAAAGTTTTACGTCTAGAGATCCGGGTGGCCAAGATATTAGACTTCCTCTTTCCATTTATCGCCCGGAGAACGTTTCTTCACTTCCAAACTCCAGTGTGGTGGTGCTCCATTTACGCTGTTCATGTATTGCAGATTTGAATTCGATAAACCATGCTACAACTTACGCTTGATCTTGTGCAAAAATATGCACAAGATGCATATACAGCACCATTACAAGTAATGGAATAAGTACGCGTAACTCTCTTTTGGCATTTATTTATTACTATTACCGTAAAATCCGGCGTATGACGCGTAATTTTAACACAAAAAATAAGATCGAAATTTACGGATGCGCGTTATACACCGGATATATATATATATATATATATATATATATATATATATATATATATATATATATATATATATATATATATATAATAGCTTCAAAAATATAAAAAAAAGCGACAAGCATAAAAAAATTAGACCTCTACATAGATCGGAGCACTATTTATTTACATGAAATGGTATTCCTAATGAGCTTAAAAGTTTGTAGTTCTTGAAGTATACTATTTTTTCAAAATCCTGGGATAATGCCTCGAATAAATGATTTCAAAACATAAGGGCATTGCTCGCATACGTAATTACTCATTTCGTAAAAAAGGGAGTGCACGTTATACGGCGGAATGTACCCAAGAACTAAGAAATGCAGTTTGAAAGTAAAGGTACGCGTTATATACAACAGATTTTACGGTATTTTGACTAATATTAATCAGTCACACACGTAAAATGCTAGCTCCGCAATGCAAGTTCGTAAACTGCGTATTTGTCAACTCTTACTACTTTGTCCGAATTCACTCTGAAAGCGTCCAAAACTTCCCAATTTGTGGTTAAATTTCAAAACTTTGTTCTTTACCCCCCAAATTTTATACTTTCCACATACCCCAATACTTTTCGTTGTCTATATATCCCCACCCATTACTTTTAAATTCCAATCGCCGCTACTAAGCATTCAGTCCTTGTACTTATTTAATTTTGTTTGAAATTGAACTATTTCATTTTTTTAAAGAATCCTTTCAATGTAATCTAAAAAGAGGCAATGAGTTAGAAAATACTTCGATATATTTCTTTACGTTTCAATGCAATTCGTAATTAATTTTTAACGAAAATATTTTCCACCGAAGAAGACATGATCCAATATGAGTCTCTACCTCAATTCATGCATAGTTGCCCTCTGCTTTTTTGAGGTTCTGGAACAAATTTAATTCGGGATTTCGACATTTTTCTTTAAGGAATGTGAAAACCAAAAGCGTTTGTTTATTAAAAGATGAAAGAGTAGCCTTACTTTTAGGACATACTATGTGATGAATTCTTCGCGGAGAAAAATTATGCACATATTTTATTACTATTACATTGTGCGCTTTAAATAATCGTAGACGCTTACATATTGAGGTGGATTAGTATTTACAAAGCTATCAATATCAATTGAAATCCTATATTATGGAAACAATCTAGTACTACAATTCACTTAGAAATTGGAAATAGTTCGCATTTCCCTTTCCTTGACTTTTCTTTTCATAAATTAAGGTATCCGAAAACGTTCAGAGTACTTTTTGACAAAATAACATATTTAAACATTATAAAGGATTTTTTAGGGCTCAATACCAATAAATACTAATATTTAACCAACAATATTTACAATAAATTGCCTGAATTTCACAAAAATCGCAACTATAAGTGAAATTTTAGCAATATTTTTGTAAAACTTCAAAGCAATTAGAGAACAAAGTGATATAAATTTATATTAGTAAAAGAATTACCAAAACAATCTAGAGGCATTTATCTAGAGAATATACAGAGAATATACTAAAATTTTAATGTTTTATTAAAATTTGAAAATTTTAGAGCTGAGATTGAGTAAACGTTATAAGAAAAACCACGCTTTTATGACACCATTATTTAAATAACAAGCCCTAACTCAAAAAATATTCATACAATAAGAAATATTTTAGTACATTCTCTAGAAAATAGCATAAATATCAGGTGCAAAAAGTTTTATAAAAATACATTTGTAATATATTGTGTGATCAGACTCGCCTTGACAGATTTTGAACAATTTAAATTCCCACTTCTGGTATAGATCAAAGACCCACCTCCGGTATTTTTAACTTAATAAAATTTATTGTAACTGGCCTCTGAGAAGCGCAGAATCAAAACAAAGTATGTTTTTTTAAAGCCAAAAGATAGCTGTATTTAATAAAACAGAAAACAAAAATATCTGTCATGTCCGAATTTGGTCATTTTCAACGTGTTCGGATACCTTAAATATTATGCGTAAAAATAGTTAACTTCATTTGATTCATTAAAAAATAAATCGATTTAAGTAATACAAAATACACACACAAAGAAGCCATCATTTTAAACTGAAAAACAATTTTCGCAATGAACACCGCTGTTGTATGCGCGAAATTTATAGTTTATTTATAAACATTTTTTACAGTTTCTGTGAGTTACAGATATACCTGTCGTCAATGCCTCATTATATGCAAAGTGCACATCCGTTGTGTACTATTGATGTATCACTGCTAACGATCTGCGAAAGGGCTTCTGGAGGAACTTTTTAATTAAGGAGAGGAAATATATTTTAACTGCGACTGTACTCGCGTGATTTCACTAGGAGTAACGGAAATATCCCACAGTGAGAAGCAGGAAGGCGGTTGGATTCATTTTTGTACGCGTAATGATACTTTCTCATATTTACTGCGGATGAAAACATTTTTTCTATTTTTTTACTTATTCAAAAGACAGAAAGAGCGATAGAATTTTTTCTGTGTGGGAATTTTGTTTCTTATTAGCCAAGTATTCAGTTATATATGTTACCGTTAAAGTGTATAATTCAGTTTTTTTAATAGAATAACTAGGTATTTCATGAAATAACTAGACAAGTCAGCTAAAGAATATAATAGATAAAAAATTTCATACCTTACCTAGTTGTTCTAAAAAAATTACTAATGAAAGACTGTTAAAGTGAAAAATAAACAATATTTCAAAGTTATTTTATAAATTAATTGATTATAAATAGCTAAAATCTATCGGAAAAATACATTTTGTCTCTTTGCGGATGATTAAATGATAAATAATAAGAAAAAGCAGATATAGCTTACTACTGCTCATATTGCTAACATTAGTTAAATAGAAAAGAAAAAATGAATATATTGCAGAAATAATTATATTTAAATTTTAAAAAAATCATATACTGGGAAGAAAAACTGTTGTCTTATAAAAACATTGAATGTTTAAACTTTTTCAAACAAAAATGTAACAGAATATTGATTTAAATTTTATAAAATACCTTTATCTTACTTTTCATTATTTATTAGAGCAAGGATTGCTGTGATGACACCTTGAATTGCATTACATATTGTTTTTGAAACCCACTGCACATTTTTTTTACACGAGCACTTTTTAAATCTTTGACTAGTGCCACAACTTTGCACCATAGCAACAGATCGAAGCGGTGTGTCATTATTCGAAACTTCTTCAATGGAAATTAATTCTTGCTTCTCCATATACTGAACTTAGATCTAGAGCAGTGATCTGCAACCCTCGGTCCGTGGACCGGTACCAGGCCGTGAATCAAAAGGTGCCGGGCCGCCTAAAGAACATTAAACTATTGCCATTTTATTTAAAGTGGTGCATTTCTCTCGGATTTGAGCAACTTTCCACGGAAATCACTTATTCATTTTTGGTGTAATTATATTTTCTTCTGAAGGCATATTTAAATGTTACTAAATTAAAATTGTTAAATCAAAACAATCTAAAATATATAAACAATCAACGAGTCCCACCCTTAGCTGACCGCGGTAAAATTATCAAATGTTAACCGGTCCGCAGCGATAAAAAGGTTGCGGAGCACTGATCTAGAGTACAATTGTTTTATTGAACAATGTTTTACTGCGTTCAAAGAACTATCGGGTACCGTATTCCGTACTTTTTAACAATAAAATAATCGTTATTCAATAATTAAATCGTTGAATTCAATAATTTTATATACTTTAACTCTGGCTTGATTAGTTATTTCATGAATACCTAGTTATTTTATTAAATAACGGATTTCACACTTTAGCTGTAATATATATATATAATGCGAATTCTTTATTTTAATTGAGATTAATTTCTTTTCTAATTATTTAAAAACATGTATGAATCATTGAATATTGGCGTAATCGATACACGGAAGCTAGTGAATAAAAAGTAGATCATGTTTGCCAAAGCTCAAACATATGGTGTAAATTCAAGGTCATTACTCAAAAAAGCTTCGGTGTTAATAATAAACGCAATCAGAAAGAAAAACTCTGGAAACCTTTTTTTTACTATTATTCTTCCATTATCAACCAATCGTGTTAATATTTTTGACAAAGTGATATCTCTTCTTTCCAAATATGGAAAATCCTCAATGCTCAAATCATAGCTCAATGATAGAATTGATGTTATCAAGACCATTTACATTCCACTTTAAGACAGATTACAGCCATGGATTACGCAATTAGTAGTCCGGATTATGAGTGTGAATTCTGTCTGTTCAGTAACAGAATGTTTTAACGCTAGTGTTTCCTGAAGTATTAATCGTTTGATTATCACCTTACTCTTAAAATTAACTTTTCCTGTTTGAAGATAAATTTATCATATAATTAAAAATGAAACGTTACTGATGTAAGCATGTTTAAAAATTGTTCATAAAACTCATTTGCTTAGAGACGGATGTGTTGTACTGAGTGACAAATGTGGAGCTAAATTGTAAAAAGGAATTAAAATTTAAGTTGCAAAGGCTGGTTTATAATAGGCTGCTCGTAAGGAAACTGTATACGGCCCAATCCTTGGCGTAATTAAAAAAAGAAAAAAGAATGCAATTGAAATGAAATGCAATTTCTGTTAACTGTATGTGATAAAAACCATTCGGTATGAACGACTTTTATAATGTATTGATATCGCATTTGCTTAGCATTTAACTTGAATCGAATCGCGTGAATTCTACAAAACCCTCGGGATATTATAAAAATTAAAGAAAAGGCAGTTAATTTTTTTAAAAAAATTGCTATGCTCTGTAAAGATTAAAAGTACATCTCTTACATATTATAAAATGCAATTGCTTATATGATCTAGAGATATGATCATTATCCACTGGCGTAGCTAGTTCTGAATGGGCCCCATGTCAAAACTCCTTTGGGGTCCTTTTTTAGAAATGAAAGCCCTGTTAGTAATATTATAGTTACACATGTAGGGGCCCCTATAGCTTGGGGCCCCCGTATCATTGATACGGCAGTAGAGAGATACGCCCCTGTCATTATCACGAGTTGAACATTTTACAATCTGACGAGTGAGTGGCTGCGGTACCCCAGTGGTCATGGTCCCTAATTCGTGACCAGCGTTACATCCAGTGGCGTAACGTACAACCTCACATTGCGGGGAGGAGCCCAGGATTCTAGGGGGCCCAAAACCTGACTTTTCAGGTGGTCTTAATATTCTCCGTTACGCTACTGCTTATATCTATTTAGTTATAGGCGCGAGTCCATGTGTCAATAAGGAACTAAACTCAGATGCGCAACCACCCATGAGGACCAAGGCCTACTATGCCCATCTCAGTATACGTGACCATTGGGCGCTGAGGTGCATGAGCAGATTTCCTGATCAGGTGGTCAGTCTGAAGCGAATTCCTCAGTGCTTAGTCCCCGAAAAAGCTTGGTCAATAAAGTCCCTCCATGTAAAGAGACTGATGCGTGTTAAATCTATCGAGGTTCAAAATCTTTACATTGGCCTGGTGTGGAGAGCCTGGGAAATAGTGTTCGGCTCAGGTGTTGTCATTTTCACTTGATCAGAGTTCAGAATTGCGAGGTTCTCTACTTGCTTGTGATTGCGAAATTCCTTGCTTTTTTTACTCTGTCTGTTACACAGCTTGTTATATTTCAACACAATGCTGTTGATTTGTGAAAGACGACGGTCACCCTCACTTCTTTTTTTTTTGGGGCTTTTCATTTTCTCTTTCCTCTATGGTTATTTTCCATTTTAGTGTGGCCGCGGTAGCCTAGTAGTACTGGTAACTCGCGGCCGGCGGGTCATGAGCTCGATCCCGCTGAAGATCCTCCGTGTAGAAGGGGCTGGTGCACGTTGTATCTGTCTAGGCTCATTCTTGGCGTGATGTGCTAGTTTGAAGAGTGAGTAGCCTACTAAGTTCGTTTTTGGTATTGACCGTAGCTCAGAATTATGAGGTCCTGTCGCTAACATCCCTTACGTAGCTTCATAGTGCGAAGTTGATAAATAATTAATTAATCAATCAATTGGCAGCTATTAAGCGTATCACTTTACTTGTGTTTGCCCCTTCACTCATCTCTCAGGATTGAATTAATTTGTAGAGAATGAACTTGCAAGTCAGAAATCGTAATAAAAATAATTTGTAGTGTATTACTTGCTTTTGAAAGTTAAATGATTTTTTATTTTTGTTTTTCTTAAGTCTTTCAAAAAAAATCCATTGAAATTTCCGAACTGTTTTTGATAACAAGTGGAAAAACACAATTTTTGCGGATGTGTACAGTTTTTTAAACCCTTGTAAAGTTCTGCATCATTTTTATTTAGTAATATGGCATTTAAACATTTACTACGCAATATGTAATCGGAACTGTTTGTAAATATCAGCAGGTTTGATAATAAGTATTAACATTGTGGTATCACGAAAAGTGTGCCTGTGTCTGAAGACGTACGATTGGAAACGTATATTACGCAGATGCCTTTACGAAAATATGCGAATCCGTGCCTTCTTTTAAGAACGATAAGATTAAGGTACTATTGCTTGCGTATCATTCACAAAAATTCCACCATTGATATATAGACATGTTATAGAGTTTTCAGATAGCTTTAGTCTAGACACTAGTCAGAACAATCACTCACACTTTTGCTTAACCATTCCGCAATTCGAGAGAAAAAATCTGATTGTTTTATCTGTTTTTTGACATGAATGTGTTGGGCCATCACGCATCTTACTGAGAAACGTCTTGAGCAATCTATTTGTTTTGGAGAAACACTTAAGATTCCATTTGTTATGCCGTACCTGTGTGGCGTGTGCACCTGTGTTTGAGCAAAGTCGCTCCGGACAATGTACAGGGAATGAAAAATATACTCTCGCGGCTTTTCCCTTTCAACCATGCTAAACATTCCCGGAAAACCTTCCCCTGACTGACATACCCAAACGATGACAATATTATTGTTGTGGTTATTGCCTTACCGTTTCTCGTAATTCATCTTGCCTTAATGCGATTTAAGGTTTTTGATAAATGGCGCCTTACCCTGTTGCTTCCTTCTTGGAAGGTCAGAAGTTACGGAGATGACTCAAGCGTAGATGATTGTTTTAAAAAATGAAGTTTTTCTCTTATTTTCGCATTTATTATTATTTTCGTATAAACTTTGATGATGGAGTTTTAAAAAAAAAAAAAAATCAAGGGTTTTTTTCTTCGAAGTTAGTGAATAGAGTAATTGCCAGAGAGAGAGAGAGAGAGAGAGAGAGAGAGTTGTTTGGCGATGCGTCTTCACCGAGTGGATGTATTCTTTTGTCTTTTATCAATGAAGAAATTTCAACCATTCTTTATTTTTAATTTTATTTATTTATTATTTTTTTTTTTTTTTGTTTTTTTTAAAGGTGGATCTCAGGGTGTTTGTTCCAGCACGGGAGTAATTGATCCTTGAACAGAAAAGAGAAAATAATCATTGCTTTTGTTTTGGTTTCTGTAGATTTGCCTTGCGTGGGTGTGTGTACGATAGTTGTTTGGAATCTTTTTTCGCATCAAGTTAACCCTCCTTCTTTCTCGAGTCATCAACACAGTAACTTGGTAAAAAAGAACCCTCTATCAAAAGAAATTTAATAGAAGTTTAGAATATAAAAGGGGGGAGGAAGGGCATGTGCTTGAAATAAAACTTGCTACACAAAACCTTGAAATAAACTCGCTTGCAGCTTGAATGGACGTTTCATTGTTTACTTGATTTTTTTTTCCTTTAAAAAAATCTTTTTGTTGATTTGATGAGTTTTCCGCATGGTTTCCCGTCTTGAAGATTTCTGATGACCTCCTGCTGTCTTCGATACTCAATAGTGAAAATAATCCTAATTACATTGATTTTCAGAATCTTTTCGTCATAGTTTTCACTACAGCACATTGTGACGTCATACCTAATGTGTCGGTTATACGATCTTGAAATTCCCTATTATTAACGCTTACATACAATTTTCAGATTTTAATGGTTTTTTTTTAACTTTTAATATATAAATTTTGCGGATACAGATTTTTTTAAAAATAATTTAAAGAACTATTTGGATTTCTATCTCGGATAACTTTATTTTTTGATACGACAATTTTTAATTTATATTATTAAGTTTGAAGCTATTATCACATCTATTGAATCTAAAAGGCTCATCTTATAAGAACTACAATTCAATTTCTACTATTAGTTCACTCTCTCTCCCTCTCTCTCTCTATAGATATAGTGTAATAAAATAAAATAATATATATATATATATATATATATATATATATATATATATATATATATATATATATATATATATATATATATCTTGCTCAAATTTTTAATCGTTAATAAAATATTTTCTATTAATCCATTTAAGTTCAAATACATTTTTTTTAAAACTTGTAGTGGATGACACTTGATGTTAATACAGTTTTTTCAAATAATAATCCATTAATTAAATTAAAAAATGAATAAATAGTAACAAACAAAAATTATAGTCCAATAGCATATAGGGAACGGAAGGTGGTTCTTTGTGTCCCTGTAGCGCAATGGATAGCGCGTTGGGCGACGAATCCAAAGGCCGTGGGTTTGAATCCCACTTGGGATGGCCTAGTTTCTGAGAATGTGATTCCTTTTTTACTATACTATTTTATAAGAATAATTACATTTAACTAATGAATAAATAGTAACAAACAAACAAAAAATAGTTCAACACCCTATATAGAATGGAAAATTGAAAGGAAAATCGCTTTCTATATTGTGATTCTATCATATGTGTTTATTTATATTTATATTAATTGTAACTATTTAATAAAAGGTAATTAAAATTTTTCTTTGTTGACCTAAGTAGGAATTGACTTAATTTTTTTATTACTTGTTAAGTTCCTGTTTACGAAGAGATTTACAATGAGAGTATATATATATATATATATATATATATATATATATATAGCTATTAGTATGAAGAATTTTTTATTTTAAACAATTTAAAAGCATTGATTTAGTTGAATAATTTTAAATTAAAAAAAAATTCTACTTGAGAAAAGTGAAAAGGCTGACCTCGGTAGCCTAGTGGTAATGGTCACGGACTCGTGACTGGCGTGCCACGAGTTCGAGCCTAGTGCCACTAAAGACCCGCCATGTAGAGGAGGCCGATGCCAGTTAAATCAATCGAGGCTCAAAGTCCTCCCGTCGGTGACCTGTTAAAGTTAGGAAAGGGAAGTTCCGGCTTAGGTCTCGTTCTGGTCACTTGACTAAGGCTCGACATTACAAGGTCCGTTGCCAATACCCTTCGTGTGGCTTTGTTGTACGACGTTAATAGAACTAATTCTAACTAGGGAAAATGTTCGTTATTATTAAAAACGTTGTTTCATTTCTTGTTGAGGAATACAATTTTAAGTTAGCACCGTATATTAATATTATTTTAATAGCCTCAAAATTTATTCCGTTTATAGATTATTTAACGAATTTATTTATAAAATTTAGCTCGAAAAATAATGAAGAAAAAACTGAGGTAGAATACTTATAATTTAGGTTTTAAGGAATTGTTTGAAAAATTCATGATGGGAAACACCAAAAACGTTTAAATAATGCAAATAAGAAAGTTTTGATATTTTTCTGCTTAATAACATCTAACTATTATTAAAATATCATTGAAATGTCAATGTGTGTGTGTGAAGAATATTTTATTTTATAAATTACTTCATAAAAAAAATCCTTTGTTATCAGGCATGAAAGCTTTCTTTTCCAGGCTTGCGATTTCTCAATGAATAACTGTCTATTCTTGGAGTATATTCGAGGTTTTATTCTTATAATAATAATTTTTCATTTGCCCTTTTTTATTATGAGATCAAATGCAACTGAAAGAATAAATATAATTGAATCTGAAATATGCTCTAAGCGTTAATCTCTACAAGAAAACACTCACATAACTCGTATAAATCAATGTTAATTATATAGAAAGATACATAAAAAATTAAATAGAAAGTAGAATAGATGGCTTTTTTAAAAACGTCGAAAAATCGAAACTTCTTTAAGCTCAATCCGATAAGCTGCTCGGCAGAATAAAAAGCCAAAAGGGGTAAAACAATTATTCGTTTTGAGGTTTTTAATTAATATCTTTTTAACTAATTGCAATATCGGAATATAAACGGTCAAAACATGCATTGCCATCCAAGCTAAACATGCATACAAAATTTCAGCTCAATCGGTTGAAGACTTCAGCTTCAAAATTGAGTTGCAAGATTCCACCCGAACAAATTGCATTGCAAGTTAAATAAAAGCTTGTGTAAAAATGTGTTCCATATAAAGAGCCATGATGAAACTACATTTTAAAATTTAAAAAAATCTTTTGAATTATACAAATCTGATTTTTTTTCTTCAATTTTCTGACAATCAACAGTCAAGACTTTAAATACGGCATAAAAGCACAAAAATCCGCATTTTCCCATAGATTTGTTCAAAATCCGACCCATATGACGTTCTTGCACTACTACATCCAATCAACAAAAGTTTCGCTGCGGACCCATCCATTATCTTTTCGAGTAACCTTGGGATCCGTACTTATTCTACGGGTTTTCTACGGGGAGAGAGAATCCAAGATTCACTATCAATTCAGGATTCTTAAGGTTCCTGTCTAATCCAATCTATTGAAAAATAAGCGTGAAAATATCTTGAAATCTTTTTCTGTCACCTTCATAAATTTTCACCACCGTATCTCTTCGAAAAGATACCGGAAGAAAAACTAATGTTTTTGTTAGAGATAAAACACGTTTTTTTAAGCAGAAAATGAGAGTTAAGCACTTTATCTTATGTGTTAGTAAGTGAAATGGATACTATGAGCTCATAATTTTTGAAATATGAGGTGCATAGTCGAAAAAGAGAATGTAGATATGAATATTTTTCTGTGAAAAATGGCCTTGTTTTTCTTTTCAGGAATGTATGTATTACGCTTATTTATACACGCTTATATATACGGTCTGACCTCAGTAGTTGGAGTACAAGAATTATAGTATTAATATAAATTGAGTGATAATATAAATTCCAGTACTGACATGAATTTTCTGCGTGATTTCAGACTGTCACGAAAGAAAAATACCTTTACTTTGACGTTTAAATTTTTTAAAAAAATTTAGTTTAATTCTTTTATTAGCTGCAAGGTTTGCCTTATTCTGTAACTGCTGATAGGTGGCGCTGCCATCGTAGTGACAAATAGAATTTTGCCCGAGAAGATAAGCGATAGATTTGGACTGAAATGCGTCTAAAAAACGAGTGCTGAGATAAAAAAAATTTATATATATATATATATATATATATATATATATATATCAGTGGCGCACACAAGGGGGGAGTCCTGGGAGTCTGGACCCCCCCAAAAGCCCTTGATTTTTTTCCGATTGACTATAATTCCAAGTATATAGTACGCAAAATTTAATTAAGTATTTGTTATTAATGATTAATTTTATTAATTAATGCTAATTATTTATTCAGTAATTAGTTTTTTACTGTGTTTTCTTCCCGAAAATCGACAAAATCAAAAGGAGCCTGATACAAGAATGGTGAACTTTCGACCCCGGACCTTCCTCCCTCCTTGAAAAATTCCTGTGTGTGCTACTGATATATATATATTAAGTGTGTGTACTGTGTGGCTTTTTAATGTGGATGTTTGATTAAAGATGGCCACTGCAATTCTTGTCTTGTTACAAATAAACTAGTTCATCTCATAACATCGAACTTTTCCGATTTATACTTTTTCGATATTATTTTTAATTATTACGGAAATTAAAATAGTGGTATGAAAAAACCCTTATAACTATTAAAATTTGATTAGTACAATGGTTGAATCACTTAGGTCGCGAGATTTTGGAAAATAATCTCTTACAAAATAATAATTATAATAATAATTCAAACTGGAACATTTAACCCTTTACTTCGCAATTTTTTAAATTTCTATGAAAAAATTATATCAGCTAATTCTCAAGTAATAATAAAAGGGAAAATTATATTTAAAAAAATTAAGCTGTTTTAAATTGAATTTCAGTCATTTTTTTTTGTTGTTGCAGAAGTGCAACACTGCACAGTTGTGCTGTAAATTACAAAACTTTTTTTATATGAGGATTTTATTATTCATCATAAAACATTTAAGTTTCTTACCTGGTAATTTATTTCGTCAGTAAACAAGAGGAAGCATAAAATATAATGGATTCTTTTTATAGCAAAAATACAGTTCTTGAAGCATCCGAGATTTTTATAATTGTTTTGATTTCTGGAAAAAATTTACTTCCATCTAGTGACAAAATTAGCAAGTATTTCGTTTCAGTAATCTTTTTTTCTCAGATAAGTGATTTGTAGGTAATTGAAAAAAATATCGAGTCTGTTAAATTAAAATAATCATATGTTGCAGAAATGCAACAGTGAGAAGTTAAGGGTTAACTTTTTCTTAGACTACGTCATTGGAATCTGTCTGCGTACCTCTTCTTCTTCCGTCATTACCTGATATCTCTTCATCTTTCACTTATAATGGAAACAAACTCTATAAATGTTAAGATTTGACCCACACAAAAGGATTGAGCGTGTTATTGAATCGCGTTTTAACTGTGTTCTACTGTGTGTGTATTTATGCTGACTGCTGTGCTGAAGCCTCGGGTTTGAATCCCGGAGAAGGCATGGAAATTTGGGTAAAATCCTAGGAGAACCCACCACCTTGGCGACAAACCGAAAAAAGCGCCAAGCCAGAACAAGATGGCGCCAAGCCAAACCGACAATGGCGGCAAGTGAATATAGCGGGATAAGGTGGATGCGTAATGAAAATATATGTAAACAATACAGAAATTAAACATTTAAGATATAAAATATAAAAACAGCACTTACTTTCTTACTGCTTATCTTTTTCGAGTGGAAGGTACACCGTAACAACAGATTTTAAAAAAGCCTTAAAGATATCATCGCTAAGCGAATGATCGTGTGAGCGCCGCCTTATTTATTCTGCAAGGCAATGGTCGCGCGAACATATCTTCGGCGTGGCTGGTACGATTTCGAAGAAAGCGTTTTATTGACGACCATATTACATCATGCCGATCATTACATTTAGGACATTCATAACTCTAAGCAATCCATTCTTCCTTCATACACCATTCAATCAATTCTTTCTTACCTTTCGCATTCAACAAAGTAAAAAATTCTAAAGTATTATTCCCTTACACACGCAGCCATACTTCCAGCCCGGAACCCAACAACAAGATGAGATTCGAAATGCCCTCCGACAAAATATGAAAATTCCAGAAACAGTTAGGATTACCCTATCTAGTGTATCAAAGCAGGGTTACCAAGATAGCGCAATTATCGCCGACCAAAATAATTTGAGCCAAGGGTGTGGGCTCTCCTAGGACCGAACCGAAATTTGTAAACGTATAATGCCTGTGTGGCTTGGGGGCTCTTTAAATAGTCGTCAAATAGAAAATCCTTTGGGAAGGTTGATGGTAGCGAAAGAGGGATTACAGAGACTCGACTGGAATATTCTCCTTGAAAACTGGAGAGTAACAGAGACAAAACGAGCTGTCTCCTGCATGGGACTCAAGGCATTGGGAAAAAATCACAGTCCCCTTGCCTCGATGAATTTCATAGGGCTCGATGTGACATCATCGGTCGGGTGACATTAGTAACAACAACATATACACATATATAATTTGGTGAATAATTTTTTTATTTGATTACGATTGTTACATAACGGGATGCATAGTTTTTTATAACGGGTAAAAATGTCAACTAACTTTTCTATTTATATAAAAAAATTATATATATTAGATATACATTTATGAAATATATTTTTTGTTCCTCAGGGATTAAGTGATTTTCATGAAGTAAGCGAAAATTCAGTTGTTATAAATAAATTCTTTTGTAATCTCACTTGGAAATGAATTTCTGGTATATTATACAGAAATTTTTCTGTTTGAAGACATGCAATTCTATTCCTGCGTGGAAGCTCCATTTCAGCGAGTGCACGAAATAAAAAAAAGGAGAATAATAATAAAAAATACCTTTATTTATCGCAGGTGTCAGCTACGTGACGACCTTCATTTCATATTATTCTATTTTCGAAATATACCTTTATACCTATGTTTTACTCCATAGTAAAAGACATAAAACCAACGCTATTTTTCCCTTTCTAAAAGAATACCTCTGTAACATTGTCGAAACCTATACAGAATACACATCCTGCTCATACAAGGGCTACTGTCATTTCCGGTTTGAAATAAAAGCCAGAAAAAGGAGAACTGCATTTTAAATTGTTTTTCGGTTCAATTTATTTCACTGTCAGTTTTGATGGGTCTGAAAAAGGATGAAATATTTCAGTAATTGTGATTTGAAAAATTCAAAAAATTTTGATTTTTTTAATTAATAAATTGAAATTGTCTGAAGATAATTTTGAAATTTTCATAAATTATTTATCTGTGAAACAAGTAATATATATAAAAAAATTAAGTCAATTCCTACTCAGGTCAACAAAGAAAATTTTTATTTTAGCTACTTTTTATTAAATAATCACAGTTAATATAAATATGTATATACATATGACAGAATTACTCTATTTAGTGGCAAAATAGAAAGCGATTTTCTCCTTTCTATATAGGGTGTTGGACTATTATTTTTGTTTTTGTTACTATTTATTCATTAATTAAATTTATTTATCCCAATAATATTGTATAGTAAAAAGAAATCACATTCTCAGAAATTAGGCCATTCTAGGTGGGATTCGAACCCACGACTTTAGGATTAGAAGTCCAACACGCGCTATCCATTGCGCTACAGGGACACAATGAAAGATATTCCTTTTTTATATATAATGTTGGACTATTGATTTTGCATTCATTCTATTTATTCATTTTTTAATCTAATTAATGAATTAATATTTGAAAAAACTGTATTAACATCGTATCATCCACTACAAGTTTAAAAAATATATATATGAACTTGAGTGGATGAATAAAAAGTATTTATTAAAGATTGAAAATTTGAACAAGATATATATAGGGAGAGTGTGAACTAACAGTGGGAATTTTGAAAAATGATCTTTAACATGTGAAGTAAATTTTTAAATTCGTTATTTTTTAAGGTCAAGGCACGTTCGGAACCTTAATTTTGAAAAAAGCGTATAAATGAATAATTTTTTGATTATTTAGTGTCAGTTGAATTAGAATTTACATATGAAATTTTTTTTAAGAATAGTATTTCTGTAAAAAAAAATTACTTTTATGCAATTTTGTTTGAAAAAAAAATGAAGAATCAATAACAAGTTTTCTAAACATTCACCTTTTATGAATGCTTCTACAATAACACTTTGTCTACAAATAGCTTAACTTCTCTACAGAATCAGAACTAGGACTTTTGAAAAATTCACAGTATTTTCAGAGTTACGATCGATTGAAATATTAACGAGTGTTTTTTGCTAAAATTTCTCTAATCTAACGTATTAAAATATAAATAAAACCATTTCTAAGTTGTATATTTGAAAAATCTTAGTTGAAGCTCTGAAAGGAAGTCTTAGCTATTTATAAGCAAAATATTACTATTATTGAAGCATTTTTCATAAAAAAAAAGAATGTTTTGAAGATATATCATTCGTTCTTAATTTTTTGCCAAAAAATTGCATTTAAAAAATTTTTTCTTGTAATAATTTTCTTAAAACAATTTTATATGTATATTATAATTCAATTGACACTAAATATCAAAAAATTATTCTTTTATACGCTTTTCTAAAATCACAGTTTCGAACGAAGTCAGCCACCTTAAGGTATCCGACTACGTTCGGAACCGTGATTTTGCAAAAGTCTATAAATGGATAATATTTATGATGTTTAGAAAAGGTATATAAAATTATTTTAAGAATAGTATTACAATAAAAAAATATTTAAGTACAATATTTTGACAAAAAATGAACATAGAATGACCCATTTTCAAAATGTTCTCCTTTTGTGAAAAATCCTTCTATTATAATAATATTTCCCCTGTATATAGCTCAAACCTCTATACAGAGACTCAACTAGAATTTTTGAAATAGTATATAACTTAGAAGTGGATTTATCCATGTTTTACGACAACAGAGGAGAGAAATTTTAAGAAAAAGTGCCGGTAATTATTTCAATTGGTTGTAACTCTGAAAATAATGTGAATTTTTCAAAAATCATAGTTGAGCCTCTGTACAGAGGTCTAAGCTATATACAGGCAAAATATTATTATATTAGAAGCATTTTTCACAAAAGAAGAACATTTTGAAAAAAAGGTTATCCTAAGTTATTTTTTTGCCGAAATATTGTATTTAAATTTTTTTTATGTCAAAATGTCCTTAAAACAATTTTATACATGCATTCTAATCTAAGTGACATTAAATATCATGAAATTATCCATTTATGCGCTTTTTTAAAATCACGGTTCCGAACGTAGTCGGATACCTTAAGGGTGATTTAATACGAAATGTGTATTTTAGTCAATTTTGAAATGTTACAAGTACAATTTTGTAAAGTAAAACTTTATCGGGAAAAAAAATATTGGAAACTATCAAGCATCTTTATACTGCAAAACTTTTTACACCTGAAGGCAAAAGACGAACGGAGCTTCTTCCCCCGTAAATTTAAGCTGCGCATAAAGGAATGGCCTTCACGCCTGAATGACCCTACTAGGATTATACATTCCCGACGTACAACCCCTATTCCACACAAGGGTACCACCCCCTTCACCGCGAATCCAAATCACTACTTGTTAACTAGCTCAAATCTCTCCTGACTCTTTTAAATTTTACAGGGGTTAGACAGGGAATTACTATATTTCGTCCTGTTTATGATTTCTTAAAGAATTTTGCTCTCATGGACTTGTTTTAGCTTTCGTTTGGACCTTGTGGAACAGCGGCGTAGCTAGGTATCCAGAGACCCTGGCGCTAAATAAAAATGAGGGTCATATCTTTGATGGATTTTATCAAGTAAAAATATTTGAAATATACAAAGGTACAGCTTTTGTACACTATCTTTTTCTTGTGGGTTGCTTTTTTTTTAATTCCTAATTTTTCAGTTTTATCATTTATGCGATACATTTCGTATGTGCTCGAGTGCTTACCAACGGTAAAGGAAGGAGAATTCCTGGCTATTTATTTAGGAGGATCGAACTCATCCAATAGAGGACTTAGAGCTACAAAATGGTTCACCGAGAAATACAGAAAATGGTACAAAAAATTGCATAAACAAGAGAATACAATACATCATTATATTATAATTATTTAAAAAAAACACCTCTGCAAAAAAAGGAGGGGAACAAAATTACATTAGTCAATTACAGATACGAAAAGATTGCGAAATATTGAAACAGTTTATACTTGCCTACTATGAACCATATTGTTATTAAAAATAGAATGTAACTGGGGAAAGAATTTCCTCTTGTGTAGGCTTTTTAAGATGTAATAATAAGTATGGCAATATTTTTATGGTACTTTCAAGTAATAGTTTATCGAAAAATGAAAAAAACTGTAAATAATATAAATTTTTCAATAAGAGTAACTTTCCCAACACTAAACAAACAACGGAAATAATTTAGGAAAATTCCCTACAAGTTCAAAATTCTTTCAAGAATTGTCGAGAGTCATTAGATCGCTTAGAATTACGCGTGTTGTATACTGGCCAACTACAGATTTTACTTCGAAATATTGAGTGTACCAAAAGTGTATAGTTTTAGTTCGAAATACTCAACTTTGAATTAGCGAGAGGTTCGTATTATATCATCGAAGATTTGAATTAGCGAAAGTCGACTGTATATACTTCAATTTCTTAGGACTTATAAAAAAAAAAACTTTATGCAGCAAAAAATATTCGTTTTTCGTTCCAAGAGAAACAAACTGAATCCTCTTTCTCTGTTGTTTAATTTTTCTCCTAGAATTTCCATTTCGGTACTCTGATAAACATTTCTCCGAAGTCTGCTATTTTTACGGGGAGTCCAAATTTTTCTTAAAAACATCTAAGTATAAACCTCGCAAGCTGTTATTTAATGAAATATTATTCCTATAAATGATCCGTAACCGTACGCAAAGGAAGGAAAAAACAACAAAAAAACTATATTTCGTACTATATACTACTGATCTACAACTGTCATTGAGATGTTTTTATACACCCTAAATAATAGTTCTTTTATTTGATTTCTTTTTATTAGAGTTTTATTGCTATTTTTACAGCTTTGGGGACACAGGTATGCTTGGGTGAATTTCTACCCTTTTCATTTTGCCTTGAATGGGGGGGTTGTGTATTCATTGCAGTGTAATTTGTAGCTTGGCTTAAACCTTAGAAGAAGAATAAGTGTATTGTTTATGGTATGGTTCAGATAGAGAAAGAACTCCACCCGTTAACCCACTGTAAAAACGAAATAAAATTTTTAGTCAAGGTTTGATCAAATTCAAAACATTTGTAAGAATTGTAATTTTTTTTTTAAAAAAATGTCTAGTTCTTTTTGCGTAATACACACTTGATTTTGAGTTCATATTTTTCTTGCAACGAAAATAATTGTAGAAGGATTCCTTTTCTTTGTTTTGGAAGTAAATAAATAATAATTTTTTACCTTAACATTTGCAGTATATGACTCACACATATGCATTCATATAAGCCTTCCTTGTCCTTCTAATAAAAAAAAATGTGATGTTAATTTTTTTTCCTGAAGAAAGAATTCTCGAAATTTTTAAAAATAGAACAACCCATACTTGTTTGAGGCTTTTGTGTGTGCGTGTTCTTATGATGTACACATAAAACTTAATTACTTGAGCCTAACGGGATGCATTTTGGTATATGACCCACTAAGAATGTAAAATTACAGTTTAAAATGTAATGTAATTTAATCTGATTTGGTAACCATGCGCTTCGTTTCATATAATATCGCCAATACGGTTGCAATAGTCAATAGTACATTAATGTGTGTGCAAGATCTCGCAGAAAAATATCGTAACGATTGCCTGGACTGGAAGCGTTGCGGGAGAAGAAAAGCGTTGTCATACGAAGACTTATAAATAATCAAAGGAACTAAATATTCAACTTTTCTGGAAGCTGCAAGAGCTGCAGGTTTGTCAAAATCTGAGGACTTTATTGATAAAGTGTCGGACGCGATACAGCTTCAGTGATAAATTTAACTGAAGAAAAACGCCAAGAACGAATTTTGCGGAAAAAAGAGCAAATAAATAGAGCTATTAATACATGTAAATAACAGTTTTATAATTTGAGCAATGAGTATGAACAGTTGTTCAATTGGTACATTGGGAGCTGGTCCACCGTTGGGTACCGTCCTCCAAGCCATTTTTTTAAAAAAGTTTTGCAACGTGATATTATTCCGATTATATGTATAAATATTTCAAACAAATTTATGTAATCTCTTAAGAACGCTTTTTCCGAATTCTCTTTCTCTCCGCTGCTCTTCCCGATTACAAATATATAATTCAAACGAGTAGCAAAAAATATTGTCATTATTCTAACCGCAACTTGATTACATTTATCTTTGCAAGTGTGTGTAACTACCCCAGTCTCTCTCTTAACAGCAAATAACCGCATTATCCACATCCCAGATATCTAAGGCTTAAAAAAAAATCTGCATTTTTTTCCATTAAAAATATCTGAAATATTTGTACTAACCACATAGAAGTGTCGCCGTAATTGCTTGCTACCGGCCTTGGGATAATACAGATCTTTGTAAGGACAATTTGTGTGGAAAAAAATCTTCTTTCTGTTATAAATATAAAGTCTGAAGAAGTCGGGTGATTAATTGAAAATTTTTTTTTGGAAACAAGTTCCCTCACTGAACTTAGGAATCGACTTTTTTTCAGCCGATCTCGATTTAGCCAGAAGTTTAACCCAGGAAGAAAATTCGTACGGAAAATGTCATTTGTGATTTTTCTTTATTTCACATGTTCCGTTTTCTGTTTCGTTGCTCAGTAGGCAAATATTGTTGATAAATGTATTGTAGTATGGACAGTATTTTGTGTGTTATTTTAAGTTGTAGTATACATATAGAGATTGAAAAAATGTATAAAATTATTGAAAACGGGAAAAGAATTTTATAAGGCAGGGGAGGGAAATTGTTTTGGCTCAGGTGCCACTCTGTGGTTGAGGTTTGAGAAGGGCCGCACATTTTTTAATCCTTTATCTACCGCATTATGATTTACTGCAGTTTTTTTCACGCAACATTTTTTTGGATCACTACATTGAAAATTAAGGGATATACATAAACAAAATACTCTACTTTGGGAGTTACTAATTACCATTTGAGCTAATTAATTAATTAAAGATATTCAACTGTAAAATTAATTATATACACTGTTCACTCAAAATAAACAGTCAAATCTTTTTCTAAGGTCTTCATTAACATACAAAAAAAAAAGACTTAAATTTTGACATTAAGTATTTTTTCGAGACGAAAATGATAATCTTCGCAATCCGCTGAAAACGCAATTTCTGCTATAAAAAACTATTTGCCTTCCACACTAAAATACTTATTATAAAACCCGTGCTGCCATATATCTTGGGAGAGTGGATTTCAAAGAATATTCCTGTTAAGTATCGTCAGAACATTCGTAAAAATGTTAAAATGATTGTATTCATTAATTAACTTATCGTTTCGAAAAAGGGCATTACCTGTACCATAAATATTGATAAACATATGAATTAAATAAAATAGTGGCATTTTTATTCAGTTTATTTATTGTTCTATTTTCATATCTATGCCTGCAAGCACATTGAATTGTAGATTGAATGATTCGGGTTAACTGTGTTCCATTATTTCCTAAGTAAAGTTATCGTTCCATTCCACAATAAACAGGTTGTTTTTTATTTCCTGTATTACCAAAAAAATATTTGTTTGCCCATTCTTGACTTAACACAACATTCATCATCGATTTTGTTTTTTCGGAGGGTTTATATGGTTTCGTTAAAGTTGGAAATTTTTATATTTATGATTCCTAAGTCACAATTTAAATGGACCAGATTAAAGAGAAAAACACTGCACATCATATCATGGAAGTATCGGTTCAAGGCAGATTTTTCTGACTATTGACACAAAAAAACTTAACGGGCCCCTGTTTGTTCACTCCTGTTATTAGGAATGTAACTAAAATTAAACATTTTGTAAAGCTAGACTTTTTAGTTTAACCTCAAAAGTGTTGTGGTATGACGAATATATGTGTAAGAGTTTCTGCTAATCATTTTTCTTAGATCACGTTATATATTAATATTAAACAGGTTCGTAGACAAAATGGCACATGCCTCTCTCTGTCAAGTTTTGAGTTACTCTATGGTAGGCTAGGTGTCTGCAGACGTGTTAATATATTCCAAATGATTTAGTTTTATCAGCTGTAGCGTTATCTCAACGAGGATCATTTCCATGGCGGTCGATTTAAAGGTTATTTACTATAGGTTCTTTTTTTTACTTGTATGCCTTGTTTGTTTAATCACTTTCTTAAAGTAGAATTGACATTAACGTCTAAGTATTTTTCACTTTATTCAGTTATTTGCTGTTAGAGTGACTAATTACTGATTTTAACAGCTATAATTTGGATTTGCTGTACATTTTAGATTAATAATCCGAGGTTTTAAAGTTCAAGACTTGGTTCTTCCTTGAATAATCGTGGAGAACAATGGGAGATGCTGCATTTTGAATTTATTTGGATATCAAAATCATCTGACCACGGGAATTTGAGATTTGAAGAGTAAAAGAATTACTCGGATATACCTTCCTTCCTCAGAGGTCAAGGCCCAGAGTGGGCCTTGACCTTCTTAAGAAGTCTTTTCCAAACCAGCCTTCTTCGTGCTGGTATTCTCCAATTTTTAATTGTCGAAACTGAAAGACCTTTTTGTAGGCCATCATTCATATTAGATTTGGCCTGCCGTTTCTCCGTGTGCCAGTTGGATGGGCATTGAAGACTTTTTTAGTAGTGCGGTCTTCGTCCATTCTGACAACGTGTCCTACACATTTAATTCATTGTATTTTGGTGAAGTTAATGATGTCAGATTCTTTATATGAGTGATGAAGCTCGAAATTTGATCTACTTCGTCATATGCCATTTTCCTGAACTTCAAAAATAAATCTTAAAATCTTCCTTTCGTAGATACTTATCACGTTCTCATCTGTTCGAAACTTGGACCACGTTTCACATGCATAAGTTAATACTAATCTTAAAAGACTTTAATACAATAGAACCTTTTTGTTTTTCTCTTGATTAAATTCGATTTCATACATTTTGTATTACATTAAGACATCTATTAGCAATAGTAATTTCTCGGATATGCTACAAGCATTTGTATGACTGTGGTGCGAAGTTACGGAAGCAGTTCTCGTACAGTTCATTGCAAATTTACAACGGGATGTTTTAAAACACGTCATTGCAAATTAAGAAAACCTGCTTGGATTATAGCTGACTTAAAAAGTTACGTAGCTGTAGGTACATTGTTAAAAAAATTCCTTAGAATTTAATCGCTAATCGACATACTTGTATGATCACATTCTGCAAGTTAAATTCAGTCTAATGTTTCAAATGCAGGATTACATCTGATTCAAATGAATTGAAGAATAATCCTTGCTTTTGTTTACCTTGTAGGAAGATTAACCCTTTTTGTACCGAAATAATATAATTATAGATGGATTTAAATCTGAAATATTTAGTTTTCCATACAAACGTACGAGCGTTTCCTGTCACTTTTACAACGGTCCCATTTCAGAAAATGATAAGGTCAGGAAGTTTTTTCGGATACAAAATGTGGTCCTAATACTCTCCGATACGCCCTGCTGAACTTGGGGAAAATAGAGCTGTCGGGAAATTTCTTTTACGTTTGGGGTATTCGTGATCTAAATTATAACCCATTGTTGTGCTTATTTCTCTTTTTTTCTTTCTTATCGTTCTCAGTTCTGACTTTCGAATTCCACTCTTGACCGCTGATGACTTTTTCCCCCCATGTCAAGGTGCGCTATTTGACTTCCAAGACTTTTACTGGAGCAATCATAATTTTCTGCAATTTTCTCAATTTTGTGAAAATCGTATTAAAAAGATTTGATGCCCGGAACTGTTTTATGATCCAACATGCTTCAGGACAATGCCAATTTCTTTGTTATCCTTGAGATGAAAACTCAGGGTACCGTTTCCTTGCTGCTGATGGGAAATACATATTTAGTGAATGGTTTCCAATTGATGACTTCTTCCTACATCCTTCCTTCTCATTGAGGAGTCTCGGAAGCTATGTTCGAAATGTATCTATGCCAGTCTCCCAACACCAATGTAATAGTGCGATGTAGTTGCTGCCGTAGTTCCGAATTATGAGGTATGTTTCCAAAAGCCTTTTAGTTACAAAGAGCGATGTTAATAAACTATCAACCGATGTATTTTATAATGAGTTTGAAACTCCTCACTGGTTGTTTTTTATGAGATAATGAGAATTATTGAAACAATGAGAGCTACATATCATGTTGCTTCTATTGCCACCTGTCTGACGATGTCAGATCGAGGCCCTTGAAATTCATCACGGTATAGGGCTAAAGTGTACGCCGCTTGTCGTTAGGCCCTTGATTTTTTTCCCCGATTGATTATAATTCTAAGTATATAGTACGTAAAATTTAATTAAGTATTTGTTATTATAATGATTAATTTTATTAATTATTGCTAATTATTTATTCAATAATTAGTTTTTTCTGTGTTTTATTTCTCCCAAAATCGACAAAATCGAAAGGAACATGATACAAGAATGGTGAACTTTCGACCCCGGACCCCCATCCCCCTTGAAAAATTCCTGTGTGCCCTACTGATGAGCACCATATAGTTGACAGCATGATTTGGCTTAGTTCTACTCCAATTTTGAGGGAGAATACCCAGGAGGACTATATATGATACTAATGTTGATCCAAAATTTTAACATTGCTGTGGTATGTGAAGTCTAAAAAATGGTCTTAAAAGACTTTGAAATCGAAATGAGAATCTTCTTAATTTAATAGTAAATCAAAAATGAGAAGCTAGAGGAGTATGTCAAGATAGTAACAGCCATCTGATTTCAAATCTTTGAAGCATCAATGTTTGCCATGTGAAATCCTGAAATCGAATCTAACTGAATCTCACAACTTTTCACGTGGTGCTGTAAGAAAGTATGACGAGTTGAATCGAATACTGAATCCAAATGTTGCCATTTTCTCTGAGGCAAAATTGTTGTTCATGGTCACGAACTCATGGCCAGCGTTGCTTCTGTCGAGTCGTAGTTTCAAATCCTGATTCGACTTAAATCCTTTGGCGTTAAGGAACTGAGGCACTTTAAATCTATCGAAACTCAATTTTTTAAAAAAAATTTCCAATTTACGCCACATTCTGAAGTAACACGGGTTACTGATGACATCTCGTAATTCTGAAACACGGTCAAGTGACGAAGACGACTGTGGAGCTGGCACCCCAATCTCAAAATTTGTTTTAAGGCTCAAAGGTCTCACGTTGGAATAGTATAAAAGTTTGTAGAATGGAGGGCCAACTTAGACTTCATCTTGATTATTTAGCCATATCTCAAATGTAGTCCTCATGTTGCTTCAGAGTGTAAAGTTTGATAAAGCAATTAAATAATAAAAATTGTTGCTGAACATGTGGTGTCGCTCCCCCTTGGGTGAACATCCCCTTGATTATCAGCGTGAGCTAGAGGTGTAGGATTAATGGAAGAACTAGGAGCCTGCATAATCTTAATGACTTTATTAAGATTTTTAACTTAAACCTTTAACAAATTAGATTATAATAACATATGTGAGAGAATCCATGGTGGCAAAATACACAATATATAAATATTACCGAAATTACTTAACCCGGACCACTATCAATAACTGACTCGCCTAAACTCAATTTCAATACTATAGCAGATTCTAATATTAAATAGTCAATTCTACCTTGATGTAGTCTGAAGTAGCGATCACAATAATCCTAGATGAAGTTGCGTAATTACTAGAGTGCAATGGTATGCACCTTGATTTAATTGCTCTTTATCACATATAATTTCTGTTAGCCGCCACGTAACGTTTTCGAAAACCTCTTCACGTTTGAACCACGGATTATCTTTACATTCCACCAATTACCACCCCGCTACTCTAACTTCTGATATTTAAAAGCTTCCTAATTTGCATCTTTCTTTCACGCTTCACTTTTTGGATTTGGTTGGAAAAGAGTTGCCATTAATTCTGGCCCCAAAGAACCCAAAAGACATGTTAAAGAAAAGACGCGTGAGCCCGTCACAAACATGTAGCCATTTGAATGGACACTAAAACACGGTGGTATCCCATTTCCATCCCATCCAACTTCTTTGGATGGTATCCCATTCATTCATATCAGCTTTTGAGTGAATATTGATGATAATATTATCTCCCTAAAAATATTTTGGATCTTTTCTGAGTGAATAAATAAAAGATTTTTTTTGATAATTTTTATCTTTAATAAATAAAAAAAGGTTACTCAATTGATGTTTTAGTTAAACCACAAAAATATCTCGCATGCTCAATTCGATTTGACTTTTAACTGTTTCTAAAGTAGAACAAATTGGAAGAGCAACGCATTCTGTCAAAATTTCCCCAACTCCCACTATCGAAATTCTTCAACTATTTCATCTTCGGAGAATGTAAAGTTTAACCAATCTTCAGTGAAATGCAGAAGTTGAAAAAGATTGTCACCTTTTTACTTATGAATCCCCTATCAGAACAACCGTTGTCATTCTTCTCTTTCTAATAGATATGACGAAAATGTATTTGAAAAAGAATTTCGAATGCCTGATGACGTAATTTTTTTTCTGCTGCTCATTTTTTTGCGTTTGCTTTTAGGACCACACACATCACGTTTGCGACTCTCTAATGCCTCTTAAGGAACACTTCGTGTGTTTGAAAAGCAATTACGTTGTGTGCGTGTGTCTTTTAAGTGCTTCTGCCCCATTCGCACGCACATTTCGAGTTATCGCACAATGAAGCATTGAACGTGTGTGTGTGTGTGTGTGTAATCTGAGGGTTGGTTTTGTATTTTTAAATTCTACATAAAAAAACCCACCGATTCACAAAGGAATTATTTAGTGATTTTTTTTTTTCTCTCTCGTAAAATGGGGAGTTAATGTCTTTTTTAGTCATGTTGGGAATTTGTCGTTTTTAACGTAATGTGTACAATATTTTTTTTTTATTCGTGAATTAAAGCTATATCAAATGTTTTGTTCATTTTTTTGTCTAAATAATATATGCTTATTATAGTATTTTGGTTTAAAATTAATTAATGTGATTTATAATTGGGGGATGTATCTGATATTATTCATATATTTATTGCCGTTTTAACCCCTTTACTGCCATTAGCGTGTATATATGTCTCGCTCAACTTGTGCGTTAAACGCCCCGGACGTATATATACGTCTTTCCGAAATACCTCGGGTATCGTCTTCTCTCTGTAATATTGATGACCGCGGTTATTGATTGGTCATTGCCACGGGCTTGTGACCGGCATTGTTTCTATTGAGTCTGTAGACCTGTTGTTTCTTAAGGTTCACTGTGTAGAGGAAATGATGCACATCAAAGCCGTCGAGGCTTAAAGTTGACACGTTGGCTTGATGTGCAAGGTAGGAGAGTAGGGCGACACCTGAGTTTCAAGTCAGGTACAATCTGTGACTCGAAATTAATCGTGATTCAAAATGTTGTTGTTTCCAATCCCCTTGGAGCCGGAAAGCCTATACAAAGTCCATTTGACCTTTCCGCGTAATAGTCTCACACACCAGGTCTTGCTCTTCCTACAACTGTCGCAGGGAAATGCCCCAGCAGTCCAGAAGATGAGCAAGAGAAGCAAGGAGAAAGCAGGAACAGGTAAAGAAAGACTTTACCCGCTGCACAAAAGTCATATTACGCAGGTGACCGCTTCTAAGGCGCGCCAAGGCTGTCTATGAGCCCTGGAACTCCTGCACTGTATAGATAGGCCAGGACTCTTGGCTGCGTACCAGCGGTGAGCAGGAGGGTTTCGCCAAGTCAAATTCATTTTATTTCTTTGGAAGGAATGAATTTCCGTATGGGTTAAGACAGTGGAACTGGGGTTAGGGAGATCACATCCCCTACCAGCCAGCTCATCAGCAGCTTCGTTCCCAGGCACACCCACATGTGATGGAATTCACTGGAGACATACTTGTTTCCTCTGACCAAGCCTAACTAATTTGGATAAAATATCTAGACCAGTACTGTCCATAATTTTTGGCCAATTTTTCAAATATTGTATGGAGCTTCTTCTGTCTGTCAGTATCCAGATACTGTCCTTATAAGAGTTGAGAGCATGATCGAGAGCACCACTAATAGCAATGAGTTCCGATCTAAAGACGGAACAGTGCTCAGACGCCATGGACCAACTGATTCAAAATAATGTAGTCAATTGACAATATCTTAGTATAATCGCCAATAGCAAAACAGTCCAATTCAATCGCTAATGTAGCTTCTAAATGTGACGTTAATAAACACTCGGTTAATCAGTAGATACTGAGTGAATTTGAGCGGCGTTCTATGAAGAGTGAGATAATTTAAGGCTGTAAAATAAAGATATTTGTTGAGAAAAAATGTGAATTTGGAGAAAAAAAGGGAAGAGTCCACACCTCGTGCTGTTTCTACTGTGATATGTTAACAAACAACCAATCAATGAAACCAAGGAATTATATTGAAATTCAAATGGGTATACTTTGTAAAAAATCTAATGGTATTATTTATTAATTTAATGGTATTAGATTAGAATAAAACACAACAAGTAAATTGGGTTCATTAAAAAAGTGAATAAAAAAGAAGAGTTTATGTTTTATTCATTTTTATATACTGTTACATCAACAAAGAATCTTCTTACTTTTCTCCTTAATTGGAGTTTATTTGTTTCACGTTATGAAATTCAAGAAGTGATGTAATAGGACGTGCTCTATATGCTGAATATCATTGGAGTATTTTGGATTCTATTCATAATACGTTTAGAGTAGATCCACATTCAGTTATAATCAATGAGAGTGAACCTTATTTTATAATCAGGCCTCTGATAAAGAAGCTTCTGATTTCCATTGTTATCATCCGGCATGCAGAAACCAGAAGTTCAATATCTCAATGCTATTTCTCATGCGGCATTTCTTTGATTACTTTTTAAACTCGGTCTATCTTTTGAATAGGGTAACAATGGGAAGAATACTCGGGTGATCTATTCTTGAAATTCGATTTAAATACTCGTGATTGATTAAAGGGAGTATGAAAAGAAAGGGGAAAGCCCTACATTTCATTTTATCTTGGTATGCAGTCTCCATAGGGGTTCTTTAACCTGCCTGTGCTTGAAATTAGGGCATAACTGTTAGATTCCACGCGGATGCTTTTTGTATGGCCTCTTGAAGCATTTTGAACAATATTGATTGATAAGAAAAGTTAAGTTAAATTTCGTCTGTTTCTTTTTTATAGAAAATGCTACTAATTTCTTACATACAAACCTTTTTTAGATAATTAAAACTCCAAAATATTTTTATACATACCTATTTCTTACTTTTTGAGTGAAACTGAAAAAAATTGTAAACTTTTTTAAATGTTTAAATTTGTAGCGTAGGTGATAAATTTTCAGTTAAAATTTATTTATAAAGCTATTATTTTTGCTATATATTGCTTATCATAGAGGACTAGAAGTAAGGTACCTTAGACTTAGGTTGTGATACCCCTCCTACCTGGGGGTACCATCTCTTCATCTACGTGACCTAGATTTGTGGGAGGTAAGAATTGATCACCCTAAGTAGTCATAATAAATCCAATTTATTATTATCCAAATTTCTTGAACAAAGCAAGTCTTACTATAGGAAGACAATCAGGAGTAATATAACGTATACTTAAATTCTATGTAAATAAGCGCCTGAAACCCTAACCGCTTAGATTTAAGCAAAGTTATCCTATGAATCTTAATCTTCCTTAATTTCTTAAACTCGCTAAAGCCCCTTCTATAATTACGCTTCTAAGTTTAATTCTTTACCATCAGCGCACGGCGTTCAGCATCTCAGCTTCCTTTCTCCTTCTCCTTACAAAACCTTCACTATATATCTACTAACTAATCTGAATATCACGGTTTCTTCTTGAGAGGATTGGCTGTGAAATAACTCAATGCTGGCCCCAAAGATTCCCCAAGAGGATTAGTATGAAAACATGGTAAAGTTCCGTCACAAGGTAGCTAAATAGGCTTTCACCAAATAACTAAATGCCAAATAGCACGTTGTCGAGTAACGAGTTCGAGTATTAGCGACGCTGAAGACCCACCTTGTGAGGGGCGATACTATGCAAGTATGTCGATGTTCGAAGTTCTCATGTTGGCATTGTAAGGAAGTTGGAAGAGTGAGGTTCGACTCAAGTGTCATCGTCATCATTTAACCGAGTTTCAAAATAGCGAAATCCGCCGACAATGGTTCTGGTAGCGCTTCAAAATGGGACGTTAATCAAAATCAAATCAAACCTATGCATACACATTCTATTCTCTCGCTAACTTTATATTCTAAAACGTCAAACATTTCAAACATCCACAAATATGTTTTCAATACCTGCCTGAGAATTAATCTCGACCAAATTTTGAACAGTTAGAACTACAAACATACAAATCATTTTCAACATATAGATGAGAAAAGTGGCGTTTTAATTCTAATAGGAAATTAGTGAGGTGAAAATGCTTCTGATTGGACAAATTAAGAAAGTGAATCAAAAACGTTAGTTTTAAGGGTCTCCTGAATATTTGAATTTTAAATGCAAAATATATTTCTGTTTCAATTCCTACACTATTAGCTCATACTCTCTATATATTTATTTATGTTGGTGGAATTTTCAATTGTTCATAAAATCCATTTTAAAGCACTCAATTGAGCAGAAATTTTATATACATGATTATTTGGGATGACACAACAATAATTTAATTATAATTAATAAAAACTAATTTAAAAAACTAATTATTTAAAGAATTACAAATACAGCCACGTTGGCGACTTGGCGACCATTTTGGCGATTTGTGTCAAAACTTGAAAAGGTTTTTTTCTCACGTTTTAAAGCATTCAGTTGAACTGAAATTTTATATAACACGATTGTTTTGGAGGACAATACGATACTTAAATGATAATTAATAAAAATGAATTACCACTTAATGTCATGATTCTGTCATATGTATATACATATTTACATTAATTGTAACTATTTAATAAAAAGTAGCTAAAATAAAATTTTTCTTTGTTGATCTAAGTAGGAATTGACTTAAAATTTTTTTTTATATTACTTTTGATTTTTTTAATCGGTATCAGATGCAACGAAGTAAGGTATTTAAATGCGAGAATGAAAGTTATATATAGCGGGTTTAGAGTAAGAAACAAACGACGTATTTTCTTTTAACAAGTATTCTAATTATTCTTGAAAAGTGTAATTATTTTTACCAGACTTTCACCAAAATAAATATTTCTAAGAAAAAGCAATTTATGGCCAGCGTTGTGTTTCTATCTAATCTTGGTCTTGAGTCTCGGTGCAGCTTTAAACCTCGTCTTGTAGAGGATCTGATTCAAGCTAAATGTGTCGAGGTTCAAAGACCTCACGTTGACATTGTGTGGAAGTTTGGTTTGCCGACTCAGATATCGTCTTCGTCATTGAACAGTGATTCCAAATTACTAGATCCGTCACCTATAATTCTCGTGTTACTTTAGAGGGCAGCATTTATAATCAACCAATCAGCAGTAATCTCAACACCTAAGTGCCACCGGCGTATATATCCGTCTCACTCAACCCAAGCGTTAAGTGCCCTGTACGTACATATCCGTCATTCCAAAATATGCTTATTTGTGCCTTTTCTTCCCCCAGTACATGTGCTCACCCATGTGAAAAACAGTGGCACTGGGGAGCGAATTGCATAACTTTTAATCGGTGGTTAAGGGGTTAACAATTGAATTCTAATAGAAACCTTAACATATATATTGTCATTGTGTAGATGTATTTTTGGTATTTCTCCGTTGTATCCATATTGCTCATTTTGGTATGGCCGCGGTAGCCGAGTGGTATAGGCATCGGATCGTGGCTGGCTTTGTCACGAGTTCGAGCCCAGTACCACTAAAGACCCGCCGTGTAGGGCAGCGATGCACGCTAAATCTGTCGAGAGCTGAAACGTCCTTCCGTTGGTGTGGTGTGGTAGTTAGGAGAGGGGGGTGCCAGCTCAGGTGTCGTCCACGTCACTTGACCATGGTTAAAAATTACGTGGTCCGTCGCTAAAAGCCCTCGTGCAGCTGAACAGTGCGACGTTAATCTTCACTCACTCACTCACGCTCATTTTGGATGCCAACTTGGCGAATTTTGGCTTGTTTCTTTCCGAGACACTAGGCTTTCATATTGTCACGCGTGTAGATATAGGTCCAGAATATTAGTAACCCAACCAAAATAGTGGTAAATAGTCTTCAGCAAAGTTGTCCACTCAAAATAGGTGCCACATGGTTATGGTTTTATTTTATATATAACCCATATACATTTTCAGCTAAAACGTGGGTACTAATTTGTGATATCGGTATACTACTTGTTTTTGGCGTAATTTTGAAATTATGCTAAATATATCTTTGGCGGCCAGTCTAATATTATCGTAATGTAATATACCACTCAAACTTGGTAAGATTTTTCAACTGTTTGTCGGAAAAATCCGTAGCGTACCAATATCAGATTAACTCCAAAACTTAATCAGGATCCAACTGAAAAACGCATTATTTCAGTAATGACAGTTCAATTTATGATTCATCCGTGCTACCGAAGTTATAGAAAGACTGGTAGTAGTGACCATCAGATTTGTAGGTCATGTAAGGATATTAGTCGCAGTTACTTTTTCAGTTTTATTTTCTGTAATGATATATCACGGCCTGCAAAACCATTTTTATGTCGCTGTCCAAGAATCATTTGAGCATGACTGAAATTGAGAGAAAATGTTTATGGACTTTATTATTTTTTTCCTTCTGTTTTTATTATACATCTGTGCTTGGACTACGATCTACCATGCGCATCGATCTTCATTCTTTCATCTTGCTGTATTAGAAATATTGTTTTTGTTCGAAATGATGTTGCTTATTTATCCTAAATTCCAGTTTTGCTTCTTGGAGTTTTTAACGTAATGTTTAGTTTTCCTTATCGAATTGTCTTTGTTTAGTTCAAGATTGCTTTTCTGTTACCTAAATCAAATTTATAAATAAATTTTTAGCTGCTCTACTTATACATGTAAAGTAAAGAAAATTTCGCCCTATTTTAATTTTTATAATGACTACAAATTAAAATTCATCGTGAACAAATAGAGGGAATTTTTTATACGCAAAAATGAACACTGCATCAAAGTCGTATCATATGCTAATTGCGAAAGTATTCTTTTTTTTTGAAAAAGACCATTTTACTTTAGTTTATGTAAAATTTATACTTCGGTTTAAGGACATTTTTAAAAAGTAAATTTTGTCTTGCTGGAATATTTCCTGTTTTATTCTGTCAATTAATTCTATCTTTTTGTGTTTCTTTATTTCACGTCTTATAATAACATGGTAATTGGTTGTGTCGTGGTATCTTCTATATAAGCCAGTAACAACCTCCGAACTAACGTGATCATTTTAGGCTAGTGGTTAAGTTACTCGGTTTCGGATTCAAAGGTCGAGGGTTCTGTTTTGTGGGATATGCGCTTTTTCAGTTGCATCGCTAAGTAACATGATAGTAAAAGATCTCGTAACTTTAAGTCATGGTCAAACGATGAAGACTGAACTGGCAACATACTCTCCCCCCCTCCCCACATTCTTTTCTAACAATTATTTACACAATACTCTAAGTCATTAGTAAATTAATGAATGTCTAGCATATGTAGCTTGGTTAAATAATAACTTTTGCACCTAAAAGACCGATTTCTTTACTAATTTTCCTCTTAAATAACTTTTTAACGTAGATGAGACAAGATGAAATTTAAATTTATTTTTAAAAATTACTTTCGCTTAATTTCTAAAAACAATTACCCTTCTCTGAAGTTGCAAAAAATTTCGATTCCCCTTGATATCGATAATTAAACTTTCATTACCGTAGATGAATTTCATTTTACAACTGCTGTGCTCAGCTTTAAAATACTGCTTGGGATAAGATATAATTAATGGGCTAAATTTATGTGACGTCATTGTCACATGATAACGAGCTTCCAACCATTCGGTGCATGCGCTTTGCTATTGCCAACTTTTGTTTTTTACAGAAACTTTCTTTTAAAAAGTACATATTTGTCAACAATAATAACGTACATAGGTAAAAATGCACTTGACTTAAAAGTAAACGTTCAATATAAAGATTGCTTTTAATTCTGAAATACCTCTTGAAGAATCTTAATATTTGAACAGCTTTACCAAATTGGTAAATTTGAAATTTTGCATAAATTTCACAAGTAAAGCAACAATAGAAGTCTACTGTCAGTTTTGAATTTAATGAAGAACACGTGATCATATTTATCACGTGGCTGTCATTAATTTAGCCCGTTTCTATTGTTAAATTTCACTCAGCTTTTAGCTGTATTGTAATTTTTTTCTCTTTCAGAAGTACATTTAAATAGACTTTTAGAATAATCTGATTTTTTCCAGACATTCTGTTTTCAGGATAAATATAAGAGATAAAGTAGTATGCGTATGAATTTTGAGGTTGCAGAATCTATAGTGAATCCCATTTAAGGCAAGGATTTCATGCGCGGTTTCTTTCACTTTCCAAAATAGCATTATAGTATTCATTCAATTAACGCAACCTTGCATCCAGAACAGGTACACCCGATTCTTTTTTTACACGATTTTGAAACAACGCGGTACACGAATTTAGCGATTTTTTTTAAATAAGAATTTTTTGTTCTAACACGAATCCCAAAAAAGATTTGTGGACTCGTTCCCTTTAGATGAGGACGATTTGATGGAATTCAAGACGGTTTATGATAACAAAGAAGTCGCGCGATAACGACGATGTTGAAAGTGAAGCTCATCTATTAACAGCTGGTTTAATTTGCGAGGGTTTGAAATTTGCTACAAGTAGGGAAGTATGAAGTAGAGAAGAAAAGTTGTTAGTTAGTAGTTTTTTATTCCTAATTTCAATTTGAATTTGTATATGTTGCATGTGCTTATAGACTGAATTTTTACTGAACGTTGATTATATAATTTTTTTTGTTATAAAAATGAACTGTTTTTGAATTTCTACTGTTGGTTCACACTCTCCATATATATATATATATATATATATATATATATATATATATATATATATACTAGAGGACCCGACAGACGTTGTCCTGTGCACACATCTTAAATTAAAAATAAAAGATATTTGAATATTCGATACTGCGATCGTAGCGCAGTCTGCCGGATCCAATGTAAAACATTCCAAGATCAACAATTTATAAATAAAAAATTAAATTAAATAAACATTTCTAAACCGAATTATAAATCTAAACCATTCTCGAGTCCACTGGAACAGACAAAAACTTTAATCAAAATCGGTCCAGCCGTTTAGAAGTTCAGTTACATACACACGCACATCAGAATTACATATATAAAGATTATTTGAAAAGATATTAATTAAAAAGGCTAAAAAGAGCGTGAATCGTCTGCATTTTCGTAACAATAAAGACCGGGTTTGGCCAGTTTGGCTGAAAATCAATTTTCGACGCCAACTTACGTCTTTTTCAATTCTTACTATTAGCTCACGATCTCTATACATATTTTATTTGTTTGTTTATTTATTTTGGTGGAATTTTCAATCGTTAATAAAATACATTTTAAAGCGCTCAATTGAGCTGAAATGTAATGTACATGATTATTTTGGATGACAATACAATAATTTAAACTTATAATTAATAAAAATTAATTGATTAAAACTAATTATTTAAAAAATTACAAATACAGCCACATTGGCGACTTAGCGACCCTTTTGGCGACTTATGTCAAAATTTGAAAAGGTTTTTTTCTCACGTGTTAAAGCATTCGGTTGAAAGGAAATTTTATATACACGATTGTTTTGGATGACAATACGATACTTTAATGATGATTAATAAAAATTAATTACCACTTAATGTTGTGATTCTGTCATATATATATATATATATACATACATATTTATATTAATTGCAACTATGTAATAAAAAGTAGCTAAAATGAATTTTTTCTTGGTTGATCTAAGTACGAATTGATTTAAATTTTTTTTATATATTTCTTGTTTATAACAATAGCGTTGTTACAACAATGCAGGTGAATGTTGAATTATATTTTTGAATGTTTTTAATTTATATCTTTTTAACTAATTGCGATATCGGACCGAATTGTGAATCTAAACCATTCTCGAATTTACTTGAACCCATACAAAAAATTTCATCGAAATCGGTCCAGCCGTTTAGGAGGAGTTTAGTGACAAACACACGCACAGAAGATTTTTATATATAAAGATATATGTCTTTAAATTTTCAATTGTTAATAAAATACTTTTTATTCATCCACTCAAGCTCAAATACATTTTAAATTTTGTAGTGTGGGTGACACTTGATGTTAATACAGTTTTTTAAAAAAATTTTAATTCATTTATTCTATTTAATTAATGAATAAACAGTAACAAACAAAAATAGTAGTCCAACACCATGTATAAAAAGAAAAATCGCTCGTTGTGTCCCTGTAGCGCAATGGATAGCGCGTTGGACTTCTAATCCAAAGAACGTGGGTTCGAATCCCACCTAGGATGGCCTGATTTCTGAAAATGTGATTTCTTTTTACTATACCACTTTATTGGAATAATTAAATTAAATTAATAAATAAATAGTAACAAACAAAAATAATAGTCCAACACCCTATATAGAAAGGAAAATGGAACATTGCAAGGAAAATCGCTTTCTATTCTGCTACTTAATAATGTGATTCTGTCATATGTATATACATATTTATATTAATTGTAACTTGAATAAAAAACAGTACCTAAAACAAAAATTTTCTTTATATACCTAAGTAGGAATTGACTTATTTTTTTGTATTGTTTGTTTTATATATGTAACATGGATTTTATTATTACTTTCTTTGCACCGTTTTTGGGGAAAATATTTAGTTTTTTCATCGTAGACGATTTTTTAAAATTATGGAACATATCCCTATATTTACCATTGTCACATGTATTCTTTTACACGATTTTTTGAACGGTTTTTTAAAGAAAGTATCTACTGTGTAAAAAAAAAAAAAAAAGTTGAGTGTACACGTGATCACGCAACAGAAAATTTTTAAATACGCCATAAAAATGATTATAGATGAAATTGTCTGTAAGAAATTGTCTGCGAAGGCAAATAGAGTACGAGAGTACAAGTGTGCGGCAATTGTTACAGAGATCAAATTAACTGAAGATTCTCTTGTGTTTTGTGGAAAATGAGCGAAGACCGTGTATCTTTTTGGGAAGTTTAAAATAGTCAATATACAGCTGTCTGCTGTAGGAGAAATTCTCGTCGATGAGTTGTTTTAAAAAGCGAGCGAGGGAGACGGGAAGTTATTTTAAGAGCGCATTATGTAACATTGAAGGAGAGAGGGGAAGCTGGAATCTCTCTTCACTTCCTGAAACTACAGTTATGTTTCTTAAATGCTGTAATTAACTGGATTAAAATGCTGTCCAGTTGAATTTTGAGGATTTTAAATATTTACCTTAGTATGTTTCAAATAAAAAATTACTCAAGGTCGCAACCGAATACCGTTCTGAGATCGGATTGATATTTTTATTCAACTGTGCATAAAACATAGGTTCAATTTATGTACGCATTGGTGCATTATATGAAAATACATATTATTGGTACATAATATGGAAAATACATATTAACTTGTCTATTGTACGTACTGCAGCAGTTCCAGAAACATTACCACCGAAGTATTTATTTTTGTTCACTATTTTTTGCTCTCTTTATTTATATACAAGCCGTTATCCACCCGTTTCGCTGTGTATTTCATGATGTTGTATGACTATACATTGTTTTTTTAAGTGATATGTAAGTTCTAGCCTTAAGCTTTCAAGTGTAATGAAGAACATTCTCAGAGCTCTTACCTCTTCATATAAAAAGGTCAGGAGTTGAAATTTCTAAAATGTGGAAAGGAGTATATTTATCTTTGACGTCCATACCCCTATCCTGGATATCAATTTCCTCAAAATCCGTTTTTAACGGATCTCTATTCAACGAAAGAAAACATGCCTGCCAAGATTCAAGTTCGTAGGTCTAATAGTTAAAAACAGGAATTTTTGTCTGTAATATCTCCGCAACTCTTGTTGGGAGTTTATTTTTACTAAATCCATTTTTAGCGGATCTGTAATCTACAAAAGAAACATACCTGCGAAATTTCAAGTCTGCCAGTCTAATAGTTCTGGAGATCTCGCGATGAATGAGTGACTGGGTCGCTTTTCTCTTATATATGTAGAAAGAGACAGATATTATAAAAATAATAAATAAAGATAACTACATTGGTATTAATATATAATCATTAACCATATACTCAATTATTTTAAATCCAACTTAAATCAAAAGTATATCTAAGGCACGACAAAGGTTTATAGCTTAAGAAAAACATTAAAAAATGTGTAGGGTTAGGACTAAGATCGTAGGATTAAACAGTTTTAAGTCTTTCGCGCATTATTTGCTTATATTATTAGACTGAAACTAAAATTTAGAAAAGAAGATAGTTTGAAAAAGAAATTTAAAAAAATCTTTCTCTATCTATAATTCATTCGAAACGAAAAGTAATCTGCTTACACAGAAATGTAAAAAAAATCGAAAAGTAGTAAAATTAATATGTAAAGAATCATATATATTCGCATTTATCCGTCATTATCGGCTTATGTGATTTGTTGCTGGCCAATCCCCCCTTAGATTTACTTAGAAACATACCAATAAAATTAATACCCATTTTTAACGTCAGTGTTCATTTGATATCGGGATTGACCGTATAAATCCCACTGTTGGATTTTGTTCGGAACTTGAAATAATTTACCGTAAACTACTTATGCTTATGTCAAAAAATATATATAATAATAATTATTACTAGTACAACATGTTTGATATAATATAATAATTTCCTCCACGTGTTACTCTCAAATTCGATTCGCGACTATATTTGGCCCAATTCAGGTCCTTATTGAGCATGCGCTGACAATTCAATTCAAAATTAAGGAGAAATTCCACTGGTGACTCCGATTACAGATGACAATCAGACCGTATCATCCTAAATCGAGTTCGGTGAGAGCGATTGGAAAGTGTGCATTAATAACTGATAATATCAATAGCTCTTTTAACGATAGTTGATCATCGCTTACCGCTTTTGTGTCCTCTAACCTGAAAGTGATTGCTATGAACAATGGCTAATCCATAATGTAAATATAAAACATTGCGCTTTAATAAACCGGATGCACATTTGATGTACAGCCTCAAATTATTCAAGTGGACCAAAACTAGATACATATGCAATTGGACTTAGAATAATTATTGATTATTGAAGGGGGAATTATACCAACCACAAATGAAGGTACGAGGGCAAAGTTAGGCAACAAATCCTATCTGACAACCTTTATCCACTAATTTAAGATGATATGCAATGTTATTTATTTATCCAACGCCCGTGCTTGACTTCTTGACCATTTGACGCCGAGTCTCCCAGTACCGACTGACGATGTCGTCAGCCGGGTATTCATCGAGTTCAGGGCATTCCATCCATTCTGGCCTAGTCAGCAGCCAGGCCAAGCCAGTTGAGGTATACTCCCCAAAAGTCATGTCTGGTAGTTAGGCGAAAGCAGGCAACAGCCTTGTCTCTCTTCAGGTGCCTCGGAATTGGACTCAAAGCAGCCAGAGTTTCCCATGACTTTCCAAGGCTCTTGGTTTTTTGGTCACGGTAGTATATTTGTCAATGAATGAGAAAATAATGCTGTTCACTCTTCTGAGAGTCAAGGGAACTTCCGATTGAGACGACTCGGCTTCCTGCTTGGCTTTTTGGTCAGCTCTCTCATTGCCGGAGATCCCAACATGACTTGGAACCCACTATTAGACCACAGTCCAGCCATATGAGATTAGCTCCGCAATTTTAGTTCAGCACTGAATTGTTTTAAGGCAGTCAGTTGGTGTATATACAATGTAATAAAAGGCACGTATAGTTTCTCTTTACATAGTCGCCATGGTGGTTAAAGTATGTTTCCATCGGTGCATCAACATACTGCAACAGATTAAACTAAATTTTGAGTCATGTCAGTAAGCCTTACCATTTTCGGCATCGGTTCTTGAATCTGAAGGTTCTTCCAAATGCATACGTTTTTACGAATGTTATTGTCTAAGGCAGTGATCTCCCAAATGGATATACAAAACGAAATTTGAGGATACACTAAATGACTTGCGAGTGTATGGTTGCGTATCACGTGAGAACGAGGAGCTATCAATAGTTGCTGTGTGATTTCAATGGCGTCTGGGAAACTCACCATCATTATTGAAATGGCTTTAAAGCGCATGAGTACGAAAATAAGAAATATTTCACACTATATTATGTGTCATGTCATATTGGATTTTCGACTTAGGGATAGGAGATCGGAAAAGTTTAGAGATCGCTGGTCTAAGGAAACAGGAAAATTAAAGTTATGGTTAAATTATAATTTAGTCTTGATTATGTTGGTTTTATATTCGTGAAAATATGCTCGCTTGATATGAATGATGCGATGAATTACAAAAATTGTTTCCGGGAAATATTAAAATATTTATTTTGTACATTCCTCGGACGCTTAGAAAAAGTGTCTGAAATTCAAACCAAAAAAACTCAAGAAAAAAATAGTGGTATTACAATTTGTGTGTGATGTTTGAATGGTTATTTAGTTTTAATGTTTTATTTAATTATTGATCAAATATAGCTAAAGAAATTTATTTTTTTAGAAAATGTAATTTTATTTTTAGTAAACCGTGTCGAAAAATTACCCTTATATATATTTTTTTAAGAAAATAAACTCGATAAAACAATTAAACCTTTTAAATTTGAATTCAATGAAACATTTTCAAACAAACACAATTCAAAGCCCTTCTATGAATTCTCAAACATTTCTCAATTCGAAATGTAACACACTCACCACATAACCTAACAGTTCAAATTGTTTATTGCTCCAATTTCGACCAATTACCGAACGATTTCGGGCAGATTTAATGAGATGGAAACGATACATTAGCCACCAGGGGAAACAGAGAAGGTTGATCATCCCTTCCAGAAATACAGCTGCTCCCTCCCCGTCTATAATCACTTATCGTCCGCTAACAAAAATTAAATATATAACGGAACATTCATTTTTTTTTTCCCTTTTTAAATTGGTTCGTTCCATTTCTCACAAAATAAATGCAGTTTGTCTTTTTCTGTATTTTATTTTCTGCTGCCATGCTCGGAATATTAATAGGTAAAGTTCTTGATTTTTAATGCGTATGTAACGGGCCCTAGTGTCAATGTTCTTTGACGTAAATGATGTCTTATAGCAGTGTGTCAAAATATACTGCTATAAATGTTTTGTAACTGATGGGAGATGAGCTTTTCTTTGGAGTCGTAAGGGTCATAAGCTCTTTGAAAATAAATTGAGATGTTTTTTTTAAAAAAAACATACTCCAGTAATACGCTTAATTGTTTAAAAAAGAAATATGCAATTTTTTATTGCATCTTTTTCAAGAAAGATAGCAGTTTATAAAAGATAAATGTGTTTTTGATATACTTTATTTGAAATTTACTAGGGAGAGGGGGGGATACTCCCTGTCCACCAAACTACGGACCAACCCCCATTGCACAAATTTTTGTTTAATCTTAAAATAGTGTAAATAATTTATATCTGGATGTTTAATACGTTAATATTACTTTCTGTTGTATTTATTTTATGATAAAAATTGCAATATTCGCAAGCAACGCCTACCCTTACATTATAATGGCGTTTCACTGGAAACTTGGCAATATATTGGCGCTACAAGCAAATTGGCATCATTTTTAGCGACTTGGCAACCATATGGATGCTTTTGGAAATTACTAGAGAAATCTATAATATTACGATCTTTTAAAAAAGTAAAGTATAAATGAACACCTAGCATATGTGAAATAAATTTTTCGTTGCTTTATTTGTATGAGGAGTATTTATGATGTGAAATTTGCATTCAGTAATACAAAAATGTGCCCTTTGCTGATACATAAGGATTATTATTATTTAAATCGCGAACAAAACGCAGTTAAGAGATTGAGACCAAATATCGGGAGAAGTTGCTATACAATTATGAGGTCGCATCGGAGTCGTCATAAAAATTCATAAGCTGAAAAATGGGGTATTGTTATACTTGTTTTTATTCTATTAAACCTGTAGACTACTATATGTAGTTTAATAATGGAACACAAAAGTAGTTTTGTTATGAATGTTTTTGCTTCTCTCGTCTTTATTTAATTGTTTCGCTTTCTTTAAAAAAAACCCTTTTTTCTCACGTCGTATTAAAATATTAAATTTGCGAGTACGAGGTTTTAACGCTAAGTTTTAAATATTACTAAAATTAATCTAGATATAAACTTAATTTCAACTTCTTAATCTCAAGACTGTTCTACATGATCACCATTCAGTTACATATCTCTCTTCGCATTTCTTGACCTTTTCAAGGTCGTCACAGCGTAGAACTCGCCAAATTGCATCGAGAACCATTGTTTTATTTGAATGACGTAATTTGTGTTGTCAAATATCTGAATCCGCAATGGTTTTTGGAGCTCTGAGAATAAGAAACAATCATTTAGGTAGGAAGAGGTGAAATTTTAAAAGCAACATAACTTTGATTACTCCTCTACACTTTGAGGTGAGAGAACAGATACACTGTTAGCAAGAAGACGGACTCCTTTGTTGGTCGTACTGCACCGTTTCTTGGTCAGAACATCACCCAATTTGTTCAATGTGCTGTATTGGGTACTAGTGTGTGGCTGCGATAGCCGAGTGGTCAAAGTATGACATCGTGGCTGACCTTGTCATGAGTTCGAGCCCAATACCACTAAAGACCCGCCGCGTAGGGGAGCGATGCACGTTCAATCTGTCGAGAGCTCAAACGTCCTCCCGTTGATGCGGTGTGGTAGTTAGGAGAGGAGGTGCCAGCTCAGGTGTCGTCCACGTCACTTGACCATGGTTCAAAATTACGTGGTCTGTCGCCAAAAGCCCTCGTGCAGCTGAACAGTGCGACGTTAATATTCACTCACTCATTGACACTAGTGAATGTCTGACCTTTCTGTAGGTAATTTGTCAGGATGATACCATGTCAGTCCCAAGTAACAAACAGCATGGTCTTTCCTACAAACTTCTGCACCCTATCCATTTTGAAAGGAGGGCGAATCGTTGTTCTTCCACTCCATCATCTCTTTGAGTCCTATTGACAGATCTGAGATTCATCCATAGTTATCTGCTGGAGAGAGAGAGCCAAAATCAAAAATGATTAGTTACGACTCCAAAGCACAACTTATTTGTATGGGAATGATTGCCCTTACTGCTAACAAAAAAAGACCCTCTCTCAAAACAACAGGCGGGTTGCCCTTTTGGGTCTTTTCCCGCAACCTTTGGCGCATTGGCGCTCTTAGCGAAACTGAGCGCCCCCACACACGCTTGCCATTATCACACACACAGTTACCAGACCACTAACTCCTCTTCATCTGCACTAAAAGATTTTTCACCTATATTGATAAGTCGCGCTGTGTTTGCTTCTGAAATGGAGTTGTATAATCGTGAAACCCAGTGTGCTGATACCTTTGACATGAGCAGTTCGTGAATAATTCTTCACACGCACTTCATTAACTAAGAACAGTCTCACATTCATGTTCCTTTGAATGATATTTGATCACTATAATTGGATAAAATCCTTCATTTTTCATTTGCGGAATCATCGTGAGTGATGATCTACTTGAGTTGCCTATGAGGGATATATTCAGGAGCGTAGCTACCAAGGTATCAGCCGGTAGCAATGATACGGGGCCCCCAAGCTATAGGGACCCCGACATGTGTAACATTTTTACACTTTTAAATAAGTTCTATTAATGCGATCATTTTTATTAATTTCCAATAAAAAGGGACCTCAAGGAATTTTGATACAGAGACCACTTAGAACTAGTTACGCCAATGGATATGTTGCCAATTTGAAAATTCCTTTTCCACCTCCCAATAGAGTCGTATGACGAACTCTAAAAGCAAACATAATTTCCTCTTAGATTTGATGGGCATTCGAATGAAGGAACTTAATCATACTGCAAGCTTTTATCTTCAAAGCGTGGTAGCCTAGTGGTTATATTCACGAACTCTTGGCCAGCGTGTCATGAGTTTGAGGCCTAGTACTGCTGAAGACCTGCCGCGTAGAGGAACGGATGCACATTAAACAGTAGCGTAACGTACAATCCCCACATCACTGGGGGGAGGGACCCAAGATCCTAGAAGGCCCAAAGACTAAAAGACGTCAAGTACGTACCCTTTAGGCACAAAACCTGAATTTGAGGAGGCCTTAATATTCTCCGTTACGCCACTGACGTTAAACCTGTTGAAACTCAAAGTCCCCTCGTTGGCGCGGTATGGTAGTTTTGAGAGGGAGGTATCAGCTCAGGTATCGTCGATTGACTGAGGTTAAAAATTGCGAGGCCTGTCTCCAATAGCTCTCGTGTTGCTTTTTAGTACATGTTAATAAACACTCACTGATTCACTCTTCATAATGCGAGTTACTTAAATCTACGTCTTTCTGAAACCAAACAAATCAGCAGTACTGGTTATATAATTTACAGCATTATATACGTAAGGGGCGACAGATATGCATAATAATTTTTGTTCAATTATTTGATAATTCTTGGTAATAATTAAAACTTTACGATACCCCTACGTATTACGAATCAAATAAACATGTACAAATCGAAATACCTTTTTCTATACGATAAACAAAACCCAATTCTAAACACCTCCACTTTATTTTCACGTTGTTGCATGGTTAAAATTAATAGAATCTATTCACCGATTAACCTAAATGATAAGAGTTCAGAAAATAAATCACTTTGCTCACACAAAATACAAAAGCCAAAATAGAAAGGTATGCAAATGAGATTCGTGCAAATTGTTACTTTTGTTAGTTAACACACCTTCGATGAATAGGTGGGTGGCTTGTCGTCCTTTTTGTTTGTAAGTCGGCTGGTCAAATAAAGTGGTCAGAAGCGTATGTCGGTGGAGAAATCTGATTTGAAAGCAGGAACAATTCACATCAACCTTACTTGTATTGCTAAGGTCACGTCTTTATTTTGATTGCTCATACTAAACACTGAAGGACATGCCCTTTTGCAGCCTTTGCATAGGGCGTGGCTTTTTTTAGTTTGTATACTATAATATCATTAATGATTAATTAATTTTGTAATACGTTTTACTTATTTTAATGTTAATTTGCAAACCATAATGGTGGTTACTACCGTGCGATTACATTAATGATAATTACATGATATGTTTATGTGGTTAGCTGTTTAATTTGGAAAATATATCAAGTCATTTGTATTTAGAATCAAGAATTTCGACGCAGATGCACATGCTCCAAAACAGTGTCAATTTGTTAGAATAAGGATGACATAGAGAAACTTAAGAAATGGCAGTAATGAAAATGCAATAAACGTAATTTATTCAACGCTCAAAAGAGAAGTGTAAATATACATTTCAAATTCTAATTTAGTTGTTTCTGAGACTTTATATTTGATAATTTCGTACTTTTGCAAAATTTTATACATTTTTATCACAAATAATTTTATTATAAATAATTTAATATTTTAATTTGACTGTCATTATTTCTGTCCTGGGTTCGCTTCCTGATACGTGTGAGGTTCAGTTACGTAGAGAAGCAAATATGTTCAATCTGCCGAAGTTCAATCTCCTGACGTTGATGAGGCAATTTAGAGAGGGGGAGGCCAATTCAGATGCTATATTTTTCACGTGACCAAGGTTCATATCATAGGTTGGCAGCTGCTTTTCCGAGTTGTTGCTAACATGCTCCTTGGTGATCTTTTCAATCTACAGTTGTTTTAGGCTAAAATCCATTTGTCATTAATTTGTCAATAAATTAAGCATAAAGCTGCCCTCTACAGATCCCTTAATTCCGAGAACCTGCCATTTTGAGGGGCTGATGCACTTTAAATCTATCGAGGCTTACAAAGTCCCGCCATTAACGTAGTGTGGAAATTAGGAGAAATGGGTATCAGCTCAGATGTCGTCCTCGTCACTTGACCATGCCCCTTTGGAGTGAGCTCGATTCCCTTGGGCATTCTTTCAATAACACTTGTGTTGCCTTTTCAAGCGACGTAAATAAACATTCACTCTCTTAGCATGTGGCCGCGGTAGCCTAGTGGTCAAGATCTCGGACTCGTGGCTCGCGTGTCATGAATTCAAGCTTAGTAGCGCTGAAGATCCGACGTGCAGAGAGGTCCGATGCACGTTAAATTTGTCAACGCTCAAATATCACCTTCTGGTGTGATGTGGAAGTTAAGAGAGGGGGTGCCAGAGCTCGGGTGTCATCCCCGTCACTTGGACGCGCAACTCCTTTTTTTACGAAGAAACCTGAAATGTACCTGTGAAGTACTTTTATGTTTTGAAGTCATTTATTCGAGGTATTTTCCCAGGATTTTGAAAAAGTATTATATTTCTAGAGGTACAACTCTTTAAGTTAATATGTCATTGTCATATTTTTAAATAAACAAAATAACGAACTATGTAGAAGGCTTTCTACGTCAGATTTTACGGTCTATGCAATCAGTAGCAAGAAATATTTCTCCGATGCGTTAACTGAGTGAGTGAATATTCACGTCGCCCTATTCAGCTACATGACGGCTTTTGGTGACAGACCGCGAAATTTTAAACCATGGTCACATGACAACAACGACATCGTAGATGGCAGCCTCATTTCCTAATTTCTTCACTATACCAACGGGAAGACGTTTGAGCCCCGACAGATTTAATGTGCATCAACCCCTTTACACTGTGGGTATTCAGCAGTCTTAGGTTTGAATTCAGGGCCCACGAGTCCGTGACCTTGACCAGTAGTCTACCGCGGCCTGCCGGTACGTTATCGTAAACTAGCATGCATCGTAATTTTTTCTAGTACTTTTCTTCACATTCTTTTCTCCGCTTCGTTCACACTTCTGCCGTTTCTCCCAATTCGTATTTTATATTGCATTCTTTCTCTTACTCTCCAGATTTAAATGTTGTATGCCGTATGCTGCAATAAATACCGCAGAAATAAATTTACTGCTATTGCTAAACGATTCCTTGCGTATAACACGCTCTGTATGCAAGAGAAATGAAAGCTAAAATAGAATTGCAGCCGTGAAAAACAAGTTCAGGGCCAACTCTGATCAATATATCTGAACTTGCGCTTACGCTAGAGTGCCAAATATGGAATAATTCTCCAGTAGAACAATGAAGTCTCGAATGGCGTGATGAATTTTTATGTAATATTTATCCCTCTCACACATCTTGTATCCATTGTGTTCGAGTGACTGAAAAAAATTGTTTGAATCGTGATTTGAGGGTGACTTATAATATACATTGTTGGAGAAGCGATTTAAAATGCACTGATTATCAGTTGAATGCGTAGTTTTGTTTCTTGCCTGAGCAATATTCTGTAACTTGCAATATTAGTTATCAATTACCATTTCGTTTATTATTTATTCGAACCTTCTTTAGATCATCATACATAAAGAGAGATGCAAAATTACTACTACGCAAAACTATTTTGCGTCCAGTCCCAACCAGGGACGTCTTAAGACTTCGCGAGGCCCTGGACTCCTTCGCAAAAGTAAGCCCTGGAACCTTACACAAATATAGGCCCCACCTATGACTGTTTAAAAGTGGACAGTACATAGCACACGTTTTCAAATACTCGTACAAGCAATAACCTGAAACAAATAAATGTGCATGGCACAATCACACAGACCGGCTCGATCGACTGCCGCCTTTTGACTGAATGAGAAATGATCAGTGACGCACACAAGGAGGGGGTGGAGGGTTCGGACCCCCCCATAGGCCTCGATATTTTTTTCCCGACTGATTATAATTCTATGCATATAATACAGAAACTTTATTGAAGTATTTATTAATTTTATTAATTAAGGCTAATTATTTGTTCAGTAATTAATTTTTTACTGTTTTTTGTTCCGGAAAATGGACAAAATCAAAAGAATATGTTGGGTGGCGTATTGGAACATGATACGAGAATGGTGGACTTCCGACCCTGGACCCCTCCCTCCCCCTTGAAATACGTCCTCGTCACTTGACCATGGTTCAAAATTACGTGGTCCGTCGCCAAAAACCCTCGTGTAGCTGAACAGTGTGACGTTAATATTCACTCACTCCTCCTTGAGAGATTCCTGTGTGCGCCACTGTAAATCATGATATATGGAGGTAGACCTAGGACTAGATATGGACGACAGTCATCACATGTAGCCAGTTGATGCTTTGTCCAAAATTCTCAGTTTTTCGGAGAATACAACAGGAAATAACGTTCGACCATTGAAATTATTTGAATTATGATCTTATTAAAGCTAAGTCGAGAACAAGACGAAGCCCCAGGCTCAGTTGGCGCATATCTTAAGATGTCCCTGTTCTTGACCTTTGCTTCTGAAACTTGGAACCTCTCAGAGGCCAATATTGGGCCATTTGTGAGAGAAAGATCCTGAGAACCATTTTTAGTGGAATTAAAGAGGGTGATTTTTACAAAAGAAGAACAAATGCTGAAATTTACAAAAGTTTATAAGAAAATTGACAGGATAAAATTCATCAAATTAAGCAGAATTGGGTTTGTAAGGCATATTTGCCGCTGGGATACTACTAGCCCCACAACATATAAGATCTTCAAACCTATGGGTAGTAGAACTAGAGGACGACCAATACTTCAATGGCTGGACTCCATCAACATTGATTTCAAGACCATAAGAGTATGGAACTGGTGACAAGAAGGACTGCTTGGTAAAACGTTCTGGAGAGGGTCAGAGCCCACACACAAGGGGCTGTTGAGCCAACGATGCTGATTTAATACATCGCTTAATTTATTTAATCTATATTCTTGAAGATCTTTCAAATATTAAATTTTGACCTCGTTTATAGATTTCTGCCTCGTTATGTGATTGATTTAAAAGAATTCTGCAAATGATGTGTTCTGGAAAATGACAGATTCTATTTTTATCTTTTTAATAGTGAACCAAATGGCTAACGGCACTTTTGGAAGCCACTAAAGACCAGTCCTGCAGAGGGACTGATGCATGTTAAATGTGTTGATATTCAAAATCCTCATCTTGGTGTGGAGTGGGCTTGGAAAGTAAAGTGCCATCACAGGTCTTATCCTAATTATTTGACCGTGGTTCAAAACTACGAGATCCGTTGCCAACAACTTTCGTGTTGCTTCAGCAGTTAATAAATCAGTTAAAAGGAGTGTATTCATTTTTACGCCCCCCCCCTCGGGTGCCCTTCTCCTTGATTATCAACGTGAGCTAGAGGTGTAGGAATTGAAGAACAAGAAGCTGCCATGATCTTAATAGGACTTTATTAAGACCTTTTTAACTTAAACTTCTAACAAATTAGATAATAATATATGTGAGTGAATCTACGATGGCTAAGCACACAGTATATATAATACCGAAATAGCGTAACCCGGACCACTATCAATACTAACTCATCTAAATTCAATTCCTAGGCTATCACATCCGAATATTAAATAGTTACTCCTACCTTAATGTCTAATGAAGTAGCGATCAATATAATCCTAGTTGAAGTTGCAGTTCACAGGAGTGCAATGGTATGCACCTTGACCCAAGAGCTCTCTGTCACGGATAACTTCTGTTGGCTGTCACTTAACCTTTCCAAAACCTCTTCACTCTTGAATCACGGATTATCATAACATTCCTCAAATTGCCACCCCGCTTACTCTAACTTCTGATATTTAAAAGCTTTCTAATTTGCATCTTTCTTTCACGCTTCACTTCTTGGGTTTTGTTGGAAAAGAGTTGCCATTAATTATGACCCAAAAGAACCCAAGGGACATGTTAATGAAAAGATGCGTGAGCCCGTCACAAGTGAATTATATACAAATTTGTGAACAGCTTTGTGATACTCGAAAAGGCGATAGAAGATGGTTCTATGCAAACAATTCTTACAGCACTTAAAAATATGGTCACGATTTCCTGGTGCCATTGAAGACCCGCCTTGTTGAGGGATTATAAAGTTTTCACGCTGGTAGAGTATGGAAGTTTGAAGGGTGAGCAGACAGCTCTCAGGTATCGGCTTTGTCACTTAACTGTGGTTCAAAGTTATATACGAGATTTGCCACCAATAGCTCTCGTGTAGTTTCTGAATGCGACCAGTACTGGTTTATCAATTGGGCGCTTAGGGTGAGCGCCCAGGGGCCCGGATAAGCTGGACTTATTTTCTGGTTATAAATTTCTATCCTCCAGTGCCAAGGCGACCTGTAGATCTTCTGCCCCCATGGCTCGTTGTTTCTGCAGCTGTGCGATATTTGTATTCATAGCAGAATGTGGAGTTGATAAGTGATAAATTAGGAGGTATAAGCAAGGAGACACACATACAGAGAAAAGGATTATGAGGCTATACGAGGGAGGATAGTTGTGTTGGTTCCACATTAGTTGAAACTTCTATAGTGGATTTAACAAAGGTAATAAGACATCAGCACCTCAATTAATCATTCCATAATGAATAAAGTTACAATTATTAACCTCGTTTTTTATTTTATGTAATTTCTACCTTTATAAATAATACATTAAAATCAATACTTGAACGTTGAAACGATACTTGAGATATACTTCAGTCTTCTATGTTCTGTAAGAATTTACAGTTAAGTCGAATATAACACATGCAACAATACCTATTATTTAGTTATGCAGCTAAGTAAAGGCTTAAACCGGCTACACATACACTTCAGGACAGGGATGGACAATCTTTTTGAGAAGAGTTCCACTTCCAACTTTTCCAATAAACAAACACAGGAAAATTGAAAAAAAAATGTTACTTATTAGCTTATTATGGGATTTTTACTCAAATAGAACATTTTTAATACAAATCTATGTAGTCGAAATTTAAAAATAATATTAAAAATAAGACGTACGAACTTATATATATATATGGTTGATAAACTTTTTACAAGTTCAATCAATTGGGTTAGATATAAAATAAAAATGAGAAACGTCAATAATTTAATTCAAAATAATTATTATAAACGCTCACTCAAATAATTATAAAACTCTCAAAATAACCATTAACGCCTACTTAATGTAGCTTTTGAATTACAACTTTTTTTATACCAAGTCATCTATATTAAGATTAAATCTTACAGATGCTGACAAAATTAGGTTATTGTAGGTACACATTAGCTATTTTTGAGTGATATTTATTTTATTCTATTCATCTGTTCATTGTAGAAAAAATTTATTCTCAAGCATATTTTGATCTAAATTTTGAGCGGTTTTTTTTTGTCTGAGACAACCCCACTTCAATAAAATTGTAAGAAATTGTTATTTATTATCTTTTCAAAAATTTTTAAAGTTTTTAGTAAGTCTTGTCGTGTGCCACTGATACAACTCCATCGCGTCACACTGTGGTAGGTTGGCCACACCTACTCAAGGAAGACGATTTACCAGTCAGACTATTGTATCATTGAACCTTAGAAACGAAAAGGGATAACTACTTATTTAAATATTTAAAATTAATCTCATCAAATCTTGTTAAGCATTTATTGTGATAAAACCGGATATGATACTCAGTAACTCTTATCCTAACACCAAATTTATAAACTAGTTCGTTTTTTCCTGTAAAATATCCAACAAAAGCAAAATTTCTAAATGCCAATTAGTACCTTTTAAAGAAAGGGTGTTGTTAATCATTACGACTACCTGGTGATAATCCCATCCTTGTGTAACAAAACCTTTTCCTAACATCAAACAATGCTAAGGACCTCAGATCGTCGACCATTGTTTATAGTCTTCTCAACGCTTGACCAAACAAAAGAGGAGGAAATGCCACTTAATAGGATCGCGCACGTCGCTAAGTGGTCAGTAGATAACCGACCTCGGACCTCAGTAGGACCGAGAAAGTGGATGGTTTGAATTACAACCTGCTGTATCATTGAGTAATTGAGATCTTGATTTGGAAAGGCACCAGAGCGTGAATTTTGATCATGGTTTATAGGTATGAAGGACAGAATGAGAAAAGGATAATGGACTGGAATATTCATGGGTTTTAGTTGTATATCTCGATTTTAGGGTCCTCTACATTAAGAACGGAACTTATAATATATGTATCATTGACATTGACGATTTGTTTTTAAGTTCTGATCATGCCTTTCCAAATAAAGAATGCCCAATTCAGTAGCTAATTTTTTGACACTCCCGTAAATTTTTTTTCATTTTTACGTCATAAGAATTTTACAACTTTTATTCAATGTTTAGAACCTACATAGCATATTTTTTTATTGTTTTTTTAATGTGATTACCAAAGTTGAGTTTAAATTCGTTTTCTTTTTGTTAAACTGGAAAGCCAGAGATTAGAGTTGCGAGTTCATGGTCAGTGACACTTGATTCGAATTTTAATTTGAAAAATCGTGAAGCCCTAATAATGATGGTTTTGTAACATTAAATTCAAACGAGTTAAAGTCTATGGTAAATGAAGAAAGTTTGACACCAGGTGTCGTTAACGTCGTTCTCATCATTTGACTTGTCTGGAGGTGACGCCTATCGATGATCCCGAGTTACTTTGACTATAGTACCATTTGTTGGCACCGAATTCAAAGCAATACAAGGGCTATGCACTTTATATTTCTGTACCATAGTTTAGTGTTCAAGATGTCACCTGAGCTTGAATCCCACTCTCCAAACTTCTGTACCAATGTAAATGGAGGATTTTGAACACCTCGATCGATTGTACGTGCATCACCGTTTTACATGACGTGTCCTTAATGAAACCATAACTTGACACAAACACGCCAGAAATAGCCAGTCAGCAACTGATCCTCCCGTGTGCTTACCAGTGTTCCCTAACCTTTTTATCGCCGCGAACCGGTCAGCGTTGGATAATTTTACCACGGCCCGCTGAGGAGGAGGACGTTCATTGCTTATATTTCAAATTGTTTTGTTTTAATAATTTTATTTCAATTATATTTAAATGTGCCCTCAGAATAAAATATAGCTATACCAAAAATGAATATGAAGCGATTTTCATAAAAAGCAGCCCAAACCCAAGAAAATATTCCGCAGTAAATAAAATGGAAATAATTTAATGTTTCTCTTGAGCGGATCAGTAGTATTTGATCCACGGACCAGGGGGTTGGAGACCACTGCTATATACTGTCTACTTAAAGTGTCGTAGGTGGAGCCTAGCTCTGTGCATAGGGGCCTCAGTAAGTCTTAAGACGCCATTGGATAAGAGGTATCAAAACAAAATTTACAAAAGAGATAGTATAGTGTAAACGAAAAAAAAAATATGGAAAATGTAGTCTTCTATAAGATGAAAAAGACGATGAAATCAATACAGCTGTCAATAATCGCTGCCACGAACTTCGATTTTGTATGAAATTAATGAAAAAAGCCATGGATGTCTGCTGAAGTATGACTCTTCACACCAGTGGTACCAACCTTTTTTTCAGCCAGGCCACATACATACATACATACATACATACATACATACGTACGTACGTACATACATACGTACGTACGTACGCGTACGTACATACGTACGTACATACATACGTACGTACGTACATACGTACATTACATACGTACGTACGTACATACATACGTTACATACGTACGTACGTACATACATACGTTACATACATACGTTACATACATACGTTACATACATACGTTACATACATACGTTACATACATACGTTACATACATACGTTACATACATACGTTACATACATACGTTACATACATACGTTACATACATACGTTACAACTATTTTTCGCGGGCCGCAACATGAGGATTAACGGGGATGGGCGGAATGCTATTAGAATAAAGACATTTAAAATGCAGAAATTGATCAAAATATTAAGTTTTTTTATTTAATTTTAAAACTATATTAAGCTCCATCAAATTCACAGAGGAAAAAAGGGTTTAATGCATTTTTTTACCCTGTTATGGGGTAATTTCAATTTCCTTTCATCAATTCCCCCGCCCCCAAATATTTTGTTGCTGAAAAAAATGAAAGAATTGAAAGAGATTTGTTCTTAGTGGTATAGTGACGAGCAAAATTATCTTTTTTAAGTATAGCATTTTCATGACAAATGAAACAAGTTGTTGATCCATGTTTGTTTTTACTACGAAACAGTCAAGATCCCAATCCTATTGAAATAACAAGTGTTCTTTAAATATTTTTCGCTTGGAAGGCATGAGGGTTAATTAAAAATTAGTTTTTTTAAACTAATTTTTTTAAAAAATTAGTAGTCGCTATTCTACTGTTATTTGTTAACACTAACTGTTACAATTACAAAAGAAAAAAAAATCATCCCGCAATTCCTACCAGTACCACATGGATATCAAAATCGATCTATGGGATTGCTTGACTGATAGAACTTCTCGCTAATTTTTTAGTACAATGTTCTTAATTAATTGAATTTGTTAGTGAAACGAGGCATGAGACCGGGTCACTCAAAAAGGCCCGGCAGGCCGCAGGTTGAGTCTCGCTGCTTCACACTGTCACACATTGTGAAGCAGCTAACTTATTTTTGTTTTTTTACAGTTAACTAGTTGTCACATTGCCAAAGTTTATCTAGTGTAGCATTGGATTATGTATTCTAGCCACTTGTTCTTCTATCATCGGCCAGATGTGTTCAAAAGGCGATAGAAGGGAGAACAGGCGGGCCAAGGCAGCAATGCACTCAGGTGGACGAAGAAGTCTTGAAAATTACGTGCCACGTATGGTTGATATTTAGAAATAAGTCGCAGCATGAATCTCGTATTTTGTGTCTCGATATTCAATAAATAATCGAAGTTCATCGTGCCATTACCATTACAAAAGACTCCATTGTTCCTTCTTAGTCACCGTCTTCTTTCGATCCCAATACTCAGAATTTCGTAAAAAACAATGACTTATTAAATGACTTGACATGTTTTGGAAGCTTTTTAAATCTTACTGAACGAAGAGTGATGAAACTGATTTGTTTCTGTTTCCAGTCTATGTTTTATTTTAGCTTAAATGCTGCGTCCTTCTTACGATCCGTTTCTCAGTCAGTTATAACGATGTGACAGTTTGTAAAAAATATACACTGAGCGAAAAAAAGATGGTCAAGAATGGCAGTTGGAATTTTTTGTGTGGAATTTTTAGTCGAGCTGTTCGTTGCAGAAGAGAGAGTTCGGTAATGTATCCTTTTATACGCATAATTATATTCAATATTTATTTTTTTATTTAGTAAAATTAATGCAAGGAAACGTTAATGTCTGATGTAAAAATTGACTAATTTTGTATTCCAGTAGAAAATATCGGTACTTTCCTGTTTCGTATGAAATTATCTTAAAGCTGTTTTCGGCTGTTAAGTATAGGACCCGAATTTGGAATATTTTTCAGATGTAAAAGTACTCAAACATTATATTCTGGTTTCACCATCCTATAGAAAGAATCACTTATTTTATCATACTATTAATCTTTATACGAGTTGATACATTTTTTCTTTTATAAATGTGTTTCGCACTTTTTCTCCTATACCGTAATGCTAAATGAGCCATTCCTTTACATGTTAAGAGGAAAAACTAATTATTTATGAAATATTTTGAAGTTTTAAAAACACCATATTATAAACAAATGCATGAGTTACAATGTCACAAATTTTTATAAAAATTGAAGCTTTTTTTCTGTCCGAAAATGTTTTCCACGTTAAGTTCCCTCTCTTGTGTATAAGGCGAAAACTGCCTGTTCAGTGTTGAACAAATAATTCTTGTGACTCCCATAACAACAAGTGAATATTTGTCGCCAGAGGGCGCTAGAATGTGTAGTGTTCAGTGTATGTGTAAAGAGAGTAAGATCATGAGCGTATGGAGAACGCTCTAATAAAGTTCTTTTTATCTTAGTCCTAGACATTTAATGTGTGTGTGGTGTAATCTTTTAGAGATTTTAAATAATGTATAGTGAACTAGAGAGAGTGCGCGAACACACAGCCTTAAAATATTAAGAGGGAATGACCCGATCTAAATATACTTTTAAATATTAGAAAAGCATTCTGATAGAAGCGTTTGTTACGAGAATATCTCATTTACTCAAAATAAACATCGTTTCTTTTTCTAATAAAAATTACTATAAATACCCGAGAATAAAAGTCCCACTGGTTAAAAATATACATAAATTGAACAAATATTAGTGTTTGATATTGTTATGGCTCACTCCGTCGAATACTCAGCACTCACTCAGAACACAGTTTTTAGTGGACTGGAGTTAATTTTTTACTCACATCTCTTTTAGTTACATCAGAATTACTGGGCATGCGCAGTCCATGCAGCGCTGTTGCGCTTGCGCAAACATTCCGCCCGGCATTGCAATGTTACAACATTCAATAAGTTTCATGGCTTTTTACAATATTGTTATATTAAAATGTAACATTATTAAAATAATTATAAATCAGAAAGAATTCACTAAAATACACACAATACTAAAAGATTAATTACAATAACTTAAAAATAAGTAAAATCTTGTAATACAAAAAAAAAAAAAAAATTCATTCTCTCATGGGCAAGATACAAATTTTAGAAATAGGTCTTTTACTACACCATGTTGAGTCTTGATTGTTACAACCCTAATTCTATTATCCTTTCCAGGAAATACCTCGATCAATCTGCCCATTAGCCATTTATTGACTGCTAAGTTATCCTCTTTAATAAGGACTAAATCACCCACTCTAGCGTTATCCTTTTCAAATTTCCATTTAGATCTCTGTTGAAGATTACTTAAGTAATTATTACTCCACCTTTTCCATATAGACTGCACAATTTTTGTTAATCTCTGATATATGTTTAATCTATTTGTTTCTATATGTATAATGTTTGGTTCACTAATGGAAGTAATTGGTCTTCCAATTAAAAAGTGTGCCGGTGTCAAAACCGACAAATCGTCTATATCCGTTGACAAAGGGGTGAGAGGACGGGAATTCAAAATTCCCTCAATTTGAGTCATAATGGTTAGAAACTCTTCATAAGTAAACCTAGAATTGCCTGCCTCACGTTTAAAATGGAATTTGAACGACTTTACGCCAGCTTCCCATAAGCCGCCAAAATTTGGTGCTCTGGGAGGAGAAATTTCCAATTTATATTTTCATCTACTAAGAAACCAGCCAATTCAGGATCAGGATTTATCACTAACTTGTACAATCTCTTGAGTTCTGCATTAGCTCCTATAAATGTTTTACCATTATCAGAAAATATTAGAGAGGGTCTTCCTCTTCTAGCAATAAATCTCTTTAATGAGGCAATAAATGTCTGAGTTGTTAAATCCGACACTAATTCAAAATGTACAGCTTTAGTGACAAAACACACAAAAATTGAAACATATATCTTATACAAACTGCTTTTACGCTGTTTGTTGCTCTTGATCCAAAACGGTCCAATAAAGTCAATCCCACTGCAATCAAAGGGAAAATTTTCCCTAACTCTTTTCTTTAGGCAAATTGCCCATTATTTGTTCACAAGTTATAGGTTTCACTTTAAAACATACAAGACAATCATGTACTATTTTCCTACATACATTACGTCCTCTAAGAGGCCAAAATCTCTGCCTTACTTGATATAGTAAGGCCTGTGGACCTAGATGGAAGTATTTTAAGTGAAAATATTCTACAATTAAATTCGTTAATTTATGGTTACAAGGTAATATTACAGGAAATTTGCATTCAAAGTTCAAATCACTATTACAAAGTATACCACCAACTCTCAACACACCATCTTTATATAAAAAGGGATTTAAGCTTTTATAAGACTTTCTGCAGACACTCTATTATTTTCTTTCAAACTCATTATATCTTTTTTGAACTTCTGTAGTTGCACAATCCTGATTAAGGTGACCTCCGCTTGGTTGATTTCCTGGACATCTAAAGGTCCTCTCCTTTTTTCTCCTCGGCAATTTGCTATGAACCTAAAAATAAAACTTAACATTCTAATTATTTTAGTGTACTTATTACTTATATTTAACAGGTCAGTCATAAATGTGTGTGTTGAGTTTGTTAGATTTAAATTAACACAGTGCTTTGCGTTACTTTTAAATTCACAGTTAAATTCATCATTATCAGTCACTGATGAAAGGGTATTCTTTTCCGGAAAATCTTTCGTCGTTAAAAACTTAGGTCCATTCCACCACAAAGAGTTGTTGAGAAGACTGGACGGGTCTAGACCTCTTGAAACGAGGTCAGCTGGGTTCTGTTCCGAAGAAACATGATGCCATTGCTCTGCGTTAGTCAAGTGTTGGATTGTGGCAACTCTATTTGCCACGAAGGTTTTAAGCAAGTTAGGCTCCTTCTGGATCCACGCTAAGACAATAGTCGAGTCACTCCACAGGTACACGGGGGTGTTTTCATTTGTAAGGCAGTCTCAACTCTTTTCATCAGTTTTGCAAGAAGAACGGCGGCACACAGCTCGAGTCGCGGCATGGTGACACTCTTCACAGGTGCTACTCTGCTTTTACTTGTTACAAGCTTCACTGTTGTTGCACCATCTGGCGATTGAGAACGGCAATATATCACTGCTCCGTAACATTTCTCTGAAACATCAGCAAAACCGTGAAGTTCTACCCTTGTCGCTTGAGGATGCACAATACATCTACCAATGCAGATACTTCTTACACTGTTGAAGTCCTCTAGGAAACGATGCCACTCTTTGGCTCTCTCAGAAGGCAACTCGTCGATCCAGTCGATTTTAAGACTCCAAAGACTCTGCATGAAGATCTTGGCTCTTGCGACTACTGGACCTAATAGTCCTAATGGATCAAACAGTCTAGCTATTGTCGAAAAGACCCATCTCTTGGTATAGGAGTCTTTTAACTCCACTGCAATTTTGAAAATAAAACAATCCTTTTGTGATTTCCAGGACACTCCTAACGTCTTGGTTTCAATTGGATTCTCGAACTCATAGTCTCCGAGGATGTTTGAAGCCAGTTCCGGATGACTACTACCCCACTTGTGCAATTCCATTCCTCCCTTTTTCAAAATACCGGAAAGTTGGTTTTTCAAGGCCTTGGCTTCCATTAAAGACGCAGCGCCGCAAAGAACGTCGTCCATATAAAAGTTTTCTCTTAGAACAGGTGCAGCCAAAGGAAAGTTCTTCTCTTCATCTCTCGATAACTGCAGTAAAGTTCTCGTTGCTAAAAAGGGTGCACTCACCGTGCCATATGTGACTGTTTTCATCTCAAAGGTTTTCACTGGATCCTCTGGACTTTCTTTCCACAAAATTCTAAGCAACGGCTGTTGGCTCTCATGGATGAGTATCATTCGGTACATCATCTTCACATCTGCCGTAAATGCATAAGGATGCTCTCTAAATTTAATCATAATTGTAAACAGGTCATTTTGAACCAGTCCTCCATTGTATTGTATGGAATTCAACGATAACCCATTACTTGTAGGATTGGTAGCATTAAAAACTACCCTCAGCTTCGTTGTGCTCTTTTCTGGTCTAAGGACGCCATGGTGTGGCATATAATAGGCAACCTCAGAGTTGTCATGCTCTGCGACAACTTCTTTCATGTGACCAAGTTGGTCATACTCATGTATAAAGTCTCTATACAACTTAAGATATTGAGGATCTCTGATTAATCGAGTCCACAGCGCATTCAATCGTTTTAGAGCGATGTCCCTCGACTCACCTAAACAATTTGGTTCGTTTTTAAGGGGCATTTTAACCACATACCGACCCTCCTCATCTCTAGAATGCGTTTTTAGGAAGTGATCCTCACAAAAATTGCTTCTTCATTTTTAGGTTTCTCTACCTCAACGTTTTCCAATTCCCAAAACATTTTTAAAGTTTGATTTAAATCTCCTTTAATTAATCCACAATGAACCCGTGCTTCAGTATCTGCAAAACTATTGCTTCCTGAAGCCACGAACCCAAACACAGTATTTTGGAAAATAAGATTAGAATTTTCAGAACGAATTTGCCCACTACGCAATAATTCATAAAAAATTTCTGCACCCAATAAACAATCAATGGGACCTGGCACATAAAAGCAATCATCTGCTAAATTTATATTTTCAGGAATTAATCCTTTCACATTTAGATTTTTAACTGGAGTTAAATCAGTAATTTTATCTACAACTAACATTTTTATTCTCTTTTTTATAACTACCATCGGAATTCGAGATTTCCGTAGTTACGCAATTTTTAACACATACAGAGGAGTCATTTAAACACGTGACCAGAATATTTACTTTTTCTTTTCTTAATCCTAATTTTTCTACGAATTTTTCGTAATTAGATTTGTCATAGAACCGACGTCAAGCAGACCTCTTATTTTCCATTTCTCGTCGTATGAATCTTTTACAAAACACTTCACGGAACTCAAAAACACACTAGTGGTTCCCTTTTTTTTGATTAATTGCAAACACCGCATTACTATCTTTCTCCGAAACCTCTCTAGAGGGAAAAGCAGGGTTAAATTCTCGTGCTTCCGCATTTAACCTTGACTGTGTTGATGGATGGAAAGCATTCGCGCTTGTTTGAAAAGCCGTATTTTGTTTGGGGAAATGTAACGAGACATGGTGCCTCTTAGCGCATAATTTACAAGGTTTCGCTTTGCACTTCGACGCCATACAACCTACTCTTAAACACAGAAAGCATAGTCGCTGTTTTTTAACTATCTCTACTCTATCATGAACGGAAAGTTGTTTAAATTTTGTACAAAAAGGAATAGCATGATTTTCACAGCAATATGAACATTTTGTTTCACTGACATCGGACAAAAAACACTAGTTACACCTTTTAACCCCTTTCTGTCGACGCCACTCTTAAAGAATTTATTTTGTCGGAAACCCGTATTTATTTCATTTCTACTTGAAACTTTGGATGACATAAACAAATCTAATTCACGACCCAGCTTATCTGGTGTGTACCAATTTTCGCACATTTTTAAATTAATATAACTGGTCAGTTCTTGATCAAGAGAATTAATTATCTGATCGGCAACAATTAACTGGCATAATTCATTAAACTCATTAACGTTTCTTAATTTACAATAATAATCAAACATTGCTTCAATTCTAGAAGCATACTGAACATAGTTCTCATTTGGTAGTTTTTGGGACCTTCGAAACTGGTTAAGCAATACTCGAGGTGTTGGTTGAAATTGTTTTAGCACTAACTGCTTGATTTTTTCGTAATCACCCAGTTCCTCTTGTTTAACATAAATCATTAAATTTCCCACCTTTTCTCCCAACATATTCAATAAAATCTCTGCTTTAAATTGATCCTCCACATTTTTTGTTTTAAAAGCTTTTTCTAGCGATTGAAAAAATAAATTATAGGCTTCTGTATTAGAAGGGACAGGTATTGTTAGAGTTTTGATACTTTTAATTAAGTTTTCAATATCAGATGGGACAGATTCGAAATGTTCACTTTTCTCTTGCGCAGGGGACAATTTACATTTAGCATTAGTTAACTCAAGCTCTTTCTTTAACTGTTCTAATTTAATTTTTTCAAATTCAATCTTGGCCTTTTCAGACTCTAATTTAAATTTTTCTTGTTCAATTTTAGCTGCCCTTTCAGACTCTAATTTAAATTTTTCTTGTTCAATTTTAGCGGCCTTTTCCGCCAAAACGCCATCAATTACACTTTGCAGAAACTCCTTATCAGTTTCAAAGATTTCACTACTCTCAATTAAATTTTTTAATACTATAATTTTTGGATTCTGGGGTATGTCTAATCCCAGCTCCTCGGCGACCAGCAAAAGCTCGTCCTTTTTAAGACTTTTAATTGTCGACATTTTAACACATAACATTAATTTGATATCAAATAAGAAGCAAGGAAATCGCTCTTACTTCGACTGATGAATTGCGCTGGACTCTCAAGACACAGAAAATACTTCGAAACTCAGTTTCTTCCCTCAGTATTCAGACACAATTTCCGGCACAATTTTAACTCTTCACTACACGCGGTTTTTCTCCGGATTCTACCGGACCAATGTTATGGCTCACTCCGTCGAATACTCAGCACTCACTCAGAACACAGTTTTTAGTGGACTGGAGTTAATTTTTACTCACATCTCTTTTTAGTTACATCAGAATTACTGGGCATGCGCAGTCCATGCAGCGCTGTTGCGCTTGCGCAAACAGATATATAAATGATAAATGTATTCAGTCGTTAATTTTTATTAATTTCATTTATGGAAACACCTTTTTCCAGAAATATTTTTCATATGAAAAAGTCTGGGTTTTTTACATGTGGGTATTTTAGTTCATATCACTTTGCAACAAAAATCACACATGCACAAGGAACTCACTAAATATATTTTTCAGTTTTCCATTGTACCTTTTGAAAATTTACTTACTGTAATAATAATTTTCTAGAGATTTTCTAAAGACCTTACAGTTTCATTTATATATACATATATTGATGTGTGGAAGTGGGAGTGTAGAAGGGGGACATAAGAATTTTTAGGAAACTCATGGGGCATAGTAAACAAAAGGTTGAGAAACACTGAGCTATATAGAGAAGAGGTCGCCAAAGTGGTGGTCCGCGAGAAGATTTCGCTGGTCCTCAGAAAAATATAGAATATACTTACTCATCACGTTAAGGTATGTCTTAAGTTGCATTGGAACATAATTCAATTCATAACAATACATGAAAAGTAATAAAAACGCTACTTCATAGAATAACGCCATTCACAGAATATTTTTAACACTTAAAAAGTCCTATTAGTGGTCCGCGGGATTTTAAATTATGAATTAATTTACTGGTCCGTGTGGTCAAAAAGTTTGGTGACCGCTGATACAGAGCGTTTAAAAGCAACAAGTAAAGGTTAAAATTTTTCTAAACAAAAAAAAGCCTGTATTTCAATAAGTTAAAACCTATATATAAACTTTCTTTTCTTAATTATTTTTATTATTAGATCTGAGAGGAGATAAAATGCATTAAAAAACTTTTTGTTCCACAAAATATACTCAAAGCCATCAACGTATTTAAATATAAAAAAAAGGATTTTTTTTAACAAAATAAAAAGAACATCGCGCCAGATTTTTCGGAGTTAATTATCCAGTCACAGGCATTGTTAGTACACTAAAATAAGGAAACGGCGAAATCTTATCCCTCCAAATGATACTTCATAATGAATCAAAACCATCACAAACACCATTAAAGAATTGTTTACAGCCATTTTCTTTTTGGCGCTGAATCATCGCGTTAGAACTCCGCTACGTCTGCGCCGGTGAAGTCGAAACAAAAACTGCAAAGCCAGCAGAAGTTGAGGAAGCAGCACAGCACACGTTAGACTACGGAAAAACTCTATAATTATCGCTCGCCTAGTCAACAAAACACGGGGAAATACGAAAAAGTGAAGAGAGAGAAAAAAAAATCCGAGGAACACTCCCGCGCAGTAGCATTCGACAGGTAAGGTTGTGGAGAAAAAAAATTTTAAAAAAAAAAATAAAACTGCGTGAGAAAATGTCCTTGATTTATTTAATTGCTGATGCTCAAGTGTTCATTTGAGTGATACCGAGTTAAATATATTTCACATCATACTTCTGAAGGCTGTGTGTGTGTTATGAGTCATAGCATTTTGTTGACTTTACTGGTGATGATTGATATGTTATTATAAGGAGGGAAAATAAAATATCATAAAAGGAATTTTTTAATGTTTTTTATTTTATTTTTCTTATGACTGTTTTGACGTAAATGCAATTTGTATTAAAAAAATCACTAATGTATTTTTTTTTATGTTAATGTATTTTTCTAAAACCAAAAGGCGGATATGTTTAACATTTGAAGCCAATTGTTTTGAACAGGGATCAGTGGCTCATACGGGAGTGAAGGCAGGGGCCCAGACCCCTGCCCTATCGACCTTGATTTAGTACGTAATTTAATTAGGTAGTTAATTTATTTTGTTGACTAATGCTAATTATTTATTGAGTTATTTATTTCTTACTGTTTTTTGTTCTCAAAAATCGATAAAATCAAAAGAATATGTTGGCGGTATATTGGGATATGATATGAGAATAATGGACCTTCGACCCTCCCCCCCCCTGCAAAATTTTGTGTGCTTCACCAACTGGGATAGATTGATAAATGTCGAATTTTTAATCATTTTTAAGGGTACAGTAGCCCACACAAAAATGGGGGTACCACTTTGAAAATTCTGTGTGCTCCACCGACTGGGATAGATTGTTAACTGTTGAATTTTTTTTACTATTTTTAAGGGGAGGGGTCACTTCACACAGCGTTTTCCCTGTCTCCATAATGATGAAAAGGACTAAGTTTAGGGAACAGTTTTTAAAAAATTGAATGGTAGTACAAAACCAATTTTTTTATGCGCATTTTTTTCTGATATGAGACATTATTAAAAATTTTGAGTAAATTTTTTTAATCATTCATACGTGCAATAAATAACATGTGAAAAAGTTACAAATAATGAAAATTCTTGTGTTTTAGCCTTTAAATATTTTTTGAATAACTTTGACACACACATTCTCTCATCAAAATATTCATTTATATAGTATAAATATGTGAGCAAAAAAAGTTCCAAAGTTAAAAGATGAGAAGAATTTTTAAAAGGTGTTCTTTTTGTGTTATAATTAACCCTTTTGAGGAATAGCGATTTCAAGTAATATATAAAAAAAATATTTAATAAAAACGTATGCTTGATTTTACTGTTTCTGATAAAAAAAAAATCTAGTATTGAATTTTGTCGTTCCTTAATAATGTAAGTAAAAAGCAAAATAGTTTTTTTTCTTTTACGAACACCGTGCAATATTTTTTATAGCACGAATTTGATATTAGGATCAATAAGAAACTTTTTTTTTTTAATACATCTCATTTTGTTTAAGTAAAACAATGAAAAATAATTAAATGATTCGGATCATAACTTTCAACAAATGAATGCTTTTGCTTATATAACATTTTATATAAATTAGTATTTGCCTCTATTTCCAACCAATGCCTAGGTTACGCAAGTTCAAATTTATGTCATACTGCCATCTGTTGAGAAAATTTAGAACTAAAAAGTATCCCGAGAATAAACTTACTTATTTTGGTTTCCACTAGCAGATGTTAACTTGATAAAATTTTTCTTAATCAGGTTTTCGATAATGAGGAAATATAATTTTTAAATTGTTAACTCTCTTGAATCAAAATTGAATTTTTTAAATTTTATTAAACTTATAAATGTCGGAAAAAATCTTTGACTTTTAGGAGAACTGAAATTTGTTCTAAAGGAAAAATAAATACTGGCTTTAATATATCAGTGCAAATATTAAAATTATAATATCAGCGGAATCGGTACTATTGTTGTTTCTTTTATTGTGGTTTATTTTAGTTAGTTGATTTAATTTTCAAAAAAGAAATAGAACAGTTTATATAGCAAGAATTTTCAAGTTACAAATTTATATAAAAAATAAAATTCATTCTTTTTTAAGAATATTTTGATAATGAATTTAATTAACGTGAATAATTATATTCAGTGCAGTTGATTAATTTACTTTGACTTGAAGTCAAAGTTGTAATTTATATATCAAAGAGTGAACAATATAAAAATTGTCAAGAGCAATGGTTATTTATGAGGAATTGCTACATTATTTTGACTTATAACTTTTTCTTTATTTAAAACTTGTGATTTCATTTTTCTCTTTTATAATCTTTCTTAACTCAAGATATTAAATTAATCGATTTTTTAAAAGAAACAACAAGAAAAATCTTAAATTTTAAACATTTGCAGGATAAAGTTGAACTTAATGTGTTTTTTTTTCAAGGATACACTATGGCTACAGTAGCCTAGGGGTTATGGTCACGAACCCGTGGCTTGAGTGTCGCGGGTTGTCTGGTGCAATTGAAGACACGGCTTGTAGAGGGGACTTATGTATGTTAAATCAGTCGAGCTCAGTGTCCTCCCGTTGGCGTGGTGTGGTAGTTTGGGGAGAGAGGTGCCGATTCGGGTATCATCTTCGTCATTTGACCGTTCTAAATTACGAGGTCCGTCGCCAATAGCCGTCGTGTTGCGTAATAGTGCGACGTTAATAAAATTCTCTCAAACACTTTTTCTGATCCGCCATATTTGGCGTGTTTTTCAAAATTCATGGCGATAAATCTCAAAAACTGTCGTGTATTCAAATTCAATATAATTTCTGAATATTTTTTTAACTAGGATTATACAAGATACAATTTTCTTTATTCATTTCCTTTTTTAGAAGTATGTAGTAACAACAGAACTTTTAATTCAATTCCTACTATTAGCTCACTTTCTCTCTCTTTCTCTCTCTCTCTCTCTATATATATATATTATACATATATATCTTGTTCAAAATTTCAATCGTCAATAAAATACTTTCTATTCATCCAATCAAGTTCAAATAATTTGTTTAAAACTAGTAGAGGATGACACTTAATGTTAATAGTTTTTTCAAATATTAATTCATTAATTTAGTTAAATTTAATTAATTACTGGTTTTCGACGCCAACTTAGATTCATCTTCATTGTTGTAACAATGTAACTGAGTTGTTGTTGTTGCACGCCCCCATTGGCCAGTAATGCAAGACCAGGTGCATGACATCGTACATTTTCAAAAAATCCAACCCCATCCAATGTAACTGTTAAACCAATGACAAAAGTTGGCGTTGAAAACCGATTTTTCAGCCAAACTGTCCGAACCGGGTGTGCATTGTTCAAATTTTCTGCATTGTTGTAACAAGGCAGACAAATCATGTTCTTTTTTCAATTTCTACTATTAGTTCACTCTCTCCCTATATATATATATATCGTTCACATTTTCACTCGTTAAAATACTTTCTATTCATCCATTCAAAGTAGGAATCGACTTAAATTTTTTTTTATATTACTTGTTTAATTTTATTGCTGCATTATTTTCTCTGGATTAAAAATATTTTTTCTTCCATATGGTCTCGCCAGAGTACTTTGAGAGTACGCGTCTGAGTTGAGAATTGTTCGTCAGACGTTTGAATGATTTGACATGAGCGGTTCAAACTGTCTTCGTCACGGCTAGTGGTTTTTTTCGAAAAAGAATGAGATGGCGGTAACAAGGTCATTCAGAATTTTTTTTCTTCTTTCAACATTTGAATCAAATATCTTAAGAGCTGTGTGTGAAAACTATTTTCATGTACTTGAAATTCAATAGAATAGATTTTTAGAAAATCCACGGCGTATTTTTGTCGAAATAAAATATTCTAAATTATTGAAATGCATTGAAATGTTTTATTAAATTGTACTACTTATCTATAATTAAAAGCAATTAGCATTTAGTTTTGTGTATTAAAAATTAAAACTTAATTTTAAAGAATTGTGCAAATATTCCCACCAATAGAATTTTTGAAACATACAACTTAGAAGTGGATTTATCCATATTTTACGACAACAAAGGGGAGAAATTTTAAGAAAATAAACCCCATAATTTTTTCAATGGGTGGTAATTCTGAAAATATTGTGAGTTTTTCAAAAATCCTGGTTTAAACTCTATGGAGAAGTCTTTACTTTACATAAGCGAAATATTATTTATATAGAAGCATTTTATATAAAAGGAGAGCATTTTGAAAAAAGGTTATTTTAAGTTAATTTTTTTGCCGAAATATTGTATTTAAATAATTTTTTTGTCATAATATCCTTAAAACAATTTTATACATGTATTCTAATCTAAGTGACACTAAATATCACGAAAATTATCCATTTATGCGCTTTTTTTTAAAATCACGGTTCCGAAAGTAGTCGGATACCTTAAGTTCATTCCACCTTTGAATGACATACTTATCATGCTGCTTACTCAATTTAAGAAATTTTTATTTCGAAAATCCATAGACTTTTTTTTCTCAAATACAACAGTCATTTTAACTATCGGGTTACTACAGAAATTTTTTTTAAAATTTTAGGTACTGTGTTGATTTGTACTTGCATATATCATTACGCAACCACTGTTATTACGTTTTGATGTGTGCTGTTATTTTTAATGACTGGGGTAGTTTTTCTCGTTAGCTTACTTATGTTATGCTTTGAGCTCTACTTTCGATTTTGTAAGCAAAAGCACTGTAATTTTATTTATATAATGTTAGTCTCTATTATGCAAACAATGACTTTTTTAACTTAATCCACGAAATTTTCTTAAGTTACTAAATAGGGGTTGTAAAGCAGAAAAAAATGCTTAATAATGGCTTCCGTTAGCATTTAAAGTAAAACACTAAGAACCATCTAATTCCAGATTTTCAAGCAATTTATAAACATCTTTGTAATTAATGGGAAAACAAGTAATATAAAAAAAAAATTTTAAGTCAATTCCTACTTAAGGCAACAAAGGAAAATTTTGTTTTAGTTACTCTTTATCAAATAATTACTATTTATATAAATATGTATGTACACGTGACAGAATCACAATAATTAATCTGGCAAGTAATTTTTATTAATTATAATTAAAGTATCGTATTATCATCCAAATCGTGTATATAAAATTTCAGCTCAAATGAGCGCTTTAAAATGTGAGAAAAACCTTTTAAAGTTTTGACTCAAGTCGCCAAAAATGATGCCAACGTGGCTGTATCTGTAATTCTTAAAATAATTAGTTTTAATCAATTAATTTTAATTAATTATAATCAAATTACCGTACTGTCATTCAAAATAATCGTGTATATAAAATTTCAGCTCAATTGAGTGCTTTAAAATGTAATTTATTAACGATTGCAAATTTGAACAAGATATATATAGGGAGATTGTGAACTAATAGTAGGAATTGAATAATTCTTCAAGAAAATTAAAAAGATTAGAACATGTTAACCAAAAATGTGTGATATAACTCTTTTCGTTGTCAATTTAGTTTTTCCACCCCCAAAAAATGTAATAATTTTAGAATGTAATGTTAACAGACTCATGCATAAGTTCAGAAACAACACTAGCTAATCATGTGATATCACATCACATGATGTATGCAATCACGTGTTTCCAGCCAATAGGTACATGCCTTTCGTTGATGCCAACTTTTGCTTTGTGCTGTAACTTTCTTTTAAATAGTACATATTTTTCAACAATAATAGCACTCATGGGTAAAAAAAATACACTTGATTTAAAAATACAATGTAATTTTTAGAACTTTTTTAGTTTTAAAAATCTTAATACTTGAATAGCTTTAATGAGTCACCAAATTTGAAATTTTATCTAATTAAGTTATTCTATCTAACAAGTATAATGTCAGTTTAATTTAATAGAGTTCTCATGATTTCATTTTATCATGTGATTGTGTGTTCAAATATTAAGAGATTCTTCAAAAAAAATTTCAGAAATAAAAAATAAATTCTTATATTATATATACTTTTAAATCAAGTTCATTTTCTTCACTTACGAGCGTTATTATTGTTCGCAAATTCGTATTTTTAAAAGAAAGTTTCTACGACAAACAAAAGTTGGCAACAACAAAGCTCATGAATTAATTGGCTGAAAACACGTGAGTGTAGTTATCATGTGACTATGATGTCACATAAATTTTGCTCATTGTGGAATCAGCAATCAGACTCATTTATTTTCAACCTTGTAATTTTATTAATAACTTTTAATTTATTCATTAAATGGAAGTACGATTCAATGGACAAAAAACGGTAAACAAATTCAAAAAAGTGTTTTAGCCGAAGTTATTCCTTACATAATTTTTATCATCTTACAAAATTTAAAAATTCTAAATTTAAAAAAAATCCAGAGCTGTGATAACATTTACGTTCGCTTTTATTCACATCCCAACTGCAAATCGAAACTTTATACTGGTTTATTTCAGAAAGAAAAAATGACTATTTTATCTTCATTTAAAATGCTAAGGCTTTTTTTTCCGTTTTGCCAAATACCTTGTTATTTTTCTACCTATTGTCATTAGTACATGTAACAAAAGTTGGTATACATTTTTAAATCAAAACAATACTTATTTTTAAAAAAAAATATTGAATTTAGAATTTAGACATTTTTTGAGGAATTTTCGATAAGCATTCCGTATCAATTTTTGTTAAATAGTTTGACGTACATGTGAATCAAATCTCATGCGCGTACGTCAATTTTTGTAAGAGGAATAGCATTTTAAAATCACATCATAAATTTTTAGATTTTTCTTAAAAATAAATGAAGTAATGTTTTTGTGACGGATCTGTACGGCACTTTATCACTAATTCTCTTGGGTGTCTTTGGGGATTGTAAATTCGCGTATATTTCCAACCAGTTGTAAAAGAAGAAACCGGGATATGCAAATTAGTCGAAGTATTTAAGGAGAGTGTTGTAAGTTAACATTAGGCTATTACGCCAACAGATAGGTTGACGGAGTTCTAAGAAGATTCAAGTTGATTGTGCGATTAGTGTCTGGCTGATCATTAGGTAGTGATCTATAATTGGAAAGTCTGATACGCCTGGAAAGTGAGGTAGTAAAAGGAAGGTGAGATTTAAATCTAGATTATCGGATCATAAGAGTAAATATATAATAAAGTTAGTGGTAATTTAATGAATGCTAGTAATTCTCAAATTGCGTGTATCTCTCGATCCTCTTATTCCGGTTATCCCGTTCCATATTGAGTTTAATAGTTGATTAGTATCATAGTTCGTGATTTAATTTAATAGTAAGGTCAATCACTTTGACGTAGACATATTGATTAATCTTTATAATTAGAAGGTTGATAATTGATTCAAGTGAATAAATATAATTTGTTATTGTAAAAATGTCGTCTGGTCGTTCTTTGCCTCAAATCAATTTTGGTGTCCAGGGGGATTCTCACATTTTGAGTACAAAATTTGACTATCGTTATATACATGCGTAGGTTAGAAACAAAAAAAATTGTAAAAACCATTAAATCAAAGATTTTTCTCTTAGAAATCCTACCATGTCCCCTTAGTGTACAACCTCTAAAGAAACCCATAATTATGAATGCTGCGATGAAACAAAAGTTGAAATGTTTTATAGAGAAGAAATGGGAGGAGACGCGCAATTCAGATTAACCGATTATCCGGATATCCATTTCAAACAAACGCAACCTTTTAAACTCCAATCAAATTGAAAAGAAACGTAAAAAGGGATGTTGCGAATGAGCAGTGCACAGGTGTGTAGGCAACCCATCTTCCTGCTCACCAAGGTCGCTACAGCGATCACCTTTTCATCAACAACGGCTCGGGAAAAATGAGCAAATGAAAAAACAATTTCTCTTTTATATATTTTTACTCTTTAGCGCTCGTACACTGATCTTTTAGTTCGTGATACTCGTACATACTAACTACAGGATGTGTTTGTGGATAGTAAAAAAGAAACTTAGTGTTTTTGTTTGAGGTTTCCCAGGTTTTGATGAAATTTGCGGGAGGAAGTCGTTAACGATGGGCTGTGTTGACTTTTTATAATGAATTTTTCCCCCTAGTGTATGTTAGACAGTGTTTCGAAATAGAGGTTACTGGGCTGTGGTGACAGTGTCTTTAAATACGCAATTGTTTGAAAAAGTGGGGAATGAAAGGACGTGTGATGATGACCCATTATGAAATTGATATTTCTTTTGTGGGAGCTCTTTTGATTTTATTCAATTTTGCCTGAAGGATGAAGGTTTTTTCAGTTTTATGGAGATTATTTTTCAAATGTTTTCGAATTCACAATTGCTGAATGTTTCATTTATTTATTATTGCTATTTTTTTTTTCTTTGCATCGATTTCTGATTGAGTATCGATTTTCGATCAATTGTTTTAGTTGCCTTTTTTGCACATAATAAATAATACAACACTGGAAGTAAGTTTATGTTATTAGTTTTGGGATTCTGATGGTTATAAATGTTTACCATTTTAATAAGATCGGCCTCACTTCTGTTTGCTTCTGTCAAGTGGTTGGCCACGGTAGCTTAGTGGTCATGGTCACGAACTCGTGACCAGTGTGTCGCTGTTTCGCGTCCTGGTGCATCGGAAGACCCGCCATGTAGAGGGGGTGGGTGCACGTTAAATATGCCGTGGTTCAAAGTCCTACCATTAGTGTGGTAATTTAACCCTTTATCTACCGACGCTATTTATAAGTTCCACTCACTTTAAAATAACATAGAATAAACAATTTTACGAGTATTCGAACAATACTTAGCAGGAATATTCATTGAAATGCCCTCTTTTAAGATATATAGCAGCACGGGTTCTATAATGAGTATTTTAGCGGGGATGGCGAATAGTTTTATAGCAGAAATTGCGTTTTCAGCGGATTGCAAAGATTATCATTTTTGTCCCGAAAAAATAGTTAATGTCAAAATGTAAGTGTTTTTTTTTTTTTGTATGTTAATGAGGATCTTAAAAAACGATTTGACTCTTTATTTTAAGTGAACAGTATATATAATTAATTTTACAGTTGAATATCTTTAATTAATTAATTAGCTCTAACGGACTAAATTTCCCAAAGTTGAGTGTTTTGTTTATGTATATTCCTTAATTTTCAATATAGTGATCCAAAAAAAAATATTGCGTGAAAAAAACTGCAGTAAACCATAATGCGGTAGATAAAGGATTAAAGAGCGACCTTGAAGCTCTTTAAATGTCTTATGTCGGGGCTCAAAGCCCTCACGTTGGTGTGCTGTGTAAGTCTGTAGAGCGAAATGACGGCTCAGATGCCGTTTTCTTCACTTGATCGTGTAGTTCAAAATTACGAGTTCCGTTGCCAATAACCCTCACGTTGTGTCAAAATTCGACATTAATTAACAATCAATAAATCAAGTCGTGTTTACTGAAACTAATCTAAAATCAATGGTCATCGTAAAAAATAATGGGAGTTGATACACATTTGAGTTTCAAAAATCTCACTTAGAGGTTTGGAGATTACGATAAAATAACTTAGATGACATTCTCGTCATTTTATTTTACTTCACAACACCACCATTCCTCTCCAGTCGCTTATTCTACAAATCTAACGTGCATGCTCTTGCATTTCTTCAGTTCCTAATATTAGTTCCCTCTGTCCCCGTATATATATATATATATATATATATATATATATATATATATATATCTTGTTCAAATTTTCAATCGTTAATAAAATACTTTATATTCATTCATTCAAGTTCAAATACATTTTTTATAACTTTTAATGGATGACACTAGATGTTAATACAATTTTTTCAAATATTAATTCATTAATTAAATTAAAAAATGAATAAATAGTAAACAAAAATAATTGTCCACCAACATATATAGAAAGGAAAATCTCTTGTTCTGTTCCTGTAGCGCAATAGATAACGCGTTGGACTTTTAATCCAAAGGAGGGCTGCGGTAGTCCAGTGGTCAAGGTCTCGGCATGTCATAAGTTCGAGCCCAGTACCACTAAAGACCCATCATGTATGGGAGAGATGCACGTTAAATCTGTCGAGATCTCAAACGACCTCACATTGGTATGGTGTGGTAGTTAGCAGAAGGGGGTACCAGCTCAGGTGTCGTCCTCATCACTTGACCGTGGTTCAAAATGACGAGGTCCGTCACCAAAAGCCCTCGTGTAGCTGAACAGTGCGACGTTAATATTCACTCACTCACTCTAATCCAAAGGTTGTGGGTTCGAATCCCACCTGGGATGGCCTCATTTCTGATAATGTGATTTGTTTTTTATTATACTATTTTATTAGAAAAATTAAATTTAATGAGTGAATAACAAACCAAAAAATAGTCCAACACCCTATAACCCTATATAGAAAGGAAAATGGAAAATGGCATTGAAAATCGTTTTCTATTTTGTCACTTACAGTGTGATTCTGTCATATGTATATACATATTTATATTAATTGTAACTATATAATAAAAAGTAACTAACATAAGTTTTTTCTTTGTTGACCTTAGAAGAAATTGACTTAATTTTTTTATATATATTACTTGTTTTTGTAAAAAAAGAAATCAAATCTATCCACATCCACGATGACTTATTTCCCGTTCCGATTCACCCTCCATCTGTCGCGTTCTAACCGCTGACGCATTCATCTACCACATCCCTGGCAATGTTCCCGAAAATATTCTCGTTTTGTAAGTTTAGCAAACACTTGTGGAGAGGGAGGGAAAGAAATCCTTCAAGACACACCTGCCATTCAAAACCTTCTTGTCATGTGATGATGCATACGTGTAATTTTAGAAATTGACATCTCATTCAACGTTTCTCTTGCAGAGCTGTCCGTCCGAAGAGGTGTACACCGTCCGCAGAGTCCCCACCCAGCGTATGGAGGGAGCAGCCGCCACCCCTGCGACACCCTCTGGGGAAGCGTCGGCGGTGCAGAGTCGGAGTGCGAGCGGGGCCAGTGCGACATCCGCCGCGGCCCGCTCCCTTTCCATGAACTCGGTGAGCAGTGAGGGGTCGGCGGAGAGTCACGTGGTGGAGCAGGAGGACATCATCGTCCTCACCCACGATGTCCGCAGTTTCAAAGAGGCCCTCGGGAAGCTCAGGAGGATATTCCATCCAGAAAGAGGTTGGTAATTTTTTTCTGATCCCTTTCTTCAATCATGTTTTTATTTTTGCAATGTTCTAGACCAGCATCTCTTACACTTTCGATCGCCGCGACCTCCCTTTATATATCAGCCTAACATCGCGGACTCCCAAGAATTTAAACACCCTTCTCTGACCACCAACGTATGGCTAAGTGATTTAAAGGTTCCTCAATAATCTTAAGGCTGCCTCTGCTACTAATACAGATCTTTTTAACACTCCCCCCTTTAAGGCAGTGCTTCTCAAACTGTGGGGCGCGCCCCCTAAGGGGGCGCGAACCCATTGAAAAGTCGAAATCAAAAGATTATTAAATCTATAAATTTATTGAAAGCAAGCAAAAAAATACATTCTGACATGATAAAAAAACATTTACACTGATATAATATACCTATAAATGTATCAATAGTGCACAACGCATTTTTTATAATTAATTTAAAATACTAAGTTCAGAATTACCAGTGACCCCATGGGCTTGTCATATATAAAATTATATGCAAAAATTAGCACTTATTTTGATCATTTGTACGATTTATAATTAATCCCTTGACTGCCGATTAAAAGTTACGCGATTCGCTCCCCAATGAACCGTTTTGCACGTATGCGCGCGTATGTGGGGTATTGGGGGGAATAAATATGAAAATTCTCTGAAATAAGTAAATCCTTTGCTCAAACACTGTCAAGGTCATTTTATAGCAGTCTAAAGCCTTTGGAATAATTTTATGGATAGAAATTAACAGAAAAGATCGTATTTTTGAAAGACGTATATATACGTCGTGGGCAATTTACGCACTGGCTGAGCGAGACGTTTATATACGCCAGCGGTACATTATTATTGTATTGGGGGGCGATGAAAATTTAGATTGAATATTGGGTCGTGAGTATTGAAAGTTTGAGAACCACTGCTTTGAGGAAAGAGTAAATATCCAATTAAAAGTATTATAAAATACTAATTTGAAGTAAATAATGTAAATAATAAGAATGAATAAATAAAAATAATTTAGTGATCTAGTACAGGAGATGGCACATCTTTCAATTTTTCCATGCCTTACAGGGTCGGTAAAAAAGGAAAGACTTCATGAGCATTCACGGACCCCTTAGAAAAAAGCTGCGGAACCTTGGAGTGGGTGGGGTACACAGATCACAGTTTAAGAATTTATGTACTAGACCAGTGGTTCCTAATGTGGTCCCTACGGACTCCCAAGGGTCCTCGATATTATTCCGAGGGGGGCGTGGAAAATTAAAATTTATTTTGGGGTCCCTGAACGACGTCAGGAGGTCCACGCAAAATTTAATATAAAATAAAAAAAAAAAATTTTTGATCCATTCTTATTTCTATGGAAATTCAAATAAATAGCAATAATTCACTTGGATATTCCGGACTGGATGGTCGAACCCCTTTGTCCGTGGACTAACTCTGATCTCAAACACAGATGAATCCATACTAATACAGGAGCATCTTATTGAAATACCCACTAACGAAGGACTTAAACCAGTGTTTGAACAAGGATACCACACATTCTGGTTACAAAAACAGATCTCAACTTTATAACCTGCATTATGTGTTATTGTACAGAAGTTGACTACTTTCCCGTCTTCCAATTTGGTAGAACGTGGATTCAGTGCCACAAAAAAAAGAAATCGACTAAAAACTAGTGCTCGTGGGGATTTGTTGTTGCTACTCAGAAACATCGAGATAGAAATGCTCTCATAACATCTCATGAAGTTAACCTAAATTGCTATTAAATCTTTTTTTCGGGTAAAGGAACTATACTCATATTTATAAAACTTTTTTTAAAAAAATACGTGACTTACGGGGTCCGGCACATGAATTTTCGAAAAATTACCGTTTTTTTTAAAAAATATTTTCTAAGAATTCAAATATTTCTGTTTAAAATGATATATGATATGAGGAAATATGATAATTAGGAGTATTTTTATTTATTTTTTTAAATGAAGCTACTCCTTGACGTGCATCAAATGAGCTCTGCTAGAACACCTGGGTTTCTCCTTGCATAAGTTTCTGATGAGCGCAAATCTATATGATCAAGTAGAAAAATTGGAGTGTATTGGGAACATCCTAAAATGTATGGGTACATGTCTTTTGTTCAAATGAGTCAGTTAATAACATCATAATGTCAGTGAATCCAAAATCTATATTTGTGGAAATAAAAATACTAAAATTGAGGTAAATATGGCTATTACGCAGTTCAATGTGAGTCATGTAGCAAAATTAGTGATCTTAAAATATTGTGATATTGAACAAAGTGTGTTAAGCTTAAAAAAATTAGATGCACGTAGGATTCATGTAGCCGAACAAAAGCATCTTGAGATACCAAAAAAGGTTAAATTGTTAAAAATCATAAAAAAAAAAAAAAAAAAAATTAGAGGAGCCTTTTGTAGGAGCAGAGAGTAAAGAAAATGATTCATATGCTTCTGAAAAGTACTAAAAAAAGTAAATGCTCAAAAATGACAAATTTTTACTTAAAAGCCTGTTTTCTCAAAATGTAATACGTTTTACTTTATGTACTTTTTCTCAGAAACTACTTATTATATAACCTCAAATTTTCAGGGAGCACACTTTTAACATGTTTACACATTTTAATGAAGAAAATTAGATATATCTAGCAAACTTTTTTAAATAAGGCATTTCTTAACTAAGGGGAGGGGAGAATTGAACATTTTTTGAAAAACTCATAATTAATTTAATTTTAAATAAAAAAACAACCCCCCCCTTCGTTAAAAGTTTGATAGTACACATAACCTGCTGTAAATTTTTTTATGTATGAGAAGTCAGTAGTTTCTGAGAAAGTACATAAACTTACGTAATTTAACATGGGCTCCTATGGACGTGAAGGACCCCCCTTAACTAACCGAAAAAAACATAGCTAGAAATTTGCAAAATTTAAACTTTATCCAGTATCATAATAATAATAATAATAATAATAATAATATAGATACATTTCATCTCTACGAGTATTATTCCTTCCCTTTTAACCCTTTGCTAATCTTATATGAAAAACAGAATACATTTGCTGTTAAGACGTTCTGCGTCAATATAAAATATTAAATTGATTTTGATAAAACGCTAAAAATAGCTATTAACCATACATTTCTTTTAAAAAAGTAAACCTCAATGTGCGATTCTGACTTATACACTTAACTATCTAATCTAATCTTATCACGAATCTCGGCGAAAACACTCACTTCCGGTGAACAAAACGCTGCTTCCGGTTTCAAAGTGCAAGTTGATTGTAATATTTAAAAGGCTATAATCTTGATTCTATGTATGATAGAAACAAAATTTGAACAGCTTCGGAAAGATAGATTCAGTTTTTATATTCTACTGAAATTGAATAATAATAAAGATAGATTCAGTTTTTATATATTCTACTGAAATTGAATAATAACCTCGATAGTGAATTTAAACCTCGATAGTGATTTGTCTTCAATTTTAAATAATCATCAATAAATACATTGTTTTTTCACAGGCTTTAAAATGTTTAAAGCGTACATAAGGCTTTGTAAAACTATAAAAAAAAAGTATTATAAATTTTTTAAATTCGATATTCATTAATTGTTCCATTTACACTGATTCACTTGAACGTACTCTAGCTTCCAAATCCCATATATTATAATGATGCTTGTTATTTAAAAAATACGAATTGAGAGATTTTTCAGTTTGATTCATTTCGTAGGGTACTTGCGTATTAACCCCATGGTAGCGATTTATCACGAAATATTTTACGAGTTATGTCAACCTATTTGATCCTGGCCAATTCGCTGAATTTTCATGATGCAGAGAATCGACAGAGTCCATGTCGTATAATTAATTATGCAGCATGTTAAATATCCATAGAGTGCCTGTTTGGCTTGGGTACTCTCGGCAAAATTAAATTTCTAGTACCCTTTCTTATCGTCAGAGCTCAGGTGCCTCTGGGGAGGAAACTGGGCTTCAAAATTACATCGCGGTGATTAGTATCCACCCATATAGAGGACTAAAAAAGAGATACAGGCTCCCGGCGAATGCATTAGGTCTGCAATGGTAAAATACCAATCTGCAGCCACATTTGAAAAAAAGGGACAGAAAAAATTTGATACCATCCTAAAACCTTTTGCCACAAATTTATTGAAATTCACCAAAAGTCGTCAATGACATTGGGTTAATACAGTGGCGTGAAATACCCTGCCGCAACCCCCGCATCGGGAAGGGGGCAGAATGCTAGGGGGCAAAAGACTGAAATTATGGTTTTTGCAATCCTTTATAAGATCCAACTTGGGGTCCAAAACTTGATTTTTCAGGGGGAGGGGGCTAATATTCTCCTTCACGCCATTGGGTTAGTATATAAGTACCCAATAACTGGCTGTATATATTAACCCTTTGCCATACTGCCCATTGGCGTAGCTAGTCCTGAGTGGGCTCTGTATCAAAATTCCTTGAAGACCCTCTTTTGGAAAATAAGTAAAAACTATCACATCAATCAAATTTATTTTAAAGTGTCAAAATTTCACACATGGTGGGCCCCTGTAGCTTACGGGCCCCTTATCATTGATACTGCTCATATGGCGGTATTTACCGCTCTTTGAAGATTTGCCAGATATTTCCCGAAGATCTCGAATATTCTTATGAATGAGAAATAAACAGTATGCCTTTTCAACTGGATAATATAAAATTTATCAATGGAATCCTCTAAGAAATACGTACCATACATAACTGCGTTGTTGAAACACGAGAATTTTATGTCTCATTCCTCCACAGGAGTTCCATTTTACAATTCGGCAGCTTTATTTTCATTTATTTGTATTTAAAAATAAATTAATGCTGATTGCAAATGCTTCTGAAATAAGAATAATAACAATACATCTCGCGTTTTCGTTTGGTTGTTCAGTTAACAGTTCAGTAGGGTTTCTTCACATTAAATTCTCATATACCCACTGACATGCATAACGTACTTTAAACTTACTCGTTTAATCACCTGCTGTGAATTATTGATACAAGTATTAGCATAAGATATTCAGTTAGTTGAAATTCAGTACGGGTTTTCGTGATGAATTTAATAGCATGGATAATCAGGTCGTGAAACTGAATTGGTGATTTAAATTCTCTAACCAGATGCATTAGAGTTCTATTTTTATATGTGTGCGTAAAAGTGTTTTGTGTTCTTGTTTGTGCACAAAGTAGTAATCATTTTAGAATAATTAAACACAACATGTAAACAGCAACCCATTCCTTTAAGAATTATAGTACTTGTGAATGCACTAATTCTTCTCATTTATGCGGTTACTAGCCCAATGAAGACAGAACGTTTATTGTGTGCGGAAACTCTCCCAAAACGCTCACTCTGAAGATTCCCTGTTCCCAAAATATATCTCGGATCGTACCTGACGATTGCATGTGTCGTTGTCATAACAAATCACACACACAAGGTTAAGATTAATTTCTCTAATTAGTTTCATTGATTAATCTAACAACTGAATTCATGGCGGGAAGAATTTCTTACGCCAGCGTTTTCTTAACTGTGAGGCGCCTTCAAAAATTATTAATTTACTGAAAGTAAACAAACAAAATATATACATTCTAACATAATAAAAAATAAAATGCACATTTACACTGGTATAATCTATATATATAAAGGAGAAAAGCGACTCACTCACTGACTCACTGACTAATCACGATATCTCCGGAACTATTAAACCTACAGACTTGAAAATTGGTAGGTAGGTTCCCTTCATGAAGTAGACGTCAGCTAAGAACGGATTTTGCAAAGTTCGAACCCCAAGGGGCGATACGGGGGTTTAAGGGGCGTTATAGATAATTATTTCCTTTACTAAACTATTAGATGTAAAGTCGAGAAACTTGGTACACAGATTTCTTTCATTAAGTAGTGATTCCCTACATAATGATTTTTACGAAAATAGACCTCCTAGGGGCGTTGAGGGTGCTTAAGGGGCGTTGAGGGCACTTAAGGGGCGTTATACATAATTATTTCCATTTTTAACCTATTAGATGTACAGTCTTGAAATTTCGTAAGCGGATTCCTTTCATACAGTACAGACCCCCTACAGAATGGGTTTTGTGAAAATCGACTCCCAAGTGGCGTTGTAGAGAATTAAGTGGCGATATAGGCAATTAACTTCTTTTTTAAACTATTAGACGTAAAATCTCAAAATTTAGTAAGCTGATTCCATTCATTGAGTAGAGATCCGCTATAAGATAGGTTTTGTGAAAATCGTTTTCTAAGTGGCGTTGCGAGGGCTTAAGGGGCGTTATAGATAATTATTTCCATTTTTAAACTATTAGACGTTCAGTCTTGAAATTTGGTAAGCGGATTCCTTTCATAGAGTACAGATCCGCTGCAAAATAGTTTTGGGGAAATTTGATCCCCAATTCTCACTGAGGGGATTAAGGGGCGTATTAGATAAATATTTCCGCTTTTCAACTAATAGAAACACCTGCTTGAAAATTAGAAGGTATGTTCCGTTCATGGAATAAATTTCCTTTTACAAAGATTTTTGCGAAAACGGACCCCCAAAGGAGTGGGGTTGCGAGGGATTAAGGCGTGTTATAGAAAAATTCCTGTTTTTGAATTTAACTCATTTACTTGAAATTTGTTGAGCACTTTTTTCATTAGTTGAATAGAGTTCCACTAAGAATGGATTTTACGGAAATCAACTCCAGGGGGAAGCGGGGAGAGTTATTGGAGCGTATTGATAGAGAAAATTCCCGTTTCCGAACTGCTAAGACTACAATAATAAAATTTGGTTTGCATGCTTCTTTTGTTAATTGGAATCCGCTAAGAGTGCTCTCAACGAGGTATTGATGATAAAAATTCCGTTTTTGCTCTGTTAGATTTACACTTGAAATTTAGCACGCATGTTTATTTTATGGAGTAGAGATCCACTGAAAGTTGCTTTGGTGGAAATCCACTTGATTATTAGGTTAAGTGAGAGAAAAAATCTTTCTCCTTCTATTTTAGATATAAATAGGAATCAGATATTATAATTTATGTTCTTTTTATATCAAGGGGTGAGAGTGTAACAGCTATAAATATATTTTTCAATACAATCGAATTCTTAATGCTAGATATCAATAATTAATATATATGTAAACAGTATACATATATACAACATCGTGAAATACCCAGTGAAGCGGGTGGGTAACGGCTAGTACACTTATAAATGTTTCAGTATTGCACAATGTATTTTATAATTAATTTAACAATACTAAGTTAAAAAGTTTAATAATTGCCAGCGACCCATGGGCTTGTCATATATAAAATTACATGCAAAAATTAATACTTATCTCGATAATTAATCCCTTAACTGCTGAATAAATGTTACGCGATTCACTCCCCAATTCCACCGTTTTCCACGTAGGCACGCGTGTGTGTTGTATGGGGTGGGGGGAGAAAATGAGTAAATAGGCAAATCTTCACCAACACTGTCAAGTTCCTTTTATTACATTGCAAAGCCTTCGGAATAATTTTATGGATAGCAGTGCACAGAAAAGGTCATACTTCGCAAAGTACGCGCACAAAGAAATATACGCTCGGGCAATTAAAGCTTTGGGTGAGAGCTAGACGTTTTTCTACGCCGGTGGCACTTAAGTGGTTAAGTTCGTATTGTAGCTTTAGCGTCAAAGTATAGTATTATTGAATTCAATGCATTGTTATTGTTTGGAGGGGGGATGAAAATTATGATTGAATATTGAGTCGCAAATATTGAAAGTTTGATAAGCACTGTCTTACGAAATAAAACTAAAACAAATGTAAAGATTACTTATCTCTTAGAAATAGAGGGAGAGGCAGACGAACTGGGTCATAGATTAATTTCGAAGTGCAAACCATACCAAATCTTGAATTTTTGTGGAAAACTATATTAATCTTCCAATGGATCTCTAGATATTGATTTGGTTGTAGTAAGCTCGTGAATTGTTGGCTAACCATCCGTCTTTCTACTGTCAACCACCTTCGCTTATTACTTCAGTTCACTTTAAATGATAAATCTAATTAACATAACTGGTTTTTTTCCATAAGAAAATGGAAGTTGAAACCATGGACGTCTTACGGCATGGGCCAACTGGACCCTGGTCCAGAGCCTCGGCTCTATGGGGGCCTCATCTTTTTTTCAACTTAGTTTTAATAAGATCATGATCCGAATAATTCAAATGGTCAAATGTTATTCCTGTACTTATTGTCTGAAAAACTGAGAATTACGAACTATGTGTCAATTGGCAACAGTGGCAAGACTTCATCACTATGGGATGACCATTGTCCATGCCTAGGTCTAGGCTTACCACCTTACCCTGTCATTATTCATTTAGTCGAAAGGTGGCAATCAATCAAGCTAGTCTGTGCCTAAGTTTGCTAGATTGTTAGTCACGCACACATTTATTTGTTTTCGGTTACCTTTTGTACGTATATTTGATAACGTGTACTACTTTTAAAAGTTACAGGTGGGGCCTACTTTTGTATAGGGGCCCAGGGCCTCAAGAAATCTTAAGACATCCCTGGTTAAAACTAGCAATAACATCAAAGAAAACCCCTGATTATCTTCAAGAGAGAAACCACGTGTGAGGTAGCTTGTTACAAGCTAACCTCGGTCCTATCACGCGTTCTTACTACGCAACTAGCACTGTATAAAACAGATAACAATTGCGAATGGTTTATCTCTTGAAATTGACAACATTTTAGTTCACAGGACGTACAACCATGAATACCATTACAACGTTATCGAACACATAGCCAAATGAACGATTTCGAGCATGGTAACTTAATTGGGATGTGTGAAACTGGTTAGTCGTACAGAACAATTAGAGCACCGTCTATTCTAGGGGGTCTTCAACCCATAACCCGCTGATAGCGTTTTAGTGGCCTCTCCTTTAAATTTGAGGCAATTTCAAAAAAAAGTTGCATTGTCTGCTTTTTGTAATAAAAAAACGCCATTTTTCTGTTATTCTTGATACTAGCTGGTATACCCGTTCTTCGCACGGGTGAATTGAAAATTTAAGCAATACAGACTGAAGGATAAAGAAGTTTTTAATGAGTTAATTTTACGTGAATTGTGTAAATTAAACAAAAAGAAAAAAAGCTTTTTGCATATCTCAGCTGAACAAAAAAAACCATGTTTGCTAAATTTTAAGTCTGTAGATATAATAGCTGATAAAAAAGGGTTTTTTTACTTATAACGCCCCGTAATTCTCTTAAGGATCGATTTTTGTGAAAACACCTTCCTTCTGCTCAGCAAAATTAACACATTGTTACAAATTTTGTGTAATAAACGCATTAAAATAATGTAAATAATTTGTATCTGGATGTGTAATACGTTAATATTACTTTCTGATGCATTTATTTTATGTTAAATAGCTGTTACCCGTGACTTCGTCCACGTGGAATTTAACAAAAAAGTGTTTATTCAATTCACAGAGTTTACGAAAACTTAATAATTATATATTCCACGTAAAAGAAATACCTATGCTATAAGTATAGTGTCATTCTTCTACTTTGTGAATCAATGTTTCTTTTTTGTTTTATTTTTGTTTTCTTTGTTTTTTGTTGAGTAAAGTGTGAGAGGGACGCATGACCTTTGATACTGTCGATGGTGTGAGGACTGTAAAATCATTGCAGTGTTTGGAAATGAAATAAACAATAGAGGTATGAAATTGGCTTACCTCTATTTAAAAGCGCAGCCTTGTTAGAAGTCAAATGACTTAAAACCCAAAAACTTCCTAATTTAAGTTTAAATGCTGTCTATGTTATGGAAAAATAGATGTTGCTCAGTGTTCTTGAGAGAGAATGAAACCATTTTTTGGAATGAGATTATAAGCATTGAATGCAACAGTTCAAAACAGGTCTAAGTAGCAGTAGGGGGAAATGAATCTGCAAGCTGGGTGGGAGAGGGTCACGTGACCTTTGACACTGCCGATGGGGTGAGGACTGGGTACTGTGAAACGAACACAAACGAAGCCGCAAGCAAGGGGTAAGAAAAATGCATGACCTTTGACAGTATCGATGGTGTGAAGACTGTTAAATTCATTAGTAACAGACATGAACGGGAAAAATCGCGAGTGTCAGTAACCTAATTAAATATTTTTTTCTATAATTAAAGTAGCCTAAGTTATTCCTTATAACAATAGCTATCTGCCAGGGAAAGTTTCGTCAAAATTAGTCCAGCCGTTTCAGAGATTAGCCGGAACAAACAGACTGACTGACAGACAGACAGACAAAAATTTTGAAAATTGATTTTTTCATATAAGTATCGTATATACTTAAGATGCATTTAGTAAAAAGCTTTTAATTTCAAATTATACACAGACACTTCATTTTTATTTATATGTATAGATGTATAGATTTAAAACATATCACTGATGTCTTTGATATCCCTTTGTAATAAAATTTTCTGAAAATGTGGAATTTTTCAAAAATTTCACCAAATCTTAAATAATTTTAAACATAAAAAATCTGACTATGCCTAAAATCTCAAATATTTTTGAAAAAAGGTAGATTTTTATCTTTAACAGGTTTTCAAAGTATTTTAATTTGACTTCCATTTAACTTTTCTGAAACCTGTATATACATATATTTATATATAAACTGTAACACCATCTCTTCCCTAAGAATCAGTTGTAAAACATAAGCCTCCCTTTTTTTTATAAATATAAAACTCCCTGACTACAGTATTTTTTTTGACAGTCGTGTGGCCCGCAGATCACTGTGAATTTCTTGGTGTAGCCCGCGTATTATTGTAAATTTATTAATTTGGCCCTCGAGTGTAAAAGGTTAAAGACCCCTAGTCTATATCATACAGGATTCTAGCAGCAATGGTTGTTGTAAGGAGTTCATTGGTGGAATAAAGGTTATGGAAGGCCTAGGTGCACGAATACGAAGCAAGAGCGGATGATGGTACGATAGATCTGAATTGCACCAAACGATACCATTGTTCGCTATTCAACTTGCTGCCTCTTCCATACCTCATGGTCCTTAATTTTTGGATAGTGGGATTTTAATATGGCTACCTTTAACCCCACAACAGCAGTAATGTTGTCTAAAAAAGGTGTCGTAGTCAATAATCAACTTGCACCACGTAGTGTTCAGAGACCCTTCAGCTTTGCAGCAGTTGACCATTGAATCCATGTGTTAACAGGCCGAGGACTTACAGTATCTATCAACCTGTATTTTATAGAATTACCCCAGGTATCCTTTGGTGTCTGTTATGATGGGGTATGGAGTGTTATCTTTTGCAATGCATCTCCTGTACTTTCCGAGTTATTGAAAATACGTATGCGGACGATTAATAATAGTAGCAAAAATTAAAGTATTCTGAATTGTTTTGTGCAGCAATACCTCTGGGAAAATAATTTGCCAATGTTCAAGTCACAAATATTCGAAGGATTTTTAAAATCCTTGTAGTCCACCGATCTTTTATCGTCATAAAATAATGTACCATTTTAACAGTCATGTTTAGTACGTGATTGAAGATTAGGGATGGCGATCTGAGATCGAATAATCGATTTCTTGAACCAAAAAATATCAGTTTTTTAAATCGATATGTAGCACTGAATCGATTCAGTGCATCGGTATTTCATCCTAGAAAATCATCATTGTTTTGGTAAAAACCATAAATATTATTTACAGTTAGTTGAATGTACTATCTTTAAAACCCGTAATATTACGGTGTTGGCAGTTAAAGGGTCAATTTATTGGCAAGAATAAAAAAACTACTTATCAAGTTTACTCAATAGCCATGATGTTTATGAGTATCGTGGGATCATCTGATCTTTATGAGCGCCTTTTTTCGATTGCCAGCAGCATCGCAAGTGATGAGCGGAACCCACTTGGATCCCAGTAGACTTGACAGACTGTTGTTTTTAAAAAGCTTAGATATCAAGCATTGGGAACTATAAGCTATATTATCTATTTTTTAATGTAACAAATACATTTAGAAAATAAATGACTTATTTTCTACCTGATATTTTGTTATGGTTATAAAAATAATTGTAATTGTCGATTTCTCCGAACTAAAAAATTCCCTGATTTTACAGATAAGATATCGTTTATTATGGTATCTTTCTTGTTTTTCATAAAATGGATTTATATTTACAATGTAAATGCAGACTTGAAAAAAAATCAATTTTTTAGAAATCGATCTTTTAAACCTCGTTTTTTTTTGTGAATCGATTCATCAGGGTACGACTCGAATCGATTTAAAAATCGATCTTTTTCGGAAAGAATCGCCATCCCCATTGAAGATCTCGAAGTTATTTCGCTCGCCTAGATCTTGTGCGATACACTTTTATTAAAAATAAACTAATATCTATATATAAGTTTTTTTATTTTTTGGATTCGCATTTGTAGACCTCAAAATCTGTACCTATCGGATATCTGAACTTAAAAACTCCTGTAACCGTTGTTTCCTCTTCTAACTTTGTACCCACTTGATAAATTTCATTCTGCATGCAAAAGGTGTGAAAAGTAATCGTTAATATTTCCTTTTCGATTTCAGATAAGACAGAGACGATGCGGGTCGCTGCCCATGAGCGACTGGGTGAGGTCCTGCGAATTCTGCGCAGCATCCTGGAGAAATATCCTCCCATCCAGTCCACGGAGTTGCTCATGACGGCTGGCACGCTCATACAGCAAGTCAAAGGTAATTTGCCTCATTTCTGTTGGAGAGAATTTTTAATGTTTCTTGCTTGAAATAGTAAGCTATGGTCTGAAAACAAAATTTATTAAATAATACTAATTTTCATTTAAAAAAGACATGAATGATTGCATACAAAATAAATTATGTACATTTTTATTTAAAATACTTATAAAACTAAGTTGTTTTTTTTTTTTAAAAAAAGGATATCACATAAAATGCAAAATCAAAGTAATTAAAAAATGGAGAGTGGGTTAGAAGGAAAATTAAAAATACACAAAACGCAACTAAGGTGTTGAAATCAATAGATTTATGATATAATATTAGAGAACTTAAGCAAAAGAAAGCAAATGAAAATGATTTCATTAAAACTTTAAAATTCGTATTTATTTATGATGTGAAAATGATGTATAGATTCGCAGTTTTTAAAAAAGTCTCAACAAAGATTTTTTTGCCCTACAGACTCATTCACACATCAAAGTAGAGGCTAAAAATCCCTATGTCAGGGTACTGTGTAAAGGCCTTAGCACACACACACACATATTTGGAACAACCGTTTCGGCAATACGTTCTGGCATCAGCAGCGTTCTTTCATCACATTGAAAAATTACTCGCCGATATTTTTGCTTCGGATAACGAACATCCAATATTGTTTTTATTATTATTATTATTATTTTGCTTGCGCTTTTTTGTTGACGGTCGTAAACAGAAATGGAGCTCCATTCTGCTTAAAATATTATACACCATTCAAGCAATTCTTTCATTTCACTAGGGAAAAGTTGACTGGAGCCGTTGCTATGGCAACTAGGTAGAAATTGTTCAGAATGGTTGCTTTCAAGGAAAATTGCTCTAAATAAATGTACACGTGATAAGGTCTTAAGTAGCATGCCTGCTCAGATAGGGTTGTCACTTGACTGGGGTTCAGCCCTCCTGTTGCTGTGTAGTGCAACGCCTATTAAACAATATATCAATCAACTAAACCCTTTAAGGTATCCGCCTACGTTCGGAACCGTGATTTAAAAAACGCGCATAAATGGATAAGTTTTCATGATATTTAGTATCCTTTAGATTAGAATACATGTATAATATTGTTTCAAGGACATTATGACAAAAAAAATTATATAAATAAAATATTTTGGCAAAAAAAGTTAACAGAATAACTTTTTCCAAAACTTTCTCCTTTTATAAAAAAATGCTTCTATACTGATAATATTTTGCTTGTATAAAGTAAAGACTTCTTCAGAGAGTCTGAACCAGGAGTTTTAAAAAATTATTTGCAGAGTTACCCCCAGTTGAAATAATTATCGGCGTTTTTTTCTTAAAATTTCTTTCCTCTATTGTAGTTAAATATGGATAAATCCACTTCTAAGTTATATATTTCAAAAATACTAGTTCAGCCTCTGTACAGAGGTCCGAGGTATATACAAACAAAGTATTATAGTAATAGAAGTATTTTCCATAAAAGGAGAATGTTTTGAAAATGGGTGCTTCTATGTTCATTTTTTATCAAAATATTGTACTTAAATAATTTTTTATTGTAATTATATTCTTAAAACAATTTTATATACGTTTTCTAATCAAAGTGAAACTAAGTATCATAAATATTATCCATTTATACGCTTTTGCAAAATCACGGTTCCGAACGTAGTCGGATACCTTAAATGTTCTCCTTACAGAAGTTGCGTTACATATAATTTATCGATTAGCATTAAGAAAAGTCTATTACACAATAAGTTAATTCTAATGTAAATGTAATTTTTTTAATGTAAAAAATCAAAAAATTGATAGAAATATTAAGTTCTTCCCATATATTTTTTATGAATTGAAATTAAGTAGAATAATTTATGTACATTATATTCTAAACTAGCGGTATTCAATCTTTGGGTTGCCGAAAATTTCCTTGAAGTCGAAAGGTGAATGTAGAAATTGTAAATAAATTCACTTTAACACAAATCTATTGTTGAGAAACTTGTTCGGGAAAAAACATTGGTTATTCAAATGAGAACTGTCCCAAGCAGGGTTAATCTGGCTAAAAGTTTGAAACCACTTTTCTAAATCATACTTGTTTCTAACGTTAAATTGTTAAATGTATAGTGATATTTCAAAAGAATCGTGGCATCATATTAATTAGACATAAATAATCACTACTATTAAGCATTAATTTCCGAGAATCAGAGCGCAGATTTAATATCTGCATCCGTTCTTTACTTGAAGTTTCAAATCTTTGTTTTGGATTAGGATTAAAAAAAAATTTGGTCTGATGGTCTGATCAGATAATTTTGCAAGAACAGTCATTTCATAGTCAAAGTACTGCATTGCTTTCCTTTTTATCCATTGAATTTATCTTCCATGTGATATCCAAGAAATGATTTTATGCAAATTAGACGCTTTGTATTCAGTGCATAGAATTTTGATGACTCCAAACAAACATTTTAAACCATTATCAATGCTGTGTACTTGTATAGTTGTAAATTGTATTTATTTTATTGAGAACCGATTTTAAAATCTGGATTTAAACTCGTAAAGGATGTGAAACGGCAGCTGTGTAAAAAATTTTGTGTCATCGTAATTGATGATGTATAAAATAAAGCTCTGTACTAAGACATAACAAATGTATATGTCTTAGGTTATCCTTTAGAACAGTGCTCCGCAACCTTTCTATCGCCACGGACCGGTCAACGTTTGATAATTTTACCGCGGCTCACTGAAGGAGGGGACGTTGATTGTTTATATCTTAGATTGCTTTTATTTAATAATTTTAGTTTAGTTGTATTTCAATGAGCCTTCAGAATAAAATACTGTTACACCAAGAAATTAATATTAAATTATTTAACATGGTGTATAAAATGATTACCGTAAAACCTTAGAGCAGGGGTGGCGAACCTTTACGAATCAGCGCGCCATTTTTTTCTAAAGAAATGCTTAATGAGGCATAGACGTGCGTCAAATAGTTTTGGCTTGTGATTATTGGGAAAATAATAAAACGAAATACTAACAACAAAAAGCTCTTTATTTACTACAGAAATACACATTTTGTATTTTACAGTAGTTAATGTTTTAGTTAAACGTGCAATTCAAATTATATAAAGTAACATTAGTGGGATTTCTGATCTTGCAGAATATACGATAAATAAATTATATTAGGATTGGTTAAGATGTTACTTTTAGAAAAATGTATGCTGTGAATTGGAGTTATCTGTCAAATGGTTTCTAAGCGAGTCTTTAATGTTATTCATCCCTGAAAATAATGACTCGAAGGCAGTAGCGCACACAGAAATTTTTCAAGGGGGGATCCGGGGTCGAAAGTTCACCATTCTTGTATCATGCTCCTTTTGATTTTGTCGATTTTCAGGAACAAAACACAGTAAAAAACTAATTATTGAATAAATAATTAGCATTAATTAATAAAATTAATCATTAATAACAAATACTAGATTAAGTTTTACGTACTATATACGTAGAATTACGAATAATCAATCGGAAAAAAATTAAGGGCTTTGGGGGGTCCTGACCCCCAGGACCCCCTTGTGTGCGCCCCTGCTCGTAGGCATAGATGGATGAAAATAAGGTTAAAATAGCATGAGCCTGCTTTTTCAAACAGTTAAACGTATCTAGAATCGAATTTAATGTTTCCAAAATCTCCATTTTTACTTAAATTGCTTGTTAATCTTACTATTTCAATCAATTCTAACTTTTTCCATGTTTCAATAAATTTTTAAATCCATATTGAACTAGGCTAGAAACCAATAAGTTGTATTTTAAATTCTTCAATTTCCAACCAGTCGAGTTGGCGCAAGTTTGATTTATCGAATGATGTCACATCAGGATATAGAATAAACTTGAGCGTTTCTCTGATAATTCTTTGAACTGAGAAAATCTCACTTAAAATTCCTTGATTGAAGAATCAATCGCGGTGGATGGTTTTGATCGGTGGCGTGCCCAAAATATTGTGCCACGTGCCATGAATGTCACGCGTGTCAATGGTTCACTATCCCTATCCTAGAGAAATACACCACAGTATATAAAATGAAAATAATTTAATGTTCCTTGTGCGGACAGGCACTATTTGGTCCACACGGACCGGGGGTTGCAGATCACTGCTCTAGAACAGGGAACCCGGACCAGGCGTACATACTGTGCACAGTGGCGTTGTAACCGCACAGGCGTGCAAAGTGGAGCTGTAACTATGACATGCAAAAACTTATTGAAAAATTTATAAATTTTTGAAAAGATGATAAATATCCATTTTTTACAATTTTTTGAATTGAGGTTGTCAGACGAAAAAACCTCAAAATTTGAATCAAAATATGTTTGGGGATGAATGTTTTCTGCTATGAACATAATAAAATAAATATCACTCACACAAAACTAGCTGATGGGAACCTATAATAAGTTAATTTTGTTAGCATCTGCAAGAGCTAATCCTAATGTAGATGACTTGGTAAAAAAGTAGGAATTCAAAAGCCTCATTAAGTAAATGCTGAACGTTTCGTAATTATTTTGAATTAAGTACATAATACATATACACTTTTACTTTTTGAGCAATGAGTATGAAGAGTTGTATAATTTGTACATTGGGAAAGCTAGTCCGCCGTTAGGCGTACAGAGAGAGATCTACTCCCCCTAGTATTTATAAAAAATTTTATTAGTAATATTTTATCATGGAAAACCCCTTTACATTCCAACTGCGAACCCCCCTCCCCCCAAACACAATTTTTTTTCCTTGTGAATTACTCCCTGAAAATTTGTATAGATGTCAAGTTCAAAGTAAGGATGGCGATCTGAGATGGATTAATCGAAAAATCGATTTCTCGGACCAAAAAAAAATCAATTTTTAAATATCGGTATGTAGTACTGAATCAGTGAATCGATATTTTATCCTTGAAAATCAACATTCGATTTTTTTCTGTTTTGGTAAAAACCATACAAAACGAAAAATTTAAATACTATTTATCGCAAGCAGTTGTGCACCTGAAGTATGATCTATGCTTTACTGGCCAGAACAAAAAAACTCTATTTATCATCGCGTTCACTCAATAGCCATGATGTATATGAGTATCGTGGGATCATCTGTTCCTCATGAGCGCCTTTTTTCGATTGCCGGCAACATCGCAAATGATGAACGGAACCGCTTGGAACCCAGTAGACTTGATAAACAGCTGTTTTTAAAAAGTTTAGATATTAAGCATTGGGAAATATAAGCTATATAATCTATTTTCTAAACTTTTTAATGCAAGAAATACATTAATAAAATAAATGTCTTCTTTTATACCTGATACTTAGAAATGGTAATAAAAATAATTGAAATTGTCGAATTCCCTGAACTAAGAAATCCCCTGATTTTACTGATACGACAATGTTTATTATGGTATTTTTCTTGTTTTTCATAAAATGGATTTATATTTACATTGTAAATGCAGAAAAAATCGATTTTTTAGAAATCGATCTTTTAGACCTCGATTTTTTGTGAATCGATTCATCAGTTATGATCAGAATCGATTTAAAAATCGATCTTTTTCGCATAGAATCGCCATCCCTAGTTCGAAGCAGTACTTTGGAGCAACGATAACTGATTCTTTATTCAAGCAACCTTGAAATAAAACAATATTTTAAATTTTATCCTGTGAAAATTTTTAAGAAATATAAAAAAAAATTCAAGTCTTGAAAAATTCTCAGAAATAAAAATAAAAAAAAATTAAAGTACACAATAAATTTTGAGAATTTAAATACCTTTAAAATGTAAAATTCTAGTAATGCCTTTTTCCCACTGGAAAAAAAAATCCCCCACCCCACTTTTAGAATAATTCAATACAACCTTGGCTCGTATTCAAGGTTCATTTTACATTTCAAAGAAGTGCACGGTTTTTTGAAAATATGTGCAATAGCCATAAAGTTATAAAACTATGCTGAAATTTCAAAGCATTTATCGCGGAATTACACAATATTTTTCAATACAAACATTTATTTAAACATATAATGAAAGGAAAAATGTTTTAAATACTTTTATTACCCCTACAATTAGTTCGTAAACAAGAAGAAGAAAAAAAGAGTTCCTCCGAGCATAGATTTACTTATCACGTGACTTCAGAAAAAAATATATAAAGGGAAATAATTATCGTCTGCCGAGGAATAATTATAATTTTTTGCTCATATTTCTCGGAAGAAAATTTCACCCCGAACTAATTTTAGACATTATGCTACCGAATCGCTTAAAATATGTATTTTTTTATAAATTATTAGCTATCGAACTTTCCTCGTCAGTTACTTTTATTTTTCGATATAAATTTAAAATATAAAAAAAAAATTAATAGCAATAAAAAGAAGTTCATTTTATTTCAGGCTACATAGAACACGCTATGAACACATCCAGTTTTAAAATACCTTTCTTATGTGTTAGCTTAGGAGAATTTAAATGCCACGTTTTATATCATGTAGTTGTGTCGTATAATTACATATTCTTACCACTTTTTTTCACGAAATTTTTTGTTCTCTTTTAAAGCTTTAACTTGCTTTTATTTAAAAATACTTTCAGCACAGAAAGAAATGAAACCAGAAATTCGATAATGAATGGTTTTGACAATTTCAAAATGTGTTTTTGGATTCCCGAATACAGTGACTGGCATTCAGAGAGGGTGTATATTTGTCAACTTCTTGGAAATTCCCACTTTGTACCGCAGAATGAATCTTGGGATTTCGTTGTGGGTGGTCTGAAATCTTAATTATTCGCATTAGCATCGAGAACAAGGGAAGCATTAAGATGCCCCCGCTGAGGTTCTGTGAAGAATTTCCCCGAAATGTGTCTGTTTGTGAGCAATGAAGATAAGTTTTTGCTGGTAGAAGCAAATTTGGGGGAGGGGAGAATGTGTTTTTTCTTTCTTGGCTTTTTTTTGGCTGTAATATTATGCTGACCAGTTTTTTTACTATGAAAATGAGGACGTGCACGCGCGAAAATTTTAAGAAAAAGTTGCAACTTAAGGTATCCGACTACGTTCGGAACCACGATTTTGCAAAAGCGTATAACTGGATAATATTTATGATATTTAGTGTCACTTAGATTAGAAAATGTATATAAAATTGTTTTAAGAATAGTACTACAATAAAATATTATTTAAGTACAATATTTTGACAGAAAATGAACATAGAATGACCCATTTTCAAAATATTCTCCTTTTGTGAAAAATGCTTCTATTAGCATAATATTTTGCCTATTTATAGCTTAGACCTCTGTACAGAGGCTCAGCTAGAATTTCTGAAATATATAACTTAGAAGTCGGTTTATCCATGTTTTACGACAACAGAGGGGAGAAATTTTAAGAAAAAAACGCCGATAATTATTTTAATGGTTTGTAACTCTGGAAATGTGAATTTTTCAAAAAAATAGTTCAAACTCTCTGGAGAAGTCTTTATTTTATGTAAGCAAAATATTATTATTTTAGAAGCATTTTTTATAAAAGGAGACCATTTTGAAAAAAGGTTATTCTAAGTAACTTTTTTGCCAAAATATTGTATTTAAATAATTTTTTTTCTCAAAATGTTCTTAAAACAATTTTAAATGTGTATTCTAATCTAAGTGATACTAAGTATCATGATAATTATCTATTTATGCGCTTTTTTAAAAATCACGATTCTGAACGTAGTTGGATACCTTAAATATATGAAACATTTTATTAATTCAAACAAAAATACACTAATTACGCTTACATCCCTTTTAATTATTTACTCAAACGAGTATTTTCCCACTGAATATTTTTTTTTCTCGATAGATCATTTTTTAATACATCGGAAATTTCGAAGCAAAAAATATCCTTTATGTTGTGTTGTACAGTAAGTGTTACAGCTAAAGTATCAACATTCCATCTTGATTTCTCACTTGTCCAAAAATTATTACCAACTCAAAAAACTCTTTCGATTTCTGCATTAGTTCCAAGCATCACAATATAAATTCAACAAGTATAACTAAATTATCATATGGAAAATATTCGCTTTTGAACACTTATTTCCACCCATCTTTTATCAGTTTCAGCATGCTGATTTACCAATTGTTCCAATTTATTAGAATTTAGCTATACATTCAGTCTTCTAATTTATTCAAACAGACAACTGTCATCGATTTTAATATGAGGCATTTCTTTGGATAAAAACTCACACAATTTTCTATATCTGCCCAATTTACTTGCGATGGAATCAAAAAACGCCATGGAAAACTGTTATTGCCTGTGATATTTGTTTCAGACCATTCTTCGACATGTTGGAGACATGTTTGGTTCATCTTTAAATAGAGATTAAGAGATCAGTGTTAAAATATTGAAAAGGAGGACAAGCAGGAGGACACTTTTCGAGGTAGGACAGAACCTATAAAAGGACTGTCCTCCCTAAAAGAGGACGGATGGTCACCTTAGTAATATTCCATTTAGTTGCTTCTGTGTCTTGAAACATCTTTGAGCAATTATACCTCTCCTTCAAGGTTTTTCTTTGAAAGAATTTCAATGATAGTGTTTATTCTTCAGCCGAGTGGTTATGGTCACGAACTTGTGGCCAGCGAGTTCGAATCCTTTTGCCACTGAAAACCCACCTGTAAAGGGGCTGATGCACGTTAAACTGTAATGGCTCAGTCGTCATGTTGGCGGGGTGTGGATCATAGGAGATTGAGGATGGCAGATCAGGTGTCGCCCTCGTTACTTGATCGAGGTTCAAAGTTAAAAGGTCCGTTTCACCAATAGTCGTCGCGTTGCTTTGGAGTGCTACGTTAATAATCGCTCAGTCATTCATTCTTGTAAATGGATAATTGTTAACTATTTTCAGTCACACTTTGGCGATTTACTTTGCATCAAGAGCACATATTGATGTTGTTTTAGAGCATCTATCATCAATAAATACAGTGGAATAGTAAATACAAGCCAAACTGAAAAATTCGAATTCGATTTAACATCAAAGTCTTTTTTTTTGTTGTTGTTGAAGTTTAAGTATATTTTAAAATTATTTTTATATAAAATTTAAAATTCGTATAAAATTATAATCAATTTTTTTATATATCAATTGTAAATAAAATTTACAAATTAGTTTTATTATATTCCAGGATATAATTATGAAGACGAAAAATCTGATCCATCGAACTTTTTTGATGCAATCGACCAACTAGCCTTAGCATTTAGCAGCAGGTAAGAAATGAGTTATTTTTCTTGTAGCTGTGTTTTTTGTGAGTTTCATATACGGAATTTAATAAAAAATTTAAGAATACATACATCTCATCCTCTTTTCTTAAGGTTCACACAATCAGTACAATATATCCCAGTAGATGGCGCCACTATAAGACAGTGTAGTTATGCAATTTGTTGTATTTTTAATAAATCCTTTTTTCCTTGGGTAGAGATGGGGTGAGAGATAATCCAACACAAATAGTTTGCTGTCAACACGTTTAATATATGTTCTCGTTGAATGTTTGAAGGGAATTTGCAGGAAATTAAAAATATATGTATCAAAACATTTCCTTGAAAATTTCTAGGTATTTAAACTTCAAAAACGTTTCATTTGTTTATAAACGATTTTGATCAGTTACGAATTCTTCTCGAATTATTTAATAATTCCATAAATTTTGGAAAATGTGATGGTGTTCTTTTAAATTTCTGGAATTGTTCACTTATACCCACGAGATTAAATTGATTCATAACAATAGTTTCTTTTTGACTTTTTTTCTGGTAATATTGTTTACTTAAATTAAAGAGTTCGTAATATATAATTAAGCATAATTCCAGTTGGAATCCTTCATTTTTGTTTTTGTTGCACGAAATTTTTTGTTATAGTAAATAGCGCATTGGATGGTGCTCAATTTTTTGAAACACCTTGTTGGAAAATTTGATTTTTTTTGATAAATCTATTGTCATTTGTTGTTTTTGATTAAAAAAAATTGTTTGCTATAATTACATGCGTCCGATATATGGTACTAATATTTACTGATTCGTTTCAACAAAAACTGTGAGAAATTGATTTTTTCAGTAATATCATTATTAAAAAGAAGTCATTTATCTTGTATGCTGATTTTTGGAATCTAATAAAATGTATTCCAACGTGTCAAATGGTGGAGAGCTATACTCAGAGGCAGTAGTGCTCATAGGAATTTTTCAAGGTTGGAGGGGGGATCTGGGGTCGAAACCCCACCATTCTCGTATCATGTTCCAATTTGCCGCCCAACATATTTTGATTTTTAGGGAACAAAAAACAGTAAAAAATTATTGAATAAATAATTAGGATTAATTAATAAAATTAATTATTAAAAACAAATATTTTATTACATTTTGCGTACTACATATAATTATAATCGATCGGAAAAAAAATCAAGGGCTCTAGGGGATCCGGATCTGGCCCCTCTCCTTGTGTGCGGCACTACTCAGAGGTATATATATTTTCAACGCGTCTTCGCCAAAGATAAAGACCTAATAGAACATATATCATGGTGTAACTTAAAGTGGGCCGCAAAAAAAAAAAAAAAAAAAAAAAAAAAAAATTCAGGTTGTAATATTAATTGTGGAGCTTTTTTCTAACTCAAAAAATAAAACAATTTTGTGTCCTATTCTTTAGCGTTAGGTGAAGTGAATATTTATGCTTTTGAAGATCGTTATGTGTGGATAAATAGTTCTAATAACAATCTTCTTTTTTGTTTTTATTGTTTTTTTAATTGTTTTTATTCAAACTAACAAATAGGATATCTTTTTTTTAAAAAAAATCGATAACTATTATTAAATTCTATTTCGTTTGCTTACAAAATATCTTATCTAGTTTCGTCCAAGCTTTTATTTTTAAGGCTATCTTAGGCTAATGTTAAGGAATAGGGGCGGAATATTCTTTCAAATATAAAAGTACTCAAACATAAATATTATTTTCTGGATACACTATCCTGTAGAGAATCACTTATTTTATCAGAGTTGACACATTTTTTTCTTTTATAAAATGCGTTCTGTATTTTTTTCCCTATACCGTAATGCTAAATGAGCTATTCCTTCACATTTTAAAAGGAAAAACTAATTATTTTTTAAATATTTTGAAATTTTAAAAACGCCATATTATAAACAAATGCATGAGTAACAGTGTCACAAATTTTATAAAAATGGAGGCATTTTTTCTCTCCGAAAATGTGCTCCGCGTCAAGTCCACGCACTCGTACATATGACGAAACAGCCTTAAAATAACATAATCAGAAAATGACGATTGGCAATTATAGAAACAAAAACACTTTTAAATCTTATTTAATTGCATTCATACAGAGGTATCAAAAATGAAACAAGAACGGAATTTCTATTGAGCAGTATGAGCTAAAAATTAAAACATGAAAACCCTTCACATTCCAGGCTTAAAATGATCGTTAATAGAAGAGTTGAATTTTATTACGAAGTTCGCAAACAGGAATTTGAATATAATAATATAATGTATTTGAATATATATATAATATATATTTGTTACCACATAAAGTATCTCTTCTGAAGCACAATCCCTCATCTAAAACTTGATTAGTACAAGAAATTAAAAAAAAAAAAAATTAAGGTCACTTCCCCCTTCCCCCCCTGCATAGGTCAAAAAAGAAATTTTTGTTTTAGTTACTTTTTACTAAATAATTACAATTAATATAAATATTTATATACGTATGACAGAATCGCAACATTAAGTGGTAATTAATTTTTATTAATTATCATTAAAGTATCGTATTGTCATCCAAAACAATCATGTATATAAAATTTCAGTTCAACTGAATGCTTTAAAATGTGAGAAAGAAACCTTTTAAAGTTTTGACTCAAGTCACCAGAAATGATGTCAACGTGGCTGTATCTGTAATTCTTTGAATAATTAGTTGTAATCAATTTAATTAATTATAATTAAATTACCGTATTGTCATCCAAAATAATCGTGTATAAAAAATTTCAGCTCAATTGAGCTCTTTAAAATGTATTTTTTTGACGATAAAAAATTTGAACAAGATTTAGGGAGATTGTGAACTAATAGAAGGAATTGAATAAAAGAAAGCTGGCGAACAACACACTTTCATGTTTCCATGTATTACAATAAAATTCCTCATCTTTTTTCTTTTTTTGGGCTTTCCTCTTGTATGTTTCAAAGTATATGTGCATAAAATATAGGACCGTGCAATTCCACGAAGCAGGAATGCATACCTTTCGAATTTTCTATACACCATCAAAAAAAAGAAAAATATTTGATCTAACCTATCTTGCCCCAAATCTAAGCCATCGCGTAATTCAAATCCAATGTCACCTGTCCACATATTCTTTCTCAACCTTTATGCAACACCTGGTAACGCGATATACACGGAGCACTTTCCTCAAAAAAACTCTCTGCTCAATGCCCAGAAGTCGGAAAAATCCATCCATAAATAAAACAAAAGACCCTCCTTCATTCCGAAGGGATCCGTCATGCAGTCTGCTGCAAGCAAAGCCACATCCTTTCGGGGGGACAGTCGACAGAACGCGGAAGAAGCAGAAAGAATGGGCCGCCTAGCAAAGAGAGATGGCCCGCGGCAGTCCTAACCTACATTCCACTCTCGCTTTCGTCCTTCCGATGGATGAGTTCAAACTGTGGGTCCGTTTTGGATGAGAATGGTCAGAGGTCAACTGGATGACCCGTTTTGAGGTTCGCGTTCAAGGCGGATGGGAATGAGAGTGGTTGAGGATGGTTTTTAATAAGATGTATTTGATCTCTCGATTGCTGTGTGATGTTGTGAAATGATTGGTGAGCTCTTGAGAGCAAATGTCGAATTTTAAGGCACCGGTACTTTTTTTTAACAGAATCATCGTCAGAAAATTTAATAGTTAACTAGTTATTACAATTTTGTGGTCATGACATTTAATGCGCGATTGATGATGTTTCAAGTCGTGCATTTGTGAGTCCTAATTCTACAAAAGGACACATAGTCAGGATTGGATTTCGCATTAGATCAATTTATTCTATGACCTAAAGGGCGCTGTAGTCGGGAAGAAATTCTCAAAAATAAATGTATAAATACTTACAATCGAGGGATTACCCTCCACTTTGGGGGATAACTCCTTTAGCCATCGAAAAGTGAAAATTACAAAGAAGTCGAATTTATACAAACTCTATCATTTACTTTTTTTCCTCTTAATTTCTTTTAATATTAAAAAAAAACTTAATTAAAATACATACAAAATATTATGCTTGGTGGCACAGCGGCCGCAATAACGAGTATAACACTCGTTATTGCGGCTAATTCGTACACTGACGCAGTTAGTAGTAGATCAGAGGTGCGGCACGCGTGCCACAATGTGACACAGCTGAGTTGTAAAAGTGGCACGCGAAGACTTATTAAAAAATTTAAAAGGTAATAATAAATACTAATTTTTTTTTTTACTGTTTTATTGAAAGGTGGTTGTCTCAGACGAAACAAAACATCAAAATTTATTTTAAAAGGACTTAATTAAATTATAACAGAAAATTATAATGTAGACAACACTCCATTGTTGTGTGAGTTGGTTTCCCAAAAGAAGTGTTTTCGTGAGATCCTGGAATTTGAGGGAGAGTGTTTTAAAATATCTGGAAGAAAACAATGAACTGCCCAGTGAGTGCTTGCTTCTCAAGAATGAAGTTAGGCTTTGATATTTAGTGTTTCTAACCGATGCTATTAGACATTTAAGTAATTTGAATTTAAAATTACAAGGAAACGATTGTTCTTTTCCAGTCCTGATTGATCATATATTTTCTTTTTGTTTGCTTTTTTATTGTCTCGGTTTTGGAGAAAAAAAGAGCAACAGTGAGGCACACCAAAAACATGCCTCTTCGTGAACATCTTTGAGAACTAATTCTAATGTAAATGACCCTATAAAGATTCTACAAATTGAAAAAACTACATTAAGAAAGTTTACTACCTGTTTAACCCTTTATCTACCGACGGTACTTATAAGTACCACTCAGTTTAAAATAATGTAGAGTAACCAATTTTACGAATATTCTGACAATACTCAGCAGGAGTATTCTTTGAAATCTACTCTTCCAAGATATATGGCAGCACGGGCTCTATGATGAGTATTTTAGCGGGGAAGGCGAATAGTTTTATAGCAGAAATAGCGTTTTCAGCGGATTGCAAAGATTATCATTTTTGTCCCGAAAAAATATTTAATGTCAAAACTTGAGTGCCTTATTTTTTTTTATTTATTTATCTTTTGTTGTTGTTAATGGGGACCTTAGAAAATGATTTGTCTCTTTATTTTAAGTGAACAGTGTATATAATTAATTTTACTGTGGAATATTTTTAATTAATTAGCTCTAACGGGTTAAATTTCTCAAAGTTGAGTATTTTGTTTATGTATATCCCTTAATTTTCAATGTAGTGATCCAAAAAACAATATTGCATGAAAAAAACTGCAGTAAATCATAATGTGGTAGATAAAGAGTTAATAATTATTTAGAATTAAAAATTTTTCCGGTTACTCAGTTTTATTTTATACCTAACCTAACTGAATGAAACTGAAAAGAAAATGAACAGCAAAACTTAAGTTCGTATATAGATTTTTGTCTTATTATATTATTTTTAAATTTCTACTACTTATATAGATTTGCATAAAATGTGGGCTATTTATAAAAAAAATTCCATAATAAGCCTATAAGTATAATTTTTCTCTTTTTCATATTCTTTTGTTTGTTGGAAAAATTGGAAGTGGAACGCGTATTTTTTTTTATTAGATTGTGGCACTCTTCCCAAAAGTTGCCCAGCCAGTATGGTGGCTATGACCCTCGGCTTGTAACCGAGTGGGTTCGGGTTCGAATCCCGAGTAAGACTTGGTTGTATCTTCGGGAAAGAAGTCGATCTTTCGCCTGAAATGGATTCGTCTTGAAAGGAAAAGCAGCGCATCTCTTCTTGTTATATGCTGGGATCATCGTTTGTAATAAAAATCTGTATTCTTCTGTGGTTGTGCTATATGTTATCTGTTCATCTATCTCACGTCTTTCGTATGTATCCCAGTAATAAACACACGACAACAATAACAACTCTTCCCAAAAAGGTTGGCCACTCCTGCAGTAGATAGTCGCGCATTGTACACTAGGGGAAAGTTATATCGTTCATCATATATTTACGTAGTATACCATCGACCAGTTCATCAATTGAAAAACTTGAAAAGACCAAATGCCACGATATTCAGCCAATAGTGAAAAACTGTTCCCTCACATTCGCAAACACAATAATATTGTTCATGCATACGGCGTCTTTTGCTTTGGCAAAACCGGTTGACGGTATAACACTCAATACCGTTTATTAATAATAATTTTTTTTTTAAAAATATTATTACTGCAGCAAAATCGGTAAACTATCAACTTTTATTTCATTGTTCAAGTTCATTCTGAGAACGTCAAAAAACTTACCATTTTAACTGTTTAAGTTTTTAATTTAGTTGGTTTCCAATACTTTTACGCTTCCCGTATCCCCCTGTTTTTTTTAATACCTATGCATTTTGCCTCCATATAGCCCTCACTTTTAACTCTCAATTTCCTCTACTATTCTCGTAATATAATTGGACTCCTAAAGTCGAAAGGTTATGGTCTCGAACTCGTGGCCGGCCTGGTACTAGTGAAGACCCGCTGTGCAGAGCAACTGATGCATAGATAATCCGGCGAGGCTCAAAGTCCTCACGTTGCAGTGATGTGAAGGTTTTGAAAATAGAGTGTCTGCTCAGACAATTATGCCTTTTAAACACAGAATAAATACAAAAACGCTGGAATAAATGGTATCTGTTTCGGTTTATGTTAATCGTTCTGGGATTCTGATAATATAATTGTTTAGTTGATCACTTGAACATGGCACAAAATTACAAGGTCCGTCGTTAATTACCTCGTGTTTTTATGTGGGTGGTTAATAAACAATGTATCAATCAACCCGCTAATATATTAGTTTACATATAAAAAGGTCTTATATATTTACAAATTCAAAATGGCTGTCACGTAAGAGATAACACATTTTTTTTAAAAAAAATTTGAAGGTGAAAAAGTAAAAAAGCGCTTTAAAATATGCAGAAAGAACAGATAAGACTGTCTGGTCTAATCCTTATAAGGCAGTGTACAGAAAATTCCAAGGCGAAATGTTAGGTCAGGTATCCAAACTATTTCGAATGGTTGGCATTTATTAACACCCTAAAACATTGTTTTGCAATGATTGATAATCCAATTATCAACGTATTAAGAGATTACATTATGGAAAAATTTATATCTTCATAAAATGTAAGATCAAAAATGAAGCATATTAGTTAATTATATTACTCTACGCAAGGGAACAATCCGCGCTATCGTTTGGAAGTATTAAAACAGAAACCATTATTGAAATTAGAACAGAATTGTATTTGATTTAGTGATAATATGGGTGGGGTATTAAATTACATTCGGTCTTATCTCTGACACTGGCAGAAAAGCCTACTTGCAATACCTATGTTATTTTCTATTTAGTTGCTAATTGATGCATTTGTATCACTGGAAACGGAATGATTTATTATATATAGGTTATACGAGTTATCTTTGAAAATCTTTATGCCTCTTTCATGGTCGAGAGGTTAGGGTGCTGACTATATTAAAGAAAAGGGTTTCTCTTCCTTATAAGCCACAGGTATCTGTGTTGTAATGCATGAGTGGATTTTGAAACGCATAAAAATGACCAAACTAGTCTTCGTAACTATGTATTCAAGTAAAGGGTGTTTTTTTAGAGGTATATAGAACCTTAAATTGCAATAAAACAACAATGTATTATTCGATTGACATGAATTTTTTTTATTCGAAAGATAATCTTGTGGCATTACATTTTAAATATGATCTCTGGCACAGGACTGCCACGGCTGACTCGGATGTAGCCCAATCTGAACGTCCAATTTTCGATGACTTTTTCCAACATTTGTGGCCGTATATCGGCAATAACACGGCGAATGTTGTCTTCCAAATGGTCAAGCGTTTGTGGCTTATCCGCATAGACCAATGACTTTACATAGCCCGACAGAAAATAGTCTAGCGGTGTTAAATCACAAGATCTTGGAGGCCAATTCACAGGTCCAAAACGTGAAATTAGGCGGTCACCAAACGTCTTTCAATAAATCGATGGTAGCACGAGCTGTGTGACATGTTGCGCCGTCTTGTTGGAACCACAGCTCCTGGACATCATGATTGTTCAATTCAGGAATGAAAAAGTTAGTAATCATGGCTCTATACCGATCACCATTGACTGGAACGTTGTGGCCTTCATTGTTTTTGAAGAAGGATTCCACCAGCCCATACAGCGCACCAAACAGTAAGTTTTTCTGGATGTAACGGTGTTTCGACATACACTTGTGGATTAGCTTCACTCCAAATGCGGCAGTTTTGTTTGTTGACGTAGCCATTCAACCAGAAGTGCGCTTCATCGCTAAACAAAATTCGCTTATGAAAATCGGGAACAACGGCAATCTCGTTTTGGACCCATTCGACGAATCTCTATGAGGCGTGAGTCTATTCATGATGAATTGCCAAACCAAACTGAGAATAAATCCCTTGACAGCTGTTAAATCGGTCGCCATCTTAGAAAGTAATGCCAACTTAAACTTCTATACCTGGAAAAAAAACTCTTTATTTCAGGAATTTTTAGTATTTTATAATTTAAAGAAACATAAGTCTCTCAAGTTATTTCAGAGATTGATCTCGCATTTATTTTAGCAACAGATTGTTTAACAGATTTTTGAGAATTTTTAGAATAACTATAACTGTCTCGGCAATTAACTGTCATCTTCTGAATCAAGCATTATTTTGCAGGGGAAAAAAGGTTTAATCTATGCTTAGCATAGACTTTCTTGCCAGTGATTTTGCCAAAAGCCCTCGAGAAGCTTAGTAGCACGAGACATAAATATTCACTCAGTCTTGCCAGTGATTATTCAACGGAAAAATATTAAATCCATGTAGCTCAGGGGTACTCAACCTTTTTGTTCTGACGGGCTGCATACATATGTTGGCTATTTTACGCGGGCTGCAACATGAGGATAAATGGAGGAGGGGGGAGAGATGTTTTAAGACAAAGATAACACAGAAAATTTAAAATGTGGAAAATTGGTCAAAATATTTACTTCTATTTTACTTTTCTTTAATTATTATTTTATTTTTGTCACTGAATTTTTCTAAATTGGAAGCTTTTAAGAATCACTTCTTCACAATTTCTGCATCAGTAAACGGTTTCATATGATTACCAATAATATAAAAAATTTTATATGGTGTCTTTGTTACCACTGTGACATTACCATTGACAAAACCATTACCATTGCTGTTGTAGAGATTATTCAGTAAAGCCTATATTTATCACCTCTTGAAAAAGTTCTTCGAGGAAAAGCGTCATTGAACGCTTTTCCTGTTAATTGGTATTTTTTAAATACAGCACTTTTGTGACAAATCAAACAATTACTGATCTATGCTTGTTTTTCACTTCAAAATAGTCAAGTTCCCAATCGTCTTGAAACGATATATTTTCTTCGAATATTTTTCGCTTGTAAGATATGAAAGGTAGTTAAAAATTAGTTCCACTCATAAAATGGTCGCTACTCCACTGTTGTCTATTATTACTAATCAGAAAAAAATTTAAATTAGTATCCATACGACATCAACAGCAAAAATCAAAATTGATATATTTGATTTCTTAACAAAGAATTTCCCACCATATTTTTATAAATATATGAAATTTTCAGAGCAATGGGCTATCGTCGGTCCCCTTAAAATGTCCCAGTGGGCCGCAGGTTGAGTAGTGCTGCTGTAGTTGAATGATTACATTGCTGAACTTTATCTAAGTCGAGTGCATGATTTTATCGAAGATTTTTGCGTGGAATAATGAGGATTGCTGCATGCCTCCAAGTTCTGTGGAGCTACTGTAACCTGCAGGTTATGATCGCGAACTCATGGCTAGCGAATGAAATCAGAAAGTGAATGTTCTTATGCGAACTTCTGCTGTTAAAAATTTCTCTGCTTGATGTAGAGGAATTGATTCAATCAAAAGGAAAACCTTTTTTATTGGTTAAGCTGATATTTTCACTATGTGTTGATTGTTTTTGAGTATTTCTATTCGGTTAAAAACCTAAAATAATACTTAAAAATGGTGCTTATTGGTTATAGATACCTTGCAGCCAAACATTGCAACACGTCGATAACATGCCAAGTTCTGGCTTGTATCAGTTGCTAATATAAATAGATGGCTATGCTCTTATATATCGTGTTTCATACCGGTTGCTGATATAAATAGAGGGTTCTAATTTGCAATGTCGTCAATTTTATTGCTATTTTCTTTCTGTTATACTATTCGCAGGTTTTACTCCCACTTTGGTACAGTGGAGACAATTTGGAAGCTGTCGATAAATAATTTTTTTTTTTCCCGAAAGAAAGAGAAATTTCCCGTGACAACTTTTTTGACCAAGCAACCACACCAGACAGATGGAAGTTGGTGAGAAATGCTGTTTGAGGCATAATGTTATTGGCTATGGCGTAATGTTGGTCTTCCTATAATGAATTGTTTCTCGGGGGGATTTAAGGAAGCCTTACATATTATTTATTATAGGGCTGATGAACTTTTGTGTCATGATGGGGCGGTAGCTGATGAAATTTAGTCTAGAAACAACACTATACAGCTAATATTGTGTTGGCGACAACTTGAAAAAAAGTCGCAATCTATGGTCTCTTACACTGATAAGTATCTTTAAAATTTGTATGGCATATATTAACCTATCTTGTAACTTCTCAAAAAGGTAAGATTAAATCAAAGTTGTTGCTGTAATCCATGGAGTAGATTTCGCGTGACATGAGTTTAACCATTCTAAATTGCGCTGAAGATAGTTTTTGATAGCTTTTATTGATCCACTCTTTTGTCGACTTATCACACTTTATTCTCACTTGAAAGATTTCCAATATGTTAATTAATTACAGAAAGACATTAATATGCTCACTAAATCAATTATTTTCCATGGGAGTGTTAATTATTCGATCAAAGGCTTATTAAACAGCAGAAGAAGAACCAGATTAATATGACGCCAGTCTGCCAGTATGCATTTTTTTTTACTCCATCAAAATTCATCTTTTAATAGCGCCGAAAACTGGTTGTAGCATATTAAAAGAAGCCAATGAAAGTGAGCAGCATACAAAAAAAAAGAGATCATTAATCCTTTTGGTCCCAAAAAACCAACAGGTTTCTTGAACTTTAATTATTGGTTTGCTCCCTAAGAGGAGAGATAGTTGGGTCCATAGAGTACCAACCGAGGTGGAGAAACCAAACCAGAAACTAACCAACTTCAGCATAAAAGGGTGTATTGAAAAAAGTTTTTCGAAGTACATCCGTCATCTTTATTTAAAGTATAAATGGAAAACTCCTCTCATTCGTCTTGCAGTTCTTAATATTTTATTGGGTGGATCATTACTTATTATGGCCTGAGGGTAATTTGTGTTTATGTCATTGTCTGCCATAGTATGTTTGAATGCGCATTTAGATTACGAGACAGCTGCAGGAACTTAAAGACACGTTTTTTTTTAAACTTTTCTGTCACTATCTGAGCCTTATTTTGATGTTAAGTTGATGTTGAAAATGTTTTAGTTTTTTTTTTTTTTTTTTACGAAAACGATATTTTGCTTGCACTTTTAAGGATGTCGAAAGCTAATATTATTGTAGTTAAAATATTAAATCAAGATGAGTAAATTGGAGAAATATTTGATAGTATCTTTCCACAAATTAATGGATAATTTGTTCTTTTTTTATATACTAATTTCCATATTTTGTCATATTTTAAACATTTTTCTTTTACTTCAAAAATTAAGAATTCTTTATTGTTATCTAATTTACAAAGTAAAAATTCTTTTACTTTGTAAATTCGATAACATCTATCCAAGATTATATATATATATATATATATACTCTGGCATGATTTTCAAAAAATTCAGAATAATCTGCATTTCTTACTTTCATCTTAAAATCACCAATTTTTTAAATTAAAAATGGTTACTATAAAAAAATGACAAAAGTGGTTACCAGTTTGGGGGAAGAGGGGGTCCGAACCCCCCCCAAAGTCCTTGATTTTTTTTGATTGATTATAATTCTTTGTATATAGTACGTAAAATTTAATTAAGTATCTGTATTAATAATTAATTTTATTAATTAGTGCTAATTATTTATTTAATGATTAATTTTTTACTGTTTTTTGTTCCATAATACCGACAAAATCAAAAGAATATGTTGGACGGAATATATATTGGAACATGATACTAGAATGTTGGAGTCTCGACCTTGGACCCCCTCCCCTGAAAAATTCCTGTGTGTGCCACTGGTGGTTACAATGGTACATTTGCTTAAAATAATGTAAAAAATGGTCTTTAACCATTAAAATTTATTAATTAAATTATCGTAAGTTATAATTGCCTACTCTTACAAATGAAAACTTTTTCTCTTAAAACTGCAAACAATATAAATTCCAAAATGCCCTTTTTCAAAAGAATTCGAAAATTTTTTTTAAACTGTTCGTCTCTTAACACTATTAAATTTGAGAATGAAAACAGTCGGCCATCTAGATAACGAGAAACAATGTAATTATCAATTCAAGAAAAAATATCTTATCGATATCTGATAATGTATCTTTCAACCTATTTCATGTGCGCACAGCCTTCAAAATTTTTCATTCCCTTATGTAAAAAAAATCATTTCCATTATTGGCGCAAGACTTAAACAAAAGTATGATGTTTACTTTTGTAATGAGATCAATAACTGGTAACACTTTTCGAAGGAAAATATTAATGAAATATTTGAAATATTCTGAATGGTGATTATCAATTACTCTACGTGAATCGTTTTGTATGGATCTCTTTAAAAATGTTTAAAAGCACGGGATTGCGTGGAAAAATAATAATTTTTGGAGGCAAGAACTGTTCGATGAAGCTATCGTTTTCGAGCTAGCACATGCGTTCTTCCAGTGAACCTCACATCTCTAGAAATTTCAATATGAGGTGAGTGATTTAATTATGTGACTTAAAAAATATGTATATCGTATAGGATGAACTGACTTGAAATCATGTATATATTCTGATACATTTAAAGTTAGTCTATTAAAACTAATTACTTCTCAAAATGAAGACAATTGAATGATAAAACGATAAAATTAATTCTTCATTTCATTAGTCAAAGTGTAAGATATTTCCAAAATGCAGAGAATGTATTAAAAAAAAAAATTAAGAAGTGAATTTTTTTTAAGGTATCCGACTACGTTCGGAACCGGGATTTTAAAAAAGCGCATAAATGGATAATTTCCATGATATTTAGTGTCACTTAGATTAGAATACATGTATAGAATTGTTTTAAGGACATTTTGACAAAAAAAAGTTTTAAATACAATATTTTGGCAAAAAATTAACTTAGAATAACCTTTTTTTCAAAATGTTCTCCTTTTATAAAAAAATGCTTCTAAAATAATAATATTTTGCTTATATAAAGTAAAGACTTCTCTCCAGAGGGTCTGAAGTAGGAGTTTTAAAAAATTATTTGCAGAGTTACCACCAATTTTAAAATAATTATCGGCGTTTTTTTCTTAAAATATCTCCTCTCTGTTGTCGTAAAACATGGATAAACCCACTTCTAAGTTATATATTTCAAAAATTCTAGTTGAGCCTCTATACAGAGGTCTGAGCTATATACAGGCAAAATATTATTATAATAGAAGTATTTTTCACAAAAGGAGAATATTTTGAAAATTGGTCATTTGATCATTTTTTGTCAAAATATTATACTTAAATAATTTTTATTGTAATACTATTCTTAAAAGAATTTGCGTGTACATGTTTTTTAGAACGTACAATTTACCATTTGTGAGATCCTTATACGCTATCCCGAGTCCACTTGGTGGCTGCGATAGCCTAATGGACAAGGTAACGGACTCGTGGCTGACGTGTCATGAGTTCGAGCCTGGTACCGTTGAAGACTCGCCGTTCAGAGGGGGCCGAAGCACGTTAAATATGTGGAGGCTCAAACGTTCGCCCGTTGGTATGGTGTGGAAGTTAGGAGAAAATGTTTCCAGCTCAAGTGGCATCCTCGTCACTTGGCCATGGTTCAAAATTACGAGGACCGTCGCCAAAAGTCCACTAATAGCTGAATAGTGTGACGTTAAGGTATCCGACTACTTGCGACAACTTTTTTTTTGAAAAAAAGGAAATATGGAGATCTTTTTGTGATTTTTATATTTATATAGTATATTTTAAGGAAAAAATCCTAAAATTGGTAAAAGAAAAAAATTTATTTTTATTAAAATGGGAAAAAACTAGTAAAAATGTACGAAAAATTACATAAACGGGGCCCGCTCTCTACAAAGATTTTATGAACAAATTCTCAATTTTTCAGTTTTGATGGGTTACTTTGTTATTCCTGTTTGAAGTGATCTTCACGATAAGAGATATTTTAATTTTTACAAAAACTAGAGCACTTTATCTAAGTCATTATACGAAATTGCTTAAAAAAACATTGACTATATTCACATAAAGAGCTGCAAATTTTGAAATAAAACAGTTATTGATAAATCTGAAGATCAAAACACTTCTACTGTTATGCAGAACATAAGCAAAAAATTTCAGCTAATTATTTTCAAAACTTTTTGAGCAATCGCGGTCCCCGTTTGAGTTTTTCGAAAAAAACACGTTTCGCGTAAAACGCATTTCAAAGTTTGACATCTTGTGTAAAGTTATGGCATTTGTGTGTGTGTGTGTGCTTTTACTAAAACGCTTGTAGTTTTTGTTGTAGTGGAGGGAAAATAAAGTACTTGGTATTGTTATTAAGTTAATAAAATGGTCTATAAAATAAAATCATAAAAAATTTTGCCGATTTTTGAAAAAAATCATGGTTTTAGGGTAGTCGGATACCTTAATATTCTCTCACTCACTGAGATGACTTGAAGCACCATCTGTTCCATTTTACATATAATTTACAACAGTAACCCCAACGCATAAGAGAGTTCTATATGCCTCTCTACCCGAGTGTATCTAGTCCCGAAAGTTGTGTGAAATAATGGAGAATGCTACATTCTCAGCGCAGTAGGGCCCCATAATTTTTCGCTCGGTTGGAAGAAAAGAAAAGGAGAAAGATATTTGTCCTATAGGGTCATTTCCATCCCTTGACTGTGGTTCAGAATTACGAGATCCTTCGTTAGTAATCCTCGCGTAGCTCTAAATCAGGGGTGGGCAGACTTTTCCAAGGTTCGGGTTACTTATTTTTTCAAGTTGTTGCGGTCCACCCAGTGTTAATGGCCCACACGAGGGCGGAGGAGGGGTCCACTGTTCCGGACTCTCCCTCATAACCCTCGATTTTTTTTCCGATTCATTATAATCCCACGTATATAGTATGTAAAATGCAATTATTTGTTATTAGTAATTTTTTTTATTAATTAATGTTAATTATATTTCTTCAGTAATTTATCTTTTGCTGTTTTTTTGTTCCCGAGAATGGGGGAAAAAATCAAAAAAATATGTTTGGCTGCGTATTGGGGTATGACACGAGAATGGTAGACCTTTGAAACCTCGACAACCCACCCCCCTGAAAAATTCTTGTTTTGACCACTGCCCAGTGTCGTAGATGCGGTGGGGTAAAGAAAAGATTATTATTATAAATTAATAATAAATACGGAACGTGCACTTGCCTTCATAACTACAATAAAAAAAAACACTTTTAAAACCGTGTTTAAAGTAAAACGCAAGAGATACACGCTTAATAATAAAAGCCACAAATATAATTATATCAAACGATGCATTTATTATGAAACAATTCAAAATAAATTAAAAAAATAAACATTTTTGCCTAAAGTTAGTTTTCGTTGTTATAGTCAGTAGAAGACTGAGTCTGCGTACTGTCAGCCTATCATGATTTTTCCGTATATGATTACTAACTAGATTACTGCTAAAGTCTTCAGGGTGTAACGTTTGAAAGAATAACGGTAGCGTATTCTTGGTTAATTAAAATATGGAATTTATTTACGTCACAACTATTGAAAATTATTTACTAAATGATACATTAAAATTATTAAATTTAATTATAGATTGTTAGAGTCCAATATTTTGTGAGAGGAGGATTCGTTGGTCACCGCTCTCGTGCAAGTTCAAAGCATCTCTCTCCTCATCTTCCGGTAGACGAGCTAGATTCCTCGGGGGTCAAAAAGGGGTTGCGTTGCAGGTGCAAGATGCACGTGTGGGTGTCGGGTCCAACAAAAGATGCCGACTAGATGTTGATGTTCGGAGAAGCGACGTTACAAGGGGGTCACCCCAAAATGTCTTGGTGGTTCACCGGTCGACCAAGATCGACGTAATGCCCCCTGCGATTTTAAATCGACGATAGTTCAAACAAAACTAAAAATGGTCTCATTTTTATAATATTTTTCACTCCTTAATTTTCAATTAAACTATTGTTTTGTTAAAGTAGCTCGTAAAAACAGGAGGGCTATTGGGAAAGGAACTCGCAATTTTAAAACACGGTCAAGTAACAGGATGACATCTGTACCGTCACATCATTCTTGAAACTTCCAGTGAGGATTTAGAACCTCGAACAAAAGTAACATGTATTAGCCCTTTTACTTAGCAGGTCTTTGGTGATACCAGGACTCGAACCCAAAGACTCAAACCAGGACTCGGCAGAAACAACGCCGACCACGAGTTCGCGATCGTTATCACTATGCTACCGCGTCCACATTCTTTCTAATAGTTGCCGTTTGTGCAAATCAAAAAGTCAGGACTTATGTTTGAATATAACCCGCAAATAGCTAATGCTTGCTTCAGAACTGATATGACATTCAGTGAAAAAAAAATTTCACACAAACGTTTTTTTCGCGTGTTTTTCAATTATTCGTGTTTCTATTAGCTCACAATCTCTATATTTATTTATTTATATATTTATTTATTTATCTTGGTGGAATTTTCAATCGTTAATAAAATACATTTTAAAGCGCTCAATTGAGCTGAAATGTTATATACAGATTTATTTTGGATGACAATACAATAATATAATAATAATTAATAAAAATTAATTGATTAAAACTAATTATTTTAAGAATTATAATACAACCACGTTGGCATCATTTTTGGCGACTTGTATCAAAACTTGAAATGGTCTTTTTCTCACGTGTTAAAGTATTCAGTTGAACTGAAATTTATATTGGATGACAATACAATAATAAAATAATAATGAATAAAAACTAATTATTTAAAGAATTACAAATACAACCATTGTGGCATTATTTTTGGCGACTTAGCGACCCTTTCGGCGACTTGTGTCAAAATTTGTTTTTTTCTCACGTGTTAAAGTATTCAGTTGACCTGAAATTTATATACATGATTGTTTTGCATGACAATACGATACTTTAATGATAATTAATAAAAATTAATTACCACTTAATGTTGTGATTCTGTCATATATATATACTTATTTATATTATTTGTATTTATTTAATAAAAAGTAGCTAACATAAAATTTTTCTTTGTTGATCTAAGTAGGAATTGACTTAAAAAAATTTTTTTTTATATTACTTGTTATTTATGAGAGCATCTATTTTCATCCTCATGAAAGAATAAAAAATCGCGTGACATTCACCACAAAGCCAACGAAAAAATATACTTCTCATATATTCATTGTGAATCGGTTTTGTTTACAGATAACCATCTTCTGGAAAGGCTATCCTTTGTAAAAAAAAAATATTCACCCCGGCTATAATATTGTCGTTGGAAGCGAAATATCCGGAAGCGGAACTTGACAGAAATATATATTTTTGCTACAAAAGCAGTGAAATGCGTGAACGTGCGATGCGGTAAAAATAATACCTTTGTTTGGGTCCTGTGGGATCTTTTTAAATACCAGCTTGCTGAGAATTACCGGTGTTTTTATGTAAAAGTGAACAAGAGATAGAGATTTCCGAATGCCATGGGTGATATGAAACGATGGTAGCACGAATAAAAAAACAAAATTGTTTGTTCAAAGTTTAGTTTTGAAAAGAGATTTTATTGGCATAAATAAATAAATTTCGTTTTTGCATAATGTTTATTCTGTAATGTCTTGTACATAAGACGTAGTTTCCTTATTTTTAGGGGTCTCAGGGGTGTTAAATTTCTCTAGAGGTCAGAAAATATAAACAATTTTCAAACAGGTATAATTCCTTTAAATTTAAATTAAATAACTCGAATTTCTTACACATTACTTATAAAGGTATGGGGCTTCACAGAAAGGTATAAAATGTTTAAAATATAATCATAATTTCAAAAATTATAAGCATATGAAAATAAGAAACTTTTCTATAAGAAATATTTATTAAGTTTTACGTCACGCAGGCTATTTTCTAAAAGAGTAGGTTTAATTACTAGAGCTATAAGTTGATTTATAAAGACAAATGTATTCTTATTACTTTGTAGCTACTTTTATATAAATAGAATAATAACTTACATATTTTAATAAATAAAAAACATACATTTTAAAAAAATATTTTAAAAATTGCAATATTTTGCAAATATTTTGAAATACAAAAGATATATAATACTAAAATTAGGTAGGGTTTAAAGAGTACGATGTATTGTGCATAGTTCTATAAAGTTTTATACATCAGAGGCTAATATTTTAGAAAATAGCGTGCGCAAAGCAAAAAATACTTAAGGTATGTGACTACCCCAAAATCCTCGGTTTGGAGAAAATTTTCGAATTTTTTTTTTTTATGTTTTTATTATAGCCCATACTCTTAAGATTCCAAAAATACTTTATTTTAGTTCCTACGATATTTAGAAGCTAAGTTATAGCTTATTTAGTAAACCGGAAATTGAATTTTCAAAACCGGAAATGGGTGTTTAAAGAGACAAAAATGTAAACAAAAAGTTTGAACGTCTTTTTCGTGACTTTTAAGCAATATAAATATCTAATATTTATGGTAAATATAGATCAACGTGTCCTTTACTTATTTATTAAGTATCCGTTACTTATTTTTTTAATCTGGCAACTGTTTTTTTTTAATTCAAGCTTGTTTTACTGAATGGCAATAATAATATCGTTTATAGTTTGTTTACATTGTTCATTCTAAAGCGTTCTTCTTAATTATTACTTACTTTTGATAATTTTTCAGTTAATTCATTAATTTTCATTTAATTTTAACGTTTTATTTGATTGTGAGTAATTTCAAAATGCCGAAAGCTAGATCGAAAGTATCTAGGAAGAGAAAATTTTATGGTAATAGGTTTACCAAGTTAGCACTTAACAGTAATAATAGTACGTCTGCAAGTGAAGCGAAATTGAGCACTTTTGACAGTTTTCATGTGCCTGAACCTGAATTTCATGGTTCTACAGGAAATAGAATTATTAATTTCCAAGCTTTGTCCGGAATGTTATGCAACTGGATTGAAACTGGCAGAAGATTCTAAGGAAGGACTTTGCTCTAATTTGTGTGTGGCTTGCAGTTGTGGGTTCATGACTGGCTTTACTTCTACTCCTAAAGAAAATAAGAAATTCTCTCTCAATACTTTATTGGTATTTGGATTGAGATTGATTGGCAGAGAGGATTCACAGCTGGTAAGAAGTTGTTATGCACTTTAAATTTGCCATGCATTTCTAAAAATACCTTCAGAGCTCATGAACTCAAACTGCTGGAAGCAGTACAGTTATGTTCTGAAGAAAATATGAAAGCTGCATCTAAAGAAGTGCAAAATTTAAAAAAAAGTACAACTTGTGGTGTTTCGGTAGATGGCTCATGGCAGCGGAGAGGCCATATGTCATAATGGCTGCGTTTCAGTTATTTCCATTGATACGGGAAAAATTTTAGATCTGGAAGTAATGACTCAGTATTGTAAAATGTGTGAATTGAATGTGAAACGTGAGCATGTATGTTCAAATTATAAAGGATCCTCTGGAAACATGGAAGCTGTTGGAGCTTTTAGAATTTTTGAAAGGTCACTAATCAAACGAGACCTGCAATACACCGAGTACTATGGTGATGGTGATTCCAAGGGATTTTTTACAAGTGAAGGATATATATGGTGAAAACAGTGTCACAAAACTTGAATATATAGGACATATACAAAAAGTAGGCTCACGTTTAAGGAAACTAAAAAAGAACACCAAAGGACTTGGTGGGAAGGGGAAATTAACTGATAAATTTATCGATAAACTGCAGAACTATTATGGGATTGCCATCCGCAGCAATGTTGGATGCCTCGAAAAAATGCAATCTGCTGTAATAGCTGCCTTCTTTCACTGCTGCTCTAGCAATCAAAATCCCATGCATGGGCAATGTTCAACAGGGAAAGACAGCTGGTGCAAATATAAACAAGCATTAAGTGATGGCAAAGTATATGTGGACAAAACAGCAGGCCTTTCAAATTACGTGATTAAAGTGATAAAGCCTACTTATTTAGCACTCTGTGATAAGGAGTTACTAAAAAAATGCCTCCATGGCAAAACTCAAAATAATAATGAAAGCTTTAATAATGTATTGTGGTCTGTTTTGCCGAAAGAAATTTTTGTTCATAAAAAAACTTTGTTTTGGGGTTCATACATGGCTGTCCTCTTATATAATTCGGGTTATTTAGGGCTATTGCCTGTATTTAATTATTTAGGTATAGGAATTGATCCAACGACACTTAAAAACTATATGGGAATTGACAAGGAGAGAATTCAAAAATCGAAACGCCAGTCATTACCCTCAACAAAACTCTCCAGAAAAAAAAAAAGCCAAAAAAAGTCCAAATTAGCTAAAAATGAAGCTAAAGAGGGCTTAAGCTATAAATATGGGGAGTTTTGAAAATGTTTAGTGAGTAGAAAAGTAATTATTTTGAGTTAAAATTATTAAATGTGTTTTACGAGAAACTGTTATTATTTTTATTCACGATAAAGCTCACTACACAAAATATTGTTTAGATACTAAATCTAAATTTTCAGAACATGTTTTATGTAGTTATATCTGTGTTATGAATCAAAATCTAATCTCTGTGTATATATTTATGTACTTTATTGCTTTTTTATGAAAGAAAAAGCATTAATTTTTTAAAAATTTGAGTTTTTGCATAAAATTTGGCATATTTAAAAAACTTTCAAAAACATTACAATTTTTTTTATTCCTATCACAGATAAAGATGTTGTTTATGTATTCTATAAATATTATTTAAATACTTTTATTAGAATTTTGTGTACAAGATTTGTCGTAACTGCAATTTTTCACCAAAATTTCGCTAAAAACAAAAAATTGTTATAGTCTACAAAACTCTCCAGAAAACAACAAAAGGGTAAAATAAAGGTCAAATCAGCTTTACATGAAGCTAAAAAGAGCTTGAGCTATAAATATAGTGAGTTTAAAAAGTGTAAAATTAGTAGAAATTTTTTCATGTAGTATTAAAATCTTTAAATGCATTTCCTGAAAAACTATGTTTTTCAATTTTTTTTCTTCACGGTACAGTTCACTACAGAATTTCTTTTTAAGATATTGACTTGAAATTTTTAGAAAATGTTTTATTTAGTGTTATCTGTATTCTAGACTATAATCTAATCTCTGTGTATATATTTATTAATTTTATTGCACTTTTTGTGAGAAAATAACATTAGTGTTTTGTAAAAAATTGAGTTTTTGCATAAAAATTGACATATCTCAAAAACTTTCAGAAGTATTTACAAATTTTATAGCTATCAACACAGATAATGTCATTTATGTACTGTATAAATATTATAAGAATATATTAATTAGAATTTTCAATACAATCCTTACCGCAACTGCAATTTTTCACTAAAATTTCACTCAAAATTCCCAATATTTCCAAAATTACTTTTAACTTTGTAAGGAAACTTTGTATTGGAATTCTTACTTTTATGTCCCATTTCAAATAAAAAAAGGTTTATTTAATTGAAATTTTATATATTTAAAAAAAAGTGCTCCGAAGGTAGTCACATACCTTAATATTTATTACAGAATTTTCATATGCTTATGACTTTTAAAATTATTATTATATTTTAAACATTTTATACTTTTCTGAAGCCCCATTCTATTATAAATAATGTGTAAAAGATTCGAATCATTTAATTTAAATTTAAAAGAATTAAACCCGTTTGAAAATCGTTTATATTTTCAGACCTCTAGAAAAATTTAACACCCCTGAGACCCCTTTTAGCAACCTTGCTGAGTGGTCATGTCGCGACTTCGTCGTCGGCGTTGTCGAATAATGGTTTCGAATCTTGATATCACAAGGACCTGCCGTGTCGTGTACAGAGAGGCTGTGGCACATTAAAGCTATCGAAGCTCCTCCTTTTGATGAGTTGCGAAAATTGGGGTACCGTCCTCGTTACTACGCATGATTTAAAATTCGATTTCCTTCACCAATAATATTAATAAAACAATTTTTAAATGTCAAAAGCCGGATGTTTGTAGTCACTAACTCATAGTCAGCGATGTTTCTATCAAATCCTGATAACAGTAAGGACCTACTAATGATTGCTAAAGCTTGATAGATTTCTCCTGGCTCAAAGTTCTCTCGTTGATGTGTTATAGAAGTTTAAAGAGAGAGGGGTACCATATCTCAGGTGCAGACTTCGTCATTTGATGATGTTTCAATTTGTAAGGCCCGTCGCGCCAAAAGCTCTCATGTAGCTTCGTGATGCAATGTTTAATAAATAATCAATTGTCAATAGAGAAGATCAGTTTGCTTGTGTTTTTTTCTCCTATCTTTAAGGATTGAATTAATTTACAGAGAATGAGCTCGCGTATATGCAGAAATAGTAATAAAAATAATTTGTAATGTATTACTTGTTAAAAGTTTTAGCGACTTTATAATTTCTAAAGGAAAATAACATGATAAATTTGTATGGATAATCAAACTATTCTAGCTCTACCTCGTTTTCGTTAATTACACAGAATTATAGAGCCTTTTGCCGTTTCCTGTTTTTGAGTTTTTCCTTTTTGTTTTTACGGAGCATATCCTCTGTACAGAGTTTATTCAATGCATTGTTAATCAACTTTTTGATGGAAGAAAATCTAGACAGAGAAAAACTCATATCTTAGGAGAAAAGCGACTTCTTTATTTTCATTCATCACGAGATTCGGGACTATTAGAGCCATAGGCTTGAAATTTGGCAAATGTTTTTTTTTTTTGTTTAATACAGATCCACTAAGAACGGATTTTGCTGAAATCGACTTCCAAGTAACTTCGAAAGTATGTTATAGATAAAAAAATCCAGTTTTGAGCTGTTAGACCAACAGACTTGTCACTAGGCAAACATGTTTCTTTTGCTGAGTAGAGATACGCTAAGAATGGGTTTTGGGGAAATTGGACCCCCAGAAGGGGCAGCTGTAAGTTACGGGGTCGTTATAGATTACAAAAATTCACGTTTTTTTCACTATTAGACCCACAGACTTGAAATGCGGTAAGCATATTTCTTTTATTAGATAGAGATCCGCTATGAATGAGAATTTTGTGAAAATCAACTTCGAAGGGAGGGGTGGGGGTTACAGAGTTTTTACCCCTTAAAAAAATACACAACACATTCACTTCTAAAGAATACTTTTCAAGAAACTCGCATTTAATCGAAGAATGAGCTACTGCATAAACCCATTGCAAACAATGAGCTTCTAACATCTGTTGGAAACTTGAATAACTACTAGGAGTTGACCTCTGTGGTAGTTCAGAGAATGTACCATTTAGTATCAATTTCTGAGGCATTCAAACAAGTGGTACGTTCTATGTACCACCCCACAATAAACGAATAAGAATTGATACAATATGTATACCACCAAGCATGAAAGAGTTAATTCTGTTCTAAATGTTTGTCCTCTAGTTATGTATGCAAATGTTTGTTTTGTTTAATAAACGTGTTTTAATTAACTAGTGGACTTAGTTAAAATCCCCTTCCCTGCGTGTCCCTTTATTACATTTGGGTCATCCCTTGTATACCTGTATGGTCATACAATATTGTAAAATACCCAGCAAAGCAGGTGGGTAACGGCTAGTATATGTACTCCACGACATGCAGCCAACAAGCATATATAAAAAGTAAATTTAAAAAGTCACGATTTTATTTGAATTATTCACAAGTTCATCAATCATTTTATTACCATACTGCTGAAACGAAAATGTAAATAAACGCTACCGAGGCAACCCCAAACTGAGATAAACACGTTAAATACGCAGTAAGAATGAAGAAAAGCATACGCTAAAAATTCTTAACGTAATACCCATACAACGAAAACAATTGCGATTCGCAAGTGCAAGTCAATTCCCTACAATTCGACACTTCATTATCCGAGCAAACATTTTAAGCACGTACAAAAAAGAAAGAATGACACTTAACCGGCAAGGACACTTCCACTATTAAGGGCTGGGAGTTGAAGTGACGTGAAGATTCAAAGGCACATTTATGAAAAAAAGGAGGGAAATATTACTCGAAAAAACGACATTGCCGTAACACCTCGTGTTAGTTTTTGAAATTGAAAGGATTCTGATGGTATTTGTGAGAGCTGTTATTTAAGTAATTGTTTTTGGGATCATTTAGAGTATATTGCGACTCGATTTTAGTTTATAATTATAGTGATTGTAGAAAATTGGGTTAGTGATGTATATAATGTTAGTTTCCAGTGATTTTTTAATGAAATATTTTTGTTGAGTAAGTTGTTAGAATATTTTCAGTTATGTTTCAATGTAGAATTAGCTTTGTGGATTATCTTGAACTTTTAACTCGGTTTTAATTTTGAAATCAAGCAGTTTTTGTTTCGAAATCGGGTAAATTGAAAAGCAAAAGGTAAAAGATCTCGCTGTTGTAACGTTACGAAAGCAAAAATACAAAAATGAATGAATGCAATGCAATGCAATGTAATTTATTTTAATTTTATATTATAAAACAAATTTATTTTATAATTATCGTTTTATGTCGAAAAAATAGTAATAAAATTTCGAAATAATAGTTTATTATTATTTTTTTAATATTAAGTATATCAATTTATTTATTTAATGTAATATTTCTTTCTGATGTTCGAAATAACCCCCTTTCACGTGTACCATGTCGTATTTCATTTATATTAAATACATTAATGTATTGCTTAGGTATATTTTAACGTTAAAGCATGCGTGGAATTCGGTATTTCATGAAATAACTCCTCTAGTCAGTAAGAGCAAATAAAACTATTAAATTCTACAATTTAACTAGTTATTTTATAGAATAACGATTGCAAATTTAAACATAACTATAACTGTACTATATTCTCTGTTTTTTTATTGCTGTTTGATTAATATAACAATAATGGACGTTCTGTATTTCTTCAGTGGCTCGATAAATGAGTACCAAGTTTGCTTAGGAACTGAACACTGGGAGTTTCACGTCAGATTAACCACTTGGCCGGAACATCTGCACGTGCACCTCAGCGCCCAAGGTTACATATGCTGAGATGGACTCAGTAGGCTTTGTCCCTCATGGGCCGTTGCGCCAATGAGCTTAATTTACATGTTTTGTTGTTATTTATTAATTATCAATTAATCCATCCGCATTTCTCTAGAGAGGCTTTAATTATTTACATAATCAGTTAATTTGTAAAACAAAGATCTTGTTCGAATGTGAACTTCTTTATTCTTCATTTTAAAGGTCTATCACTAGTTAATGTATAGAAAACTGTTTATTTCACAGAATAGCTAGGTGAAGTGCGAAATTATTAATTAATTACACGATATAACTGACTTGGTTAATTATTTCATGGGAAATACCTTATTATTTTATAAAATGACTGAACTGTACGCTTTAGCGTTAAGATATATTCAAATAACAAATACATCACATCACATTGCTAAAGATATAATCCAGATTTAAAAAAAAAAGCAATATTTTAATTGACTTACTAAATAAAATTAAAATAAGAGTGCTTAAATCCAGAAATCAAAATCTTAATTCGCTAATATTCTATTTTAAAACAACATAGATTGAAGTAAGTTCGTAAACGAAGAAGTACTTTAGTTTAAAGTTTTATACCAGAATCTGCATTTCCTAATTTTAAAAAAATTACTCTCATCACACACACACACACATTATATAAAAATTATTTTTTTTCACCTGTTCTCGTAATAATATATTAAATGTTATCTGTGTAAACTAAATGGTGCTTCTGGAATATTTAATACATTATTGTGAACTTGAAGTAATAATATTAAATCGATTATTCTGTGGCTTGCACAAGGGTAGGACTCTCCCCCTCCATAGGCTAAAAGATTGTTAATTGTTAACATTTAGATTGCGCCTAGGCACTTTCTTCTACGTATTTGTTTAAAATATAACGCACACAAAACATTTTCAGGAGGGGGACTCAGGGTAGAAAGTCCACGATTCTCGTAGCATACCTCAACACAACGCAAAACGTATGTTTTTGATTTTGTCCATTATGGGGACAGAAAACAGTAAAAAATAAGTTAATAATTAGCATTAGTTAATAAAATAAATTGCTAATTACAAATACTTAAATCAATTTTACGTACTGTATACGTAGGATTATCAGCAATCGAAACAGATTCAAGGGCTATGGGGGAGGCTATGGACCCCCACCTTGTGTGTGCCACTGCCCCCATCCCTATAAAAAAGAAGTGTGTCACCGAATTATTCAAGCTGGTTTTCTTATTGTAAGACACTAAATTTTGGGTGACAGATAGTATTTAATCGTAGTTAAATGATTATTATAACCTACAAAATAAATCATATTTGAGAAATTATAGCTACGATTTCTTTAGCGTAATGGTTTTTCTTCTGGCATTCTAGATACACTTCTTCGATATACGTACAGATTTGAATTTAAGTACAAATTACTATTTACACGTATCACGCATTACAAATTACTATTTATTACATCACGTAGTTACTTTAATTCGCTTTCTTTCTTTCTTTTTTTTTTTACTATTTTTTAATAATGGGGAAGTTTATCTGTCTTATTAAAGTTAAACGATGTGCTGTATAATTTCCATGCTTATTTTTAAGTATGCGTGACTTGTATTCAAAAGATATCTGGTTATAATTTTAGTGCTTATAAATGGAGTTATGGAAGCATAGTTTCTTGCGCATTGTATGGTGGTGATCTCATGTCCAGGGTAACCATGATAGTGAACTCATAGCCGATGTCATTTCCGTTGAATAAAGACCTGCCGTATAAGGAAAAGGGGTGATAAACATTAAATCCCTTGTGACTCAAAATTGCTTATATTGCTCACGTTGTATGGAAATTTGGGGATGAGGTTGAATCAAATGTCTTCCTCAGCACTTGGCTATGATGTAAAATTACCAGAACCGTTATCAATAGCACTTATGGTGAAGGCCGTATCACACGTACACGCTTCAAGCAATTTTTCGTCCAATTCGTGCAATTTTTACTCAGTTGCCATAGCAACGGCTTTAGAGCAACTTTTTGCTTGAGAGCTCAAAAAGTTGTTCCAAATAAAAGTTGCTTGAAATTCCAGCCAATAAGGTTCTTCGGCGCCCTACGTCATAAACAAGATGGCGGCTTCGGTTTCGTCTAACACATCAGATATGCCGTATAAAATTTTAATGGTGTATAATATTTCAACAGCGTATAATATTTTAAATAGGATGGTGCTCCATTTCTATTTACACCCACCAACAAAAGCACAAGCTAAATAAAAGAAATAATTTTCACTGTTCGTTTATCGAAGCAGAAAAATCGGCGAGTAGTTTTTCAATGTGGAGATAGAGCGCGGCTGACGTCAGAGTATTTCGTCTTGCTTACGGCAACCCTTCCCCCTCATTAGACCAAAAATTAGACGAAAAAGTTGCATGGAAAATGTACGCGTGATACGGCCTTGAGTGTGCCATAAAACAACGGTCAATTATAGTCAACTCCCAACTACAAACACTTATTTTGGAAAGGGGGTTAAATAATTGTTATCTGTATTTCTCTCCTAATAAGCTGCATAATTGCAACTAAACTTTTGCAAGCTTGGCAAATCCTAAAATGTGAGAGACATTTCATGGTGGCACCATCTAGTGGTGGCTCTTGCCACCAAATATTGACGCTTGAATTAATTTTAATTCAAGCTGTCGTTGGATACAAAATATGGCCCCGATTTAATTTAGCCGAGAGTACCATAACCAAATTGATATTTTTACATACCACATAATCATATGACATGCGTGCCTGCGATTTTCGCATCCAGAAATCCAGTCCCTTTCGACTCCATTCGGAATCGATCCCGCAACCTTATGCATACGAAGCGGGCACGCTACCTCTAAGCCACTGAGTCGACATTGTTATATACATAAGCCTAATGTTTTTTTTTAGTTCTTAATAATAAGGTGACCAACCGTCCCCCTTTAGGGAGGACAGTCCTCCTATTATAGGTTCTGTCCTTCCTCGAAAAGTGTCCTCCTTTTCAATATTTTAAAACTGATCTGTTTATCTCTGTATTCAGAGAGGAACCAAACATGCTTCCAAAATGTCGAAGAATGTTCTGAAACAAATATCACAGGAAATAACAGTTTTCAATTGTATTTTTTTACTTGGTCTCAAGTTAAGAAGGCAGATATGGAAAAATACGTTGAGTTTTGATTTTAAAATCGATGACAATGGTCTGTTTGAAGTAGACTGATTGATTGAATATTAACGTCGCACTGTTTAGCTACACGAGGGCTTTTGGCGACGGACCACGTTCTTTTGAACCATGGTCAAGTGACGTGGACGACACCTGAGCTGGCACCCCCTCTCCTAACTACCACACCACACCAACGGGAGGCCGTTTCAGCTCTCGACAGATTCAACGTGCATCGCTGCCCTACACGGCGGGTCTTTAGTGGTACTGGGCTCGAACTCGTGACAAGGCAAGCCACACGATCCGATACTTATACCACTCTGCTACCGCGGCCCTGTTTGAAGTAGAAAGAAGACTGAATGTATATTTAAATTCTAATAAATTAGAACAATTGAAAAAATCAACATGCTGAGAAATTGGTATATATATATAAAATATGGCCGAAATTACTTAAACCATTTCAAAAATGAGCACATTCGAAATGAAAATGTAAGTATTGTTGTTGAATTTACGTTGTGCTGCCCTCGAACTAATGCAGCAGTTGAAAGAATTTTTTCATTTGGTAATGATTTTTGTGAAGAGACTAGTGAGAAATCAAAATTCATTGTTAATATTTTAGCTACATACCGTAAAATTGAGTATAAAGGATGTTTCTTGCCCAAACTTTCTGATATATTAGAAAAAGATATGTTGACAAAAAAAAAATTCATTCAATGGAAAAATACTGGTTTAAGATAATTAAAATGAATGTAAGCGTAATCAGCGTATTTTTGTTTGAATTAATAAAACGTTTCATATTTTTAAGTTGTAATTTTTTCTTTAATTTTTCGTCCTCCTTTTCATTGTAAAAAAATGGTCATCTTACTAATAAGCCATTGTATTCGGAAGTATTCGTTGCTCCTGTTCTCTGTGGAGTCATGCGCTTGAGCTCTGCTGCTACTAAAAGCCCAACGTGTAGAGGACGTGTCCTTTGGCGTAGTATATAGGTTTGAAAATTGGGTATCAGCTGAGGTATCGTTCTCGTCTTTTACTGTAGCTCAAAATTAAAAGATCCATTGTCAGTAACCTTCATATCGTTTCATTGTGTAACGTTAATTAACAGCAGTTGTAAGACAATTGATGTTTATTGCCAATTTCTTGAATTCGAGTTTTAATTTCATCAAAGACACCCAAGTAGGATTAAGAGAAACACTGCATCAAATCATAATGATTCCAAAATTAAAAAACAAAATGGTTCTGAATGTGAAGTGCTCCATTCTAAACGAAATTTATTTTCGTACCATTGCACAATCTAAATATTATTCTTCCGAAATCGCTTATAAAACAAACATGCAATAACAACTTAACAGATTGCCATCATATTTCGAAATCTTCACATCCGGAAACGACCATTACGCTGCGAAAACTCTTAAAATAAGGGTGCTAGAGTTACCTTTGAAAAGTAGCGTTAGGTGGTACTGTTTTGGACTTGTCGATTCTATTCTCTATTGATTGTTGAACAAAAAAAGGATACTCTTTGCAGCCGCTTCTTTTGATCATCCCAAGGTCAAGACGGATTCGAAAAGATTCGACGGAATAATAAATTACCTTTTTTCTCAAGGGCGTATACCACATTATGATAGATTAACGTCCTTCGTCTAACGACTTTTTTGTATTGACCAAATTGTGATGATAGTTTCTCTTGGCTCATCCTGCTCTTGTTTTTTTTTCAAATTCTGCGTTAATTGATTTCGTTGCCGTTCATTATCATTGGAGTTGATTACCTGCTCAAAAATACGAAGCAAGGTTCAAGTTCGAAAACGTAGTCAAAGTTTAAATATTCTATTCAGGAAGGAAGGAGGGAGAGATTCTCAAGGTTTATGGCTTAATTAAATTAATGCGTGACAGTCGTTATTTTGTTAAGCAATACGTTCTTTGATTTAAAAGGGGAAAAAAACTATTTCTCTAAAAAGGCATGACAATAGTGGGATTTAGATTGCCTTTGAATGTTTGCACATGGAGGATAAATATGTAAAACGTGGCGATATAAATTTATAAATTGAAAATTTTGTATGTGAAATATGCTTGAATAATCATTATAAAGCAATTCCAAATTTGTTACCTTTCTCGATATTTCGCAAGTTCCAGCATCGAACTTTCATATAATAGAACGTTTTAATTCTGTTTCCTTTTCTGCCGAAAGGGCATTATGGCTGAAAAGATCGTTTTCAGGCACTGAAAGATGTTAGCTTCGATAATGTTAGCAACAGTGATCTTGGGGACAAATTGTACTGTCAAATGTCGTCCGGTCACCAAATTTGGTGACAAAAATGTGTCTCTACTAAAGTTCGGAAGGTTCTAAAATGAGTATTTGACGAGAGATGAGATTAAAGGATGCAAATGAAAACATGTACAAAGGGTTGCCTTTGAGACTCTCTTAGATAGCTCCTTTTTGCCTAATGACAATACAAAAAAAGCAATATGGAAGCCAAATATTTGACAGTGGCTGTACGTCTCATTCGCCTTTACTTGAGAGTTATAGAACAAATTACGATTTACCCTGAAAGAGTCTATTAATTGGACTTTTCCCGCATTTGAAAAACATCCATCCACGTAACAGTATTATTTTATTTTGTTTTTTGTCTCTTTTCATGATCATATAATTCCTTAAGACTGCGTTTGGAAAAGTAAACAGCAAGTTTGACCTACCAAAACCTATATTTTATTAAAATACTTTCATGCGGAATAATGGCTTTTGTTTTGTTAAATATGATAAAGCTTTCTCAAGGCAATTCGAAGACAGATAATGGCACCAGTTCATGTTTTTCTCGCCACTTGAGCTCAAAATTAAGCAGTCTATCGCCAATAATTCGACATATCCATATATATAGATCGAGCATGCATTTCAATTATTATTTCACCGCCTACTTACTACTTGAATGCGATCGAAAATTTCCAAATTTTTGTTTATTATCAGACTAGTTCTCCCGGGGTTGTCGAGACGCGGGTTGGAGTCTTGATATCACTGAAGACTCTTCGTGTAGAAGGGCTGATGCACTTAAAATCTGTAAAGTTCAAAGTCCTCACGTTGGCGTGATATGAAAGTTAGGCAGGGGTGCTAGCTACGTGTCGTCCTGATCTATTGGCAGTTTCAAAATTTTGAGGTACATCGTCAATAGCATTTGCGTTGCTTTAAAGTTTAATAAACACTAACTCACTCTCTACAGCCAGAATGGGCATTAAGTCGATCGCGATCGACAGGTGGACCGCCAAGACATTTTGGGGTGACCGACTTCACATAAGATCTTAGATGTGCATACTAAAAGAAACGCAGGTTGTTATAAAAATAATGAAAACATCCATGAATAATGTGCTTCGTAAGCATTAAAGTATAATAATAGCTACCAGATTTTTTTTGTAAATAGAAGTGTATATATTTTGGTAGTATTAGGTAGCTTTGTTCGATAGTTAGTTCTGTAACTCTTAGATTTTTGACAAAATCGTGAAATGTTAGATCTCTCAAATTTTTTCAAAGAGGTCAAATTGTGGGAGCCCGTCCAGCTGGAGCTATAGTGTGACCGAACACGGTGTCAAAAGTCATGACTGCTTACACACAGTGCTGCAAGACAAGTTCGAGAACTAACTTTAAATGAAAATTGTTTCTTTTTTTATGTATTTTGAATAGTTTGATATTAAATGCATCATTTGATATTATTAAATTTGTGGGTATAATTCTGAGTGTATTTTGCGTTTTTTAACAGTGAGTTTTTTTATTGTAGATAAGTACATATCCAGTATTTATTATTATTATAATATAAATATCGTTAAGCTTTTTTTTTCTTATTACGCTTATGCCACAGAGTGGAACCGCAACACCTTGAAAAAATTAGAAGTAGACCATGTCATGTAAAAGTCTGCCCACCCCTGCTCTACAGGGACGTGTTAAGACTCGTTGAGGCCCTGGGCTCCTACATAAAAGTAGGCTCTGCGCCCCGACACAAATTTAGGCCCCCTATGAATATTGAAAGTAGATAGTACATAGGATACGTTGTCAAATACTCGCACTAACAGTAACTCGAAACAAATAGATGTACGTAACTTACAACCGCACAAATCGGCTCGACTGACTGCCCTTCTTTGACTTAATGAGTAATGATGGTGTAGGGGGGTAGACTTAGGCCTAGACATGGGCGACGCATCACATAATAATACAGTCTTGCCACTTGACGTATAGTGCAAAATTCCCAGTTTTTCGGAAAATACAACCGCAAATAACATTTGACTCGGAGGCATAGCTACCGCCGTATCAGCGATACGGAGCCCAACACGTGTAACTACAGTCCCACTAGCATGGCTCCTATATCTAGAAAAGGGCCCCGTAAGAATTTTGATACAGGGCCTCCTCAGAGCTAGCTACGCCAGCAACTTCACAGTTAAAGTTATTCAAATCAGGATCTTATTAAGGCTCAGTTAAGAATGAGAGGAGGTCCCCACTGAGGCCGAGGCCCAGTTGGCCCATGCCTTAAGACATATCTCACTCTCTAGCAGTGGCGTAACGTACACCCCCGCATCGTGGGGGGGGCCACACCCTGACTATCGCCAAGTACCTACCCTTTGTAAAATCCAACTTGGGGGCCCAAAACCTGACTTTGCAGGGGGGCCCAAGTGTTCTCCGTTACGCCACTGCTCTCTAGACTAGTTTTCGAAATATCTCCTCAAAATTCTGCCTTCTTTTAAATCTTCCATATGGCCGCTGTAGCCTAGTGGTTTATGGTTTTGAACTCGGGACCAGTGTGTAATAAGGGAGGACTCTAGGACCACTAAAGACCCACCGTAGTGGGGGGGTGATGAACGTGAAATATGTCGAGGATCAGTGTTCCCGTTGGCGTGGTGTGGAAGTTTGCTGAGGGAGGTGCCGTTTTTGCTACTTGACCGAGGTTCGAAATTAATAGATCCGTCACTCATAGTGCTCATGTAGTTTTATAGTGCAACGACAACAAAAATATTTACTAACTCAAGTCTTCTATTGGTAATTTACTATCGTATTCCGATAACATGATCCAAGCGCAATAACAATAGTGATATTAAAAATTGTTGTGTGTGTGTGTTTTTTTTTATACTTTTCTGTCTGGTTTTGAGGTTTAAGAGGTTTTATATTTACTCGTACAAAGAAACCACTACTTTTTCCATATATTTGTTTCAGTTTCTCGTTTAAATGGAAAAGAATATTTTCTTTTTTTTTCTCTCCCCTGTGCACATAATGAATTTTTTTGGTTAAATTAACCATGTAAAGAAGTCTTTACTCGGAAAAAATGATTAAGAAATATTTAATGTATGAATAAAAGCATAATTAATTTTAAAGCATTTGAAGAGTGATACTTAACACTAATATTTAACATAAATTGAATAACTATAGCATTTTAAAGACATGTTTTTAATTATATATATGCGCAAAACGAGAAACGGAACCACAAAATAATAATTTTTAAATAATGATTCATTCAAACCGGAAAATATCTTAAATTTAAAAAGGAGCATATTATCTTAAGAATATTCATTTTTATATTTATATAATTGCACAATTGCCACCTGCTTTGAAGAAATAGCGTAAAGAGAGTAATTACTCGTCTTCTGAGTATGCTGTCTATTCAAATCACCTTCACTTCATTTGGACCCAGTTTTCTCGGATTAACAAATTTCGAAAACTCCATTGTCAGAATTCTTGCATTTTTAATGAGCAAGCACAATGCGTGTCTTCGGGATCAACCCTCCAAATAAGGAAGGAAAAAAAATTAAAAGATGTCTTCATTCCTCAAAAAGTTGATCGTTATCTTAAACTCGAACGTCGACCTTTCTCAAAACATGTAAAAGAAATTTAAAATTTTAAAACAACACTTCCCCTTTTTTCGAATTGCCACCCTGCCTTAAAAGCAAACAAACGGCGCGTTGGCGGAAGGTTTCATTTCTTTCAAGGGAAAAAAAAAATTAAATTATCATTTGTGCGCATCTGAGATATTGAAGAGAGATACGACTTCAGAAAGAAAGCAGGCTAAAATGACATTTTATTTCTCAGATTGTTTTGCGTTGCATCACATCCATGTCTGGGTTATGGTGGGTTCATAAACGAGTGTGTGATTTCTGCCTGGGTATTGTTGCAAATCGTTTGGAGTGGCTGGAATCTCTTTATGTCGGCCCTCCTATTCGAAGACTGATCGTCATGCTTCCCACACAGGGTGACTCGGAACTCGAGTTCGAGGCATTTGTAGAAGGGAATTTGAAAGTAAAAATACTCAGTAATATTATTTGTTTGATTTGTTTTAATTAACTTTAGTCGAAAACAACGTTTGTGAACATGGGATGCAGGATTAAGTTTGGTTGCTTATCAATGGCACACACAAGGGGGAGGGGCTTGTCCAGAAAGTCCACCCCATCGTCCTTGCATTTGTTTTTCGATTGATTATATTCCTTTGTGTAGGTCGCAGGAAAATGATGGAATTATTAATTTCATCAAATCCCTAAGGGTGATGATCAATTGGCGGGAGATGTTAAAATGACGTCTCTTGAAGACCATTTCCCTGATAAAAGTAAGGGATTTGAACAAATCCTTGACACGTTACAGTGAAATGATGAAATAATATTGTCAAGAGTTTAAAAGGGTTTATTTAACAAATAGGGTGCATTGTTAAACGTAGAAGTAAGTTATACAACAATAGTCAATGAAATACAAATTATTTATTCGAAACAAATTAACAAATAATTAGAAAATTAGGCTGGTATTTTTTAATGTATAACATCTTTTCTCTCGGTTGCTTACGCACTAAAATATCTATCCCTATGTTAATCTTACGGTGCTATTTTTTTAAAGATATGGAGTTGATATTTAAAGAATCGATAGTACTACCTGTATGGTTAGGATGTACAAGGACTGGACCCCCTAGGTGTCTCCCCCCAGACAGCATTTCGCCAATGCAAATCCTGACTAGCCCATTTCATCATTTTACTGAAACAGTTCAGGGTTTGATAAAATCACTTACTTTCATCATGGAAATGACCTTAAAGACACGTTATTTTAACATATCCCGTCAATTGATCCTATCCCTTAAGAATTTCATGAAATTCGTCATTTTCCTGCGACATATATAGTAAGTAAAAAAATTCAAAAGGTAACAATGATTTCAGTTCTAATAAAGATCAGTTCTTTTGTGCACTTTTCCTATAAAAATTTGCACAAGCGAAAGAGAAGGCTAAAACCAGCTTTTTTAGACTTAAAAAATGCCATGCATAATGATCGTTAATATGCATTTCTGAATTCAAGGAACGTTTAATGACTAATTTATAAATGAAAGCCCCAAAAGACGAAGAAAATTAGATTTTATTCAAAACTACGAGGTCCGTCGCCAATAGCTCTCGTGCAGCTTTATAGTGAAACTTTAATATGACTCTCTCTCACTAACTCAATGAAACCTTAAAACCTAATCAAAAATTCAAAAATTGCAGTGTTACATTTTTTTTAATATTCCATTAATTAAATGCATTTCTTGAATAAAAAAAATCATTATTATATTTGTTAGAACCCCCCCCCCTAGGTTCTACCCTGGACACCAAGATTAATTTGAGGCAAAGAATCACTAAGAGCCATTTGTAAAGGGTGTTTTTTTGAGAGGTATAGAACTATAAATTGCAATAAATAAAACAACGATGTATTATTCGATTGACATGAATTTTTTTTATTCGAAAGATAATCTTGTGGCATTATATTTTAAATATGATTTCTGGCATAGGACTGCCACGGCTGGCTCGGATGTAGTCCAATCTGGACGTCCAATTTTCGATGACTTTTTCCAACATTTGTGGCCGTATATCGGCAATAGCACGGCGAATGTTGTCTTCCAAATGGTCAAGCGTTTCTGACTTATCCGCATAGACCAATGACTTTACATAGCCCCACAGAAAATAATCTAGCGGTGTTAAATCAGAAGATCTTGGAGGCCAATTCACAGGTCCAAAACGTGAAATTAGGCGGTCACCAAACGTGTCTTTCAATAAATCGATTGTGGCACGAGCTGTGTGACATGTTGCGCCGTCTTGTTGGAACCACAGCTCCTCTATACCGATCACCATTGACTGTAACGTTGTGGCCTTCATCGTTTTTGAAGAAGTACGGACCAATGATTCCACCAGGCCATAAAGCGCACCAAACAGTCAGTTTTTCTGGATGTAACGGTGTTTCGACATACACTTGTGGATTAGCTTCACTCCAAATGCAGCAGTTTTGTTTGTTGACGTAGCCATTCAACCAGAAGTGCGCTTCATCGCTTAACAAAATTCGCTTATGAAAATCGGGAACAACGGCAATCTCGTTTTGGGCCTATTCGACGAATCTACGCCTTGCTTGATGATCGTTTAAAATGTAATGCCACAAGATTATCTTTCGAATAAAAAAAAATTCATGTCAATCGAATAATACATTGTTGCTTTATTGCAATTTAAAGTTCTATACCTCTAAAAAAAACACCCTTTATAATAACTTATATTTATTAACTTGATTCAAATATTAGAAACTCTAATGACATATAATCTTTCCATGTTACGTCAAACAAAATGGATTTACCTTTAATATTAAATTAAGTTACGAAACATGAAATTAATCAATAACTACGCGTAAGATCAATAAGGTCTACCGAAATAGGAGGTCCGAGAAATACACGCAACTCGAATTATTAGCTTTCAATAATTTAAACTAATTTTATTAAACTAGCGCTTGTTTTAAGCGATAATAAACTATAGTGCATTACCTGGTATATTAGCTTTTAAGATTCCTTCGTAGAGTACTAGCAGTAAAGTTTCACTAACGTAATCCAATTGAATCCTCTAAACTTGAGGCTACTGCTGCTGGCTCAATAGCCTTCATCTTTGCTAGCTTACAGCGCTCTACTTAAATACCCTATCTACTTTGCATATCCCGTTCTCTTCTCAGAGTTGATTGGAAATATACGCGAATTTATAATCCCCAAAAAGACGCCTAAGAATATTAGTGGAAAGGTTCCGTACAGATTCGTCATGTATTAGAAGATCACACCTTTGAGCAAAAATGAAATGTGTCATCCATAGGGAGGTCTCGATGGACCATTATCATCCTTTTGGTATTTTTAGTCGAAAAAGGGAGGTCCTTTTTCCAACCACATTTCCAGGAACAATCGCGGTTTGTCATTCACAGAATCTTCTTCCTTTTTCTGATAATGCAAAAAAAGAACTGTTTCTAATTACATATTACAACCTTACCATTTCCATCCCCATATGTCATGACCTCGCTTCTAATGTTTTATTTACCCATCCAAATCTATATTCACGCGATTGCACCTCTTCACAGTCTCGTCCCCAGAGGTTAGGCGGTAGGTCCAAATGAAAGACAAAAATGGAAATTATTTTTATCTGTTGCTAGGGTGGTACGGAAAGCGAGAATCAAGATCGATCCCTAAACGAATCTTTTATGCAAATACGATTTTTTCCCCTCATCTGCAATCATATTCGGTAGATGATAATCACCTTTTTTTACGAGTCCAGTATTATTTCTCTTGCGTTAACGAACGGGTTTTCCTGTGGTCATCAGCCGTGCAATGATTCCTGAAATGGTAATTGGACCTTCTGGTAAAACGTCATCACACGCAGTCGCTGATTGAGATGATATTGGTTTCGATATTTAAATGCGCTGATTAAGGTTGTTTTTTTTATTGTGGTTGGGATCGGATTGGCCCTAGGTCTAAATAAAGGCTTCGAGTTAACTTATTTTTGATTTAACTCCTTTTCGGATACATCTCATTATGGAGAATTAGAGCTACACTCTTATTTTATTCTAATGCGAGATGAGAGATAAAGACTAGAAAAGTAGTTGCGTATAGCAAACATGATGGTAAGCCACTCAATACACGAACTTTTTCGTTGTTTTTTAGGCCTCTAGATACGAATTATGAACTACACCTTTCTTCCTATTTATGCGATTTCTACGAAGTAGGATTCAAAAGTTTCCGGACTGAGTCTATAACTTAAAAAATATTCCTAATTAAACTGCTGAAACACATCCTTCTTCGAAATAAAACCCTTGAGTAACAACACACTTTTGCCTTGGCTTGTAAAAGTCTTCGAAACATTTCTGGAATCCATTTTTAGCCATTTCTTTTAATTCAGCTGGGATGCATTTTTAACTTCATCTGCAAATTGGTCTTCGTTTAACATGCGGGGAACGATGTGTTGACACACTCAATGCACGTTAAGATCCTTAGTCGGTATCCGTTAGCATTGGGCCTAGGATATCCCAACTGATTCTTCTATTGTTTGAAACCTGTTCTTACGTACCGCCGCAGAAACCTTTTCGATGTTTTCAGCGGTGCGGGAATTCTGCAGGTCTAGAGCGTTTGTTGTCTTCGACACTTTCCCTGCCTTCTCTGAAACGTCGATGGCACTCAAAAGCTTGCGTTTGCAATACTGTATCACTGCCTTACACATGCTTCAACATTTTGTAAGTCTCGTAGCACTTGTTCCCAAGCGAACACAAAATTTGATATTCCTTATCTGTTCAATAAATGCAATTTCTTTCAATCACCGAAGAGTAAATGCATTCGCCTACAAAATACAACGCCGTGGAGAACCACCGACCATGTGATTTGAGACAAACTTTTTTTAAAAAAGGGGAAGAACGCAGTAACACAGAAATGTTATCGTGGTCACTCTACTGCAAAATTTTTCCCCTTTATAGGCTCAGTCCGGGAACTTTTGAAACCTACCTCGTATATAGTCTAGCTTTCTAAAATATAGATTTTGAAAAAAGAAATATATGTTTAAACAAAAAGAATTCCTTTCTTTCTAAAAGAAATATATTTAAAACATCTTAGTTTTTGTATTGCTCTTACAATTTGCTAAAAATTTGGTAGGCTTATACTCTAGTGATTTCTTAAGACTTTTCTTGAGGCCCTGGGCTCCTAAGCAAAAGTAGGGCCCCTACTTACGACATTTAAAAGACTATCGACCACCTAATAATATAAAATAAATATATAGAGTGAAATAATACTTTTACAAAATTTTCGAATGCATTAATTTTTTATTTTTTTTTAAGATTGTGATGAAAATATTATCCTAATTTTAAATTTAAATCTCTATTAAAAGTCTACTTTGTGCTTATGATAATAATAATTATGACAAAAAAATTCACAATCTAAATCAAGTTATTATCCAATCATCAATTATATTTTATTCATTCAACTTAATTTTAAAAAAAAAAAATCGTGTCCCTTTTGTAACAGTATTTAGATTGTGTCAAAATGGATGACATATGAAACGAAAAGTAAAGTTTTATTGTTATTAACATTACAACTTTTTATCTTCAAGACTTTTTCGCATCCTGCTCTTTACGTGTTCTAGAATGTGGCTCTATCGCATGTGCTTTCTATTGCACCTGTGTGAATTATCTATTAAAAGTCGCCGCCTGACATTTCGATGATTCAGGCGTAACAGCCACTCATATCTTTCGCGGTTTTATAGGGTAAAAAAGAATGTCCGTAGTTGTATTGTGTATATCTAACGTGAGATAACCTATTATTATTTCTTCTGTTTTTCAATTTTTTAAAAATTAAATATAGGTTCTTTGAACTAACATGTTTTAAATTTGAAAATGTGATTTTTACAAACATTTATTTTTATATGGTTTATTGAAATCACTGAACAAAAAATGTTATTTATCTACTTATAAATAAATAATTCATTAATAAAATTTCGAGTCTTTTCTTGCGAATTTTATTTTATTCTGAGTAAGATTATGTTTGGATGGATAAGATTATGGTTTTTTATTAATATACAGGGGCATAGCTACCGCCGTATCAATGATACGGGGTCCTCCTCGCTACAGGGGTCTCAACATATGTAATAAAAAAATCTTAACATGTTAAGGGTCCCCCAAAAAAGGCGTCTGAGAAATTTTGATACAGGGCCCACTCAGGACTAGCTACGTCAGCGCTAATGCGGCATAAAAAATTAATTCTGCTTCTCGTCTTTGATTATGGAACTTAAGATAGTGTTGTATAAAAGATATATATAATTTTTTATACTAAAATTTTTATAACAGTCGCTAATCATTTTGGTATTTCCGTATCAGTATGGAGATCTCAATTTTGAGAAAACAAAATCCGTCGCCAAATGTCCCGATTCACAGCCGACAATGAAAAAACAATATACATAAATTTTGGCGAAAATTTTTCTTATTCTTTCCATTCGATTGGTTGAAATTAAGTTTGTGTGAATTTTTTTTTTGAAAAGATAATAGAATTTAAATAAGGAAATGTTATATAAATTTAGTTTTTTATGAAAATGAAATTGGCACGAATTCTTCAAAGTATTCGTCAATTTTAACAATTTTTTGTAATTATACTTTTATAAGTAATCTTTATAAATGATATTATATCGAACAAGTTTTTTGTTATATCGTCGATACTTCTAATTTATTTAATTTCAGTTGCAAACGCTTATATGTATCCCTCATTCTGTGTATGTGCCAAACTTCATTTTTTGTTGTTGTTTAAAACAGTCTTATAAACTTATTTTTGTTTGACCACACCAAATAATAAAGTATTTCATCAGCGTCATTCAGTGTAGCATACAAGGGGGGGTCCTGGGGTCCGGAACCCCCAAAGCCCTTGATATTTTTTCCGATTGATTATAATTCTAAGTATATAGTACGTAAAGTTTAATTAATTACTTGTTATTAATGATTAATTTTATTAATTAATGCTAATTATTTATTCAAAATTAGTTTTTTACTGTGTTTTGTTCCCGAAAATCGACAAAATGAAAAGGAGCATGATACAAGAATGGTGAACTTTCGACCCCGGAGCCCCCTTGAAAAATTCATGTGTGCGCTACTGGCGTTATTTAATAAAAATTATTTTAATTTTTATTTAAAAAAAATGTTTATTGAAATTAAATACAAGAGAAAATTGATGGAGAAAAAGTTTTTGGAAAAAATAGTTACTTTTTACTCATGAAAAAATCTTAGAAAAACAATAAAAATAATATAGATATATTAAACAAAGTAAAGTTGACATTACAAAATAAAAGTTTACAGAAATAAAAGCCCTTCCGATAATTTCCCGTGTTGGTGAAAGTTTTGTTCTGATATTTCTCAATGTACGATTGTATCAACAGAAACACTAAAAGATATCCTAAAACGCAACTACAAAAAATCGATTTTCTCCCCCGAAAAGTTAATTTATTTCTCAAAATGCATTTCCAGTTGGATTATAGGTACTATATGCAAAAGGGAAAAAAATGTACTAGTCAAAATAGACTTATACAGTCAAAACACATCAGGAGTTTGGGATCCATAGAAACTATTGTTTTGACTAGGTGAATAGTTGAAAGTACGTCTATAAAATATTTGTCATTTTGTGCAATGAATAAAATATTGCAATAGTGTCACTGAAGTTAAGCACAGTAGAACGTCGTATATCTGAATCAATTGGGACCGAACACCGTTCGGATAACCAAAAACCGAATGCGATCCATGCAGTACATGAAACCGGACACTATACGAATATTGAAAATCATTACATGTAGGAAACGTGCTTGAAGGAAAAGCAAAATAGGTACAATATGTCGCAATTTTACCTTTATTGTGGAAAATCACTTATTTTTCGCTGTACCGTTGTACACCCTCGTTTTTTCGCCGCAAGGTCTCAGATTCTCTTGTGCAACAGTAGTTGAGTAGGACTGCACTTTGTTCGTACCACTCCATAATTGTCTCTAACGCAGAAAACGCGTCAGCTTTTGATAGACCCTTGCTACTTTCGTTGTTGTTGTTTTCCTCGTCTTCATCCGTTTCATCATCGACAGGGTCGGATTCTTCTGCCACGGAAGTCACAATCTCGTCATTATTTAGCATTTGAAATCCACAGTCTTCTGCATCGCATGCAATCCAGGTTTCTACATCTTCATCGGGTTCTTGAAATCCTGGGATCGATTGGACAAAGTCTGTAATCTCCTCAATTTGTTCGTCATTGAAGTCTTACAAAGTTGAAGTACGTGTAGTTGACAAAAAAAATGGCACCGGATATTTGACTCTCCGGATAATAAACGTTCTACTGTAACTGTAGTTGGGATCATATTTTCACTGAGGTACAATTGATATATTCCAAACCACCGAAATGATTTTTTAAAAATATTTTATTGTTTGTAATATTAAACTTGGTTGCAATTGAGAATGCTTTATTTTAGTTCTAAAAATTAAACCCATTGAAACAATTTTAAAAAATTGTTTTAATAAGTTTTTAAATAAAATAACTTTAATTTTTTTATTTAAAAAAAAGTTCTTGTTTTATATACCGAATATAGAGACCACGACATAACTTTACTGGGTGAAAAAAATGTTATGCAAAAAAAGTTAAGTAAAATTTTGTAAATAACAGTTCTAGCCACCTAGAGCAGTGATGCTCAACCGTATTTTTGTTGCGGCACACTTTTAACAATTTCAAAATTTGGCAGCACACTAACAATAAAATAAGTTCAAGAAAATTTTACTTATCTACATTACACTAAGTAAAGTAGTTTATGACAGATAGTTTTCAATGTTAAATAAAATATGTGCGACAAAGACGACAAAATGTTTATTGAGTAATTAATTAATTATAAGAGTACATTTAATGGGAAATTTGAGCTTGATGATTTTTTATAATTTCGTTTACATTTAACTCAAATTCAGTGGTGCAACAGAGCCCATGAGGGCCAGGGACTACTGTGCCCATTACAATATACGTGACCATTGAGGTGTATGAGCAGATGTCCCGATCAAGTGGTCAGTCTGAAGCGAAACCCCCAGTGACACCCCAAGTCTGTGTGTGTTACTCATTTGTAGACCCACTGCAGTAGGAAGGAAAGGCTGAGTCGACCTTGCCCAGCCCGGGAATAGAACCCGGACTTGTGTTGTGGAAGCGCGATACGCTACCACTCGACCACTGGGCCTTCTCGTTTATATTTGATCTTAAAAATAATGCCGCTTTTATTTCGTCATCTAAATTTAAAAGTCTCGATCTATTTTTCATTTTTATATTTAATGCTGGGGAAATTCAAATTCACTCAAATAAGATGTAGAAAATTGTAAGAATATTTTTGAAGCTTTTGATTTGCTGTTATGAGATCATCACCTCTAATTTTAACCAAGAATGAATTGACTCTTTCAAATGTTTTTGAAATTAAATCTCGAATATTACAGAGAGCGAAATTAGTTTTTCCTCTTCATTCAAAGTTAGTTCGTATACAGATGTATCCGCTATCCCAAATGGATTACGAACCCAATCAAATTTCCTTATATCCATCTATCTACGAAAGGATAAGTTAAAAGTACCACGAATACTTTTAGTTTATTTCTATAAAACGACAAAATAATTCGGTTCTGGATTTTATTATTTTTTTCTCAGAGTATAATTAATAATTCTAAAAAAAAACTGGCAGCACACAAAAGGGCTGCGGTATAGTGGCTGAGAATCGTTGACCTAGAGGATATATATTTTTATACAAATTCATTGTTTTTAAAAATAGAATTTTTTCAACAAAATTTTTAAAAGTGAATTCGAATTTTAATGCAGCATAAAACAATGTATTTCGTATGCTAAATGATTAATTTATTGCTCCTGATGTGGTTCATAGCAACTTACTATGGTTATGCTTCTGTCGTACTAGAGACCTCGACAAATAATTTTCGCCAAGGACGCTAAATTTTAATTGAAAAAATTATTTGAACCCAAAATACACCTAAAAGAAAGCCAACTGACGAAGAAATAATCCTCGAGATAAATTGGCAGCCTGACAAACGTAAGATTCTTAGTAATGAAGTTTCATTTCAGTTCTTTTGTTAATTCCTGATTTTGTAAAAATTATTATAATACATCAATCGTTGGTAAAATATTGCTTGATTTTTTGTACGACTTTTACAAATACGAATTATTAGAAAATATATTAGTGTTCTTACATATTTTTGTAAATTAAGTTCCATTATCGGTGAAAGTAGACAGTTAAAAAGTCGTTTGGTAAATTGTTGATAGCCAAACAATGGTTCCTTAGAGACTAATACTTTTTTTGGAAGAAAATTGGATAATTTTAAAGCTTTATCTTTAAGTATTTAAAATAAATTTATTTTCTCCCTTTGGACATTAACTCTACAAGCGAATTTAAGTTGTTATACAAATTCATCTGTTTTCCTTTCTTTTATTTCGTCATATTTTAAATTTCCACAATTCCATGAATAAAAATGAGCATTGAATGTTTGTTTTTCTTTGTTAAATCTGATACATGAGTATACAATGGCAAAGAGTAAAAAATATTTTAAATGAAAGTGCAAGATAATTCATTAATATATTAGAATTTTGAAACATTTATATCTTTAAAACAAATTTTTTTTTAAGGCAGCCTTTTTAGAAATTCATTTTGAACTTTTTTTCAATTTTAAAAAAAAAGCTACTTTTTTTACAACTGTAATTTCCTTCTTATAGTTATTACGCGCGAAATATAAAATATTATTATAAGAAGAATTTAATAATTTGCAAAAAATGAATACACTTCAAATTTTATTTTAAAATCAATTTCTCCTACAAAAAAAATAATTTCATCAGCATATTTTCCACATGGTACGAGCTAATTCCAGCAGAGAAACACCTTTTAAAAAACCGAAAAACGCATCCAGACTTTTAAAACACCATCCTACCGAACCCTATCACACGTTTTACCTCATCTCGTCAGTCATAACACGAAAAAAAAAAATAAAAACTTCCTAATCAGAAATTAAAATAAAAAAGAAACTGAAAGAGCCAGAAGACCAGACGCAACACACGCTGACAAACGATATTCAATTTTTTTCCGTGACGTCACTGCCCGCTAGCTGCGAAGTTGACGTTGCCAGATGAGGGCAGAAGAAAGTGCGGCCGCGGAACATGGAAGGTCGTCTGCGATCTCAGCGCGTGGTTGGAGCGGAGGTTTGAAGTTAGAAGTTTTTCTTTTCAGTTTTTATCACCGTTGCAATTTATTTTTTATTTTTTGTGAGTGGAAGAGGAGGCGAAAAGAGTAAAATAGCGGAGGAGATGCCTTTGTTTATTTGCGGGAGTTCCACCTAGGTTGTGTGTGACACCTGTTCTTGATCGAAAGTTTTTATATTGAAACTTGTGTACTTTTTTGTAACAAACGGTCATGTTACAGAAAGATGTTGGAATATGAGTTTCTCGGGAGGAATCGGAAGATTTTTTTTGGATAACCATGTTGAGGTACGTGAAATAATTTAAATTTTTCTTTGGCATGAAATATTTTTTAACAAACAATTAAGAAAAAAATTTTAATGCAGCAAACAATTTTAGTGGAAATATATCTCATTTAAAATTTTATAAGTTTTTGTTTGAAACAAGGTATAAAAATGAATTTTTTTCTTCTTTTTTTTAATATTGTAACAATCGATTTTTTTTCCTAGTCCGATATCGAGTTACATCTCTTTTTAAATATATTTGGATACGCTCTGATGATGTTTGTTTATAAAACAATAATATATATGTTACAATGTTTTTTAATTAAGGTAAAAGCATATGTTCTACATATATATATATATATATATATCTTTAAACAAACAAGTATTATTTGCGTATGCAAAAAAATAATAAAATGGGTTATGTTTGTTTATTGTTTTCCAGTTAATGTTTTTGTAACGATGCTAGATTCAGTGCTATTATCAGTCGATTAACACAATAAAATATTCAAATAGCAGAATTTAAAAAATAGCTCTTCTCAGAACACAAATATATATTTCTGCGAATAACTATTTTTGATGTAATAGCAAAAACCATATATATATGTCGGAGAATATGGGCATAAACTTCTAGATATTAGGAAAAAAATTATTGATTTTTTTTTTTCGTTTTGACTTGGATGGATTTTGCTTAAGGCGCATTACATTTAATTTTGCCACTTTTTTCCTAACTAATATTGATAAAAAATTTAATTTTTTTAACCATTAAATTTGTTGAAAATTAAAGCCTAAAAGATTTTAAATTGTATCGCATTTTAAAAAAAAAATCTTTTGGTCCTAAATTTTTTTTTCTAAATGTTTAATTTTGATCTTCAGTCTTTTCTAAAGAGAAATAAATTCAATTTTTTAAATTTAAAAATATTTTGGTCTTTTAAAATTTTTTAACTGAATTTTAATAGTGAATATTAAATAATATATGTTATTTGATTTATTTATAATATTTCTTGATTATAACTAACCTTAGCAAAATAGAACACTATTACATTTTTATCTTTAACTAAGAAGACCTTTTCTTTAAAAATTATGAAATTACATTCGCTGAGAAAAATTCAATAAACAAAAAAAATTCTGATTTTCATCATATATTACTACTTATCGAAATTGCTTTAAAATGTTTTTAATCAGCATATTTTATTACATAAAATAGCAAATGCGAAGTTAGAAACCGAAATTAAATGTAGTTTTGTTGGATAAAATTTGCTTTCTACCTGCAATTTTTAGTAATTATTCCAAAGTAATATGTAGTAATTATTTTAATTATTAAATTCTAAATTTCCCCAGTTGACTAATTTAAAATTTATTTTTATATTCTTTGAATATTCCTTTAACGTGTTGTTTATTACGGAATGAAATTTTTCTCTCTTGTTTAATTTTAGAAAATTTATTTCACATACAAATAATTCAATTCTCATAACATTCCAGAAAAAAAAATCATTAAAAGTAAATCTAGAATATAAAAGTAGATTAAATGCGACATTCAGTTACAAATTTGAAATTTATATCTTATAGAACTGTGTTCATTGCCGAACTGTAGAATTTTTGAAAGAGCACTTGAAATGTATACTGAACGACAATAATGCTTTATGCGGATTCCTCAATGATGTGAGCGTAATGATTCTTCTACCCCCCTGCCCTAAAGAAACAGTAGCGGATATTTTAGCATCCGCTACAAAAACAGTACGTACCACATCGCTTGTGAGTTGTTTTATTCCTGGTAAATTAATGTTTAGCAAAACTAATACACATTTTTATTAAAATTTTATTGTTGAAGATTATTCTTGTTTATCAGACCTTTGCTTCAGTATCTATCTCTTTATCAAAACCAAGCGGGAGTAAAACTAAACGAAAAAATTGTTCTGTAGAACATTGACGCATCCAAGAAGAGTGGGAACTAGAGAATTTTTCCTAAAAAAGCTGTTAGTGTACTAAAATATTATCAATGTACAATTCTTTTAACACGCTTTTATTAGCTTCACCTGTATGTAACGGAATTTTTTAACTCGATTTTTATCCACTTTAAATTATTAGATTAATTCGAAATTTTGCTCACTTTTCAAGGACCGATGACAATACAATAATTAACTAATTTTGTTCCGTTGCCCTGATCAGGATTATCAAGAATAACTAAAGGGTGTTTTTTAGAGGTATGGAACTTTAAATTGCAATAAAACAACGATGTATTATTCGATTGACATGAATTTTTTTATTCGAAAGATAATCTTGTGGCATTACATTTTAAATATGATTTCTGGCATAGGACTGCCACGGCTGGCTCGGATGTAGTCCAATCTGGACGTCCAATTTTCGATGACTTTTTCCAACATTTGTGGCCATATATCGGCAATAACACGGCGAATGTTGTCTTCCAAATGGTCAAGCGTTTGCGACTTATCCGCATAGACCAATGACTTTACATAGCCCCACAGAAAATAATCTAGCGGTGTTAAATCACAAGATCTTGGAGGCCAATTCACAGGTCCAAAACGTGAAAAATTAGGCGGTCACCAAACGTGTCTTTCAATAAATCGATTGTGGCACGAGCTGTGTGACATGTTGCGCCGTCTTGTTGGAACTACAGCTCCTGGACATTATGATTGTTCAATTCAGGAATGAAAAAGTTAGTAATCATGACTCTATACCGATCACCATTGACTGTAATGTTGTGGCCTTCATCGTTTTTGAAGAAGTACGGACCAATGATTTCACCAGCCCATAAAGCGCACCAAACAGTCAGTTTTTCTGGATGTAACGGTGTTTCGACATACACTTGTGGATTAGCTTCACTCCAAATGCGGCAGTTTTGTTTGTTGACGTAGCCATTCAACCAGAAGTGCGCTTCATCGCTAAACAAAATTCGCTTATGAAAATCGGGAACAGCGGCAATCTCGTTTTGGGCCCATTCGACGACTCTACGCCTTGCTTGATCATATTTAAAATGTAATGCCACAAGATTATCTTTTGAATAAAAAAAAATTCATGTCAATCGAATAATACATCGTTGTTTTATTGTAATTTAAAGTTCTATACCTCTAAAAAAACACCCTTTATTTTCCATTAGCAGATTTGGCTACTAAAAGATGTAAGTTACGAAGAATAAGCGAAAACGCTCATGGTTAATACAAATAGAGCAAACAAAAAACGACCTACAATAACAGCGTGCTTTTTTTAGTTTTTTAAACTATCATTTTTTTAAGTCATAGTATTCAGAATCTAAATGAGAAGGAATTTTTTGCGATACACGGAAGGAGCATCTTCATCTTCTTTTAAAGTAGAGCGAGAGTTTGGGATTATAATTTTGAAGATTTTATGCAAATTTTTATTTTTTTCATTCTTAACGCAGGGGAGGGAAGCCGAATGAGCTAAATCCATGTGACGTCATAGTCACATGATAAGTGCAAGAACGTGTTTTCAGCCAATCAGTTCAAGTGCTACGCTGTTGCCAACTTTTGCTTTTTGCAGAAACTTTTTTTTAAAAGAACATATTTGTCAATAATAATTAAGTACCATAAAATCCGGCGTATAATGAGCGCTTTTAACACAAAAAAATAAAAGCGAAATTTAAGGCTGTGCGTTATACGCCGGATATAAAAATGATGTCTATAAAAATAAAAAGATGAACATAAGAAAAAAAATTAGGCTTTCTACATAAATCGAAATACCGTTTCTTTAAAAGAAATGGCATTCCTTATGAACTTTTTTAAAGGGTTGTAGTCCTAGAAGAATACTATTTCTTTTTTTCTAAAGCTTGGAATAAATGACTTCAAAACAAAAGACATTGCGCACGTACATTTCAGGTTCCTTCATAAAAAAGGGGGTACGCGTTACACGTTGAATATACCAAAAAACAAAAAAAATTGTACCTTGAAAGTATAGGAGCGTGTTATTTGAAAGTATATGTGTACAGTTTATGTACCGCCAGATTTTATGGTACATAAACTAGAAACATTTGATTTAAAAGTACACGTTTGATAAAAGAATTTTTTATATCTGAAAAACCTCTTGATGAATGTTTTTTCTTATTGCTTGAACACACCTTTTACCAAATTATAAAATTTGAAATTTTATCTAAATTTTAACAAATATAAGTTACCAAGTACAAGAGTTTATTGTCCGTTTTGAATTCTTTGGAGAACATGTGATTTCCTTTCTTTTTTTTTTTTTTTTTTGTCCTCTGATCGTCATGAATTTGGCCCATTGCTTCGTATTAGTTGGCTGTATATTTCGTTGCAAGATGTCAGTCTTTGCAGGAAAATTTTTGCGTTCGTTGTTTGTTACAGAATTGCGATTCTTTTTCGAATGAATCATCCCCAAAAACTTATTCTTTCAAAAGTCCACTGAAAATTGTCCAGATTGGGAATTACAAAGTGGGCTATCATTTAAAAAAAATTAAAATTTTTGGAAATGTTGTCTTGCATTTGATTCAACGCCATCAATCATTAAATTATGCAAACTTGCTAGAGAGATGAATGATTTTTTTTAAATCCACCCGTATAAAGAACGTGTATTCCAGCTTGTATAACATAAAACTAATAATGAAGAGCATAATTACTGTTATACGCAGTGCCGAGTTAAGCTCATTTCGGCTCCTCGGCGCAGAAGGTCTACATGCCCCTTGGTACTGGAGGATCGAAATTTATAGAAAGAAAATGTGGTTAAGTCCAGCTTATCCGGATAGATAAACCAGCACTGGTTATACCCATTTAACGTACTGGTTTTACGCATTTAAAACATTTCTCCGTTAAAAACTCTAAAACATAAATCAGAAGAAACAGCACATTTGATATAAAGATAAATTTAAAAAAGAAACCCTACCACAGTAATTATATAGTGAGCGAGCCACGTAACTTTTGCTGGTACAAATAGGCTAAATTCATGAGACGTTATATTTTAGTCACGGGATAACTGCAATCATGTGACTCTGGCCAAATCAGAGCTCATCAATTCATATGACGTCATAATCACATGATAAACGCAGTGATGTGTTTCTACAGTTACTCAGTTCATGCGCTTCCCTATTGCCAACTTTTGTTTTTTACATAAACTTTACTTTAAAAAGTACGCATTAATTAACAATAATAACGCCCATGGATAAAGAAAATGCACTGGATTCAAAAGTACTCGCATAATATAAAAACTATTTTAATTTTGAAAAAACTTTTTAGATAATATTAATACTAGGCTTTAGTGTAATATTAATGAGACTTCCTCTAGTGTAATATTAATTAGACTGAAGGCTCTAATGTATTATTAACTAACTCCGGTGGCTGAGTGAAAGTGTATCGCGCTTCCACGCCACAAGTCCGGGGTTCAAATCCCGGGCTGGGCTAGGTAGACTTAGCTTTGCATCCCTTCAGCGTGTCGATAAATGAGTACCAAGCTTGCTTGGGAACTGAACACTGGGGGTTTCGTGTTAGACTGACCTCTTAAAAGAAACATCTGCACATGCATCCCAGCGCCTAAGGTCACGTAAACTGAGATAGGCACAGTCAGTAGCGCATACATGAATTTTTCAATGGGGAGTCCGGGGTCGAAAGTTCACCATTCTTGTATCATGCTCCTTTTGATTTTGTCAATTTTCGGGAACAAAATACAGTAAAATACTAATTATTCAATAAATAATTAGCATTAATTAATAAAATTAATCATTAATAACAAATACTTAATTAAATTTTACGTTCTATATACTTAGAATTATAATCAATCGGAAAAAAAATCAAGGGGTTTTTTGGGGGTGGGGTCCTGGACCCCCCTTGTGTGCGCCACTGCGCACAGTAGACCTTGGCCCTCATGGGCTGTTGTGCCACTTAGTTCAGTTCAGTAAAATTAATTAGACTTAAGGCTCTAGTGTAAAATTAATTAAGACTAAACTAAACAGAAAAAAAGAGATTAAAAGAATGAAGTGTATTTACATTCTATTTTTTAATTACTTAAAACAATATGAGGAAGAAATGTCAAATTAAGTTGGATTTCGTTAAGGAATTTTTGAAGGCTCACACATAAAAAAAGAAAGCTGAACTCAGCATGATTAATAAATTTGAAACAGACGTGCCTATTGTTTCTGGAGAATTTTAATTTCATCCATTAAAATTTCTTAATTTAAACTATTATTAAAATTCAATGAGTGATTGCCAAATATATTCAATGGATATTGATGGTTTGCTTCAATCCATCATTTTTTGAGAGATCGCTCATCGCTTCCCGGCTGAGATTCCTGTCTCTTAATAATCAAAAAAAATTACGCCATTGAAGAATGGAAAAGTTAAAAGAATACTTAAATACGATTAACATTTTAAGTATTTTAAAAATAGTCTGAATGGGGTAAACGATATTATCTGTCTCCTTCTCGAAATATGTACAGAAGTCATTAGGAAATTCAATTTCAAGCAGAAAAGAATGTAATGTACAGATGGGTGTAAGTAGAATCTTGTAATATGAATTAAAAAAAAAAAAAAAGTTTAAAATAGTTTCATGACTTAAGTTAACAATGGTGCAAACAAAATTTTAAATTAAGTATATCTGCGCGCATAAAACTATTTTTCATTATTTAATTATCAGTTTTTGTGAATGTTTTGAATGGAGTTTATCTTGAAAATGAAAATATTAAAGTTACATATATTTATATATAGAGTGAACAAAAAAGAAAGGTTTGCCCTAAAAAGTATTTATTGTGCTCTAACTGTTGTAATTAGGCATGTTTGCTCGGATATGTTATAAGTACAGTTATGAATTTGTTTATATCATTTACCTCAGTAAATTGCAACGTGTCCCTCTTGGTAGCTCGGAGAATGTCTATATAATCGATATTCCGGTTCCCACCAAGTGTTCTTTAACGTGTCTTCTGCTATGCTACCTGTTTCATTAAGCATTTCATATGATCGCTTTATTAATTTTTCATCAGGAGGCTTGCATCCATAACAACTTCGAAATTTGCGCTGAACATTATTGCTCGAATTCGTTTCGTGAAACCAAAGCACACATTAGGCTTTCTCTTGAATCGAGGCCATTTCGACCGAAAAGGATGTCTTTACAAATATTCCCCTGTGTCACTTATGAAGTACTCCCGTCATCTATTGTACAAAAAATACTTTGTATTCGAAAGCTGCATTGTTGCATTAATTGGTTAGCTTGTAATGAGTTTTTATAATCATGGCAAGACTTTTGGTTCACCCTATATATATTTATATTAATTATGCTTTTTGTAAAAGGTTTAATTTTGGTTTATGTAAATAGAGAGTTAGTACTTTATTTTTAGGTTAAAATGCATATCAATTTTCTATTTTTTTAAAAATTAAACATTATATTAAAATTATGCTTAGGAGTATTGGCAACGAACTTGGTGGCGTATACAAACTACTTTCATAGGAAGTGTTACATTTTCAATGAAACATTGACGAAAGCACAGCGACGTAAAATTTGTGCTAAAAATTAAGAATCCGATGAGTATGCAATATGTACATAAATTGCAACATTGCAAATTTTCATGAAAATTCAGACATTTTATCTGTCAGAAAATGTTTTCCGCGTTTGTTTCAAGTTGAATATTTGCGACAGATTTCCTTTTATACAATGCTTATGTTTCATAGATACTTATTTCTTATTAAATGAATATAAATAATTTTTTTAAAAAAGGAACTTGAATAATATAAAATTATTAAAATTCTGAAACTATACCAAACTTTTTTACGCGTTCTCCCCCCCAAATTTTGAAATAACATAGTACACAAATTTAACGCGAACTTTTTTTCACACAGTTTTTTTTGTTCTAGCGTGAATTCAAAAAAAAAAAAAAAAAAAAAAAATGAGGACTCGTACCCTTTAGATGAGGATGATTTGAAAGAGTTTGAGTTAAAGAGTCCATACTGGCAAAGTCGAAGATGAAGTTCAGCTATTAACAGCTGGTTTAATTCTCCAGGGCTTGAAATTTGCTACAAATTTGGAACAACATTTTCTTACTCATGATCCTGACATTGAGCGTGCATTAAAATTTCTTCGTAATATTGTGTAGTAGGATATCGAGAATTATATAATCAACTTGAGGAACCAAAAAGACAACTAATAATACATTGTAATAAACGAAAAACCAACAGAGGTCGTCAATAACGAACGAAATTCTTCATTTGAATCCAAACCGACAGTTGTGCTTGATTTTTCTGACACATCTACTGATGTTAGCATTTCTGATCCGGTTTGTGATAAACGTGCACATTTGTTAATGAATGCGATGAATAGCAGTGGCGTAACGTACACCCCCGCAACCTCCGCATCGCCGGGGGGGCAGGACTCTAGGGAGCACAAAGCCTATGTTATGCTATACTTTTGCAATACTTTGTAAGATCCGGCTTGGAGCCCCAAACCTGACTTTGCAGGGGGGCACTAACATTCTCCGTTACGCCACTGATGAATAGTTTGTTAGCAGTTTTATTCCTAATTTTCATTAAAATTTTCATATGTTGTATGTACTTAAAGACTTAATTTTCACCGTACACCTAATTTTAATTATTTTTTTTTGTAACAAAAATGAAGCGTTTTTGTTTTTTAAGAGGGCATGGCACGATTTACGCAAAAATTTTTAATTTAAGGATTTTTAAAATTTTTTTGATTGCCTCCTATGTGTGCATACAATGTAATACAGATTTTGTGCTCAGAATTTCATAAAAAAACTGGCCATATAATTTTTTAATGCAAAAACTTAAAATTTGTGATTTTAAAATGCTTCTCCTTCTACAAAAATTTACGTACATGCATGAAATTTGATTTACATGTACGTCAAACTATGTATAACAAAAGTTGGTATGGTTGGTATTCGTACAATACCTCTTTTATGAATGCTTATTAAAAATTCCTTTAAAAACTTATAAATTCTGAGTTCAATTATTTTTAAAAAAATAAGTATTGCTTTGATTCAAAAAGGCATACCAATTTTAGTTACGTGTACTATTGGCAGTAGGTAAAAAAAAAAAAAAATTCAAAGCATTAGGCATAATAGATAAAAAGCCTTAGCCTTTTAAATGAATACAAACTAGTTATTTTATCTTTCTGAGATAAGTTAGTTTAAGCTTTTGATTTGTCATAGGGAAGTGAATAAAAATGAACGCGCGCGTAAAAGCTATCATAATTCTGCGTTTCTTAAGTTTAGAGCTTTCAAATTTTGTGAGGTTATAGAAAAGTATATAAAGAATAATTTTAACTAAAAAAATTAGTACGATTCAATTGACCAAAATCAGTCAAACATTCAAATCTGTGTCCCATGTAACGTAGATTTTATTATTACTTTTTTTACACGGTTTTTTGGGGGAAATGTTTTAAAATTTTTTATCTTACACAATTTTTTAGAATTGTGAAAAAAAACCCCCAAATTTACCATCTGTTTTATTTATTTTTTTACACGATTTTTTTTCCTTGTAAAAAATAGAGTTGGGTGTACTTTCTTTGCAACATATTTTGTAACTTGAAATGCTGGCAGTGCAAAACCCCTTCTTTCGGGACGTTTCCGGTTTGTGCGTGCACCTTTCTTTTCCGGTCTCAGCGCACTTATGTATGCATTCTATGGTTCGTGCAGCATCTTATTTGTACCTATCAAAATGCAAATCCCTCGGCTGTTCATCCGATCGGAAGAACCTCCTGAATGACAAAGCGTTTGCAATAAAAAAGCGATACAAGGTTGAAAGAGGAGTCTTAAAATGCAATAAAAGACCGTTGCATGCCTGCGGAATGTTACGGATTATATGCGTAACAGCCTTTGGGCTTTTTGTGTCGAATCCAAATTTTTCTTATGTTTCAGATTTATACGATGGTTTGTTTCGATTAAGATTTTCATTGAGTTAAATGTTATGATTTGATGAATCAAAAAAAAATCATTAGTTAATCATTATTGTCATTAGTTAATTAACTTAAAAGTTGGGTAAATTGGAAACTTTTTGAAGACAAAATGTATATTAGAAGAATGAAATCTTGTGATTTGTATTGTTAAAAGGAAGAAAATAATAAATAATTCCATTATATTAAAAAAAATACAGCGAAAATTAAATATTTGTCGTTTATTAATTATTAAGGAGTACTAAGTACAAAACTAGTTGTTGTGTACAATTATTTCTTTGTATTATTCATGACGGTCTACTGTCCCTCGAATTAAATTATAGTTTTAAAAAAAACTAAAAAACACGCGTTTATAGTTAATCGAACTAAAAAGTAAATTCTTAATAAAAGAACGAGAAAATATGAGTGTCATTGTGGTAAAAGCGTGGGGGTGCTCGATATTAATTGTTACAATTTCTTACTTGTTCTATTCCGTAATGCAGAGTGAGTGTAAAAATTTAGTACAAAGCATCTTTCTTTTTCTTTCCATTTTCAGAAAACCTGGCAATTATTTATATTACGGTAAGAAATTGCTGACGTATTATCCTTCCTTTTTTCTCATAATGAGCACTTTTTTTTGTTTGTTTGTTGCATTTGTATTAACCATGAGCGTTGTGGCTTTAGGCTTGTAACTTAATCTTTTAGTCGCCAAATCTGGAAATGAGAAATCGTTAACCCTGATGATCCTGATTAGGACAATGGAACAAAATTATGAAATTATTGTAATTTCATCAGTCCTTGACAAGTGTGCAAAATTTCGAATTAATCTGACATTTTAAAGTGGGTAAAAATCAAGTTCAAAGATTCCGTTACATACAGGTGAAGCTAATAAAAGCATGTTAAAAAGACCCGTCGTGCAGAAAAGCCAATGCTATGGAGGCTGACGTTGACTTGGTGTGGAATTTTGGAGAATAATTACTTGTTTGATTATTGTCGCTTGACTACAGCTCAAAATTATGAAGTTCGTCCCCTAAAGCCGGTGTAAGTGCAACGTTAATAATCAATGAATCAACCTTCAAAAGAATACTCACTCAATTTAATGCCTTTCTGGTTTCACTTGTGACCGTGGGAGCCTAGTGGTCACTGTCACGTGGTCGGCATTGTCGAGTTGTGGGTTCAAATTCTGATGCCACTGAAGACCCTCCGTTTAGAGCGACTGATGTACGTTAAATCTGTCGTGCGTCAGTTCTCACATCGGCGTGGTTTGGAAATTAAGAAAATGGGGTGCCGCCGGCTCAGGGGGCGTCCACGTCTCTTGACCGAGGTTTAAAATTACGAGATCAATCACCAATAGCCCTCGCATAGCTTAAGAATACCACATTAATAAACACTCACTCATTTGTGGTTTCACGTCTCTAGGGAAACTAGCAGCTTATCATAGCTCGAGGCAGAAATTGGAAAAGCAACATTTTTCATTTTATTTATGTTGCGGTAATTAAGAAACACGTTCTGTAAATTACGCAGCCTTCCGTTTCAAAACAAAGATGAGCTGTTTAATGTTAGATATTGTTTTAGTCAATTTAGCTAACGTAAAATGCGGCGTATAACGCTCTCTTTCAACACAACAAATAAGATCCAAGTTGACGGGTGCGCGTTATACGCCGGGTATAAAAATGAGAGCTTTAAAAATAAGAAACACAAGATGACCATAGAGAAAAAAATTAAGACTTCTACATAGATCGGAATACTGTATATTTATAATATATGATATTTCTACTGAACTAAAAGTGTTGTAGTTGTAGAAGTATATTATTTTTTCAAAATCTTGGGATAATATCTCGAATAAATGACTTTAAAACATAAGAGCATTGCACACATACTCTTCAGATTCCTTCGTGAAAAGGGAGTGCGTGTTATACGGCGGATTTTATGGTAGTTAAATTAAAGGATAGTTTTCTTTGGACATTTAAAGTCCTATCAGAGCAGTCTTTGTGACGGGGCTTTATCGCGCCTTCTAAACTAATCCTCTTGGGGAATCTTTGGGGCCAGAATGGCATTTCAATCCAACCTTCTCAAGAAGAAAACGCGATATGCAGATTAGTGACTGATTATATATATTGGAGATTTTGCATTCGTGAGTAAGTCGGCTGGAAGCCGGAGAGTATTATAGGAGCCATATAGAAGTCGGTTAGAAGTCAGAAAATTGGATAGAAGCTGGATCAAGTCGAATAATAATATATATAGAAGATTAATATTAAAGGAATTGAATACGAGAGGAAGACATAAAGCTTGGTTGCTGATCGCTGTGTGATATCGGTAAGAGATTGATTATTAAAGTTTAATTATAGAGCGGACTCTAGCTAGTTAAAGAATCTGGGTTAATTTATCACAAAGATAGTGAGTAGGATTTCAGGCGCTGTTTTAACTTAGTATTGATAAATACATTGTACCATTCCTGATCTGATTTTCCTAGTAAGACTTGTGTTGAATTGATTAATATAAATTGAACACTATATAATAAATTAGATTTTTTAATTATGGAAGGTTCGAGTGAGGTCAATCATTTATCCCTACAAATCTAGGTCGCGTGGATGAAGAGATGATACCCCCGGGCAGGGGGGTATCACACCCTTTTGATGATTTTTGTTAAGATTTATTCCTTTATATATTTTTTCAATGTGCATTTCCATGTCTATCTTACTCAAGTTCGTAGCTATCGCCGTATTAGTGATACGGGGCCCCAAAGCTGCAGGGCCCCCGTCAGAGCTAGCTACGCCAGTGATCTTACTTAAGGTTTGATTTACAAAATTTAATTTGATTTTATGTGATGTGAGTTTGAATATCCAAAAATGAAACACAAAATGACCGTTCACGGCGATACGTAGATCATCCACTACTATTGTGTTCATCGTCGGAGCTGACGAGAATATTTGAGTCGAATCGCAGGTTTGAATTACAATCCTACTAAAGATCTGTAGTACGGAATAGCGGAGTCTATACGCGTTAAATGAAACTAAGCCTCAAAAAGTCTTCACGTGGGTTTGAGATGATAGTTTGAATAATGAGGTGCTCAAGTATTGTCTTCATCACTTAATCGTGATTTTTGATTGTTTTATTTTTTAATTAACGTCTGTCTCACTTTGAAGTTACACGAGAGCTATTGGTGGCAAATAGCTCGTAGTTTTGAATTACTCTATAAACCCCCACCTCGCCAACATTAAGACTTTGTGTTTCGCTCCTCTAAGCGGCGGTTTTTAAGTTTCACCAGGACTCGTTGCACATAATTAAAATTGGGTACTTTTCCGTTTCTGAGGGGGAGGGGAGGGCGTAATAATGCAACAAAAAACTCGCCAAATATGCCAGGGAAAATTTATTAATTGTGGTAAACCTACCATACAATTCACGAGTTTGAATGCTTATAGTGAATGTGCAGAAAGATAATTAAAAAAAAATACACACCTTATTTTGTGTTTGGTGTTTATTTGGCAAGAAAAATATTTAACCGTCGCCAGCGGCCCCTCGATACTGAAAAGTACCCAAAATTGTCAAATATTTATACTATTAAATCAAGTTTCCTGCAATCCATTCATATTGTAATGATTCCCGCCAGAAAATTGACTTCTTTGTGGATCACCACACGTGCATTGGTACCTGCAACTTTAAATTATTGCGCGGTCCTGTCTTGGATCGCCCCGGCAACCTTTGACACCACGAGGAACCCCAGAGGGTTATGGACTAAATTAAACTGAAACTATCTGATTTAGACAAATGAATTGCTTTTTAAAAACTTTGTTAATTCATAGCAAAATCAAAATTTATAGTCTTAAGATTCTGGAGCATTTTTTTTCTTTTTGAAAACCTATTCCGAATTATAAATCCCATTCTTTATCAATGGGACAGAACATCCTTAAAAAGAATTATTTATCGTTCATTTCTAATAACCTTTTTAAGACACGTGGCTAAATTTAAACATTGCATTTATTCAAGTTTTTTCTTTATCGTGTGATTGCTTCGTTCTCAATGAACCTTACGCGTCCTTCAGGTACAGCGAAGGTGACAAAAAAACTAAGTTCCATTCCTCTGTACGTTACTCACACATTCCAGTCTCGTACTTATCTTGTTACGGGCCTCTCGAAAGGATGTTCTATAAAACATCGCGCAGATTTCTTATCAAAATAAGAACACTAACGGTTTCCCTCTGTTATGCCCCTCATATACATGGAATAATTGTGACTGGCGCCTTATTGTATTCCATCTCACGTTTCGATGTAACTGTTGCGTGGCGACTGTTACCCTTGTACAGCGACCGCTAAAAGGTACGGACTACATTGAAATTTGAAAAGTTTTTTACAACTCGGAATGTGAACTACGGTCGAGAGTTTATTGCATGAATTATGAGGTTCAAGCTACAAGTTGTTTTTTTAATGAAAGAAATGAATTTCTTGATGCATAAGATTAGAATAAGATTAGAATCTCTTGACTTTTTATTCCCCTCCCCCTTTTTTTTAAAGTGTTTCGCATTTTCTTTTTGTTTTTGCATAAAATGGTATTTTTACGAATCTGCATGGATAGAAAAAGATGTGCAAATGTGTTAAAAGATATGGATTAACTGTGGCAGCTTGGTGGAAAAACAGTTGGCAACTTGGATTGTCAAAAACGATTCTGCAGGGGGAAGGGCGCTTGTTAAATGTGAATATCTCATAAATAATTGAAAAAATATAAATTTATGTTCACTTGTTATATGTGGAAATCCTTTTTTTAATTAATATTAATAAATACTTTCACTAAGTTAAACTAGATCGTAAAATATCTTATAAACCCTATTATTGTTTGCTAGTATGAAGTAATATTCTGACCAAAACTTCTTTGTAACAACCTCGAATTGATTGTTTTGAAAATTCAAGGGTTTTTTATACCATTTTTTATTGTTGAAGATCTCTCTCTCTTCTTTTTTAAGAAAATTTAACGTTACTGATAGACCAGCGGGGACATTTTAAAAAATGGGCCTACTGGGACTGGGCCCTCGGCCTCAATAAGATCCTTATCCAAATAGTTTTAATGGTGAAGTGTTATTCCCCGACATATTTTCTGAAAAACTGCATATTTCGAACCAACTGGCTACGATAGCAAGATTGTACTATTACGTCATGTCCGTTGTCCACGTTTAGGCCATTCATTAGTCGTTCAGTCAAAAGGCAGCAGTTGGTCGAGTCGGTTTGTGAGATTGCAAGTCACACACATTTATTTGTAATGGTTACCATTTGTACTAGTATTTGACAACGTATGCTATATACTCTTTACTTAAAAGGGTCGCAGTTGGGACCTACTTTTACATAGGGGCCCAGGACCTAAAGAAATCTTGTCTCTGTAGACACATTTCTAAATGCATATATTAAGTTCTTTGAAAACTTTCTCTTTTCATGGGTTCCTTGTTGACATTAATCGTGAAATCTTTAATTTTATAACAATGTCCAAAATGATATGCCCATCTAGTTTCGTTCAGCTTTCTGCGTTTACGGTCATCGCCAAAAGCCTTTGAGTAGCTGAATAGTGCAACGTTCATATTCACTCACTGCGTTTACGGTATGTTTATGTCCGTCATGCGGTTAAAATCTCGTCAGAAAAACTGTTCACATGAAACACTTGAGAACAAATGAAAGACAGACAATCCACAGTCCATTAGTATATATTTTACTTGTTGCTACTGCCAACTGGATGTCTGTATATTACTACTTCATGTCTTCTAACTTTTCTAGAAATCAATAAATCATATATAATTCAAAGAAATGTATCATGCAAATAGTAGTATTGCTAAAACAGGGGTCGACAACCACGCAGTAGGGCATTTTTGAAACAGTTTGATTGCCTCGTTATTGCATGCAGAATTATAGAATAGAGGCCTATAATCAGGGGCGTAGCTATCGCCGAATCAGCCGTATCAATGATACGGGCCCCCAAGCTTTCGGGGCCCCCAAACGTGAAAGCAAAAAATCGTAAAACGTCAAGGGGACTCTAGAAAGGGCCTCTAAGGAACTTTGATATGGGGCCCACTTAAAACTAGCTACGCAAGTGCCTATAATATAAATTCATAGTTTTATTATATATTAATTTTGCATCATTTAAAAATATTTCTTAACATAAAAATAAACTGTATTAAATAAAATTATTTCTTTAACAAAATTTTTTTAAATTTAAAAAAATTAAAACTGTACATATATATTATGTATTTTTAAACCTATTTAAATATATTATTAAAATAAGAAATAAACAACATATAATTATTTCCCTTCATTATAGTTAAATAGAAAGATAAATAAAAATTTTAAGGCGTACCTCTCTGCTTTCATTTCGCAAAATTAGGGGTATGATTTGTATCTTTCAATTTGACACAATTCAGAGCATTCAGTTATTAAACAATTTCTTTGGAGGCTTTAAATATTTTTCATATAAGAAAAGATTTTTTTTACTTACATGAGTAGAACCAAAAGCGGAAAACATAGTACAGGCAATTTTCTCTTTTCAAACAATAAAATCTTCCAGCAATGGCATTCAATAATATACAAAAAAGCTGTAAATTTATCATTAGAGTTATCATTCAGATTTTTTCGTAATTCCGTAAATGTCCATAATTTTGGGGAAATTTGTTAAATAAGATCCATTACAAATTTATCAACTTCCATCCACTCAAAAATTGACAAATTTGTTGAGTAGTGCAGAGTGCCACTGAGAATTGCACCGCATAGAATAAATTGCCGACCCCTATGCTAGAATGAAGAGTAAAAAAATGTCGAAGGCAACCTTCAATAAAAAGATTTCTTGTTGAAGTAATAATGTTTTACTTCAACAATGATTGTTTTTTAATCGATTTCTTGATAATTATTTTTTAAATTTTTGTTCTTAATTCTTGACCGTGATTCAGAAATGCAAGATCTGTCGTCAACACCTTTCGAAGTGCAATTTTGGTTAAAGATCAATTCCTTTTTGATTTTTGTTTACCATTTTCTTTCCTTTTCATGTACATTGGTAATTTTCCTTGAATTTCTAATGAAAATACTAAGAAGTAACCTTTAAAACACGTATTTACGACTGTGTGAGGGCGAAAACATCTCGTAATTTGCAATTTAAAATACTCTTTAGTGTAAAACTAATTTGACCTTGTCCGAAGTTGGAGTAGGAATCCTTAATTTTTTGAAGTTTCATAATCTTTGTAGTAATAGTATACAATTTATCAGAGACACAATGTATAAATTATAAGAATTAAGAAATGGAACATGGAATACTATCGAATTTTATGCAAATGATTGTTTGATTTATGTCGAACCTTTTCGCATTACGTTACATGATTTTTACGTTTATTTTTTGAGGCTCAAAGTAATTTTGTAATAAAATGATTCAAAACATTTTGTCAGAAAGAAATTACCATAAAATCCGGCGTATAACGCGCACTTTTAACTCAAAAAGCAAGATCGAAACTAGAGGGTGGGCGTTATACGCCGGGTATAAAAACGATAGCTTTAAAAATAACAAGAGATGAGCATTAAAAAAATTCACTTCTACATGTATCGAAGTACTGTTTATTTAAAAGAAATGACTTGCTTTATGAGTTAAAAGAGTTATAGTCCTAGAAGAAAACTATTTTGTCAAAAGTCTGGGATAATGCCTCGAATAAATTACTTCAAAACATAAGAGCAATATTTACTAATATTTCAGATTTCTTCGTTAAAAAAGGGGTGCGTGTTATACGGCGAATAAAAAATTAAGCGTGAAAGTATTCGTGCGTGATTTATGCCGGATTTTACGGTAAATTATATTTTGTGTGAATAACATTCTATTCGTGAGGTTTAAGCTCAACCCGTGGCCCTCTAAAGGCATTTTAGTGACCCCTTATTTAAATTTGAGGCATTTTTTTTTTAAAATTGCCTTCTCTGTTTTTTGTTGTAAGAAACGCCATTTTTTTCTTGTATTCTTGATATTTAAAGCATTTCACTGATATGTGTTTGACATCCATTTAAAATAAAATTTTCTGAAAATAACGAATTTTTCAAAAATTTCACTGTTATAAATAATTTTAAATATAAAAATTTGATTATATATATATATATATATATAATGTCAAGTTTGAAAAGTTAAGAATCAAAATTATGTAAGTAATAAATGAAAATAGAGCGAACTCTTTACCATTGCGTAAGGATTTGTGGGTAAATAAGCCTATTTAAAGGTGGAGCGAGCGCTGCCGAAGAAGAACACATAATCAAAAAGGTTTAGAATTCCATTTCTAAACCTTTTTGAAACCGATGTATCGTATTTACTCGAATCTAAGCCGCACTAGTTTTCCAGTGTTAATGCTACTGAAAATCGAGCGCGACTTAGAATCGAAGGCAAAACCTTTGTTGGGTGGGAAAAATTAAGTTTCCACCACTTTCGAAAGGAAAAAAGTAACTGTGTCCATTCTGGCCACTTGCATCGAATTACTTATCTCATCCCACAGTTTATCTCCAGTATTCAGTCTATCCTAAACATCGTTGTCTGCTCGTATTTAAGAAATTTTTTTTGAAAAGAGCTTTCTTGAAATCGCCTAAACATCAAAGATATTGGTAATTGTGATGTGACTGTCCGTCCTCCTACTTGTCCTACTTTTCAATTTCTGTATTCAGAGATGAACCAAAGATATGTCCAATATGTCGAAGAATAGTCAGAAACAAATATCACAGGAAATAACAGTTTTCAATGGTGTTTAAAATTTATATCACAAGAAAATTGGGCAGTTATAGAAATCTGTGTTGATTTTTTTTATCAAAAGAAATGCCTGATATTTTAAAATCGTTGACAATGGTCTGTTTGAAGAAATTGGAAGAGACTGAACGTATATTTAAATTATAATAAGTTGAAACAATTGGAAAATCAACATGCTGAAATTGATAAAAGATGGGTGTGGATATACTTACCTATTTCAAAAATGAACACATTCCATATGAAAATTTAGTTATTCTTTTTGAATTTACGTTGTGCTGCCCTGGAACTAAAATGCACTTGAAAGTCTTTTCAACTGGTAATTTTGGGACAAATGAGAAATCAAGATTGAATGTTGTATTTTAGCTGAAGTACTTATAGTAAAGATGAAGGATACTTTTTGCTGCAAAATTTCCGATTTATATATTACAAAATTAATATATTGACAATAAAGAAATCATTTAATGAAAAAATACTCTTTTAAGTAAATAATTAAAAGGGATGGAAGCATAATTAGAGCGATTTTTGTTTGAATTAATAAAATGTTTCATATATTTACTTTGTAACATTTAAATTTTTCGTCCTCCTTTCCATTGTAAAAAAAACTGGTCACTTTATAGTAATAGCATCAAGACGAGTTCACTATGAACCAAGTATGAAAAGAGAGAAAGGCAATTTTATATGCAGAAAAAAAACGGAAACAAAACAATTGGAAAAATAGCTCTCTACTAAAGAATTATCAAAAGAGAATTAACAAAAATATTAAACGAAAAATGGAGCTTCAAATGGCATTCAAAAGAATGATAAAAAAATATATTGATGAATTAAAATTCAAAATTAAAAGATGTGGGATTAAAGTAATCGGATTAAAAAACCACCTCGTAATCATCTAATCGAAAAATACCAGGTTAAAATAACTAGTTTTATTAAGTACAACTAAAATTTATTCAAAAAAAAAAAGTTTCAAAATACTTTCTGCTAAAATAAAAGAATTATGAATACACACGATATATATAGAAATTCCGAACACTCCTACATTGATATAAAACTCCCATCACAGATCGGGAGGACATTTTTATTGAGGGCAATGACCAATAAAGCCTTTAAACGACCTACAGATTACTACGACATCAAACTATTAATATCTGTGAGCTTCAACAGAAAGACATTTCGCAAAGAGGCAGTGACGCAGTTTCTGAAGACAATGTGTGGTGACCCTTTTATGTGTACAGTTTGTGACCATGTATGAGTGTTGAAACCTTGCAATAGTTAAATATTATTATTGTACTTGCCATAAAATGGGTTTTTAGATGTTTTATTAAGTTCTAAAATGTTACGTACTCGCCATTCCCTGCTCATGTGTATGTTAGTTACGAAAACACTATAAAATTGATGTGTATATACAGTGTTTTCTGATGTTGATGGATTTTTTGCAAAAATTTAAACCACCCTCTTCGAAATTAATTTATCGTGATTTTTCGAAGTAAGAATTTCAACGAAATTTGTCTTTAGTCGCTGTTGTAGCTAGTCATGAGTGGGTTCTGAATAAAAATTCTATGGGTATTTTACGATTTTTCGCTTATAAAGGGTGACCACGCTAAAAGTATCCGAAAGTAATGGTGTATTACTTCAGAACTACCCGTCAGGATGTAATAAATTGTTCATCCATGGATTGGAAAACTCTCCGAGATTTTTTGAGTTTAATCCGATCAGCCGTACGTGCGCTCATTATTCGGCAATCTCAGACGATTAACTTTTTACACTGACTTCATTAGTAAAGATATGGATGCCACAGTAAAAGGTACAGTGCGTACTTTGGTTAACGGATACTTTAAGCCCGGACACCCTGTACTTGTTGGGACTCCGTATCATCTATACGGCGAAAACTACGCCCTTGCCTTAAGTTGACTTTTAAATAAAATTATATAAACGTTTTAAAAATGAATATAAAGCATATGTTTCAACACTTAATCCTAAAGACCCGTCATGTAGTGCAGTGATCCCCAACTCCCAGTACGTGGATCAAATGGTGCCGGGCCGCCTAAAGAACATTACACTATTTTCCATTTTATTTTATGTGGTGTATTTCTCTCGGATTTGCGTGACTTTCCACGGAAATCTCTTTATATTCCACTTTAAATCACTTATATTCATTTTCGGTATCACTGTATTTTATTCTGAATGTATATTTAAATGTAACAAAATACAATCTAAAATATAAACAATCAACATCCCACTCTCAGCGGGCCACGGTAAAATTATCAAAAATTGACCGGTTTGAAGCGATATAAAGGTTGGGGAGCACTGTTGTAGAGGGAATGATACGTTAAATCCTTCGAAGTTCTAAGTTCTCACATTGCAGTAGTGTGGAAGCTTGGGGAGTAGAGTACTAGCCCAGGCTTCCTCTTCGTTACTTGACCATTGTACAAAATTACAAAGTTCGTCGCCTGTACCCACCACGTTGCTTCTTAGCCCACCTATAATAAATAAACATTCCTTCGTTCGTCTTAAAAAGGGCCGGCATTGGTTGTCGATTCATAAGTTTGAGTCCTGATAACCCGTTGTGTGGAGGGTTAATGAATGTTAAATATACCGAGGGGCTAAAAGTCCTCACGTGGACGGGGAGTGTTTGGTGCCTTTCTGGTCTGATATGGTCTTTGTCTTTTTACCATATTCAAAATTAAGAGGTCTTTCACGTCACCCCACTTTTTGCTTCTGAGGACGAGATTAATAAATAATCTGTCGATCGCCTTTATGAGAACGACAGCCTAAAAAGCCTCAGTCAATTTCTGAATACGTTTTGTGACATAAAAATGTGTCAGTTTTGACGTTTTAACGCATATATTCTTATTATTGAGCCTATATTAAGTTTAGAAATATTCCATAAATACGAACTTTTTTACGAATTCCGTAAATACGTAAGTAGTATAAGACACGGAATATGAAACACATTTCACACACAAAAAAATTGTTAATTCATACAAAAATGAGTTACTTATTAAAATATAAACGCTTTTTAATTGAATAGCTAAATCGCAACATTGTGTTTTCGTATTTATGCGAAGATGGCTCTTACAATGTAACAAATGATGTAAAATGAAGATATTGCTGATTGCTGCAGAAAAGACTTAATTTATTTATCTGACAAACAGAGATAAACAATTAATAGCGCGCAATAGAGATGATAATAATAACAGCTCGCGTGAGCCATTAATTTGATTTAAAGAAGTAAAGCTTCTAGAGAGTTTTATAATCGTTTTCTACTTTATATACAACTAGCTGCATGGCTCGGCTTTGCACGGGCTTTCTCTTTCCCTCATGACGCCAGCAATTATGTGTGTGTTTGTACGCACGCAATGTGAGTGATTTATAAAATTATTTCATTAAATTTCCCTTTTTTCGAAATTTGTTCCACATATTTTTGATTTAAGAAGGTTTTTCCCCTCCCTCTAGCCCGGCAAACATGGTTTTTTTAGTGTAAAATTACTGTTTCCTCTTCCCCTCCCCTCACAGATAAAATATAGCTTCAAATTTCGATCTATGACTTTTAAAAAACAATATTGCATTAGTTAAAAAATTATTAATGTGAAGCAATAAAAAGAAAACGATTCTTTAGTTAGCTTAAAAATGTCTCTGAAATGTATTTTTATCCAAAATAATAGACAATGTACTTTTTTAATTAACAAATAATTAATTTAGTAATGAATAAATAGAAATATGGGGGAAACGTAGATATATATTTACATGTACTGAAATAAAACATTCAAAAGAAAAAAAAAATAAAGTTATAAAAAACTAAATCATAAAAATTTACATTTTGAAAAAACAAAAAGAAAAAAAAAAAAAACTAAATATTCTATTTTAATTTTATTTTAATTTCATAGTTTTCCTTCCACTGTCATAGTTACAAATTTTGTGTAATGAACGCTTAAAATAGTGTAAATAATTTATATCAGGAAGTGTAATACATTAATATTACTTTTTGTTGTATTTATTTTATGTTAAAATCTTGCCACTACCTCTCCCTTCAAAATCTAGTTTTATTATGAAATAAAAAAAATAGTGATTACACTGATGAACGGAATAAATTAAAAGCGAGAGCGCACTGAGGAATGGCGTAGACAAAACGGAAGGGATAAAAAAGATAGATGAATGCTGTCACGGGCTTTTTTGCAAATGGCAGAATTTTTTCCTACTTTCTTGACAATTGTCGTTATATTTTGAAAACTTCTCACAATATCTTTATAAATTTTAGCCTATGTGTTATTCTGATTTATAAGCTATATTACTGTTAAGTTTCATTAAAATCCATTCAGTTGTTTTTGCGTGAAAGACCCACAAAGATACTCCCAAACTTTCGCATTTATAATATATATTAGATATTAGATGAGAAATTAAAGTATGTTTATTTTGTCATTTCATTTAAATGAACACTATTCCGATGTGTGCAGAAGTTTAATTTTTTCTTTTCACATTCATTTATTATTATTATTATTGAAGGCATCATTTTTATACCCGGCGTATAACCGCACACCCGTAAATTTCGATCTTATTTTTTTGTGTTCAAAGTGCACGTTACACACTGGACATTATGGTATATAAAGTAATACGTTAAAGGGTAGTTATTGATAGTGGAATGGCTGTGAGAATTAGTCAACAACTCATGAGCTTACTACAATTAAAATGGAATTCAGAGTTCCAATTCTAGCTGTTGACTGCATTAAAGCTCTAGAACAGGGATGGCGAACCACTGGCACGTGGGCCATTGATGGCACGCGGCACAATATTTTGGGCGCGCCACCGATCAAAACGATCAACCGCGATTGATTCTTCAATCAAGGAATTTTCAGCGAGATTTTCTCAGTTCAAAGAATTACCAGAGATGCTCAAGTTTATTATGTACCCTGATGTGACATCATTTGATAAACTGAACTTGCCTCTATTCGATTGGTTGGAAAATGAAGAATTTGAAATGCGCGACTTATTGATTTCTAGTCTAGTTCAATAGGGATTCAAAAATTTATTGAAACAAGTAAAAAGTTGGAATTGATTGAAGCAGAAATATTAAAAAGGCAATATAAGTAAAAATGCTAGTAACGAAATTTTGGAAGCATTAAATTCGATTCCAAATGCGTTTAACTGTTTGAAGGAGCTGACTCATGGTATAATAACCATATTTTCATCGACCTATGCCTACGAGTCATTATTTTCAGAGATGAATAACATTAAAGACTCGCTTAGAAACCATTTGGCAGATGACTTCAATTCAGCATGCATTCTGCTAAAAGTAACATCTTACCCAAACCTAATAAAATTTATTTGTCACCTAATCTGCAACAGCAGAAATCACACTAATGTTACTTTATATAATTTTAATTACACGTTTAACTACCAGCCACATTTACTACTGTAAAATACAAAATGTATTTTTCAGTAGTTAATAAAGAGTTTTATGTGTTAGTATTTATATTATTTATCCCAATAATCACAAGTCAGAATTATTTCTCGGCACGTTTATATCTCATTAAGCATTTCCTTAGAAAAAATGGCACGTTGATCCGTAAAGATTCGCCACCCCTGCTCTAGAACGTCTGCATTTACGATCTAGTCAGTCTGCATCCTTATTTAGTTCAGGGACATGAGTAATCTGTTATTATTATATAGCTTAATTGCGCTAGAAAGTCTCCCAACTATAAGTTAATTTACGAGATTAATCGGTGAGATTAATAAATTGAGATAAGTTTATTCTTGTGTGTTTGATTTGCTACTACACCTACAACCACTTTGGATTCGATTAGAGATTATTCAGGAACGGAATCTTGAGATATCATAATGAATGAATCAATGAATCTTCGGAGATATCATTATGAAGTCCTCTTTAAGAATTTCTTGACAGGGATGTTGAAATCGAGCTGCGAGTTTGAGGTCATCCACCATAGATCCATCATGAGAACAGAAGCCATGGTAGCCTAGTGTTCATGACAAACTTATGGCCGGCATGTCAGGAATTCGAGCCTAGTGCCACTGAAGACCCCCCAGTAGAGGGATTGATGCATGTAAAATTTGTCTAGGCTCAAAGTCTTCCCGTTGGTGTGGTGTGGAAGATAGGATATAGCGTTCCAGCTCAGGTGTATTCCTCGTCACTTAACCATGGTTCAAAATTACGAGGTCCATCGCCTTATGTTGCTTTAAATTGTGACGTTGATAAAACACTAGTACAGGGATGGCGGAGCAGTGGCTCGCGACACAATATTTTGGGCACGCGAGCAATTAAAATGGTTTGCATTTTATTTCAAAATAACAAGGTCCACTATGAAGTATTACGAACAAGTGTGGCCTGGAGCACATTCGTTTGTTATTGTCCTACTTTAGTTACGGCGAGGACTAGCGTAATCAATTTCGTTGAAACTACTGTAGTTGAAAGTTTTTTTGTCTTATATTTACGATTTTTAACGGTTATTTAGCATGGCTAGTGCAGCAAAAGAACAAAAAGTGAAAGATATTGAGTGTAACAAAGAATTTCAAACTTGGTGAATCCAGAAATATGGCATTATTAGTAAAGGCGACGTGCGGTGTGTGTTTTATGTTCTAGAACAGCGGTATGCAGAATATATATATATATCGTCCATAAAACGGCATTTTGAAACAAATCACAAATCCTCCTGTAAAAAAAAATGAACTACAGCAAAAATAATTAATTGTGTAGAAACCATTTGGTAGATGACTCCAATTCAGCATGCATTGTACTAAAGGTAACATTTTACAATCTTAATATAAGTTATTTTTTTATCATCCAATCTGCAACAACATGTTACACTAATGTTACTTTAATTTGAATTGCACGTATAGCTAAAACATTACAGTGCAAAAGGTATTTTTACGTAGTAAATAACGAGTTTTGAGTTGTTAGTATTTAGTTTTATTATTTTTCCGCTAATCACAAGTCAAAATTATTTGACGGCACGTCTATACCTCATTAAACACTTCTTTAGAAAAAATGGCACGTTGATTCATAAAAGTTCGCCACCCCTGCACTAGTACCTACCCATCATCAGAATAAAGGAGACTTCTGTGTGGAGAATTCAGTTAGACATCCAAAACCTCATATTTGTATTGGGGAATAGATAAGAGACCAAAGAATCAAAGATACCCTCCCCGTCGTCAACTTGTCATTTCTCCACTTGACCATGATTCAAAACTTTGAGGTGTTTGCAGGGACATCTTAAGATTTCTTGAGGCCCTGGGTCTAATGACCCTTAAAAGTAGATAGTATTTATCATACATTGTCAGATACTCGCACAAAAGTTAATCTGAAACAAATAAATGTGCATGATCCCCAATCTCACAAATCTAGGCACAAACAGGCTCGACTGTCTAGCTTCTTTCAATTAAATTAATAATGATGGTAAGCCTAAGCCTAGACGTGGATGACAGTCATCTCAAAATAATGCCAACTGACAGCAGTGCTACATAGTTTGAAATTTTATGTTTTTCGGAGAATACGTCCAAGTAAAGGGTGTTTTTTTAGAGGTATAGAACTTTAAATTGCAATAAAACAACGATGTATTATTCGATTGACATGAATTTTTTTTATTCGAAAGATAATCTTGTGGCATTACATTTTAAATGATTTCTGGCATAGGACTGCCACGGCTGGCTCGGTTGTAGTCCAATCTGGACGTCCCATTTTCGATGACTTTTTCCAACATTTGTGGCCGTATATCGGCAATAACACGGCGAATGTTGTCTTCCAAATGGTCAAGCGTTTGTGGCTTATCCGCATAGACCAATGACTTTACATAGCCCCACAGAAAATAGTCTAGCGGTGTTAAATCACAAGATCTTGGAGGCCAATTCACAGGTCCAAAATGTGAAATTAGGCGGTCACCAAACGTGTCTTTCAATAAATCGATTGTGGCACGAGCTGTGTGACATGTTGCGCCGTCTTGTTGGAACCACAGCTCCTGGACATCCTGATTGTTCAATTCAGGAATGAAAAAGTTAATAATCATGGCTCTATACCGATCACCATTGACTAACGTTGTGGCCTTCATCGTTTTTGAAGAAGTACGGACCAATGATTCCACCAGCCCATAAAGCGCACCAAACAGTCAGTTTTTCTGGATGTAACGGTGTTTCGACATACACTTGGGGATTAGCTTCACTCCAAATGCGGCAGTTTTGTTTGTTGACGTAGCCATTCAACCAGAAGTGCGCTGCATCGCTAAACAAAATTCGCTTATGAAAATCGGGAATAACGGCCATCTCGTTTTGGGCCCATTCGACGAATCTACGCCTTGCTTGATGATCGTTTTGATGAATTGCCAAACCAAACTGAGAATAAATCACTTGACAGCTGTTAAATCGGTCGCCATCTTGGAAAGTAATGCCAACTTAAACTTCTATACCTGAAAAAAACACTCTTTACAACATTTAACCACAAACATTATTTGGATTATGATCTTTTTGAAGCAGAATCAAGAACGAGACTAAGACCCCACCGATGTTGGGGCCCTGGGCCCAGGCCCAATGGGCCCATACCTTAAGACGTCCCTAGGCGCTTGTCGCCAATATTTCCAGAGCAGCAGTTCTCAACCTGCGGCCCACCGAGCCTTTTTAAGTAGCCCAGTCATGGCACATTGCTCTGAGGATTTCACTTTTTTTCGAACATTGTATTAAAAATTTGCTGGGAAATTCTTTGTCAAGAAATCCAAATATATCAGTTTTGCTTTTTGCTGTCAGTGTCGTATAGGCACGAATTGATATTCTTTGTTCATTCGTAATGGTTCCAGTTAGTGATAATAGACAACAGTGGAGTAGCGGCAATTTTATGGGTGGAACTAATTTTTAACTATCTTTCATTTTTTGCAAGCGAAAAATATTCGAAGAAAATATATCGTTTCAATACGATTGGGAGGTTAAATATTTTGTAGTGAAATAAAAATACATGAATCACAGTAATTGTTTGTTATGTCATGAAAGTGCTGTATTTATAAAATGCCAATAAACATGAATCATTCAATGCCACTTTTCCTCGAAGATCTCTTTCAAGAGGTGATAAATAGGCTTTCTTGAATAATCTTTGCAACAGCAACAAAATGTTTTGTCAGTGGCTATATCACAGCGGTAACAAAGACATCTTATGAAGTTAGTTATTTAATTGGTAATCATCTGAAACTGTTTACTGGTGCAGAAACTGTAAAAGAGTGTTTCTTAAATATTTCTAATTTAGTGTTAGTGATATAATAATAATTTAAAAAAAAGCAAAACAGGTAGTATGATATTTTGATCAATTTTTCCCATTTTAAATTTTCAATGTTATCTTGGTCTTAAAGCGTTCCCCCCCCCCTTCCTCATTTATCCTCATGCATGAAATAACTAACATATGCATGCGGCCCAGCAGAAAAAAAGGTTGAGTACCCGTGTTCTAGAGTGACTCTCATCTGTCTTCACGTGTTTTACCTCTATTCTTCATCCACTTCACACTTTTTTTCTTCGAAGAAATAAATCAAAGCATACTTTTTTAAAGACCCATCCTCCTTTACACCATGGATTTATAGTGTAGTAAAAGACTCTAAGTGCAGGCATGCCGACCTTGAAGATGCTCGCTGGTATTTGTTTAGCTGCACCCATGGGACTGCGATTAAATAAATGTATATCTACCTCTCTCTCCGCTACCTTGATCTCGATATCACCAGGCCTTCTTTCACTTTCTTTTAACAGGTAAGAGCACCCGCATGGCTGTAATAAATGCTCCAGATATTTTTTTTTGTAGGTCAAGTTTCGAAGATACATGATCTCCTAATTCCATTTTGATTTCCACGATTGTGGAATAGATTTGCATTCATTATGCTTTTGTAGGTGTGCCTGGATCAGAAGTTTAAGACACTTAGTGTATTATTTGAGTGTTAGTTCGTGTATGATAAATGTTCGGTAAATTATCAAGGAAGAAACATCGGTTTTTTCCGTAAAAGATGATTGATTTTGTTATCAGATCTCGTGGAATTCTGTATGTCCACCCCCTTCGTTTGAAAGCTTAATTTTTTTCTTATTTTTCTAACCATTAGTTTTCTTTTATTACAGGAAAAATGGTTAAATGACCATGACATGATAGCAATTTTAATCTTATAATGCATAAGTACGTTGAAAAATTCTTATCTTAATACAGATGAAACATAAATTTACATTCTCAATCTACCGGTGTTGAATTACAAGGGGGTCATTATTGAAGTTCTGGTTTCAAAATGTTATAAGAAAAAAGACCCACTTGTCAGAGAATGACTTCAAATTTGAACTGAATATACTTTAAAAGGATGCATAAGCATAAATTTTAGTTAAAAAAAACTAAAAAGCATCCTATTATAGTCAATCGAACTAAGTTGTAACTCAATCTTTTCGTCGCCAAATCTGGAAAAGGGATCCGAAACTAACCGCCAGTTGCGGGATGGGATCTGAAAATGGGAAATCGTTAATCCTGATGATCCTGATCAGGACAATGGAATAAATTATTGTATTGTCATCGGTTCTGGACAAGTGAGCAAAATTTCGAATTAATCTGACCTTTTAAAGTGAGTGAACATTGAGTTCAAAGATTCCGTTACTTATAAAAGTGAAACTTATAAAGGGGTGTTAAAAAAGTTTCCAAATGTATCAATAGATATCTGTATAGTTGTGTGTTCGAGAGCGTTTGTGTGACTCCCTTTATTTTAAGCTCTGAGCTCGTTCCATTGACAAGTGTTCTACTACACTTCCAGTAGGTTTAGGTCTTAAAAAATCTGTCATTGGAGACTGTTTGCAATTGCTTTGTACAGACAGTCGAACCTCTTTAACGAAGTCGCTAAATCCCGAAAAAAGTTCGTTATGTGGAAAATTTATTAAATAGTAATTCATTTTTAATGTACTTTATGAATCACATAAAACACATTTTAAATTCATAAAAACTATATATTATTTTTAAAATAGTAATTATATATTCACATTTTTTAAAAAAATTAATATGTATTTATTTAATAAATCTTACTCATCAAAAAGAAATCGGCAAGGAGAATAAGGGGGAAAATATTGTCCAGGAATACACTGTGTTGTATTTCCAATTTCAAAATTAATTTTATATTAAAATTAAGAAATTTTAATGACATTTTCTGATTTTAAACCTACAAGTAATTTTAAGTATACATTATTTTATCACCAGTAATTTTCAGCATACATTACCACATGCGTGCGTAGATTTAATTAGTGATAAAATCTGTTAATTTTTTTCAGTGTTTTTATTTGAAAAATTACGGCAATTTTATTGCTGTAGGTGAGTTAGGCACGTAGTAAAACCAGTTCAACGCCATTGATCACCATGAAATGTATTCAAGGAGAGAATAATCCAGGAAAATTCTTAAAATAGGGAGAAAAAATCGAATCACGAGAGAGGTTCGTTAAACGGAAAATGCACTTCGCTATTGAGAGGTTATTTTAAAGAAAATGGAGGTCCGACTGCATTTATAAATTTCTTGAGAAACGATGCTTAGGGTGGTTCAAGTTGGGAGGAAAATATAAAAAGGAGCCCCCATTATTATCTTTTGCAGTAGGGTCCACCAGTTTGGTTACGGCTCTGTGTATTAATTGATAAACCCTAATAAAAAAATGAATATAATTGGAGGCAAAATTAAAACTTGGGCCCCACATCATTGTCTTTTGCTCCAGGGTCCACAAGTTTTGTTACGGCCCTGGATCTCAAATTGAGTTTTTCATCGATAAATGTTTTCTGCATTAACAAACATGAACGAAAAAAAGAACTTTTTCAAACATCCCTGGCGTTATCTCCTGTAACTAGTCCATCCCTTGCGAAATACACTTTTTTATCGGTCTCGTGACTACCCAGGTGTGTTTGTGTGTTTTCATCTCTCTGGAGTTCAACGAAATAATTTTTCACCGACTTTTCCTCTTTTCTCTTTCTTTTTAATCTAACATATTTTTTTTCTCGCGAACGTCAATCGGAAGCGAACTCTGAAACGTTTCGGATTAGTCAAAAGAAAAACATGCAGTCTGTGACGAAATTTCCTTTTGTGTATGTTTGTATATTTTGGCGGGAACTACCCCTCGAAAGTGATTGTTCTGTAACACACAAATAGCACTGAGGGGGAAGTTGCAGAATACTATCGAGAAGTTTATTTAGAAAAAGAATGAATCACGTTTTATTTGGTAATGGTTTTGAGGAAAAAGGCATGAGAATTTTCTCTCTGGGTTTTATTTATTATTAATCATTATTTGAGAAAATGGGTAATGAGAAATTGATTTAACCCTTTATCTCTACCGCATTATGATTTACTGCAGTTTTTTTTTCATGCATTTTTTTTTGGATCACTACATTGAAAATTAATGCATATTAAACAAAATACTCAACTTTGGGAAATTTAATCCGTTAGAGCTAATTAATTAAAGATACTTAACTGTAAAATTAATTATATACATTGTTCTCTTAAAATAAATAGTTAAATCGTTTTCTAAGGTCTTCATTAACGTACAAAAAATGAGACACTTTAATTTTGACATTATCTATTTTTTCGTTACAAAAATGATAATCTTCGGAATCCGCTGAATACGTCGTCAGCTGAAAATGCACTATAAAACTATTCACTTTCCTCGCTAAAATACTCATCATAGAATCCGTGCTACCATACATCTTGGTAGAGTAGATTTCAAAGGATATTCCTGCTAAGTATCGTCAGAATATTCGTAAAAATGGTTATTCTGTGTAATTTTAAAGTGAGTGGTTCTTATAAGTACCGTCGGTAGATAAAGGGTTAAAAAATAATTCTTTTTCCGGGAAGACTACAAACCATTGGAGATTTAAAATACAGCTTTTGGAGCGTATAGAAGCCAAAAAGTTTAACACGCATTTAGTTATAATACTTCTGTAAGTGGACCATGTATTTTTATCATAGTGATAAAATATATCGACCTCGTCTAACACAGAATTTAATCTCTCACACTAAATAATACACATGTTACTCTCTCATGGCTTTAAAAAATTATAGTTTAAAAAAACTAAGAAACTCGCTTTTATAGTTTATCGAATTAAAGAGTAAAAATAATTCTTAATATAAGAATAAAATGATTAACAAGGAAATTATAATGTCATTGTAGTAAAATCGTGAGGTGTGTGCTTTGTACTACATTTTTGCACTACCCCTGCATTTCGGAATAGAACTAGTAAAAAATTATAACAATTGATATCGAGCACCCCACGTTTTTACCACAATGACATTAATTTTCTCGTTAATCATTTTATTCTTATATTAAGAATTATTTTTTTACTTTTTAGTTCGATTAACTATAAAAGCGTGTTTTTTAGTTTTTTAAACGTATCATTTATTCATTGATGAATTAATCGTTTTTGTTTGTTGTATTTTTGTATTAACTATGAACGTTTTCACTTCAGGGTTGTAACTTAATTGTTTAGTCACCAAATCTGAGAATGGGAAATCGTTAATCCTGATGGTCCTGATCAGGACAAAGGAACAAAATTATTAAATTATGTTATCAAACCTTGACAAGTGTGCAAAATTTCAAATTAATCTGACCTTTTAAAGTGGGTAAAAATCGAGTTCAAAGATTCCGTTAAATGCAGGTGTAGCTAATAAAAGTGTGTTAAAAATGGCATATGCTCTGAAATCACATTTCGTAAGTTTTGGCCGTCAAGGTGCGGACAACTGATTCTTTCAAAAAGTGACAGTGATAAAGGATTATAATGAATCATACAATGACATCATTTCCATAATCGTTTCTCTGACTATCCACCCACTTTTGAAATGTAAATTTGTAGCCGAAATGAACTTAATAACCGTAAGTTACAAGTACTTCTTGAAGATATCATCATGCTGTTAAGACTACTCGAATCAGAATTTATTTAAATCTCGTAGGGTATATCTTTGTTTAATAGATGTATTGAAATTGTTGCTATTGTTGTATATTTATATACAATATTTTTCTCTTTTATGCACTTAACTAGCCGTTACCCGTTCGCTTTACTGAGTTTTTCATTATATTGTTTCTCTATTTTGATTTAAGGGGGACACAGTGCAATTTAAAAGACAAAAATCGGTACAAAATTCAAATAAATTATTTTATAGACTAAATTATTCAATTCCTGCTATTAGTTCACTCTCTCCCTATATAATATATATATATATATATATATATATATATATATATATATATATATATAATCAAATTTTCAATCGGAAATAAAATACTTTTTATTCATTCACTGAAGTTCAAATATATATTTTTTAAACTTGTGGGGTGGGCACTTGATGTTTCTAGTTTTTTCAAATATTAATTCATTAATTAAATCTTATTTTTTAATTTTAAATTTATTCTGCGTTATATCTGACAAAGTTAGATTTATATGCAACAGATGGCACCAGTTAGTTTTTCTAACGAAGTTGGAATTGACTTTTAAAAAAAGTTTTTTTATTATATATATTGTTTTTATATAATATTCTATAAGTTGGACTCTAAGTTAAATAAGTTCAGTGTTACGTTAACTTTTATGTTCATTTTTATTCACATCTTAATAAAAAATAAAAACTTTGAAAGGATTTATCTCGGAAAGAAAAAATATAACCCATTTATCTTCACTTAAAATGCTAAGGCTTTAGTTACTACTGAGCCATATGCCAAACGAAAGTATATTAACCTTTTACGCTTCCGTAACCCCCTCCCTTCGGAGTCCATCTCAGAAAACTAAAAGGTCTAAAAACTCAATTAAACGTGATTTTTCTTTAGAAATATACAATGTAAACCAGACAATAGGGAGACAATTTCGGAAAAAAACCTTTTTCAGCTGATCTCTACTCAACAGAAAGAACATGTTTGCCAAATTCCAAGTTTGTAAATCTGATAGTTTAAATCTAAATAGAAAATCCAATAGTTTAGACCACAGGTTCCATAGAGCAGAAAATGGACAAATAATTCTAATGGTTACTATTTATATTTCACCAAATCAAAGTATAGAGAAAATTATCGAATTCATTCATAAAAATTTAGTTGCCTACACTGAAGCCGGATCGGCTCTTCTGAACAAACGATCTGTTATTTTAAGTGGGGATTTTAATGTAGATTTTTCAAAAGACAAATCAAAACCTTTAGTTGATTGTTTACACAATCAAAATTCAATTTAATTATGTCAAATGATCCAAATGAAAGCATGACTAAGTACGGAACAAACTCTTGATGGAGTTTTTTTAGATATTTAAATAATTTTGAATCTATAAAGTATTTATATAATCTATTTCAGCTGTCATAAACATATTGTTTCTTTGTAAATCTGATAGTTTAAATCTAAATAGAAAATCCAACAGTTTAGACCACAGGTTCCCAAACTTTGCCTCGTTGACCCCTTGACTGGTTTTTCGGATTGGGGTAGACCCTACTTACCTAATATTAAATTTTTGCAAATTCATCAATTTAAATATGTTTTTGACAGCGAGTACAGAGCTACTTACTATAAAAGGTTCTGATTTTTAACTGTAGTGAAGTTATAGTGTTTAAAACTTAAGAAAACACATGTTAATTATTTAATTTTTTAGTTAAACTTTACTTTAAGATCTTCGTTAGTGCTTATATATTCCTAGTACCTGATTCTTGTAATCTGACATCTTTTTTTTTCAAAGTGACCATACGAATTCATTGCCTCTTGTGGTATTACGAGAGTCAAAACATTCTCAAACCTAATTTAAAAATTTTAAAAAAAGGAAACTTAAATGTTGAACGTAGGTTAAAATGCCATTCTCCTGGCAGATTGTCTGTGACAATTGAATAACTGGGAAAATTTGCGACGTCCAAAATTATACTGCTTTAACTTGATTCTGGCCAGAAAGGCTGAAATGTGGTAGGAGTTTTAAGAAAATTCATGCTGTCGCCTTGTAACTGCAAACTAGCCTCATTAAATTCAGTAAATAAATCTGTTGAATAGGTATGTCTGGCTTCCACCTGATTAAATTTCCTTTTAAAATTAAAGTCACGATCTGGTTTAATGAGAGCCTCTATCGTAGACCCCCAAATTATTTTTTCGCAGACATGGACCCCTTGCAGGTCGTCATAGATCCCTGGGGGTCTATATAGACCACTTTGGGGAATCACTGGTTTATACCAGTGCTCCGCAACCTTTTTATCGCTGAGGACCGGTCAAAATTTGATAATTTTACCGCGGCCCGCTGTGGGTGGAATACGTTGATTGTTTATGTTTTAAATTATTTTGATTTAACATTTTAATTGAGTTACATTTAAATATGCCTTCAGAATAAAATATAGTTACATCCAAAATGAATAAAAGTGATTTAACGTGGAATATAAAGTGATTTCCGTGGAAAATTGCGCAAATCCGAGAGAAATGCACCTCTTTAAATAAATGGCAATAGTTTGATGTTCCTTAGGCCCTGCACCATTTGATCCATGGCCCGGTACCGGTCCGCGGACCGGGGGTTGCGGATCACTGGTTTAGACCACATGATAATTGTGAGCATTAGTTTCATTATATCGTGACATACATCTTCATATGGCTCAATTCTCAGTTCCGAGACTTTTTGTTAATAATTACTATCATATTGGGGCGTAGTCAGAAAATGACTACAAGGGGAAGCAGAAAGAATCCAATTTAAACTTAGAACACATACACTTGTATTAATTAAAACTATTAAGTTTCTACTTTACTAAAGTATTTACATTTTCAGTTTACACAATGAACCAGTTTTTATATAAATCATTTCTATTTATTACTCGCATTTATGCAGTCTGATTAATTATAATACTTGAAATCGAATTCTATGCCTAATGCGATTGAAGTAAATTTATCACTGCATTTTTGCATTTTAATTAAAAGCGCGTTTAAAAACAAATTATAAATACGTTGTAATTAATTTTGTACCAGTGCGTGGGAATAGCCGCAGAAAAAGACTCTTAAGTGTTATTCTTGATTTGTACAGTATCGGATGTTTATTTTTCGGAAATAACATTTTTTAAAATTCTGTATGGTAACAGTTACTCCTAACTTTTTTTTACACTGTTGATACGTTCCTTGGAAAACCGTGCAAAAAAAATGCATGTGACTCATTGTAAATATGGGGATATGTTCCACAATTATAAAAAAAAAATCGTGTAAGATAAAGTCTCTAAATATTTTTCTTCTTGACTCCTATAATCCCCCGTAATTCTATTTTCTCGTGCAATTTTTATTGCACACCGTATTTACTAAAATTTCACTTTCTTTATTTTTGTCAATATTTTTCTCCTGCTCTCCCCACTGGACGTGCTCCTCCCCATAATTTAAATCTCAGCCCCCGGGGCAGCCAATCGGAGTCAATGTTCACTGTACCCAGCATCCAAATAGAGAGCAATCTCTTAGCTCTCAGCCAAGCCAAAAAACTCAAAAACTTTCCACCCAGATGAAGAACCATAGCCACGCCTCCCGGATTCCATCGCTCGACCAATCGCCATCATGCCACTCAACAGAATGGAAAACACCACTTTTGCCATGCCCAGCATCATACTCTCACGATATGGGATTGAGGACTGTTTACAGTCCAGACGCCCGAATGAAAACGCCTATTTAACGCCTATTCATTCTAAATATTTTACCGAAAAATCGGGCAAAAAAAGGAATAACAAAATCATGTTGCATATTTATAAAACAAAAACAGTTCATTTTTATTACAAAAAAAATTTAAATTAGTGTACAGGGAAAATTTAGTCTATAAATACATGCATGCAACATATAAAAATTCAATTTGAAATTAGGAGTAAAACTACTAACTAACGACTATTATTTGCTACTTGATATCAAGTGATGATATCAAGTGGGCATGTTTATTTACGAACTGGATCAAAAATGCAATCATCAATAGATGCGTCAGATATGTCTAGCACAACTGTTGGTTTGGATTCAAATGAAGAATTTCATTCGTTATTATTGGCCTCATTTTTCTTTTTTTTGTTACAAAGTCTGTTATTAGCGGCTGTCTGCGGACGTCCAGAGCGTTTGTCGTCTTCGACACTTTCCCTGCCTTCTCTGAAACATCGATACCACTCAAAAGCTTGCGTTTGCAATAGTGTATCACTGCCTTACACATGCTTCAAGATTTTGTATGTCCCTGTAGCACTTTTTTCCAAACGAACGCAAAATTTAATATTCGTCATCTGCTTAATAAACGCAATTTCTTTCAATCGCCGACGAGTAAATGCATCCGCCTACAAAATACGACGCCGTGGCGAGCCAACGAGCATGTGACTTGGGACAAACTTTTTTTAGAAAATGGGAAGAATTCAATAACGCAATGTTATCGTAGTCACTCTACTGCAAATATTTTCCACTTTATAGGATTCATCCGGGAACTTTTGAATCCTACTTCGTATAAATTTATATTTTGATCTCCTTCAACACTTTCTAAGCAAAACTTTTCCCGTGGAATTTCGTGTGCAAACACGTTTTTCATTAATAATGCAAAGAAGATACACTCTAATCAGAGCACTTTTCGAAGGGGCGGAGTTGGTTGTGACGTGTTATGCATCACTTTTCGATAAATGCCTTTTCCTCGACCAACGGCGATCATAATTCATTTTCATATATCCTTTCGCGTTAACCAAAATATCTGTTGTATTAACGCTTTTAATAATTTACGCAGATCCGGCGAGACATTTAAATTATTAAAGGAACTGCTAATTTTCTTGGAAGGATCAAGATTGCATCTATAATGTATATTAAAAAAACATCAATATATCTTTATACTTTTTTATGTCTTGTTTAAAAACTGCCTTTCGGATGCTTTGGTTTAATTTATTCATATTCTTCAGGTCTATCTATCATGGAAGTTTAAAGAATAGAAATTAGGTATTTTGTTGAGGGGTAAATAATAATTAGATGGAAAATTTGTACTGTCATTATGTCTTTTAATTAATAATTTTATTTTGTACCAATAAAAAAAAACAGCATTTTTTTCCTTTTTTACTTTTAATCAACTTTCTCTAAATTAATTCATAATAATTCTTCTCAACAAATATAAAATTAACTACCCATTACCCGCCCGTTTTATTGGGCATTTCAGGATAGTGTAAGAATATATACTGTTTATATAAATATTTTGCAACGTCCGTGAGGACGTTAATGTATGGGGGTTCTAGCAAAGTTCACAGCCATAGTACTTTTAACACAGTTTTATTATTATCTTCACTTAATCACAGTACACAATTAAAGGGAGGGAATGCGATAAACATTAAGCCCGGAAGATGATTAATTTAACTATTAGAGGATTAATTTAACTATCATAGCACTTTTCTGAAAACTGGAGTGCTCTTGACTCCTACGTTTATATTATCTGTTAATAACTTGCTTAACTATACAACCTCTTGTAATAATCTTATTCACAATTCAATCTCTGCTTTCAACCATCATCATCTACTCTAATGCGAACGCTTAAATAGAAGCTCTTATTTGCGTAAATCTCGTCTTCACCTAACTGAACTCACAGTTAAAAAGGCAAATTTTACTCAAGAGAATTAGTGAAAGAGAATCGTGGGTAGACCCGTTACAATATGATATCTAAATTCAGGCATTAAGCGTTCGATTGTATTGAAAAACATTCTTATAACCCCCACCTCTATTCTAAAAGGACAGTACTTGAACTTGAAGTAGAATTATCTTTTACCCTTCCCCAAAGTTGATTTCCGCAAAACCCATTTTTACTGGATCTCTACTGAACAAAATAAATGTTTCCTGAATTTCAAGTCTGGTAGTTTAAAAATAAAATATTTTTTTAAAAAACATGCCCCGCGTAGACACCCTTGAACCGATTTCCGTAAAGCTCTTTTTTTAGCCAATTTCTACTGAACAGTAGAAACATGTATACCAAGTATTATTACTTTACGTATAATAGATTAGAAACGGGAATTTTTTTTTTTATCTATACTCCCCAGTAACTCCTAATAACATCTTTCCCAAGCACGTTAATTTTCGAAAATCACATTCTCAACGGATCTCTACTCAACAAAAAGAAATATGCTTACCAGATTTTAAGTTTGTAGATCAAATAGTTCAAAAACGAGAATATATTACCTATAACGCCCCTTAAGCCCTCGCAGCCACTTTGGAGGTAGATTTTCGCAAATCTCCTTCTCAGCGGAATTTTAGTCCATGAAAAGCGCATGCCTGCTAAATTTCGATTTTGTAGGTCTAATAGTTCCTGAGATATTGTAATGAATGAGTGAATGAGTGAGTCGCTTTTTTCCTTCACACACACACATATATACACACACACACATATACACACACACATGTATATATATAGGAATCAAGTTTTATACTTTAATTAAAATTAAAAAGATAAATAAACAGGAATATCTTTGACTAGATTGTGGATACTCTTCTGTCTTCAATTTTTAAACCTATTTTTAAAATTTATTTTTAAATTGGTTTATTTTCATCTTACCTTAAAAAATGAAATTTTCACTTAATCATTTGTTGCCTTAAAAGATTTCTACTACCGGTAATCACTGCCAGGTTGGTCGTGGTCATAAATTTGGGGGGAGCATTGCTTCTGTCGAGTCGTGAGTTCCAGTCCTGGTTCCATTCAACACCCACAGTATAGAGATGCTCGTTAAATCTATCGAAGCTCAAAGTATTCACGTTGACATGCTGTGGAAGTTTGGAGAGATTGTTGCCAACTTAGGTGTAGTCCTCATGACTTGAATTGTGGTTCAAAATTATGAGGTTCGTTACCAATAGCCCTCTTGTAGCTTCGGAATGTGACCTTAATTAACAATCAGCCAACCTCAATTTATTGATTGATTCAGGTTTAAGAAGTGACCGCGGTAGCCTAGTGATTATGGTCACGAACTCAGGGCAACCATGGCCCGGTGTTGATGCATGTTAAATCTGCCTTGGCTCAAAGTCCTCCCGTTGATGTGATGTGATAATTAGGTGTCGTCCTCGTCACTAGAACGAGGCTCAAAATTACGAGTTCCGTTGACAAGAGCCCTCGTGTTCATTTATAGGGTGACGTCAATATAACTTTCACTTACTCTTAAGTTACAGGCCTCGGTAGCCTAGTGATCAAAGTCACAGACTCGAGCCTGGCGTGTCATGAGTTCGAGCCTAGTGTCGCTGAAGACCCGCTGTGCAGAGAGGCTTCTGTACTTTGTCTCTGTGGAAGCTCAAACGTCCTCCAGTTGGTTGAAATTCTTAGAGAGAAGGCCAGCTCTGGAATGCTCCTGTCACTTGACCATGGTCAGGGATGTAGCTACCGTCGTATCTGCCCGGCTTCCAAGCTACCGGGGCTCTAACATGTGTAACTACAGTCCCACTAACAGGGTTCCCATATCTAAAAAAGGGCCCCGAAGGAATTTTGATACATGGTCCCCTCATAGCTAGCTACGCCAGTAACCAGGGCTCAAAATTCCGAGGAGGCCCCGGTAGACGAGTGGTCAAGGTATCGGATTGTGGCTGGCCTTTTTACGAGTTCGAGCCCAGTACCACTAAAGACTCGCCGTGTAGGGGAGCGATGCACGTTAAATCTGTCGAGAGCTCAAACGTCGTCCCGTTGGTGTGGTGTGGTAGTTAGGAGAGGGGGTGCCAGCTCAGGTGTCGTCCACCTCACATGACCATCGTTCAAAATTCCGAGATCCGTCACCAGTAGCCTTCGTGAGGCTTTAACATGCGACGTTAATATAACTCTCATTAGGGTTAGTATAAATAAAACAATAAATATTAATTTCTATGAATGAAAATAAATCCAACCATTATTTTCCTCAATTTGCAAACGAATCCATCTCAACCTTCTCTTTTTCCAACAACAAACCCAAACAATTTTAGAAATTTTATGAATGAACGCTCCATCACCGGATTTCTCTACTTAAACACACAAATCCATTCACTTTTTTTTTCCAGGGCATTATTTATGTACCTTCACAAACATCTACCTTCCGTTTCATAAAAGAATATATGACAGCATCTTAAATATTCTTTTTTCTTCTTCCACATCCTACCCAAAAAGACGATTTCGAAAGGGTTGGAAATAAGCAGTACGACACCGCGTTTAATTCACGATTTTTCCTCCTCTTTTTTATCGTTTGCGTATTCATAGTCGCAGCCGATCGTTATCCCAATCAGCGGAGTGAGTCCACTTTCTGGAAAATTTACGCAAATAAACGCCGCATATTTCTGACGACACCGCCCTTGCTGGGTAAAAATTCAAAGAAAAGAATATCTCAATCGCCTTTTCGGGATAAACGTTTTAATAAATCTTTTAAGCAGCTTTTTAAAAATGAAAACAATGCGTTTTTATTATGCTTTAATTTAGGAGTCAAGTTTTATATTATTTTGGATTCGTTTTCCTTATTATTGTTTGCCCTCTAAATCGATGTGTAATTCTATAAATACAATCCTTTCTGTAGAGGTAAGTTGAGTATATATACCGTCACACGGAGCTGTAAAATGTATTATATAAGGATTATTTACTTGTTTTTATGTTTCTGTATGGAGAAAGCGGTTTTTACTTTTATTTGCATTTGTTAAGTCGCGTATTTGTTCAAGGCTATAGGAAGCATAAAGCTTATTGGACATGCCGTTTTGAGAGTAAAACCAGAAATATCCCTTTTTCGCGCCGTTTTCAAATTTGTTATGGTAGATATTTTTATTTTAGGAGTTACAGTTACGATTTCAGGATATGGGAATGCAAAATAGCTTTAAATTAATTTTTTCCCCGAATTTAAAAATTAAACACGCTTTTATAAGTGTGCATTAAGGTATGAAAATATACTTATTTAATTTTATATTTATATATATATATATATAAGCTTGAAAAATTGAAAAAAAATTTTTTTTTCTAGAAAATCAAAGAGTCATCGTGTTTTTTTCATCACATCAATATTTAAAAAAAATTTCAAAATTTGCTACTCTTTAGTTTGAACTGTTAGTAATACTGTTTATACTACTGTTACGCTTTTTAAAGTAATTTTTATTTGAACCAAAAGCAACTCGAAAGAAATAGCTGTTTAATATTAAAACCATTGCCACACACACACACATTCCAAACAGATTCTTACTATAAAAAAGGCAAATGTGTGTTTGTTTACACATATCGAATTACTACGTCACTCAAGTGTCCAAGTCACTTGACCATGGTTGTCCGTCGCTAAAAGCCCACGTGTTGCTAAACAGTGCGGCGTTAATATTCACTCATTCACTCCGAGATACCTGGAGGGCACACCTTGCAATTTACTATGGTAAATGATCTCACAAAAAAAATTCTTAACAGTACTTACAATATGTCTAAACAAACATGTTTAATTATAATAGTTTGAGTGCAGTAAATATTTAAGTATCCAGGCAAGATTTTTGGTTAACTCTTTATTTAAGTAATGACCAATTAACATCTAATTCACCACAAAAGCAAGAAGGGTTTAAACAATGGTTTAATCGTATAAAAAATACAAATTTTAATTCATCTCCCCAAAAAATAATCGGAAGAACTTGAGGTAGAAAAACTGACCGATTCGTACTCGTGTAAAGATTTCATTATTTCAAAACTTTAACAGCTTTTATTGAAAACTGACTTTAGCTCTGGGAATGAGTTAGATTGCAAATTGTAACGAGAACTCATGACTACGGTGCCTTGTTCACCTAGATAACAACAAAATTTCAGGAATTCTTTTTCACCCAGATATATAAATGGGTTAATGCATGAATACTCGGAAACATAGGCACCTCCTCCCACACTTAAAAATAAATTTAGCATACGCTAATTTTCGTACCTGTCTTTGATCGAATTCTGCTCCCATTAAGTCAAATATAAATCAAGTGAGAAAGGTATGATTTGAATATTATAATTTAATGTTCCAAAATCCTAATGATGCTCAGAGAATTCCAAGTGCATTTTTTATTTGGTAGAATACATTTTTTCTCTCCCTTTCAACTTGCGAATTTCGAAATTTGTAAAATTAATTTCTTTTGGAAGATAAAAAGAAAAGGGGGGAGGGGTCATTCGAAAAACGCAGTTCTCTTTTTAAAACGTAAAAACAAAACAGAATAGCTAATGATACATCACAGATGTCATAAATTAGTAGCTTTTGTTTAAAAAGAAAATCGTTTGCTAATTACTGAAGTGATAGAATGTGGCTGCGGTTGCCAAGTGGTTACAGTCACAAATTTGTTGTCGATCAATCAACCAATCAATCACGTGATATAAATTTTCACCTGATCAATTTTTCCAAAAATTAACAATTATTTAATAATATTGTCAGCCAACTGTCCTTTAAATCATAATGTTTGCATTTTCTAATCAGGAGTTATAATTCTTACCAAAATGTCTCCTTTTGTTATTCAAGTCAGTACTTTCATCCTTTAATTATATTTATTAAAAAACAGTTTTAATTAGTTTTAAACAGTGTTTAGTTTAAATCATTGTGGTTGTATGAAATTTATATAAACTTCGTTGGCTTTTGAAAATTTATATTTATAATTATTTTATTTTCTCCTCTCCCCCTTTCCTTTTTGGTTTGAAGTGAGATTTGATTACGATTTTTCCCCCTGCATATTTAGACACATAGAATTTTATGCTGTTCATAAAATCTTCTTAATCCTTCAACATGAATATTTAATTGGTTCTGTGAATAAAAAAATCTAGTTTTCAAAAATCTTTCAGCTGAGGCTCCAAGATATATACCGTAAGGCTGCCACCCTTAACACTATTCTAATCCTGAAACAATTAGTTTTCCTCTAGTAGGGAACACTCCTTGTTCGGAATATCTGCATGGTAACCTTCGTTTGACCGTCTGTGAACTCTTGTGGTTTGAAATATTTGATTTAAAAATAAAATTGGGATTTTTTTAACGGTCATCCGATGTATTTGAAATCCTTATTCGTTCAGCTTTCTTGAAACTTAATCCAATAAAATCCTGGTTTTCTATTCACACTCTTCAACTAATTATAAGATTTTTTTTTCAGTTAAAAATAATAATTCAAATGTTTCATTATTCGTGTTATTATTTATCGATTGGTCATGTTCATAGTCGTCGTATGGCTGCATGCATCATATCCGGCGACGTTCGAGTTCTGATTCTACGTCACATGAAATGTGAGGCTGCTGTAAGTCAGATTCAACTGGATTGTAATTCATGATGAGGTAATCCTGATCCATGATGAAGCATTGAAGTTAAGAACGTGAGATACTTACTGAAGTTTAATTTGATTTTAATTTACGTCGCATTCTTAAGCAATACGAGGGCTATTGTTGACGGACCTCGTTATTTTGAACCATGGTCAAGTGACGATGACCATACCCGCACTGTCACGCACCCTTCTCGAAATTTTTACACCACGCCAAACGGGAAGACTTATAACCTTGACAGATTTAACACGCGTCAGCCCCTCTACATTGTGGATCTTCAAGGGCACTCGAACATATGACTTGTTAACGCCGGCCACGAGTTCGCGACTGTGACTATTCGGCTACCGCAGTGTGCTTGGGTGTTGTTCCTTTTTTTAACTGTGGTTCAGAATTATGAAGTCCGTCGCCAAAAGCCCAAATGTAGCTTGAAGGGACACAAATCCAGAACTAACACGACTGACCGATGATCAGGGACGTCTTAAACCATGGACCAACTGGGTTCAGGCCGAGGGCCTCATCCTCGGTGTGGGCCTCGTTTCGTTCTCGACTCTGTCTAAATAAGATCATGATCCGCGCGGATAATTTTAACGAGATCAAATATTATTCCCGTACATATCCTCCGAAAAACTGGGAATTTTTAACTACATGTCAACTGTTAAAAGTGGTAAGACTAATATTATGTGATGACCGTTGTCCATATCTAGGCTTAGCCTAATACTATAAACAATCATAGAGCCGATGTGCCTAGGTTTTTAAGATTGTGAGTCACGCACATTTATTTGTTTTAAAGTACCGTTTGAATGAGTATTTGACGATGCATGCTACATACTGTCTACTTTTAAAGATCTCAGGTAGAGCCTACTTTTGCATAAGTGCCCAGGGCATCAAAAAATCTTAAGATTTCTCTGGGCCCAAAGCCTCAAAGAGTCTTAAGACGTCCCTATCAGTCATGTTCAGTAGACTGCTCTAAAATCAATTTGTTAGAGCATAACAGTCAGTGGCGTAACGTACACCCCCCGCATCCGGGAGTAACGATTTTAGGGGGCCCCAAACCTATGGTATGTCATGGTTTTGCAATCCTTTGAAGGATCCGGTTTGGGTCTCAAAACCTGACTTTTCAGGGGACCCTAATATTCTCCGTTACTCCACTGCTAACAGCTGTGATTAATAGACTATTTTAACTATCGTTAAAGCACATTTGTGTTACTACCGCTTGTGTGATCGAATTTCAGTCCATCCCACAAACCATTACAATCTAAGTTATTTCACAACTTTTGAATTTTATCAAAGTCATTTGGCCCGTATAATACTCACACAATAAAGAAACAATAACCACTCACCGTGCTCACGTTTGAAGCCTCCTAGGGGCGTATTCAGTAACTGAATGGAACAAGGCAGAACGCCTGATTTCGCATGAGTAATCATTTTTACTCCTCGAATTCCCTCTCTCTTTTTACCATAAGCTACTTACTTTTATCTTTTTTTGATACCGAGTATGACCGACAGCCAAAGGAAATGAAGCCTGTTCTGAGGAATGCGAGATTCGGCGATTTTGCACGCTTTTTCCGACACGTAGGCTCTTTTTTGACATGCCGTGGGCATGCGTCAAACGGAAGTTCTTGAAGGCAGGGCTGCACCGATGCCACCTTCCGATTGTAATCTTTTATTATTAATATTATCATTATTATTTTGTTTTGTTTGATTTTTTTAGACCTGAGGGTTCATTAAATTGTTTGAATTTTGGTATACGACCTGCTGGATTTCTTTGATTCAATGGGACATATGAATTTAATTTATATTATTAAATAGCTGTTGTATAATCATTATCTCCGGTTCAAATCATGCTTTTTTCTCCAATTCCTTTTTTTTCGGTAAATAAAAAATAGCTAATTTTGCTAATCTGGTTATGCCCGCGTACGGTGAGCTAAATCGGTGGTAGGTCAAAAGCTCGAGTTCGATTCCACAAACATCATCATGTGTTGTTGTAAGCAGAGAGGTTTTTAAGACATGGATCAAATGGGGCCCGGGCTTGGTAGGGAACCTCGTCTCGTTCTCATTAAAATCGCGACCCGAATAGTTTTAATTGTAAAATTTATTCCCCCCCCCCCAAAAGATATTCTCCGAAAAACTGTCAATTTTGAGCTATACGCCAACTAGCAATAGTGCCAAAACTGTTCTACTATGTCGTGTCCATCATCCCTGTCTATGCTTACCCCCGTACACCATCTTTACTCTTAGTCGAAACGCAGAGTCGGTCGAGTCGGGGTGGGCCTAGGTTTTTGAGATTGTGAGTCATGCTCATGTATTTGTTACGGGCTGTTGGTAGTACAAGTATTTCATAACGTATGCTTTATATCCTGTCTAATTAAAAAGACCGGGGGTGTGCCTTATTTTTGCTTGGAGTCCAATGGCCTCAAGAAGTCTTAAGACGTTGTTGGTTGTACGTTATTCTAAACAATAGATGTTATTGGATTGTATAAGTAAATAAGGCCTTTACGCCTATAAAACATCAACCTCGATGTGTAGAGTAAGGACTTTTAATTTTTTGTAACAATTTTTTTAACAATAAACTTAACTCGAGACGAGTTCTCAGAAAAGTCCCTATTCTGTATCCATAAATATGATTCATTTGTGCGCAGAATGTTTTTTGGAAGAGGAGTTCCAAAATAGTATTCGTTGAATTAATTATAGATGGGCATTAACCCTCTAAGTGGATACCTTCCTCCTGAAAAGTTATTCCGAAAGCGTTTTACTCTTATTTTGTTATTGCCTTCAAAAATGCAACAGACTTCAATGCTTTCCCCCTTTTAGAACTTGGGAGGTCGAACGGGGACAATTTTATGACCTAGTTCGGTTAAAACTTTAAAAGGGGGAAAGGATTTCAGAAAAGTGCGGCTAATCCGCTTTTGAAAACGTTACTTGAAGGCAGAAAAATCCGTGCAGTCCATTTTCGAAGCATCTTTACACTGACGGAATTTTCCGTGCTATCCGGTTAGAGGGTTAATGTTTTTTTAAGAAAATGTTATATTTAAGTTAAATGTTTTATATATTTCGTGTAATTTAAGTCTTAAAAAATATTTTTTAAAAAAACGAATTTGATCGATAAGTAGTTAATAGGATTAACATAATTCAATATGTATTTTTAACAGAGTGTATAACAATCCTGTATTTCAGATAAAAATATTTTCAAGCAAAATTTGTATTTATGAAATACTTATCAGTGTGACGATTCTGACTGCTTTACACGAATAAAAACATTAAACCTTTCTGATAGCGCAACCAATATCGTTATTATTGATTTCATAAGCTTATGAAAGAAGGGGGAAAAAAGTAAAATTATGATATATTAAGGATTATGAATTGTATTTTTCCCTCACATCCGAGCTAACAGACTTAAAAATTTTCCTCGGACATTCAAAAGGTCCATTAACCTTTGATTAATAATTTATGACATAAAAGAAGTGAGTATCGTTCTTGCCAATGTTTCAACAGAATACTATGATGTCTGTTTAAAAACAGACAGTTTATATCTTCATCCATATTCTGAATAAAGCTATGCAGTAAACTTAAAACTTCCATCTTATTTTTTTAAAAATTATCAATGCTTAGTGCTCATGAATGTCAATCTATTTGACAATGAGTCCTCATTGAATATTTTATCTCGGAACAGAAAGCGAAACGGATGCCAGCACGGATAGTCATTATTCCTATAATTGCCTTAATAAACCACCATAGTAAACGGAAAACCAGACAAAGGTTCCACACAACAGAACTCACCATCCCACACCTCGTTTATCCATTAGTCTCACACCATTCTTTAAATGGTGACCCTTTGTTGTTAATTAGAAGACATATATAGATGCCACTGTAAAAAGAAAAGAAAAAAAAAAGCGCTCGGAGATGATTGCTGAAAAATGCCATCTCCTTGTCCTTCACTTAATTTGCAAGAGCGAAAGTTTTAAAGAATGCGTCATTCTGTTCTCACAGAGATGTAGTCGGAAGTTCATATTATTATTATTATTGTCGTCTCTGTTGTTTACAAATTGCAAGACATGAAAAAAGTCGACTTATAGTCGAGTCCATCTGTGACAAGTGACTAAAGATGTTAGATTTAGATGTGGAGTTATATTTTAAGCGCATGCATATTATATGAGGTGCTGATTACACTTTTTTCATCCGCTTATGTGTTTCGAATTACGCCAGATTTTTTCGTGTGAAAAAATTAACCCTGAAACTTAGCGGGAAGGGAAAAAACCTTAAGAGACCGAGTGGTTTCCCATAGCGTGCTTTTCTTGTTCAGTTGACATAACTACGCAGTTGTATTATTTGGTGTTTTCGAAACATCGGAAGCTTTTGAAGCTTCGTAATCTACTTAATGATGGTTGGGTGTGTGAATGGATTCTTATTCTTGTTATTATTCTCGCCCATGGTCGTATGCTCGTAAACATGCGATAACATTTCACTAGGGGAAATGTTCGTGATATTTTTATTCTAGTTTTTTTTTAATTCTTTGTCTGTTTGTGTGATATTCCTTGAACGACCTGCGAATTTTAAATTGAATGCTAATAAACGTCTTCCTTTGTTAAGTTTGAGGAAATGTACCTTTAGTAAATGAGGAAAAAAAAATTAAGTGCTTTATTATTCGTTGTGACAAACAACATTGATGCTTTTTTTTAACGATTTATTCATGCCAAATGTTTCGTCGAAAGAAACTACTACTCAATAGGAGTTAATCAAATTTCTTACAAAATCATGAATCTTAATAGAATTGATGTGGCTACAGTAGCCTAGTGCTCAAGGTCACGAACTCTTGGCTTGTGCAGTGCCGGTTTATCCACTTGGGACGGGGACCCGGATAACATAGACTTAATCAGATTTCCTGGTTATAAGAGTTTTGATCCTCTAGTGTCAAGGGGGACTGTAGATCTTCTGCGCCCATGGCCCCGAAATGAACTTAAATCAGCACTGAGCTGGCGTGTCATGAGTTTGAGCCAGTGGCGTAACGAAGAATGTGTTAAGGCCCTCCTGCGAAGTCAGGTTTTGGGGCCCAAGCCGGATCTTACAAAGGATTGCAAAACCAGAACATAACATAGGCTTTGGGTCAATTGAACCCTGCCCCTCCCCGCAATGCGGGGTTGTACGTTACGCCACTAGTTTGAGCCTTGTACTTCTAAAGACCCACCGTGGAGATGGGGCTGATGCACATTAATATGTCGAAGTTCAAATGTCCTCCCACTGATAAAACTTGTTAGACATACATAATGTTGAAGTGAAGTACAGTATAGAGTCTTTTAGCGCTTTTATTTTTAAGGTTAGCTGTTCTTCTGACGTCAAAGACTGAAAATATAACCGGTGGTCACGGTCGCTAACTCGAGTCCTGGAGACTCTTGTGACCTACTGTGATGTTAAATTTGTCGCGGCTCAAAGTCCTCACGTTGATGTGAAGAGGGAGGTGTGCACTCAAAGGTGTTATCCTCGTTATTTGAGCAATAGCCTTCGTGTTAGTAAGTGTTAAGTGAATTAAAAATAAATTTATCGTTAAAATGTCAATGCTTCTGAACCCAACAAAGCAATTTTTTTTCGACAGAAAAATACTCCAATACTTGTTTAATTTTGAGTCCTTATACACATACTTGTATCAATTATATTGTATTTAAATTTAAAAAAATCTATGAATGTAAATTGTTTTGTTTTGTATACAGTAATACTTCGACTTACGCTAACGCTATTTTTAAATCTCATCAATTCGTCTTTTGTCTGAGAAAAAAAAGAAATTGATAATGTGATTGAAGAAGTTGTCAATCTAGCCAGGCAAATAAATGTAGAAGTGGATAGTGATGACGTTTAAGAACTGCTGGATTCTCACAATCAGAAGTTGACAATTGATGAGCTCATAGAAATGCGTGAGCAAGAGCAAAACATTGAACTTGATGGAGTCTTCAGACCCAGTTCGATCAGAAGATCGAATGACGGTTGGGAATTTGACAGAAAGCCTTTAATTGAAAAAGTGTTGCAAATTTTGGAAAATATGGACTCCAATGGTGAGCCGTCAGCAAAACAGAGAATAAAAAAATCTTCTAGCCGGCAGACGACTTTTAGAGTTTTTGAAACATTCTACATCAAAATAACTTCGGTTTGCGATTTTGTATTTGTGTTATATCTAAGATTTTACTAAACATTTTTCTACTATAAATTATTGTTTTCTTCATTCGCCGACTGTAAATAAAAATAATTTGCGTGTATTTATACGTGAAACTATACTCCGACGTACGCGAATTCGACTTAAGCGGTTTTTTCATAATTTTAATATATTTCGCATGGAAGAAGGGCGGGGATTATTTCAAATATAAAGGTGAGTTGTGTTATATAACGTACCCTTATATAAGATGTTGAAGTCACAGAATATTATGTTGGAACATTTTTCTACCTGAAAACATCTTACTAGTCAGTCACATTAGTCACACATGCGGATGAAATTTGTCATCAATTAAATGCTGCTCTAGTATTTAATTAACGAAATAGACAAATGCTTTGTAATATGCATTGCCTCAATTAAAATCAGCTGAAATAAGAGAATGTTAGTAATTCTTAATTTAAACATTAAAGAAAAGAATATTAAAAAAATTAATAAAATTCATAAAATTTTACTGTTTATTTATTAATTTGGTATTTTTATTTATAGGGAAACACAGTCGTGTTATATATTAATTAGAAATATTTATTAAATGGTTTTTAAATTAATTTTTGAATAATTTTACGTTTAATCAAATATTTCTGATGGAATATGTACATGTTACTTAACATAAAATTTTTTTCATGATATTGCATACTCAATATTACATATCTACAACGATTGGATATTAATTATTTTGCATTTCTTTTTCGAGGAATTCGAAATAATTATCTAACATAATTTTTTTTATCATTACATCGTTATAATTTATTTTGGTGGATAATTTTTATGGCAAAATTCGTTAAAGACAAGCATACGCATATTAATTTTTATAGATAAACTATCTGTTTGCGTTATTGAATACGTTAGTCTAACGCTCTAACTGCATTAAAACCCATTAACCAATTCCATATTACTTTATTTGAAAAGGCATACAATAAAAATAAAAAACTTATTTTAATGATTTTGCCGACGTTTATGTTCCAAGGTTCCATATAAAATTGCTTGAATATTTTTCAAACGTTTATTTAATGAGTCATTGACCTTCGTACATTTCGAATTTTCTTAATTAGCTTTACGAAAATCATTAAAATTCCTTTAACTTTGTTTTTAAAACTCAGCATTTTTTTTCACACGAAAAACAGGTTTCAGGCTTATCGCTATATATTTACCTTAAATACGAAATTTTATGTATGAGATTTCAAATATTAAATCTAATTCCCTTTGTATAAAATTCGCGAGTTACAAAAAAAATAGGCTTAGCTTTATGGGATTGTTTGTTTACGTATTTTATTTAAAAATTGTCCTTGCCTCATAAGATTAAATATACACACGAACCATTTTATCCTCATTAATTTTTATCTTCCGCATGCTTGACTTCGTTTTTTCATGTAAAGAATGTAATCAATTCATTTTAAATTATTTGAAAAAAAGATTTAATCATTTTGTGTATGTGTCGTTCGTTCAAATGAAGGTGAGAGAAAAACGACTTGAGAAAGTTCGTTCTTTTAACGGCGGGAAAGATGATCTTGAACAGGTTGTTTAAGGTCAGATCAATCCAAAATTGGGAAATAAAGGGACAGGGTATTGACCTTGAAATGACCGAGTGCGTCCTAATCGATAAATCTTGGCGAAATGTCTATAATATTTACTTTCAATACAAATCATAATTTATTACCGCTATTTTTTTTTTCTGGAAGATAATTTTTTTCCAATAAAGAATGAGAAAATAAATGACTAGCTATGAAACAAAGAAAAACTTTTAAATGATGAATTTAAGAGGTTTCCGTTTCATTTTTTTTGTTTAGTAAAATTAGACGCACACATATTGAAAATTGTACTTTATTCGCTTTTAAATTTTCATTTTTTTTTCTCGTGAACAAATTCTTGTTTTAGTTAACGTGGAAAACTTTTGATCTGGAAGGCAGATTTGATTTTGAATTGGAGGGAGGGGAGGGTGAAAGGAAAGTCACATAGGAATATGTTGAAACGTAAACAGTTTCTTTCTTATGACTCCTCCAAAAAGTATTTTATCTTTTTTTTTTCTTCTTTCTTTCTATGTTATTGATATTTGTGCGATCCTTGTTAAGATTTTGTCATCATGAACTGATGAATCAGAATCGGCAAAAGACCACGGTGCAGAGTATTTGAGACTCCTATAGTGGTAGTATGATGCAATACTCCACCCTCGGCATCATAACATGGTTTGATCAATCAATCAATCAATGTAACACGCTATGTAATTCGTCGATATAACAGTTTTGAAATGCAAAATATGCAAGCATTAATCATTAAATTTATCAAACATATAAAGTAAAAACTTCCCATTTTAGTTTTCGGTGTCTTAATTTTTTCTTCATGCAATTTATTTTTGTTTTTAATCATCAAGTAAAAAAAAAAAAAAATTAGGAAATAATTTAAAAAATGACACACAAAAAAAATTCTAAAAAAAATCGTCTGCATTAAAAGAAATTTGAACATTTCCAAATGTAGAAAAAGTAACGAAACAATAAAAACATATTGTTCAAGAAAAAATGCTAAATAGAGTTTTAAGAAATATTTAATTCCATTCAAAATGTTCAAGTATGATACTACTTTTTTAAAGTTGTTAACCATGAAAATGAAATTATTCTGAAGGGAAAAAAATGAAAGACTAAAAACTGAGACTTTTTTTAAACAAGTTTTCGAGAAATATCAATATTTTTGAGTACAATTGGTGAATATTAAATTAGTTTTTTTGATAAACCTCCATCAATCAAGTTCGTAAAAGGATGGAAATATAGAAGAAATGTCGAATATCAAAAAATTATACTTAATAAAATTTTCAATTGTTTTTTCTTTAACACATATTGAACATTTTGTGTTAAAATGTGAAATATTTTCCAGGGGCTATTTTACATTTACATACATATATCTGAAGTATATAAATATCTTTTGCTTTTCCGTCTATCTCAAACCGGCTTCAAAACTTTCAATTTTAAGCCTGGCATTGAAAAGAATAACAATATATCCCATTCTAAATTATTTTTTGAAAGAAATCTCAATTCCATATTCTTCCACTGAAACAATCAAAATGGAGTTTTTTTTCCTCCTTCATTTTCCTTCAACAATGCCAAAAAAACAAAACGGAATAATATTTCATCAGCAAGTTATACGATCTATCGTCACGATTTAGTGATTTTGAAAGAAAAAAAAACAGATATATTCTCCGTCCCTTTTCATTACTTGAGAGACACATGTACAATTTTATGTTATGGTCTTTCTTATCTTGCCTTTTTACGACATGTTGAAATCATTCCATTTCTGTTGACGCCGACCTGACTAAATTTCTTCGAAGGAAATGCTTTGATGCAGTGGCGCACACAAGGGGGTCCTGGGGGTCCGAACCCCCCAAAAGCACTTGATTTTTTTCCCGATTGATCATAATTCTAAGTATATTGTACGTAAAATTTAATTAATTACTTGTTATTAATGATTAATTTTATTAATTAATGCTAATTAGTTGTTCAAAAATTAGTTTTTTACTGTGTTTTGTTCTCGAAAATCAACAAAATCAAAAGGAGCATGATACAAGAATGGTGAATTTTCGCCCCCCCCCCTTGAAAAATTCCTGTGTGCGCCAGCCACTGCTTTGATGACAACAATGACTTCTGAAAATTTTTGTTATTATATAATTGTACCATAAATGAGAATTTCGTTACTTTTTGAAAAATAAGTTTTTTGTACAATGAAGAATTAAAATTTTAAAGCATTTTAGCGGATTTTTTTTAAAGTGAAATTGTAGGAATACGAGAAAGGAGGAAATATGTTTACTCCATTAGAATTATTTGAATACCTTATGCCATATGATATTTAAAAAGAGAGGGAAATATCAAAATTTAAATGTGATAAAGTTATTAATATTACTTTTTAACGTATTTTGATTCATAATTATGATTTGTTGCAGCATAACTTATTTTTTCTGTAGCAGTTACGTTTTAAATGTGAATGTATTATAAACTTACGTTAAAATGAATTAATAGAGCCAGCCAGCTTCTTAACCATTTGTTATTTTCTTGCATGCTATTCTAGCTAGAAAATTTACGTTTAGTGTAATATGTTCCCGCTTTCTTATTGGCTCGTGCGCTTGCACACCTGTTGGCATTATTTATGGCAATAAAATGTTCCCAAAACATTCACTTCATATTGAATGTGCTTAATGGATCAGTATATACATTTGATTCTAATTCTAATTTTAAAAAGTAATCGTTATATCTCGAAAGCGTTTCTTATTAAGAGACGGAGCTATTTTTTACTTTTGATCTCTGCGAATTTTAAAACTTTATTTTGAAATGTGTACTTCCTGTGACAATAAACTTTTTTTTCTACTTAATCAAGGAATATTTTGGTTATTTTTAATTTTACTCGTACACAATTCAGGAATCAAAAGGAAATTCAAGGATATTTTTATTCTTCCTGTGGTTTCAAATACGAGAAAAAGTCACGTGCCATGACGTCACTGCACTTGTTTTACATCCGCCACTCTTTACACCTGTTTTAGTTTGTGAACGGCAACACTTCGCTTCCACCAATTAGATTGCTTTGTTTGTTTCATGGATGCAAACTTCAAAATGAAAACATGATTACTTTGTTTTTGACAATTCAATGCGTGCGTTTACTACATTTAAATGTCACCTTTTTCGTGTACTTTTAATTTTCAAGAGGCACTTTTGAAAATGAAAATAAAAATGACAGCTCAATGCCACAAACGCACTAGAAGTCTCGATGAACTATTAGGGTAATCCAAAAATATTTTTTGTGCTTTTATATGTTAATAGTATATATTTTTTAAGTAATGCAAACTTTGATTTGTTTCTTTCAAAACTTCACTGAATAGTTCTTGAATCAATTTCTAAACATCGTATTGAACTATATATTATATTTATAGTTTTTTAAAACATGTATGCAAATTGACAGTGTAAATATATATATTAGTATGGATAGGTTATAATATATATATATATATATATATATATATATATATATATATATATATATATACATACATACATACAGTGTGTTCTAAAAAGTTGTTTTAGCATGATATTTTATTTTGCTTTGGCATGTAAGAATAGATTTAGTTTTGCTAATTATTTATAGGGAACATAAAAAGTAATGTATTTAATTATTTTTTTTGTTTCCTTGACAGAAAATGTTTAATCTTTACAGCTTTTTTATTTAAATGCTGATTTAGTATATTCAAATAACTTTTTCTTTTTCAGAGTATCCGAGTATTTAATGGGTGATCTTGATAGTTCATCTCAACCTGTTCCGAAAACTAGAGTAAGATTTTTTTGTTCCTTTTATGTTGTATCAAATTTTTAATTTATTATTTTTTCTTTTTGAAAAAAATTTCAGTGTAATTAAATGTAAATTTCTCTGTGGGGATATTGTATAAATCATGGCGTGTTTTCTGTATTTTCGAATTAACTTTGTGCCATTGACGACCTTTGACGAATTTCAAAGGATGGCATCAAACATCTTTCTCTTACATCATGTTTTTTTTCTAGATGAAATAGATTGTGATGAATTACAAAGCCTTTCATATGGTTAATATAAAAAAACCATTGTCTCTTTTGCATTTTAATTTCTATAAATATTAACTGCTTTACTAATTTAGAAATTTTTATTTGTGTTTATTTCAATATATGTAGATATTAGGTACTTGTGTATTATACTGTCAACCAATTTTGCCAAACAAAAAGATACTACCAATTTAAAAAATGTCGCCAAATGCTGTCATTGTTTTTATTACTGTACAAACGTGCTCTGGAATTGTTTCTGTATTATGAGATAGATGGTTTTATTTAAAAATATTATCATTTGAATTTAATGCCATTTTCTTTTTGCTTTACTGTTAACCCAAGATCACTTGCACCTGTTTTTCCCTGTCGTTAGTCACGGTGTGTCAAGAACACCCCGAAATTTTAATGCATTTATTTAATTATAAAAACAAATTTGTCAATTATTATACAAATGTATATAATACAAGATTTTTTTTTGGATTATACAAATAAAACTATTAAATTTATTACATTCTAATGATACTAAGATTGGTATAAACTAAACCTATAACATTTTTTTTGGAATACTGGAAGGTATTTCTTATTGCTGGAGTGTACAGAAGGCCCCTGTGGATCCCATGTTAACTAGATTACTCTACCATTTTACTACATTGATGAAAGTCTGAATCTGCTGATGAATAAATAAGATACAAAAAACTTTTTTTTTCAATGGAAGGAAATTTTACTACATTATTTTTGTTCAAATTATCTATGATATAGATGAAAGTGGGCAAAAAGTGTTACTGGAACTATAAGGTCATTGGTCGCATTGAGGTACTGTTAGTTGTCATGGGATGAATTCGTTCTAGGGATCTAGGATTGTTTAGAAAAGCTTAATATTTTATTTACTGTTGGGTTTCTTTGTAGTTCTTGAGATAAAACAATCTTGACCTGTAATGTTGTTTTTGACTAAATAATTTGCTGTAACTTCTTTTGACCAAATTTCAAAATGCGGACTTCATCTATAAAAAGGATTCATGTAAAATTTTACATGTTCATCAAATGCTTACAAATGTATATGCAGTTTCTCTAAACCTATTTATTTGCATAATTATATAATAAACCTCAAGGTCTCAGTGAGTTTATAATAATTGAAGAACTTCCACTCTTCTGATAATTTTGAAAAAAAATTATGCATTATAGCATGCATAATTCTTTAGGAATGTAATTTTTGGAGTAAAATTTCCTTTCAAACATAAAATAATAAGTTAAACTTAAAAGACTGATGTATTTCTTTTATAGTTTTTTTTTAAGTTTTTATTTAAAAAAAAATTGATTTTTAACTCATGATATATAGGTATTTTAAACTTAAAAATTTTATTTGCTATAAATACAAGTTCAATGTATATTTCTTTAAAAAATGTTTATAGTACTCTGAAAACATTATGCTTTTAAATCTTCTGAACATCATATAGTTTCTGATTTTGCAATCGTATCTCTTTATTTAGTCTTGTGATAACCTATTGTCTGCTGAAAGTGAATGTGATACCTTTGTTCGAGACAAAAGATCGGGTGAGTTTCTTTTATTTCTTATGTGTAACGTATAATGGATAAATCACTTTCACCTTTTATGTCATTTTCTGATACATCTGAATTTCATTTAGCATTGTATATTTGTGCATTCATGCGATATTTAGCTTTGTTGCAAACAGTTTTAACTTTCCTACCTTTTTTAAAGTAGTTTTCTATATTTTTCTTTATAACTGTACTTATTTTTTCTATTTTTCTGATATTTTCAAGTCCAACTAACAGATTCATGTCTAAGAATAAAAGATATTTTAAGTATTTTATGTCGCATTATTTTGACAATTTATTTAACAAATCTTAATCTTTGAAGGAATTTTTATAATTTTTCATTTATTAAATAATGTCAAAGTAGAACTGATTCTATATTTAAAAAGAAAAGACAGGGCACAAAAAATACTGTTATGATATATTATAATGGAGCAATTTTTTCAAAAATTAAATTAATAACATTTTTTTAAAAAAATTAAAAACATTTTGAAAGGAATGCTTTAAAAAATTAGCATATTAAACTTTGAAACAATATTAAGTACAAATAAGTTATTTTAGTCTATCTTTATAACAAGGATTCTGACATCAAATACAACATATGATCATTCATTAAAAATAGATATTGTACTCACTGTTGCCACAGTTCTGGGTCAATTTTAGTTCTAATCAGCTGAACATTGGCTTTTTGTGTTAACTGGCTTTTCGTGTTAATTGTTTTGAAAGGAATTTGTTCAAAAAGCAAAGGGGGAAAAAAACCCTATGGTTAAAATGACACATTAAAAAAATAATTATAAGTTTATAAGTGGGCAAAATTAAGTCCCTACAAAACCTTCTATTGCTATCAGATTGACTCAGTTTGGTTACTTTTTTTATTAGAGAAGATTTATTTACATGTTTGTAAAAGACTAAATTTTGATTATTTGAAATATTAAGTTTTCTGTCTTTTCTTGGGTAGAAATTTCATTGCAGTAGATTTAAAATAAGTTCAAAACACCTATTTCCATTAGTTTCTTGACCTTTGTTCCATATAAAGGTAGTTAGATATGATTGAAGATGGTGCACGGCCCATCTAATGTTTTTTACTACACTTTTTGATGTGTTGTCTGAATGTCGGCCTTTGTATTTACAAAGTTATGGACATTATTTCAGATTCATATTTGAAGCTAATGTTTTTAAGCTTTTATTAGCAAATTAGAATGTTTATTCTGATTTTGTTATGGTTTTATTTCAATTTCCAAATCCTCATTTGTTGAAAATTCAAATTCTGAAAGTAAAGGTAATTTTTAAACACCACATGGAAATAAACACTGATGTATAAATGACAGTTTTTTTATTATATAAAATTAAAAATCATGTGCAAGGTTGCAAAATACTAGTGACTGGTGAATTTTGATACATTCTGTAATTGTAGGTTTTTAACTAACATGGCTATAATAATGCATAAGCACTCAGTGAAGTTTGCATATAGAAGTTTTCTGTTATATCAACAAAAATTTATAATAAAGTTTTGATTTATATTTATTTTTCATATTTATGTTTAATTATGTTGTTAACTGTAGCTCCTACCCTTCCACCTGAAGAGATTGATGCCAGATTAGCTAGACTCAGTGATGGTGTCGATTTAGCTTTAAGAAGAGCTAAAGTGTGGTCTAAATATGCCAAGGATGTCATGACTTACGTTGAAAAACGCTGTTGTGCAGGTATATTTTTAGAAAAAAATATCATTTTCAGTGCTTTAACATAATTTTAGAGTATTCATTCAAAATGTTAAAGAACCAATTATATTGAAATGCTTTGTTTTTCATACGTTTGGTCTTTCATTTTTAAAAATTTTCCGCTTTATTTTTCATTTATAGTATTTTTTTTAAAATTTACTAGTTTTGATTTTAATATCAGCAGCTTTATTTTAAATTTTAGTGGTAAAATCTAAAAGTTATTAAAAAAAAATTTGATTTTATTTCCTTATTTTAGTTTGTCCTTCAGTTAATATCTAAGTTTATCCTTGAATGAAAGTTTAAGTGAATGTTTTAATTTTTTAAAAATCTGTGTGTGATGTTTTATTTTTGATTAAGTTATATTATGGAATTATATGCAGTTGAATCATACTATGAACTCATATTTCATATATGAAATAGCCTCTTTTTTTACTTAAAACAGCAGTGGAGCAATTGACTCAATATATGCATGGAAGGTTTCACTCAGGAATATTTGATTATAAGAAAAACAAAGCCTCACATAACCCAAGAAAAGTCCAATGTTGAAGGTATTAGTACCTGAAGGGCCTATGCAGATGTTCCCATAAATTTTCACAGGAATTTAAATCTAGAGAATTTGTGGTGACCATAGTAGAGTAAGTTGAAGTTGTCTTCAAGCTCCTTGAATCATTCACCGACAATTTTTGCCTCATTGAATGTGGAATTGTTCTGTAAAAAGATCCTATTACTTGCGGAATGTATCATTGACATGTTGGGATGTACTTGATCGACTTTGATGGATAAGAATGTACAGCTATTGAAAGTACTTTCTAAAGGAATTAATGGACTCACAAAGCAGACCAAAAACATACTTCAGATAATTATACTGCCTCTTTTACCTTCTTGAGGTCCATCAATGGTTTGTGGAAGTCTGTTTTCTGTTATCTCCAAGCAAATACTTTCATTAATTACCTATTGTTTACCACAATTTGCATGCCAGGATCGCAGATCGTGTTCATTTTCCAATTATTGTATATAGACACTACAGCATTAGACAAACATTTCACGAAAGTGATTATTTCAGAAATGATTCAGTCCTGTGTTGGATAACAAGGATCATGCCTTTTTCAGTCTTAAATCAGGCAATATATTTATTATGACAACTTTTGCTGTTAGAACACATACTGTGCAATCATCTTGATATATGTTCCAAAGAACAGATTTACCACTTAAGACCTGCCGTGTAGGAGAGCAATGCACTTTAAATCTGTTAAAAGCTCAAACGTCCTCCCATTGGTGTGGCAGTTAGCAGAGAGGGGGGATTCCATCTCGGGCATCATTCTCGTCAATTGACCATGGCTCAAAATTATGAAGTCCATCACCAAAAGTTCTTGCGTAGTTTAAGTGAGACATTAATATTCACTCACTCAAAGAACAGATTTGTACTTATTATTGGCTACAACTTTGACCTAGGATGAAGTCAAGATACTATGATTCAATTATGTATTATATTTTACTTAAAATGTGAATTACTAAAAATTTATATATATTTAATACTAAAAGACCTAAAATTCTATTTAAGCTCAATGTCATTGTAACAATTTAGTAAATTTCTATGAAAGTAAGTAGTTTCATAACTTTTAATATATGCTCACTAAATATGTAAATCTTGTCAATGTTTATGTATTTTATTATTTTCAGAGGCTGAACATGCCAAAAACCTAGTCAAGTTAGCACAAACCATGAGACCTATACTCAAGGAAGAGGTAATTTTTATTTCAAAGTAAATTACATATCATAACCAAAGCAAAGATTATAATGCTGGAAAATGTTTGGAAAAAAATTATAGAAATGATTTTTAAATCATTATTAATTTAGACATTTTTGCTATCCATTTTTATTTCATTGTAACTTGCATGAATTAATCGTAAACATTACCTCAATATTGCAATATATTAGTTTTCTCAAGTATGTATTGTTAGTTTTTTCAATGTTATTTTGTAAAAAAAAAAAATGGCATCGTATCAGAATTCTCACTTGTAATTAAAAAAATATTTTTAGTGTATGTTTTGTATTTAATATAATTAAAATTTATTTGGATATTTGCAGAGCTTCTTGCCCTTTCAATCCATATACTACATGGCCTTAGACCAGGATTTTGATAATGGGCAAACGAGCCTGAAAACGTGTACTGTACTTCAAGGGCACAAATTTATTGAGGTTTGTAAAGTCATTTTTTATAATTACAAAAATGTGATAAATTGATCATATATCTTTACAATTTTTTAGATAAAATTTACTAAATAGCTATCATTGAATATTCTTTACAAACTTTGTTTAAATATTCATAATTGACTAATACTAAACTAAACTCAGTGGCACAACAGCCCATGAGGGCCAAGGCCTACTGTGCCCATTTCAGTATATGTGATGGGTGCTGAAGTGCATGAGCAGATGTCCCGATCTGGGTGTCAGTCTGAAGTGAAACCCCCAGTGTTTAATCCCTAAGTAGGCTTGGTACTTACTCATTTATCCACCCACTGAAGGGATGAAAGGCTGAATCGACCTTACCCAGCCTGAGGATAAGAACCCTAAACCTGTGGTGTGGAAGCGCAATACGCTACTACTTGACCACTAAGCCTCAATTGACTAATCCTACAGTCCCAGTTTTTCATTCAACATTTTAACTCAACTAAATCTTGTCATTTAATCACTTAAATTTAAAGGTCAGGATATTTAAACTGTTGTAATTTTATATTGTAATTTATTGATTTATTATAAATTTAGTATTTAGTAAACGTAGTTTTATAGTTATTTTTACAACTTTTATGGTTTCTTTTCTATAATATGTTTTAATTTTCCTTGCTTGCTTTGAAGGATATTCATTAAAGGTAAATATTTTAAATTATATAAATTGTTGTTAAATTATTTCTAGTTTTTTGTACACTATTTTATAATATGAAAATCTGTGAATTTCAGCCTCTAACGTCTAGAAGGAATGAACATGAAAGGTACAGAAAGCAAATAAAAGAAACTTGGCATCGAGAAGTAAAGCGAACTGTAAGATATTTTTGATTATTTTTGTAAATCATTCTAGTATTAAATATTTGTCATAAGAAATACTCAGTATTTTGTTTTGACTTTCTAAATCTTTAGAACTGAAAAAAAAGCTAATTATTTTTAATGGAACAATATGTGTTCAGTTAAATTTCAATTTAAAAATTTAAGTTTAAAAAATTATTTTTAAGTGCTTTAAGATTTTGATTACTATTTATCACTATTATGTAAAATATTCACTAATTAAATTTTATATATATGTGCATTTTATCAGGATTTAATTTTAAATAATTGAGTTTTCAAAACCGGTTCAAATCTAGGAGAGCCCACAACCTTGGTGCGAATTATTTTGGTTGGTGATAATTGTGCCATCTTGTTAACCCTACTTTGATACACTAGATATGGTGAACCTAACTATTTCTGGAATTTTCGTATTTTGTCGGCGGGCATTTTGAATTTCATTTTGTTTTGGGGATCCTGGCTGGAATGATTGCGTGTGTGAAGGAATATATCTTAGAAATTTTTACTTTGTTGAATGCGAAAGGTTAGAAAGAATTGATTTAATAGTGTATGAAGGAAGGATTGATTCCTTAAAGTTATGAATGTCCTAAATGTAACGATCGGCATGATGTAACATGGTCGACAATAAAACGCTTTCTTCAAAATTGCACCAGCCACGCCAAAGGTATATTCAACCATTACCTCGCAGAATTAAAATGGCGGCACTTGCACAATCATTCACTTAGCGATGAGACCTTCAAGACTTTTTTTTAAATCTGTTGTTATGCTGTACCCTCCACTCGGAAAAGATCAGCAGTAAAAAAAGTAAGTGCTGTTTTTATATTTTTTTTATCTTAAATGTTTAATTTCTGTATTGTTTACATATATTTTCATTATGCTTCCACCTTATCTCTCTGTATTCACTTGCCGCAATTGTCGATTTCGCTTGGTGCCATCTCGTTCTGGCTTGGCGCTTGTTTCGTTTTGTCGCCAAGGGTGTGGGCTCTCCTAGGATTTTACCTCAAAACCATTCCTTTTTGTATGAATGATTAAAAGTACTATATCATAGGTAAATAAAATTGTTACCTACTTTATATATGATGTACTATATTAAATGCAATAAATCTGAGTAATACTTACTACATATATTGAAAACCCATTTTAAAATGTTGTCATTCTTTGCAGCAAGAGTCAATTGTAAATCTGAGGAAAGCAAAAGCTCTGTATTTTCAACGGCAGCAGGAGTATGAGAAAGCAAAGGAATCCGCTTTAAAGGCTGAAAATTGTGAAGGAGTAGAAGCAAGTAAAATTGACAAAAAACGACGTGTTGAAGACGATGCTTTACAAAAGGCTATGGAGGCAGAAACTACATATAAATCATGCATACTGGAAGCTAATGAAAGACAACTAGCCCTAGAAAAGATGAAAGTATGTGCAATTTCCAATTCATGTTGCTTTTGATACAATTAAAATCAATTCAAAGTTGTGAAAATAGTCAATTCCAACGCTTTATTGCCAAATCATGAAGTAAATATTTCTGCAAATGCTTTATTGATTTAACTCATTGTTGACTGGCAATTTTACACAGAGGCTATCTTATGTCACTGGTTATTATTTTGTAGTTGATTGCAGAATATGAATAAATTTAAATAAACTATTTATATGCAATGAATTATGAAGTTTTGCTCATATCTTCTATATAAATTTGTTTTTTTGGTTTTATAAACTGTGTAGCAATCACCTTATAAAGCAAACAACAGGTTTTGCAAATACATGTTATATATTTTATTTTTGTACTTCTTTTATTGGGTAGAAAATTATACATGATGCATATTTTATTTATTTATATTTATTATATATAAACTGTATTTTTCCAGCTCAGGTTTTTGCTATTGTTAATTATAAATTTTTGAAAATAATTGGATATATTATACAATTATGACAGAATGTCTGTATTAAGCAATATGAAACTTTGCATTGATCATGTGTAGATTGTTATATAAAAAGCTCTGCTCATAGTAAATGAGGTTCATATCATACCTTTTAATTATAGGAATGATAAAAGGCTTTTAACTATATCCATTTATTCATTTTTCCTCTTTTGTATCCTTAGTATATCCTTAGATCCATTGTAGTAAAAAATGTATCAAACAGTGTTGTGATATAGAGATGACAATTTAAAAAGAAATAGTTTATAAATGTGTACATTCCAGGGATAGAAGGCAGTGGAAAATATTTTGACCCACCTTCTGTCCAAGAGTTCACTTGTTCATCTATCCAATTTCTTCAGTCTTTCTTCTCATAAATAGGGTTGAATTTTTTAACACATCACCAGTAACAACATCTTTAAATTCTTTAATACAGCTGTTGAAAAAAACATCTTTCACTCACTAATTATGCCTGTTAAAACTCCAAACAGTTGATCATTTTTGAATCTATTCATCACAAATTTTATAAAAATTTCTACTTTTAGAAATTTTTCCTGAATTCTAGGTTAGAATATTCTACACAGAAGTGGCTTGTTTTTTAGATTTAGTAGCGTGATTCCATCATCTCATTTTATTTTGCGAAATAAAATCTTTTAAAGTATCACTGATATGCATACCTGAAGTTTTGTTATATTTAATTTCTTAGGTAATTTTATGACTATACATATGTGGACTAAATAGAGCCTAAGTTCTGCTATATCATTTTGAAAAAGTGAAGTACATTGTATCATTGTGAAATGGACTTTATTGCTGAAGTTAAAGCTATTCACCTCATTTTGAATGACTTAAATTGTACAATATTAAATTGGAAATGGATATAAGCGATACAGATGTCTAGTCAAAGGATGTAATTAGTTTAGATAATGATGCCACTGTATGGAAAAATGTTTCATGCTCATTAATATCAATGTGCTATGTTGAACTTTGTCCATCAATAGCTATAAAAAATTCTCCATAACAGATTGTACATTTAACTATTTTTTTTTGCTCTCGATAATGGTATATGCAAACTCTTTTCCTTAAGAAAAATACCCATTAAAGTAGTTTAAATGCCTCTTTGAGCTTCTCGTACAACATTTTAAAAACTTTAAAAAATTAATTTTAAATTATTAAAATTTACAACTACAAGATAAATTTCAAAGTGTTTTAACAGGAAAACAAAATGTTTAGTTTTTAAGAAATGAGGTTAGGTTTCTATAAAACAAAATTTTAAAAATAATTCTCTGCTATAGTGTGAAGTCTTACAACGAGTTCGTGAATTGATTTACCAGTGTGACCAAACCATGAAAGCAGTTACTGTAGGTTATTTTCAGTTACAGTCTACATTATCAGCTCAAGCACCCGTACAAGTAAGGAGACTTTTTTTACAAAAACTATTTTAAAGAAATAAAAATATTGACTTATTTTCAGTAATAAGTATAACTGAATTTTATACACAGCTGTGTGGTAAAAATGGTTTAATGTAATTTATATTAAAATGCTATTAATTCTTCATTTAAATTTAATGCATCATTATAAAAGTTCTGGTTATATTAAAATAAGTTTCATTATTTACTACTGATTTTATGATGCTGATCAATCTATGTAAGTTTACTGAAGAAATGTGTTAAATTATTCATTATATTCTAAGTATTGAAAAACCTAAATTATAAACCGTAATAATTTAATTTTAGTGTTTTTTTTTTATTAAATTAAATATATTTCTTTTCTCCATCGGAGATTTACCATATTTTTTTTTATCTTTATTCCTTTTTCAAAATATTTATAAAAGATTTTAAAATATTTTGTATTTTTAACATGAAAGTTAATTATTGCCTAACAACTGAATTTTTTAAATCAGTTCCAAACTCTATGTGAAAGTAGTCGTTTATATGAACCTGGAACACAATACATGGAATTCGTTAAAAGACTACCGCAACCCACTGGCCCAGCATTTAATGGAGCATTACCATTCACATTTGAATCATACTCATCAGAAAACAGGTATTTTTTTAAGTATATCTTTTATTTAATTTTTTTTAAAATAATTTGTTTCGAAATCTAACAAATAGAATTTTTTTTTTAAATTGAGTTTATAAAACTCATTACTTAGCATTATATCTCCTTCAAAAAGAAATATTTCATCATGAAAATTCTCAAAAGTATTAATCAATGCTAATCTTAAAAATGTAGGAATATTTAATTTCCTCCCAAGTTTTTTTATGTAAAATTTTTTGTTAAGTGCATAAAAGTTTTTAAAGAAGATTATGATTTACATATGTATACATAAATATTATATTAATATGATATTCTGTGTTTTAGGTTAGATAAATCTAGGAAATCTAATGGTTCCACAGAAAGTAATGAGGATATCCTTAACCATGGACTTTTAGAATCTAGATTATCGTCAGAAAGTAGAGGTATTTCATGTTCTTTTAATACTAAATTTCAGGTTTAGTGATGTACAATTTTTTGTTGTTATGATTGAATTTTTGCCAAGTAAAATTTTTATTATAAGATATTGTTATTTATTATTTTCCATTCCAATTATTTTGTGAGCTCTTTAATTCATTTTGCTCCAGAATCTATTGCATTACCCTAATTTCTTTTTAATAACCTTCTAGCATTTTTGTATTGTGTTGATGCAGTATTCTATCATGTATGAGATCCAACTAATTAGTTTCCAAAGATTGAATCATATTATGTCAGAGAAATTCCATAAGTTTAAATAAGCTGAGGGCTTTTATATTGAGAGTGGAATACTTTTGTCAGTCCTATATTTTGTTCTTGCATTTCCATATTGCTGCTGCTTCCTTTATGATTCGTAAATGTCATCTTGTTTTGTGTAAAATGCCAACTCCAAAATATCATCTATAAATGAATAACATGCCTTCCTAAATTCTTTTGTGCTTTGAGTGTATCCATAATGACATACAAAGAATCCACAACCTTTTACACATATAAAATGCTGAATTCATATGATATAAAAATTATTATTAATCTCTTTATTTATTGTGAAATTAAATAAAATGCATCTTTAAAAAGTTTATTTCAGAGAAAGAACCTAGAGTTACTAAATGTGGTTACAACTAATTATATATATATTGTAAAACTTAAGTGTTATGTGTTCGATATTCATCTAATGCTGAAATAATACTTATCTCTTGTATATTACTTGCATTCTTTACAGTAAAAACATTACTTAGTGATTTTTGGATTTCTGAATTCTACTGACTAAAAGTTCAACTATTTAATATGGTTGAAAATTTGCCGAGAAAATTTTTAGGATACAAAAGAATTAAATCTATTCTTGACTTTGAATATAATTAATTTATAAATAAATATATTTTTATTTACATGTAACAACTGTGCAATTTTTTTTTAGAAAAACTTAGAATTCAGCAGCCCATTAAGGCATGGGGCTCTCCCACTCAACCTACAATGGGCAGTGATTCAGATAGTATGAGCAGCTGCCCTAGTAATAAATCTCAAGACACAAGCCCTGCTGCTAGTCCTCACATTTCTGTACGAAAAATTGTGAACATTTCTTCAGGAGATGAACTGGAAACAGATCATGACAATGGTATTGCTTTTTACTTAGTTTCTTTAAACTTGGAAAATTAAGTATGTTTGTCAAAGGAGTAATTTGAAAATTGCTTTTAAGGAACTAGAAATCACGTTGTTTTTCATGATGAAAGAAAAACATATTTAATTATATTTGTGTTTGTATATTTTATGATAATCAAATTTCATTTATTTTTTCCTTAAAAGTTAAATATATCTGATGAATCCAGTAATTATTAATGATTGTGATGACCTAATGGTCATAGTCAAACTCGTAGCTACAGTTGTTTTTTGAGTCCTAGTGCCGCTAAAAACTTGATGTATAGAGTGGCTGAAGCACATTAAATATGTCATGATTCACATTTGCATGGTATGGAAGTTTGGAGAGTGGGCTCGGGTGTTGTCCTCATCATTTGACAGAAATTAATAATTCTGAAGTCCGTTGTGTACATTCCTTTTTGAAGTTTAACATTAATAAAAAATAATTAGTAGTTATTAAATAATTATTTAACTGCTCTTTGTGCAAGTTTTAATTAATTCATATACTTTTATAAATCATATAAGTGCTTGCATTTCTGTGAAGCAAGTTTTAATTGAGATAAAATGTTAAGTACTTTATTTAAAATAATTACTTAAGGTTCCTTTTCATGTTTAAAAATGTCATGTGTTGAATTAAATGCATATTCTTATAATTTGAAGCTGGTGGATGGTGTTTGGAATATTAATTACTTTTGAATGTTTATTTAAAAAACAGATGAGTAGAATTTTAGTAGGATTTTTAAATTTTCATGTTTAAAAATGGCAAATTTCTGGAGACAGTTAGGATTGATAAAATACCTGTAAAATCTATTAGAAGAAATTGTCTTTTTTTGCAAATAATAATAGAGCTATGAAAAATTGATACCAATTGAAATGAAATGGAAAATTACTGCATTTTATACATCAGTTGATTAGGAAGTTTGAATTGAAGTTTTTAAATATTTTCAAGTCAAATGGATGATAATATTAGCTTTTAACTTTCAATTTAATATTTATTGATCATGACTTGTCTAATTAAATGTTTATATATTGAATTAATAATCATAAAAAAAATTATGAATTTACTGTCTTCTGTTTAAATTCCAGTTCCTTTTTGTTGCATAGGAAACTTCTATTTCTGTTAAAGCCTAAAAATAATTTTAAGATTTCTCTTACACAAGCAATATTTTTTTTCTTTTTAGTTGACACATTTGGTCAAGGCAGAAGAGCATGCATGTCCAAGGCAGCAGAGACACATACTTTTCGAAGATTAAAAACCCCTTCTAGGTGTCGAGAATGTGATTCTTATGTATATTTTCACGGATTTGAATGCCTAGAGGTATGTAGTAGAGACTTATATGTTCAATGGGAGAGACCTTATGTGTCATTATTAGGAATTTAAAGGAATACTTGTGTTTGTAAGTGTGTGTGAGCATGCATATTTATGTGGTGGTATAGCCAAAAGTTCCTGTTATAGAAGTTTACTTTGTGTATTTAATTTTTTTTGCAATTATTAACTATGTATATAGATAATTATAATCTAGATATATATTATAAATGCGAAAGTTTGTTTGGATGTTTGGTCGTCTTTCACACAAAAACAACTCAATGGATTTTTATGAAACTTTACAGTAATATAGCTTATACATCAGAATAACACATAGGCTATAATTTATAAAGATATTGTGAGAAGTCTCCAAAATATAACAATATTTGTCAAGTAAGTAGGGAAAATTCTGCCAGCAATTCTGGCGTGCACTGCAAAAAAGCCCACGTCAGCATATATCTATCTTTTGTTTGTGAAAAACTCTTTTTGTTTTGGCTACGCAAGGGGCTCGCTTCTAATTAATTCTTGTGATCAGAATAATGCCTATTTTTTTTATTTCTTATTTCAAATTAAAACTAAGTTTTGAAGGGAGAGGTTGTTATAAATCTATCTTTATTTTAATGGGTTTTTTTTATGATTTTATTATGCACATTTGGTAGTAAGAAGTTGATCTTTTTTCAAAATAAATGCTTTTATCCGTTCTGGTACTTAAAGTAAATAAACTTTCTCTTTCACACTACATCATCTGGACAAATTTTCAAAATTTGTTTGTGGTTAGTAGTTAATTATAACGCTATAATTTTAATTGAATAGGCAGATATTGCATTTTTAAGTATAAAAATAATTATAACTACTGTACTGCATTTTTTGGAATGAGTGAGTGAATATTAATGTCGCACTGTTCAGGTACACAAGGGCTTTTGGCGACAGACCACGTAATTTTGAAACATTGTCAAGTGACGTGGATGACACGTGAGCTGTCACCCCCTTCTCCTAACTACCACACTACACCAACTTAGCAGAAATATTCTACCAATACTTGGCAGGAATATTTCTTGAAATCCACTCTTCCAAGATATATGGCAGCACGGGTTCTATGATGAGTATTTTAGCGGGGAAGGCGAATAGTTTTGTAGCAGATATTGCGTTTTCAGCTGACAGCCTTTTAAGCGGATTGCAAAGATTATCATTTTTGTCCCGAAAAAATAGTTAGTGTCAAAATTTAAGTATCTTATGTGTTTGTATGTTAATGAAGACCTTAGAAAAGGATTTGACTTTGTTTTAAGTGAACGGTGTATATAATTAATTTTACAGTGGAATATCTTTAATTAATTTATTATCTCTAATGGATTAAATTTCCCAAAGGGGAGTATTTTGTTTATGTATTTCCCTTAATTTTCAATGTAGTGATCCAAAACAATATTGCATGAAAAAAACTACAGTAAATTATAATGTGGTAGATAAAGCATTCACGTGCATCGCTCCCCTACACGGGGGTACACTAGCTATGAAAGTAGCTAGACATTTGCCAACTTGACTCTATCATCAACATTTCGCTATGTTTTTGATTAAATTGCCATTATAATTTATATAAGAAGCGACTTTGTTTGCGAATATTACAATTTTAATTTAAAATAAATACAACAGAAAGTAATATTAATGTATTACACTTTCAGATCTAAATTATTTACACTATTTTAAGCGTTCATTACACAAAACTTTTAACAATGTGTTATTTTTGCTAAGCAGAGATCAGCTTAGGGAGGTATTTTCAAAGATCGACCCTCAAGAGTGTTACGAGGAGTTATAAATAAAAAAAAAATCCTTTTTATCAGCTATTAGATCTACAGACTTAAAATTTAACAAAGGTGGGTTTTTTTTGTTCAGCTGAGATATGCAAAAAGTTTTTTTTTTTGTTTAATTTGCAATCCTTGTAAAATATACTCATTAAAAACTTCTTCATCCTTCAATCTGTGTTTAATTTTTCAGTTCACTCGTGCGAAGAACGGGTATACCTGCTAGTATAGCATATATTTTTTACTTATAGCATAATTCTGATTTAGTTTTAGAATTTAAAAAAAAATTTCTATATATATATAGTATATATTTTCCTAAATCTAATATTAAAAATTTATTTCTTGCAATAACATTTATGGAGTTCCATCATTCAAATGAAAACAGTCAATGAATTCAAAACATTAAAAAAAATTTTTTTAAAAATAACATAGATATTTTGAAAATTCCTCTAAGAAGAAAATGCCATGATTGTAATGATTATTGGCAATGATATCTATAATGAAAGAAACATATGATGCTTTGAACAAATGTCTTAATGAACATTGAGCTTTGTTATAAAATAAAAATAATGTAGTTTTATAAAGATGAATTTTAACCTTTTGATGTGTTTTATATAATATCATTTCTCATTACTATTGCTAATTATTGGTTGTATTTCAAAGGCATTATTTATATTGTATACTTTATTTTACACATTATTCATTTTTGAAATGTTTCTTGTAGTGTGGTCTAGCTAGTCATAAAAAATGCCTGGAATCATTGGCAATTCAGTGTGGGCGAAAACGCTTGCCTCGTAAAATGACCACATTTGGTGTTGACTTGACTACCCATGCTCAAGAATCAGGCGAAGAAATACCGTACATTGTCAGTAAATGTATAACTGAAGTTGAAGATAAAGGTTTTTGTCTAAAGGTAAAAAAATAAATGATTTTGTTTTACATTGGTATTGTTTATTTATGTATACATAAAGAGGATGTTTTGATGTTAAATGAATAATTTTTTTTGTTTGCTGAATTTGATACAGATTTAAATCAAGTATACACATGTCTCTATGTGTATTGATCTTGATGTTTTTGAATTAAAATTAATCACAAATTGAGAATGTGTTATTCTATGTAATAATTTTTCTTCCTTGATGAAAAAATTTTTGAAAAAACTCATTTTTTAAAAAAAATTAAATATTTTTGTTGCGAATTTGATAAAGGATATTTTTAATCACATTTTTCAGTTTTTTAAAAAAATTCCCATTGTAGCTGGATTTTCAATTATTAGTTTACATATTTGTTTGACATTTAAATTGCAGTTTTTGATTTTTAAAAGACAGTTTAGTTAAATATATTTTCTATTCAAATAATTTTTTTGAAAAATGGGATAAATTACCTTTTTATGTATAAAAATGATTTTGTTGCAATACATTCTTTTTCCAGACTTAAGTAGGGTAAGAATTATGAAAATTCTGTTTTTTAAATCATTTAAAATATCTTTTTGAAATATTTATCTAATGCATAATATTCTAGTACAATTTAGCCTTTATGCACTGAAAGAAAATTTATCTTATTTTATCATTTTGGAATAGGAAGACGGATTTGTAAATAATATAAAAATTGCAAAAATATGTTTTAAAATTTCAAATATTTTGTGATTGCAAAGAATTTGTATTACTTTTTTTTTTTGTTTATCAAAACTTGATTGTGCTTACTGACATAATAGGTGTACAAATTTGCTTCCGCCGTTTTTTTTCCGAAATTCGAGGCTTTGTTGTATAAAACTGATTATACATTTATGATTCATAGTATTGTCCATCACTGACCACTACTTTCTCCCATCTTTTGGGCAGTGTACGAATCCTGCATTGAAAAAACTGGTCATCTTTTGAAGTGATCCACGAATCGATCCAATTTTTTACTTCATAAGACCGGAAGTGCTGGTCAGCCAGGCCGTGTGCCATTGATCGAAACAAGTGATAATCCGAGGGAGCAAGGTCTGGAGAATACAGCAGGTGGGGTAGGACTTCCCATTTCAACGTTTCCAAGTATGTCTTGACCACTTTCGCAACATGGGATCGAGCATTGTCATGCTGTAAAATCACTTTATCATGTCTCTCGTTGTATTGTGGCCGTTTGTCTTTCAATGCTCGGCTCAAACGCATTAATTGCGTTCGATAATGATCGCCTGTGATTGTTCAGTCAACTCATAATACACTACGCCGAGCTGGTCCCACCAAATACTGAGCATGACCTTGGAACCGTGAATATTTGGTTTAGCCATAGACATGGAAGCATGGCCGGTATATCCCTATGATTTTCTGCGCTTGAGATTATCGTAACAAGCCCATTTTTCGTCCCCAGTCACAATGCGATGCAGAAATCCCTTCCGTCTTTGCCTTGCAAGCATCTGTTCACAAGCAAACAAACGCCGTTCAACATCTTTCGGCTTCAACTCGTACGGCACCCAATTTCCTTGTTTCTGAATCATTCCCATGACTTTCAGGCGTTTTGAAAGGGCTTGTTGCATCACTCCCAATGATCCTGCCAATTCTTGTTGAGTTTGACACAAGTCTTGATCAAGTAATGCCTCCAATTCTGCATCTTCAAAAACCTTCTATCTTTCACTGCCATGCTGGTCTTCGATGCCAAAATCATCGTTCTTGAAGCGTTGAAACCACTCTCAGCACGTTTTTTCACTAATAGTGGCCTCACCATAGGTATTTGAGAGCATTCAAAGAGCCTCAGCCGCAGATTTCTTCATATTAAAGCAGAAAATTAAAACCTCCTGCAAATGACGAGAATTTGGCTCGTAAGCTGACATGTTTAATCGAGAATAACTTTATGATGCAGACACAAATCGACTAATATTTCGATGGCGTTATGTTTACAAATACCTAAGCTTATTGTATGACATCTACGATCTATTTATTTCGACTTCCACTTACCGCAACAGCCATCTATTGCAAAACGGCGGAAGCAAAGTTGTACACCTTTTAGTTATTGGTATAAGTAATGTATAAGATCTGACTATCTCCATTTAAGTGGTTTTAAAAATATTTTTTTTTGCAATTTTGTGAGTTTTATGTCTTTATAACACTTGATGTACTTTAAGTTGACTTTTTTAAAAAACTAAATTTTTTTCTACTGTTTTGTTTTAATTATCTATAGGGTATTTATCGAGTCTCTGGAGTCAAATCGAAAGTTGAAAAGTTATGTCAGAGTTTTGAAAATGGTGCTGAACTAGTGGATTTGGATGGCATGCATCCAAATGTAGTTTCTAATGTTTTGAAACTCTATTTGAGACAGGTAAGTACATGAATTTAAAGACTATTTCTACAACTTTGAATGTAGATATATATTGGTTTAAGAATTATGCACAAAATGAGATTTGCAGATTTAGGAATGAAAATTAGTTTCAGCAAGCCATTTCATAAATTGGATAGCTTTTATTTTGTCACTAAACCATTTATTTGTTGAGTAATTAGAGGTGAAGATTATACTTTTATTTTTATATTGGATTTTTTTCTGAGAATACATTGTGTAGTATGTTTTATTTATGTCCTATTTTTGTTTATTTACAAGTGGGATATTTTACTTGCTCTGAGAAAATCTGTTATTGTTTTCTAGATTTTTAGCCATTATAATAGAGCCTTTAGTGATTGTAAATTCAATTTTTATTTAAAAAGTTGTAATTTTTTGTTAGGCATAAATAGTGATAATTGTATGTTTGAAAGCTTGTAATTTTATTTATTATAATTTATGCATGATTGTGTAGTTTTAAAAATATGTTATTTATTTTCCTTTTTTTTTGTTAGATGAATATAACATCTTTTATTTGCATCTTAGTTGTGTATGTGTACTTTTTTAAATTGTGAAGGTAAAAGTTTTTCAACCAAAATACATAAAATAACGATGTAATTTGCGCTGTTTTCTAAAACTTTAAATTACTTATATTGTAATATTATTGTAGTTCTTATAGTATACTACATAAAATTGAAAATGACTATACCTATTAAAACTTTGATCTATAATTTTTTTTCTGTTTCTATTTATTAGCTTCCAGAACCTCTTCTTACGTACAGATTATATCCTGATTTCATTAAAATTGCAAAAGTAAGTACATAAAATGTATCAGATTTTATACATATATTTCTCTGTGTAATTATAAAGGAGTTGAGAAATGTATCATAATTCTGACATGATTCTTTAAAAAAAAAAAGGATTTCCCATCTCAAAAGTGTGAAGACAGTCTTTCCTCTGAGGGTATCATTGAAGAATTGCAAAAACTTGTACAACGTCTTCCGTCTGTTCATTTATCTACGCTTAAATGCCTCATGCATCATTTATATAGGTATGGTACTTCAATCAAATACTTTGTATTGTAATAATTCAATAAATTGAATAACAAACATGTTAAACATAGGTATCGTTTGATGCAAATGAGAATGAAATTATTCAAATTTTCAATTAATTTTTTGGGGCTCAGCATAAGAAAAGTGTTTATGCTTGCAGTTCTGTTCTGGTAAAATTCTATTTTACCAATTTTTTTTAATGGATTAAACATTTTTATATTTTAAAGTTGGAAATTGATCCTTTTCAGATTATACACATTTGAGCAATAAAAATCTAGCTGTGTATGAACATTTCTACTGTACTTATTTTACTTATGCTCTTTACTTGAATTTGAAATTTATAATAAAGTTGGTCTTAAATATTTTATGGTGTTTTAGCACAGTTAAATATCTACAATTTTTAAATTGTTGCTGATTTTACCAAAATGTAACTTTTAAATGAAATTGCTTGCATATTGACTCAAATATTTGCCTGAATTAAACACAAATAAATTTTAATTTATTGTATTTTGAAATATATACCCACATATACAATTCCAGGGTCTCAGAACACTCGAATCACAATAACATGCCTCCCAGTAATTTAGGTATTGTCTTTGGACCAACTCTCCTGAGAACAAGGTAATTCCAAAAATATTCTAATTCTGAAATCTTTTACTTTAGTTTGAATATTGTGTTTATAACGTGCTAATTAGGAATTTTGAACTGGCATATAAAATATATGTATAATTTTAGTGAAGGAAGTGCCTCTCTAAGTTCTCTGATTGACACAGTTCATCAAACAAGAGTTATTGAATTACTCATTACATATGCATATGAGATATTTGGCCCACCTCCTAAATCTGCATCTAGTCAAAAGGATGATTTGTGTTCACACAAAAAATCCAAGTCAGCCCGATACAGAGGTAAGATTATTTTAAAACATTAGTTTTAATTTACTCTAATTCTGTTTTAGAATTTACAATGATTTGTATTAATTGTTATAGAATAAATGAATGTTACATCTAGCACTGATTAATGAATACAGACATTTATACAATTGAATCTTAAATTAATTCTGTGAAATTATGTTTAATACCATGGAACTCAGATTGATTGTTAATTAGCATCACATACTAGAACAACATTAGGGTTGTTGGTAATGGACCTTGTAATTTAGAACCATAGTCAAAGGCCAAGGATAATACTTGAACTGCACCTCATTCTCCAAATGTTCACTCGAAAGCATTGAACTTCAAATATTTCACATACACCAGCTCCATTAAATGGTAGGTCTTCAATGGAACCAGGATTTGAACCCATGGAAATAAAAATAACCTTAACCACAACAACACACACACATGAACTCGAGACTGACCACTTGGCTCTTTTCGACCTCCAATGTATTTCAAATCTTGAATATTATTTTGGATCAATATACTACTGTATTTATTTTAATCTAAGCCATCATCGATTGTAAGCCACAATCTAAATTCTCAACACTTTTTTATGAAAAATTAAAAAATGGTGTAAAATAATTTATCGATATCCAACATTTACGAAATTAAAATAAAAACTAATAAGTAGTGAATAACTAATTTATTTTACCAGTATTAAAAACTTTTAAATACATGTGTGAGCCTGTAATTGCTCTAATTATCAGTATCGTGTTTAATTTCTGCCATCCAATAAATTTGTCCTTTGATTCTAAGCCGCACTTGATTTTCAGTAACATTAACATTGGAATAAAAGTGGGGCTTAGATTCGAATAAATATTTATGATTTTATACAAATCAGTATACTATTTATTATTATGGATTTTGTCATAAATTTTTTAAAAATATTCTCATATATAAAGGAAATTATAACTTTGGATGAATTTGACTTTGTTGGTATTTTAGTTTCAGAATATATCATTACTAAAATTTCAGCAGTAATTATGTTAAATAATGATATGTTTATGAGGATGATGAGATCTGTCTGATTAATCAACTCAATCAATCACTCTTAAATTCAAAATTTATCCTAGTTCAAGCCTAGTACCACTGAAGACCCGCCATGCAGAAGGGCTGATGCACGTCAAATATGTCAAGACTCAAGCATCCTCTTGTTGGTGTGGTGGGGAAGCTAAGAGAGGGGGTGCCAACTCAGGTGTCGTCCTCGTCACTTGACCATGATTCAAAATTACAAGCTCCGACTCCAAAAGTTCTCATGTAGCCGAATAGGGCAATGTTAATATTCACTCACTCAAAATTTGTCCTTGATATGTTTTACTTATTTTTCACAATGCTATTTTAAACAGACTAAAAAATCAATGAATGAAAGCACACAAACGTGCTTCCTGTTGTTTTAAATTTAAAAAAAATTGTTAATCATATTTACTTAACTTGATTTTTCCCCCTGTGTACTTCATTATAAAATCCTAGGTGTATGTTATAATTAAAAAAGAACACTTCTGTTCTTTCTTAATTCTGGTCTAAAAAGATAAATAACTCCATGCAATGTTGCTTAGAAATTATATAATAAAGATAAACTTTTACAAATATATAATTTTTTTATATAATGTCATCAAATTATAGAAAATAATCTATGTATATTTGTAGATAGGTATGTAAATATTCAGTGTTTACTACTGTTAAAAATTCTCTGAAAGATATAGCATCCATTTTTTAAGATTATTTCTTATTATTTTTATGTATTCTTTCGTTTGCGTGTAAAATACATTTATAAAAATTTGTAATTTTACACTGCATATTGAAAATGAGGATGTTTCAAATTGAGTATAAGTGGGTTTTGACTACCAAACATGATTCTTCATATAATTATTTAATTTAAAACTCTTTTAATGATGAAGTTAGTGTGAAAATAGCTGTGTGTCTTACAGAGAAATGTATCTTGTTTTATTTAGGTGGTAAACAGGTTCTCAGTCGCACAGTTTCTGGTTCCAGTCAGACAAGTGATGTCGAAGAGTCTCAGTTCATTGAGGTGGATCATCATAGAGATGGAATAGCTGATTTGGACAATTATCCCATCCCGGGTTATCTCCCAACTGATAAAAGTCAAGAATTTGAAACTTCGCATCAAAGTTCCGATGTCACCCATTCTTCAGGTAGATAATTACTTAAAGTTTTTTCAATTTTGTTTGTTGCAACTTAAATATTGTTTGTAATTAAGGTTTATAATAAGAAATAAGCATAAAATATATTTTATGCAAAAACTTTTATTTATCTTCAATGAATTGAAATGATTCATGGATCTTAGTGATTTGAATTCATTATGAAAATATTTTTTAAACCATGAAATGAGAGAATAAGCTACATTTAAAATGGTATTCAGGGGAATAAATTTTGACTTAGTTTGTTGTGGAAAATTCAAAAAAGAATATATTTTTAAAGAGAAAAAGGTTATGCTGCAGGAAAAGATTAAAATCTAATACAAAAATCACAGACATTACTTGTTAAAAAATTGTAACAATTGAATGCATTATCATTTTTATTCACTTAAAAAATTAGAATAAGCATTCAATTTTTTTTTTCTTCAAAAAATTATGATAAAGTTGTGTATAGGCTGTTTTTCAAGTGCAAAATCTTTTTTTTTTTTGGATACCTTCTACTTTGATGCAAAATTTATCAGCATTGCATTTTGCAGATGATCTTCTTTACTCCACCATCACCTCTGATGATGATTACCCTGAAATCATGCTCTCTGATGATTCTGTCTTCAAAAAGTCTCCTGCACTGCCATGCTCACTGAGCCAGTTCACTGAAACCAAACCCAATGAAGATTCTGTTAAACCAGAACAGTCCTCTGTGCATATGAAAGTGCAAGATGCACGTGCCTCATTATCATCCTCTCCTGCTGTATCTGAGGCAAGTCATTGTAGCTCTCTCCTCCGTTCCACCGATGATGAATCTGTATCTGATCCACCTTGGAAAGATGGTCCAGTACCACCTCCAAGAAAAAATGCTCCAGCTAACCTCCAGTTGAACCAGAGTTTCTTGCACGGAGCAGCAGACCGTAAACAAGGCAACTCCTCTTTATCAGAATCATCTGGGGTGTCATCTGCTGCATCCACCAGTCCAAGTGCTGTAGATACTGCCAGTCAGAGTGATCCAGGCAACATTTACACTTCTACTGCCCAAGTCACTCTTGCTGGACAGAAAAGTCCTTCCCACAACTCAAGGGCATCTACATCCTCGATGACTGCAGAACTGAGGCGGCAATTTTTCGAACTACCACCACCTCTACCAACTGGAACACCTCCACCAACATCTCGAGCAGGACATCAGATAGAAGTGGTAAAACATGTTGCAGAATTCAGTGAATCTGGGGCTGTGTCGTGTTCTTCTGAATCCAATATGAAAGCATGCCAGACCGAGACAAGTTCTGGGGGTTTTGAGGCAAGGAAAGATCTAGAAACCACTTCTGTGCTTCAAGGTATTTATTTGCGATTTATACTTATTTATACATAAATTATCTTTAAAGGAATTACTCGTAATAATATTAAGAAATTATGATTTTCTAGGATTTTAATAAGTTTGACAGATGTTTAATATTTGACCATCATTTCTTGCTTGAATTTCAACCTCATAATTTTTGTGATTATGGTGTAGAAGTATATGGCATAGTGGTAAAATTTAATAAAAAAACGTTGTCTCTTTTCTGAAGAAACAATGGTAGCAGAGTGGTAATGGTCACAAATTTATGGCCAGTATTGTTTCTGTTCAGTTACCTGTTAGTCCTAGAGTCACTATAAAAACCTACCTTATAGAGGTACTAATGCATGTTTAATCTGTAAAGGCACTAAGTTCTTTCATTGGTATTGAGTTGAAATTCAAGCAAGTCCTACATGTTAAAAAGTGGATGCAGTAGCCAAGTAGTTGCGAGTTTGTGGCTAGTGTTTCTATTTATTTGTGGTGCCACTAAAGACCCGTGTAAAGAGTCAAATGCACATCATATCTATCAAGATTCAATTTCCTCACACTGGTTGGATAGAGAAGCTTGAAGAATGGGGTGCCAGCTCAGGTGTCATCCTTATCACTTGAACTGTGGTTCAAAATTACAAGCTCCTTCACCAATAGTTGCTGTATTGCTTTGGAGTGCAATCCTCATTCAGGTTTGATTGTCACGAAATATTGTTTTGGATTTATAAAGCAAACCAACTAAAGAAAAAGAGCTAGATTTCTTTATTAATACTGTGTTTTATGTAACAGTAGAGAATATAAAATTTGGCATTTTCTAAAGTTCCAGTTTCAAAAAAAAATTTTTATTAGAAATATTTTTTCAAAACCTGCAGTCAAAACTGTTAGATTGAAACTGTAAAACCTTAAAAATAATTTCATAACAACTATTTTGAATTATTCATTGTTGAGAAAACAATGTATCAGTGAATTTCTCTTATGAAGATTAGTTTTCATCTGTTCATAAAATCAATATTGAATTAGCAAGTTTTTGTAGGGGTTCTGATAATCAGAAAGATTCATTTATTGAATTTGCTAAAATAATAAATTGACAGAGAAATAAATTGATATGTCTATGTATTCCAAAAATATATAATGGAATTATGATACATTTTGCCGAAAAATGAATTGGTATGAATGAAACAAATATTTAAATAAAAGGAAAGCAGTATTTTATTTTTCCCTTGGAAACAAATTTTATCTTATGGCTTAAAAATATTTATCCTTTATATTTATAACATTTTCTAATATTGATGAACTTAAAAATTTCCTTTAAGGATTTAATTCTGAATATTAATATTGCATTAAAATTTTGAAGATACTTGATTTTTATTTGGCAGACTATTTCTAAATGTGAATAAATAATTATAATGCTGTGCATCAATGAACTGAATCAATAGTCGATTAAAGATGACAATTTTCAGTTTTAGATAAACCTTGATTTTCTTACTTATTAGTTCTTGGAATGTGTATGAAAGTTGAAGTATACAAAAATAGGGCATTGTATAAAGAAAGTAATAAATTAGTGTTTCTAAGGTATTTATGGGGAAAGTTGCTTAGCGGCAAAGCTTTTTATCCACAGTAAATCTTTTAAGGCTCAAAATCCTCACATCGATGTGGTATGAAAGTTTGAAAAGTAAGGGTGATACCTCAGATTTTGTCCTTGTTACTTGATTGTGATAGCCAGCTTGGTGGCTGTGAGGTAGCATACCCAGTTATGGGTTCGATTCTGACTGGAGTTGATAGATTTTCTGTGGATGCCAAAATCATAGGCATGCATGTCATATGATTATGTGGCATGCAAAAGATCCCTTGAGTATCAATTTGGATCTGGTATTCTCTGCAAAATTAAATCACATCAATACTTAGCATCCAATGAGAGTTTGAATTGAATAAAAATTCAAATATCACAATTTGGTAGAGGGTACTACCAATCAAATGGCTTCCACTCTTGGGGACTTGCTGTGTCTGCTAATGGCTTAGCTGCCAAAATGCATCCCATTTACAACAAACATACTTGATTAGGATTTAAAATTTCATGGTCTTTTGCCAATAGCCCTCATGTTGCTTCTAAGTGCAACATTAATAAATAATATACGTAAAATATCTATTTTATTGGAGATAAATTAATAAAATTTTCTTTTTATCTGAAAGAATTACACATAAACAGTGAAGTAAAACAAACAAATTTGAAAAAATGTCTTTCATTATAATTGTCATAAAACAATGCATGAAATAGCATGTTTGCCAAATCTATGCTTAACTAATTTCCAAAAGTTCGGTGGCTTTGTTATATGCTGCTTCAAAAAATTTTGCAAGAATGTTTATTTTTAATACATGCATATGTGCTTAATATGTAAAGCATTGAGCTTTGTTATTTGAAAACCATCTGTGCATGTTGCTTAGCACTATTGAAGCCAAGTTTGTACTTTGATATTCACTTTTACTCTCAGGACCTACTGGCCGACCTAGAGGATCTAGTCTTTCTCATGCATGTGCCGCTGAATCAATCTCCTCTAATACGTTTTACAGGAAAGAAGACAATTCCAGGTTAGCATTTATTCTTTTACATTTTATCACTAATTTCTGACTTTTGCAAGTACAATAAATATTGCTCTGAGATTTAAAAAAAAAATTTTTTTTTAAATCTCATGCTTGTAATTTTTCAAAAAAAAAAAAGATGAAATGAATTTTTTTAATTATAATAATTTTATTTGTAATTTTCTTTGTAGTCATTCTTACGTAAAGCTATTTTATCCAAATGAATAAGTTAAAATAACCAATTTGTAAAAGTGAAATATCTTATGACATATTGTTTTCTGAAATTAATAGTTTTAGCTAATAAATTTGGTGAAGCCCAATGACTGAGTAGTTAGGGCATCGCGCTTGTGCACCACAGGTCCCAGGTTCAAACCCCAGACTGGGCAAGGTTTACTCAGCCTTTCATCCCTTCAATGGGTCGATAAATGAGTACCAAGCTTGCTTGGGAACTTAACACTGAGTGTTTTGTTACCACCTGACTGGAACATCTGCTCATGCACCTTAGGGGCCCCATGGTCATGTATACTGAGTTGGGCACAGTAGGCCTCAACCTTCTTGGGCGGCCATGTCACTAAGTTAAGTTAATAAATTATGTTGTAGTATTGAATTCTGAAAGGTACATCATTGAGATCTCTCTCTCTGTATATATATGAAGGTGGATCAGATATAAGTTAAACTAATAATGGTTGACAATTTATAGGTATTTTACTGTAGCAACCCTGATAAAGTTGAAATAATCATTTATTTGATGGAATTTTAATTTTTTTATTATTAGCATGATGAGTAACCATAAAGTACTGACTGCAGTTGCATGGAAAAAATTATTAAATTAAAGGATGAAAATATTAAATCTATTAAAATTTATCACGTACTTAATTTAGTAATGACTTATTTTTTTTAGTCTAGTATGCAAATAGCACAAATATTTAAAAATGACTTTGAAGAGGTTGAAAATTTAGCTCTCAATTGTGTGTTAACTATGAATAAATCTAACATTTACTAAAATTGGTTACAAAAGGCATAAATTATGAAAACATGCAATTCTTTATTTGGAATGAATTTAAATTTTACAAAAACACAGCAAAGTGACTTCATCAAATTTTAAATTAAATTCAAAAGGTGACACAAAAAAAACTTCAGATGCATTTTAATCACAATGAAGCAAAGAGGAAATATATTTTTAATACAGATTTTAATTTATAATAAAGTCAGGTTAATGGCATAACCCTGATATTTAGAGATCCAATATAGAATAGTGTACAGAAAATAAAATGCATGAATGCTTTTTAGGATTTACAAGGTATTGTGTATGCAGTGGCAAAATGTACACATCCATATCATGGGTTAGGGCCAGGATTCTATGGGGCCCAAAGCCTAATTGATGCAGAATACATATTTAATCAACTTACAAATTATTAAAGGCAAAACCTGACTTTGCTGGGGGTCCTAATATTCTGTTATGCCACCATATGTATGAGAGTTTTGATCAAGGTCCAGTTAATGCTGAAGGAACTTTTGGAGAAGGTTTTAAGTGTCTGTATAGGAATTATGGCCATGAACTCATGGTTGATGTTTCTGTTGAGCTGCAGGCTCTAGTCTTCATACCAGTAAAGACTCTCCTTATTGTGGGGCTGATGCTCATTTAATCTTCTGGGCCTGAACATCTTTACATTGGTGTGGTGTAAAAGTTTGAAGAGTAGGGGTGATAACTTGGTTGTGTGTGGCCCTTGTCATTTGATCGAGGTTCAAATTGATGAGATCCATGGCCAATAACCGCCACATTGCTTTTAAGTGGGATTGTAATAAACAGTCAATCAACGGAGAAGGTTAAAGAGCATACAATCTAAAAGATGTTCTATTGTGATCTACAATGTTATCCTTTTCTAGAACAATGCAAGACTGTACAGCTGGTGTAACATGAGAAAAATTAAAGAAATTTCATTGAACAACACTCAATCTCCAGACTTGGTCTCTATAACATTATTTATTTAAATCTTTCAGAGTGTTAAGAATTTTTTTTTTATGTAGTATTAAATAAAAACACTTGTGTTCAATTGGCTTTGAATTTGTTCTGTTTTTTTATCATGTAAGAATGAAGAAACTTCCCAATACATTAAAAAAAGTGTATATCTCAAAAGAATTATACAGTAAAGTAACATTGGTGTAGTTTTCCTACATAATCTTTAAGAAAACTTTATCCTCTCTTGTTTATATTTGATCCACTCATATACATATTGTTTTATCTTATTTGTTTCCATTTGTGTTCATTTTTACAGTTTAATTTGTCGTATCTAATGTGATTTTAACCCTGTTTACCTGTAATATCATTTCCACTGCATTGCACGGCCCCATGCTTTAACATTGGTTTAAATGGTAAACTCGCCAAATATTGCAGCTAGCGCCAAGTTGGCGACTTAATTTTTGGCGCCAAATGTGGGCGATTTTGGCAACCCTGCTCCTAATAATCCTGTCTGGCAACCCTATCGTATTTGTATTGAGCTTTTCTCATGAGATCTTTCTATTTCTCGATTATTCTGGCAAGTGCCAGAGGTTTCTGTATAAAAGGGCCCGGGCTAGCTAGTCAGTTGGTCAGATCTCAGCTTTCATGCAAGTGATACCTGAAGCTTACATAGTGCGTGTGTTATTGCTTTTATTGAGTTATTTTTGTGCTGAGTGTTTACTATTGTTTTTGTTAGTGTATTGCATCTTGTATTTTCATCGATTGTACGTGAATTTCTCGAACTGTTCTATAAATGTTTTGGCCAAGAATAAAATTGTTTTGGATTCCGCTCTTCGGCTTCAATCATTTCGAACCCCCGAAAACGCAACAATATTTTCTCAAAGCCGAATTAGTATTTGAATTTATATGATAGTAATAGGAAATGTAATTTCAATGAAGCTTTATTCTTTGTATCTTCAAAATTGGATCATAAATGGAAGAAATAAATTAATATACCAACTTTATTTAAAAATACCTGAATGTTAAAAAGTTTAATTCACTTTGCAAGAGATTGATTTTGTGTTGTGAAATTTGTAATTGCTTGTGTTATTGCAGTTAACCTAAAATTTCAAAACATATTTTCTATTGAAAAGAAATTATTAAAATTGATTTTAATAGCTGAGATTTATAAAAAATATTGAAAATTGTTTAAATAATGTTAGAATAAATTTTGCAAGCAATTTTTATCCTGTTTCTGTATGCATCACATATTTATGTATTCTTATAGAATTGGATAACTGTATGTGTTTTTATGCTCGTTTTAATTTGATTAGATTTCTTTTCTGATTGTTTTATTATTGGAATTGAACGACAAGTTCGAGTGGAAATCATGCATATGTTATTTATTAATATAACAAATAAATCCTCCAAATTTAATCATGTGTGGAATTGTCTATTACATAAATTTATTAGCAATTAAATTAAAATAGTGTAATTTTAAGACTACAATTGATTTGAAGAAAAAGCAATGGTTACACTTTTTAATTATTGTGTTTGCTGCATTAGAGTTTAAGTTATATTTACGTTTCCCTAGTGTTTTTGTAAAATGTGGCCAATCTAAAATGCATCCGTTGTCTTCGGTTTGTGCTTATATATTCAAATTTTTTTTGAACATGTGTTTTCCACCATAATTATTCTTGCATTTAATTTAGAAATGAATGTTTTAGCTCATTTTAAATACTTTGTAATGATTCTTAAATATGTACATTCCCATTTCAGCTCAAATTCGGAAATAATATACTCCTTGAAAATGGAAGCAACTCCTAGCCATCCCAATGAAATATTGATCAATCAACTGTCAGAAGGCAGGGATACAGTTGACTTCCGAACCTACTTGTCAAGTAAGATGGAGAAATTTGATCGCATGGATCTCGAAGGTAAAAAACGAACAGAAGTGTATTCAGTCAAGCAAGTACTGCAAAGTGTGGAACTGCCTTGTAGAACGGCAGGCATTATAGACTCTGAAGGTCTTAATGTCGCTATGGCAAACAGAAGGTTCCTAGAATCCGCAACAGAACATCCGACAGTCGATGCACCCGATGGGAAGAGTACAAAAGGCAACGACAAATTGTCCTTGAACAGACAACCTCGCTTTGTGTAGTAGTGTGAAAATTCAAGTGCTGCCTTATAGTAGTTGTATATAATTGTGTGTATATGCTTATGTATAAGCGCTCGGACGTGCCAGACTTGACTCTTTGTGAATACCTCATCTGTACAGCATAAAAAAGCAAGACCATACCAAAAACATTTTAACGTTTTCTCCGGCTGTGGCAGGATCAGCAACAGAGGCTAGTGTAAATTTGCAAGCCTTAGTCACTAAAATCAAAAGAGAGATTTATATATATATCTTATTTTGTGTTAATAATCTGCAGCAGTAGAAAACCTGTACATGGGCTTTGCAGTTTTTTCCTTGAAATTTCATTACATGTCACTTCTCTTTTCTACTTACATGTAGTAATTGTGCATTTTTTTCTTCTTCAAAAGCTAATTTTATTTTCAAGGCTGCACTTGCATCTGTTTATTTAGAAAGTCTTCTAAATTCTTTCAAAAGATTTTGGATGAAAAGGCAGAAGCTGAATTTCTGCCTTGTTTCTTCAAAAATTGACTGCTAAGTGGGTTTTTTTTCTTAATAGGGAAAAAAATGTTTCTTCATAGCGTTTTAGTTATGTGATAGTAAATGATGAATTTCAGTTTAAGTTATCTGAGAGGTTATCTTATGGATAAATCTTCTTGAAATGTGTTGCATAAATTTTTTAAGGCGATGGCAAGAATACTCACTATCCTATCTTGCTTGTTTTTAATTAATAATATTTTTAACCTTAACCATCTTTCTTGTTGCTGTTTATTAGAATGGAACTATAGATATATGTAGGCTATTATATTCATTGTAAAGTTCAGTTCAACTTCTCAGTGTAAAAAATTTATAATAATTTGAAATGCATTTATATCAGTACTTAAATATCCTAAAATAAAATTGGTGAATGATGAAAATTTACTTATGCCATTGTATAACTGTGAAAAATTCTGCTGAACTGATAGATTAGAGGTGCAAATTTTATTATATTAAGGTGTTTATATATATTTCTAAATAGTCAATTCTAAATAATCAATGTTTTAGTAAGGAAAGAGGCTCAAGTTATTGTTGATCTGAAAATATTTTAACTTATTTTTAATATATTATAGAATTTCAAAAATATTTTACATCTTATTTATATGTGATTTTAAATTTTATCTAATCTCATTAGGTTTGTAATTAAATAATTACAATCTTAATTTTATTATTCTATACATTTTTCAATTTTACGAGATGATTTACTTTAAAGCACTAAGGAAGTTTTATTCAGTATTTAACTCAAATGATATAGAAGCTATTGTGTTTTAAATAACTATACCTTATGCATGTTGTAAGTTTGAGACGTATAATTAATAAAAGTGGCTTTGTTTATTTTAAACCAGAAGATGAGCTTTGTGACATTTATGTTAAGAACTGCAATATATATGTATCAGTATTGAAGACTTCACTGTGCTAATCAAAAATAGAAAAATATAGATTTATATATCATATATATATTTGTAATTTGTCACATGTTGAGAAATGCAATTAAAATGTTTCTTTGGTTGAATTGTAGTTTCTTTTTCTAGCTGAATATCAGTTATGCTATATTATGTATGGTATACATTCCTGATCATACTCTAGAACATATAGTAAATTGTTGTTAAAAATTGTGTTTAATTGTTTGTAGTAATCCAAGTCATCTTTTCTTCATTTTGAGAAATCAAAAGATGAATAGAAAAGAGGCTGTAGGAATTTCTTATTTTTGGCTGAAATGAAACAGCTATAACTATTTCAATCAGTGGATTTGATGGCATAGATTGCATTTATGCACACAAATCAATTTTAAATGGAAGTGAATGAAATAAAACACAATAAGAGAAAACGAAAAACTTTATATTATACATTTTTATTTTTCAATGATTTACTTAATTTCAAAGTATTTTCTTCACATAACCACCTGTGTATTGTAACCACAGTTTAAAATGGTCGATCTAAGGCCTTATTACACTTCATTTGTTATCTGCCTTGCAGACTGCTGTAATGAGATACATGTGTTCCGACACAATTGACACATCAGCAGCTCACATGTGCTTTTGATTTATCTTTTCAATTGAATTAGAATCTATATGATTTTTATGTACATAATAAATAATGCAGAATTTTATTTGATTAAAATGAAAATGTACTATAATTATTTCTATTGCAATTCCTTTTTTTACCTTCATGTAACACTGAAAAAATCCATTACAGAAGAACGAAAATGCTATGAAAGCCATTCATAAATGCATTTATCATCACATTCAATTTACATTTTAAAATGTGTTTAAGATTTATAACTTCACACTGAAAAATCAATCAAGCTTCCCCCTTGATCACATACATTTTAAAAGGCCCTCAAGAAATAATTCCAAAACAACTAAAATGCAGAAGAAAAAGTACAATAAAATTTTGAGGGAGGAGGAAAACAACAAAATAGACCTAAATAAATTTCTAAATTTATTGATTTTCACTGTATAAATGAAAGTGGCATGATGAATTTCAAGGTTGGGAAAGTTACCTTGTTAATTGTTCATAAAAATTTAATAGCAATGTAAAATGTATAAATATCAAATTTTTTCCCCTATGTCAATGCTTATGATAAATGGCTTGACATCTTTATATGAAATTTTTTCATGTATAATTTCATTATGTAATCACTCACCAAGCAGATTGATTAATAATAGAAATCAAATGCATTACATATTCTAAAAGATATATTTTACTTGGCTAATACAAAATAATGGAAAGATTTGTAGTATTTCAATAACATCAAAGATATATGTCAATTTTTACTAAAGAGAGTTTAAGACTTTCTCATAACTTACAAACATAATATGATGCAATGCATTATGGAGTGGACATGTATCATTAAAGCTAAAAAGCTTGAAGATTAAATATAAACTTAAGTTTCAGTTTATATTAAAAAACGTTTGTGTGCAAGAGCGATTTTATTAATGAAATACCTCTGACATATTAATTTAAATTTCAGAAAACTGTTTTGTACTATTTTGTTTTGTTTTTGGTGAAATACTTAATACTAAGCAAATGAAATGGAAACCAAACTTTTGATAACATTTAAATTTTCTTTTAACCCAAGTTTTCGCTGCAAAAATTTAATCTCTCAAGCTACAGGCTAAAGAGTCCACAGTGTTGGTCTAAATACGAACCTATGGTTCTAAAATCTTAGAGTAAGTTTTTTAAAAGTTTGCTGATGTGTGTGAGCATTACAAATGAGTGATCATGTTGTACAAGGATATATCTTTATAAAATATGTCACTCGTGTAGCAACATTTCCAGCAGTCTCTAGACAAGTTTCTCGGCAATAAATTTCTACTCTAATTATTCAACTGACAGTACTGAGAAACAATAATTGTATGGATCAACTCCAGTACTTTATTTTTGTATTGCATATATTTGCAGTATAACTGTACAAAGTGTAAAGGCTTCTCTCACGCTTTAACAGCAGATAAAAATGCGAGTTCTTAATTTTTATATTTGATTGTGCTCAGCTTACATATGAAAGAATCCTTTTTTTAAAATAAAATTCATCCTTTTCAGTTATTTTATTCATACAATTAAAAATAAACTTAATCTCAAATTGAATTTATTTTCATCAAATTTAGAAAGCTGAATCATAACTAAAACTTTCCTGTATTATAAATGCTTTGTTAAAAAATATTAGAGTTCTTATACTGAAGTTGATCCACTATTATAGAAAATAACATTAATGAAGGGATAAGAGTTATTATTGTACAAGGAATGAAAAATCATTATAAACTCTAGCCAGCACAATATTCAAGTACACAGGCAAACAGCACAGAACTCTCGGATATATAATATATACAATGGTTTTTGGTCACATAAAACGTGAACCCTTCAGTCTTTTATATTTAACAATGGGCTTTCAAGAGTTTCTCGATTGCGACCTATTCTCGTAAGGTCTATCTCTCGTGCCAGGACCAGCATGGTTCAATAAATCGGAATGTAGACTTGTCCAATTGCTTCGTGTTCAGAGAATATAGCTCTGGTAAGATAGATATTTTTATTTTCTCTTCTAAGAACTATAGATAATATAGTAGATCACTTTTGTACAGAATGATATACAGCAATAGGCTTTTATAACTTTTTAAAAGTTTTGTTTTTTCTCCTTTTATCAATATCTACAACACATCACATGTGAAAAGCATATTGTACAAATTAAAAAGAGGCTTAAAAAGATGAAGAGAAGAAACAAAAAAAGAGGATGTGCTAAAAGATTTCGTACAGGAATACAAAAATAATGTCCGAGGGAGTCAAAAGGAGGCATTGGTAGAAAAATTTTAAGAAAAGGATACAGGTAAAATTACAAAGGACAGGTGTAAAAAAATTTTACAATATACTCCGTTTGTTCATAAGTGACATTTTGAATTTGAGTCTTTTTTTGAATTTTTTTTTTTTTTTTGGTCAAGAAAGATCCAGTTTCTGCCTTATCTAGAGGTGATGAGTGATATGACCAATACTGAGTGGTGATCGTTTAGTACACGTGAAAAAAGTATCACCGTTATTGAATTATCTCTACACAAAAACTTGATCCCCAGGTAACAAACACTGTCTGTTTATGATAGTCTTGACAAATGTCCATGAATAACACCATACTGCCTTTGATTTGCTCAGCTGACGCTTTGGTCTATCTTCAAAAAGTATCTACGTGTGTATATATAAATGTATATATATATATATATACTGTACATTTTTCATAGTGAATTAAATCCACCTTGAGAGCAAACACGCAAGGTTCAAACAATGAAGTATCGCCTCATTTAGTAAACAATTTCTGATAATGATAAAAATACATATTTATGCATTTCTCAATGTAATTTTACAATGTTCATGATTATTATACAATTCTCCTTCTGACAAGAGGCAAAAGGAGGGAAAATAATTCTCGAATTGGAAGCGAGAAAAAAACATTTTCTGGGCTCGTTATTTTGCTTTTGTAATTTCTTATATATTTTCAATGATGGTGGCAGTTTATGGTAGGAGTAGTTGGTTGGGGCTAAAGGTGCACATGAAGACAAAGCAACAAATTCTATACAACTGGATGTGGGGGTGGATATTGTCTCTGTTTTCTACTACGTTGTTTCGTCTTCGCAGTGGAGCAGCACTTCAGAAGAATGCCTGTTGCACACTCATATTGGGGCCTCAGTATCAAACAGTGTTTCTTTGTGAAACGAGTCATTGTGACTTGGACTCGAGAAGATGAGTTATTGCATGAAATAGTCCGGATGCTCAGTAGGCGTGTCTTTTTCAAACCTCTTCGCCTCCTCTTGCATACTCTCTTTAATTTTCAATATTGCAGCAGATTCATTCTGATCCTAAAATAACAGAAATAAAATTTAAAACAGGAACAATCTACTGAGTTAGGTATAAATTTTTCACTTATCTTTTAAATAACTCGTTATTCATCTTCTATCCATCGCTTTATTACACATATCTTTTCATTTCCAGCACACAAGTGAATTTCATAACTATTTAACTTAAGTTGAAAAAACCATTTAAAACAGATATTTTACTGTCTCCTACACATTTTTTTTTCAAAAAAATTGAATTAAAACTATTAAGTTTTTTTGCAATTTATACTACTGTCCCACCCTTTAAAATTTTTAGTATTCTCCCCTTTCTGTCCAAGTTAACATGATAAGAATTAAGACTATTCTCTGAAAAAACAATGAATTTATGATTAAACATGTCTTTTGTCGATGCAATGAAATCAATACTTTGCAAATAACACAAACATATTTTAAAGGAAAATTTATAATTATGAAAAGTATTCACTTCATATTTACAGACACACATACACAAACACATATAGAAGACTGGATAAACAAACATGCCAATCACAACAAAATACCACCAAAACACATCAATTAAATATTTTCTAAATAAGGTTTCGTTTCACAAAGTGGAAAATATAAGTAAAAAATCAAGTTTAAAATAAAAAGTTAATTTGTTTGAAAGAAGAAAAGTATTTTTCAAAGCAAAATACAATAAAATATAACTAAATTGTAAAAAAAAAATCTTTTATTTGAGAAAAATGTTTGTGTAATGTCCAGTGTGTTTTTAGTCTAAAAATAAAAATTTCAATGTGTTTACACAGAGAAAAAAAAATGCAATACAAACAGCAGCATATGTAAACAATAAAACTGACAAGATTTGAATTTAAAAAATGTAATCGTGCACATAACATTTAATACCATATCAAACACCAACAAAATAAAGAGATTGAAATAAAGAAAAATTGAAACATTGAATTACTTATATAATATCATGCACATGATGCCAAAAACAAAAGTTAATATTCCACCAAAAAATAATAATTTTTCCACATGAATTTAAAAGAACCATTTCCAACAAAGAGTGCTTGGTTCAAAATAATGCATTCAGCAAGTGGAATAAAACATTTATTAGGATCAGAAAGAAAGAAAAACAACAAACACCTAAACAACATACATTTTTACCATTATACTCCAATTTAGCTGCCTGAAATGAGATACTTACAGTATTTCAAAGAGAAAATTTCCTCTAAATTATGGGTAATATCTATAAAAACATTAAATACTCCTCCGTTAATTAATATTTCTTTTAACTAATAAAATTATAATTTATTCTCTTAATATATAATGCCATATTTTTCAAATGCTTTCCAAAATTGCTAAATTCTACTCAATCAAAACTGTTAATATACAAACATATTTTTAAAGACAAAATCTCTTTAAAACAATACTTTTGAATTATTCATACTAAATTATCACCACAGCATTTGATTTTAAGCCTTCAATAAAAATGGAATTCCAATTTTAATTATAATCAATAGAAGGATATTCAACTGAAAAACCACAAATTACCTACTTTTATATAAAAATATTTATTAATAAAAATTTTTAACAATAAAATTTGCGTGAGCAAGAATAATGCAAAATTCAAAGTTCCTTTCATAGAAAAATTTACAAAAGATGATTCTTTCAATGAAAAAAAAACACATTTTACCTTCATAGACAAACTATCAAGTGTAATGAATTTTAATAAAGAAATAAGATAAAGAATTTCAATAAAAGATTCATAAACAAAATTTATTTTGAGGCATTTTGGATGGTTTTGATTTTGAGTTCCAAAATATTTTTATCATATCAAAAGGAAAAAATTTCTATAAACAATATAGTATGCTTTAAAAATTTAATAATTCATCTTTTCCTATTTTTCAATACAAAGAGTGAATTTCACAAAGGGTTTATATTTTTAGCTTTGAAAATCATTTTTGGAGATTAACTGATGAGGACAACATATAAGCTGTTTCCTACTGCATCCTCAATTGGCCTCAACATCAAGCCCACTATATGTTGGGTTTTAGTGTGGCTTTAGGACTCAAAATCTCAAATTGAGAAATACAATACCAGCCAAGTGTTCATGACAACGACCACTTGGTAGGTTACTGTGACCCCCATTGGGAAGCACAATATTTAAGTGGAGATTGTAATCAAAACATATTTTAAAACTTTCTATACTTTATTTTAAATCACATGGATTTTTTTTTCTATTTTCACACTTGCAGACTCTTTTACCCAATAAATAAAATAACTATAAAGTTTTGAAGTTATAAACAATTGTACAAGATTAAAAGTAGCAAAGAATTCAAGTTTTCACTTGCATGAAAGAAACTATTTTAAAAACAGCACTACTTATTAATTATTCAGTGGATTTCCTGAATAAATCTAATTACTTAATTACATAAATCTTCTCTAATTTTCAGAATATCTTTTTTCCTTTACAAACATGTTATTTCAATAGACAAGAGTTGTATTTCTCAAAAATACTTACATTTTCTTGTCCATAACCAGGAATACCGTAATCACCCATTGAAGGGCCTTCTTCTCTGGGTGTACCAGGGCCATTTGCAGGAGAGTTCTTCATGCCATCCAAAGTATCACCTTAAAATATATCAGATAATTCAATTAATTCTATTATAAAATATTCCAACCATTAATTAAATCATTAATGCATAACATTATAAGTATAAAAATACAAGGTGCTTAAATAACTCAAAATGGAACAAAAAACTTCAATTATAAAAATTTGAGGGAGTGAAAAACATCTAAATACCATACATGTAAAAACTTCAATAATAATAATAATATAAAGTTCAATGGCAGGATATAGAAGAGGGTTGCTGTAAGCTAACTGCAACTGAACAATTAAAAGCATGAAACATGTAGCTAAAAAACACTTTATTTCTAAAATCTTTAACTATATAAACATAAATAATAGATCTTTCAATTCTCTATCTTCAAAATAAAAACACTTTTAACATTAATTATCACAAAAATTGCCAAGAAGCTATATTTTATATGGGATTAAATTTTCACACATTTCGCTATTATTTTCTAAATTTGGGCTAACATTAAGTACTTAAGATTATATATGTTAATTCAGTTTCTATAATTTTTATTATCCACAAAAAATGACAATTCATTCTAAGGTCATAATAAGTCAAAATTAGCTTCTTTTAAAAATAATTTTTAACTTCTAACATTTTACAAGGGGAAAAAAAGAATATAAACTTATATTTACCTGCAGATGACATTCCGTTCATGACTGGTGGTCCCATTTCAGGCCCCATGGAGCCTATTGGTCCGTCAGGTCCAGGTCCCATAGGGAACTAAAAAATAAGCAAATATTTAGAACACTATTTCTTGTATGAAATCTCAAAACCAGAGTTAGCATTTACTTTCACAAAGAACAAAAAGTTTGAAAATATAAAATGCAAAACTGTATCTTTAGTTATAAGAAATCTTAACCAAATTTAACTAGAACTGAAAACTATTTGTATACTCATCACTAATAAGCAATAATTGAATATATACAGGAATAACTAACTAGATTGGCAAGGCTTAATTCAGCTGACCTCCCTAAAGTATGGTTAGTATAATTTGAGTAATAAATTTCAACTAGGATTGATTAATACTCTATTATATGATTTAGAAACAAAATATTTCCATTTAAATAAAAACTGCTGGTAAAAATATTCCATCTTTGATCACATTTTAGAAAAAATTACAATATCTGAAATGCTATTGTGAATATCAGATAAGATGGAATGAAAAAAAAAAATTGTTTGCCTTATTTCATGAGTGATTTTTGCAGCTTCGTTCTTCAAATGGTTATATATAATTTCAGCAAATTCTGACAATGTTATAGAGTGTTCTCAAACCGATTCTTAAACCCTTGATGACAAATCTGTCATTAGCATGAAAGAATAAACTCATAAAGAAGAAAATGTGCAAACAAAAATCACATTAATAACTGAATTATTCAATGCAAATGGAAAAGCATACAGATTGATTGAAGAAAATGATTCAACTGAAGGGAGATTTGAAACAAAGAGGAAATTATACCCTGTGCATGGTATACAAAGAAGAAGGGGGACCGTTTGCAGATTTTCTTGTTAAAAATGTTTTCCTGTTTTCATTTTCTAAATTTCATCTAATAGAAGTATTCCATTATTGTTATTTTTCAGCCATCTTTTTCATTAATTAAAGGTAAATATAGAAATATTTTTGTTTTGACAAAATTTTATAATAGGAAGGAAAAATGACTTACTTTCTTATAAAAATTTTCACTCAGTGTGAATTCATTTAATGCAGTACTTTATACTAACCACAAGTACCAATATTAAATAATATATTTCTATAAATATGAAATGTTTCGGTTGCATTTTGAAGTTATTTAAGAATCAAGCCATGAAGGGTTTAGCTATAAGATTTAATTGTCTATAATATTAATTATTATTAACATGTTTTCAACTTTTAATAAATTTAATTCTTTTTCTTTTCTTTTTAATGAATAAGTATTTTGCATTTTTTCTTATTTTTATGAATGCTTTTGATTTTACACAAAAAAAATTAGTATAAATACGCTTTAACAATATTAAAATAATTACCCCAGGTATACTTCCGCCAGGAACAGGCTTCATCATTGCATACATACTTTCACCACCGGAACTTGTTGAATCTATGAAAGAGAAAAGTTAAATATTGACTTAATTGTACAAAATTGTTTTCACATATCTTGAAAGACACCAGCATTAACAGATTAAAAAATTTCCACAAACATTCACAATCATTTCATGTACATGGATGTAGTTATAAGGTGCAAAAAATAAAAAAATATAACAAAGGAAAAACATTATGTATATATTAAACAATCAGGCGAGGAATTTATAATATAGCTCAAAAATAAAATCTTGCAAGTAATTGCAAAATTTAAATGCATGCTCAAAACATCTTAAGAAACAATACCAAGATATGAACAACATGGCACTTTTACATGAAATGACATAAATAAGCAATGATAAATGTTAATCAATCAGCAACATGCAAAATGGTTAGACAGTTATCACCTTTCAAACCAACACCTTCATAAAACCTGTTCGTTAAAGCCAAACAAGATAAATATAAAAATGGATTAGGCTTGCCTTCAGGCAGTACCGATTGCTGAAAGGCAATAACTTTGATAATTAGTTGAACCTTTGAAAGTTACAAGCAAAGCTGCAAAAATATTACAACAGGAAAGCACATTTAAATGCATATTGCCATTCAACAAAGCTATCTTGATACAACGTAATTCATACAATGACACAAAATAGACTTCAAAAGTTACAGTATTTGCTAGCAATTGAAGATTTATAATTTAATTTTAAAAATATTTTTCAATACATTAAAATGCATAATATTGTTGAAATAACAAAAGTCCAAATAATTTTAAGACAAAAATTTAGTACGTCATGTTTGATATTTCGAACACACATACTTGCTTCTTTTCTTTCTATCTTCATGTTTCATTTTTTAAAAGATACATTTTAATCATTAGAAAGTTAAATAATAAATTGTTACAATGAATTGAGAAATGAAATGGGAAATACGCAGGTAACTATTCCGTCAATAATTCCAAATAATAAAATTTAACCATCTACAATATTTCTTTTCCAGTAGATGCAATAAAATTCCTTGGTTCTACTGGAATTCATCAAATTATTTAAATTCTTACAAATTTTTCTAAATTTATAAAAAAAAATTTTTTTTTAATTATTATTCTATACTATGTAACATGTTAAATTAATGCAGAGTATGATTATAATCCTTAATCAATTATTTGTTCTCAATTTGATTCTGCGTGGATATCAAACATAATCCAAAAAGGAAAATAAAAATTATTAATTAGAAAAAGCTAAATCAACAGTTGTTTATTTCAAGAGAGCTTGTTAAATGGCAAATAATGCAAGGGGAGATGGGATAAAGATAAATAAAACATAGAGCAGACACCAATAAGTAGAGAAATAGAAAAATAGAGGGAAGGGAGATTATGCAGTCACACATGGAATAAATAACAAATGGTTAGTTTTAAATCTGCATCGGATGTTCACCTCTTCTCGGCGTAGAAGTATTCATTCTGTGGCTGGCTGGGGAGTAAGGACCTGATGAACCTAAAAACAATACATGAAGCCTGAAATCAGTGCAGGAAAAAGCAGGGAAGTAGCTCTCAACAACAGGGTGTGGATGTGCAGTAAAGAGCCACTTCAAAGGAAGGATCTGCAGGATGATTTTTCTTTCTTTTTATAATCAAAAAAATCAAAGCAACCGTAATTTTACCAACCAAGAAACTAATAAGACACAATTTTGAACTTTATGGCAGGTAATTTATCAATATCCTTCCTCTAGTAATATTAGCATAATAATTATAAATAATATAATGGGCTATCTAACTTTATCAATTATTTTGTTTATGATATTCTATGTTTTACTGCAGTTAGAACTTAAAGATCATTTTCGTTTTAGTGTTTAAAAAATTGAACATAAACTCATTTTTTTTCAGCCTGAAAAATACTGTAACATTAATATTACATTCAGAGATCTTTATCTGATAAATAGACAGCTTTTTATGTTATTATTTTTTTGTTCGAATGGAGAGAATCCACTTCTTTTGTTTCTTAATGCATCTCTTACATTGCAAAGTTAAAAAACTTCTGAGTTTTTGGGCCAAAATGTAATGAAATTGATATATGTGTTATAAGTAAACAAGCTTATTGAAATGTTAGGACTTCCAAAATATATCACAAAATATGTTTCTCAGATTTGAGTCCTACAGTGATATTTGGCAAAAAAAAAGACAGCCTAAAAATCCGAATAATTTCCAAAGGAAAAGAAATACAATATGTTTTAAAAAAGTTAAAAGTAAGAACAAGTTATGATATGATTTGTATTTCATGATAGAAATATAAAAGTAATAAGAATTACTAAATAATTATTTAGTTTTTTGTATTTAAAAAATTATTTATACTATATAAAATGCATTTTTATAATGCGCCAATAAATGTATATTAATCTAGTATAGAAAAATAATATATTATAGGTTTGGTATGATTTAACACAAAAATCTAATTACTGGTACTAAATATTTTAAAAAGAATATAGATATGAATTTAAATCATTTATATATTATGCATAATAATAGATAATTAAATTATTAATAGCTTTTAATTGTTTAAATTTTAATACTTAATAATTATACATCATTCCATCAATTTATAACTAGAATCTAAGTAATACAGTAATGTATTAGTAAAGTAATTTCATTCTAATTTAATACTTTTTTTTACAAAGAAATCAAATTTGAAAAACATTTAATTTTTATCATAATTAATAAAATATAAAGATTATTAACTGAATTTACCAAAAATTTCAAGGTATTGTAAAAAAAAAGTACTAACTGAATAAAATCGATTGCTAATAATAATTCGACCTGCAGAAACTTCCTAAGTAAAACAGTATCAAACAGAAAAGTAGAAAAATAAAGTGTTCAGGCACAAAAAAGCACACACATGGGAAAGAAAGGTTGTGCAAAGACTGAACAAAATACAAAGCAAAACAAAAATAATAAATCAAAATTTAAAAGAAAAAAGACTAAGGGGGATAACTTCTAGGGGAAATGACATGAAAATTTAAAATACAATGTACATGTAAAACACAGAGCAAAAAAATATTGAACAAACATTTCAGAAAAATTTTATTAGAATACCCAGTACAAATTATTACAGCATATTTTTTTTTCAAAAGGAAAAAAAATGTGGCCACACAAAAAATTAAAATTTTTAAAAATAATAATTTTGGCTTGTTTCAAGCAGACTGCTGTAAATAAAATTAATATCTTTAACTTAGTCTTTAAAAACTTCAAGTTTAAACTAATTTCTTTTTGTGGTCATCTAGGAAAATAATATATCAGCTTTACGGACAAAATACATTCCTTATCTCATTTATGTATTTCTATTTTACAATTTATTACAAAAAAAAAAAGGCGAGTTTATGTATATTGTACTAAAAGCTATCAATTTCTTTTATAAAATATTTCAGAAATTAATCTAGTGTTTGAAAACACACACACAAAAAAAATGTAACAGGAACACACACGTATTAATCTCCAATTAGTTTATGAAAAGTGGCAGGATAGAAACATCCCATATAATTAAGTTAAAATTTCAGTTTCCAGCTAATTAAAAAGTATTTTATAGCCAATGACAGTGCATTAAAAATATTTGTAATGTCATTATATCACAAATAGAATATTTTATCATATCTGTAAGTTATATGAAAATATGTAATAAAATTATTTATAATGTTTAATTAAAAAAGTTTCCAATTTCCATCAATAACAATTTGCAAATAGTTCTTATTTTTTTATAAACATAGAGTGAAAGATAGAAACAAGTTATTTTAAATTCAAGGCAATTGGATAGTAAAATTCTGAAATAAATAGAAGGTTAAAAAACATAGGAAACATGGATGCATTAAAAAGGGGACTTTAGCACAGCCTGGCATTCTGAAAATGAAAGAAACTTAGTAGATAAAAATATGCCTCATGCAGGGTCAGACATTTGGGGCAGTTGATTTGAAGGAAATTAGAAACTTACCTTGAGGACTGGGCATTATTGGGGTGCCCGGACCAGGAGGCCCTGTGCTTGAAACAGGTGGACCCTTAAAAAAAGAAAGCAATTCATTAAAAAATATTTCAGGAAAAGGGAACACAAAAAAGTCAATGTAATGAGTAATGACAATTATATAAGTATAGATTAAGCATAAATATAGGAATTAAACAGCATTCCATTTATATTAGTGTAATAATTAAGTCTATGTAATAAAGATTTTAGAGAGAGTTCAAATGTAGACTTACTCCATAATGGCTGCCAGGAGAAGCAGAAGAATAATTCATCTAAAAAAAAGGGAGGCAAAAATAATTATAACATATTTCTGATTTAAGGCAAAGAAAAGTTTAACATGTAAAAATGCCTGAAAATATTATTCAGATTCTTTAACAGTACATATATTTATACATACCGTTGACGTATTAGGTTGCCAAGGCCGTCCACCAGGACCTCCAGGCCTGAAATAAAAGTTAACAATTTATATTAATGTGAAGAAGAAATATTCAAGGAAAAATAGAATATTAATTAGAATACTGTATCTGAATTATTTTTGTTTCTAATTAATAATTAGGAACAATATTTGATCATATTATCCAGAAAAATGAGTACAATAAAAATATGTAACTTATAAAAGTTAATTAAAAATAAAAACAAATTAATGCAGTGTTTACCAAGCTGTGGAACCCTGTTTGTACCCTGAGGCACATGAGATTTTTTAAAGGGGAACTTGATGAAATCAATTTGGTGTGGTAAAAAATGAAACTGTGAAAAAATTATAATCTCACTTCCCCATTCTAATTTGAATAAAGGCGTGATGAAGAGAAATATGAAACAACACCATCCCTTATAATGGGTAATTTAAAAAAAATTCTGTTTGGCATGTTTGTACTTCTTTTAAAGGCAAAGAATTGATCTCCTTTGGTGAAAAAGGAAATGAGAGAAGCAAATATTTTCAAAAGGCACAATTTGAGACAAGCACAGTAATCGTTAAATATATTGTATTAAACATATATTTATTGCCCTTATGCAAGACTTCTAAATGTAAAAACTACATATAAAATTAGATTGTTATGAAAAATGAGTAAAGAGGAGCACAACTTTTTTAAATGGAAAAAGGTGAGATGGAAATATAGAAAGGTTGAAAACCACTATCTGTATTAATGGATATATTTATACTTTTACACAAACTTAGGAAAATTAAAATCTAGATTACAATGAGTCGATTCAAGAGAACAGATAATTAATTTTAAAAAAGTACACAAAATTCATAGCAAAACATGCAAGATGCATTTTTGTAAGATCAATCATGAGAAATAGTTAAAAGTAGTCGCTAAATGAATTTTTAAGTTGAAAAATTTTATGTAATAAAACCCTTGAAAAATAACTGAACACAAAAGAAGATATCAATGCAAATTATATCCTTAATAAGCCCAAAGTAAAATCAATATAAAAATATTGCATGATAAAAGAAGTTTTAAGACACTTCAGCAATTTAATACTAACAATAAGTAATCAGTATTCTCTTAAATAATTCTTGTTTCCATAGAAATGAAAGAATTTATGTTATAAATAAAGTTAATAAAAAAACATTTATAAATCCAGTTGAAATGCACTATGATCACAGAATGAGAGCAATTTTAAACATATACTCACATGGACATTGGTGGCATAGAGGGCCCACCTGGGCCCATAGTACTGTTGGGAGGTGGCCTCATACCACCGTAATTCTGAAAAAAAAATAATAATTTTTTAAATGCTTTCTTTATACATATGTAATTAAAAGCATGATTATCTTAAACCTAGAAATATTCTAAACAAAAATAAGCTACCGTATTTTCCTGTATATAATCCGCAGCGGCGTATTATCCGCACAGCCCTTTTTTTCGAGTAAAAAAAAACAAACATCGTATAATCCGCAGCGGCGTATTATCCGCAGAGCCCTTTTTTTCGAGTAAAAAAAAAAACATCGTATAATCCGCAGCGGCGTATAATCCGCGGCAGTTTTGGCGGCGAATAATCTTGCTCCTTGAACGTCGACGGTCCTGGTAGGTGGAATATCAAATGATAATGGAACTTCGTCCATATTAAAAATCAAATCCTTTGTAAAATTATTTTCAACAATAACTTGCTTGCAAAATGTCAAAAAGTCGTCAGATTGTTTTTCCCAGTCATAAGGTAATTTCTGTCCGACCGTTGAACGACTAAATTGTTTCTCTTCATAAACCTGTAACACCACGTGGGCCCACCAGAGAAGTTAACAATATTCATTTCGCGTGCAATAACACTCGGGCTTTCATTCTGATGCTAACTGTCGAGACAGCTTTCCCATCGTCCCTTTCTTTTAAAATCCATTTATTTATTTCTGCCTCTAATTCTGGCCAGTGAGGTTTTCCCACGACGATCGGCCCTTTTACGTCTATCGCAATTTTTGAAGTTAGTCTTGTTCCTTCTCCACAAACGAATATTCGATTCGTCAACGTTGAAAAATCTTGCAGCTTCTCGATTTCCGACTTCGTTAGCCTTCTCTACAGCGTTTAATTTGAAGTCTGCAATATAGCTAACACGCTTACGCTTCATCATGATAAAAACTTTTAAAGGATGCAACACCTCTAGTCAAGACAAAGTTGTAAATGACGCCAGCGACTTGTAACTGTTATTTCCTTCCGAGGAACCAAATTCGTTCTTGAAAGTAATTGGACAAACACTAATTATGGCCGTAATACGTCAGCCGAGTCATGAAAGCGCCATCTATTATTTATTTTATAAAACAAACAGCATTTCTTTCAAAACTTTGTTAACTTTTCTGATGGAGAATGTTTTTTCTCAGATAATCCGCGGCGGCGTATAATCCGCACAACGAAATTTGAAACTTTTTTAACACATAATCCGCGGATTATATACAGGAAAATACGGTACTACAAAAATTTAAACCTCACATATTATTAATTTTTAAAAAAGCAACTTGTTTAATATAATTTGGTTTAACATGCATGGCAATAAAATAAAATAAAATAAAATTTAATAATTGAGTAACATTGAAAAGCAGTGGCAAAACACAGACTACTTTTATGCATGAGGGGGCGACTATATTTTAACAAACATGTAGATGAAAGCACTAAGGCATAATCTTTATGCCGGGGAAGGGGTGGAACCCTACCCTTATGTGCACCATTGTTGAATGTTCCAATATCCATATAAGTTTCTTCTATAATGGTAACAATGTTTTTGAATATATATGTATATTATATACATAAGGAATGTTATTAAAATAAGTTTAGACATTTTTCCCTATGGGTATGCTAAATCCCACAAACAGAAAAAATCAAGTTAATCAATTCAAGAAACCTTGCTAAAAAAATCGACACCCAGTAATTTCAGGAAATTCTTAATAACCTATTGCATTTTTCAATTGCTTCCAAAGGTTGTTTTGATACTGCTTTTTATGCAAGAACAGTCTGAAGTTAATGGAGCAAAATCGGAGCTGTAGGTTGGGGTGACTCAATCTCTCCTACCCCAGATGATAAATGTGCTCAGCAGCACTGGCGTAACTAGTCCTGAGTGGGCCCTGCATCGAAATTCCTTGGGGGCCCTTTTGGATAGCTCCTAAGCATTTTAGTATTGTTTTGCTTACACCTGTTGGGCCCTTATCATTGATACGGCGGTAGCTACGCCTTTGCTCAGCAGTCTCTCTTGCTGAGTAGTCTTGAATTGCACAACAAAATTCCTTAACTCAAGGATCCAAGGGTGTAGCTACCATTCTATCACTGATGCGCCCCCCTCTCAAGCTACTGGGGTGCCAACATGGGCAAGTAAAACTCGTAAAACGAAAGCAATAGTCTTATTAACAAAGATCCCATTTCCAAGGAATTCTGATACAGGACACACTTGGAACTAGTTAAGCGAGTGCAAGGATCCTAATTTTTTGTGCGAAATGAATGGCTTTAGAATACTCAGTATGTAATACCGGTTTGTACTCAACCGAGCTCAGATACAAAACTTTGCTCCTTATATTTATTCCTTTGCCATTCCGCCTATATTCCATCGCATATCTGCTCGTGCTCTTTGTCAAATTCGGGGAAAACAGTCACAAGTGTACATGAAATTTAGATAGTTTCGGACAATAATGAAAAGAATAACAAATTATGTTGCTTTTGATAGGTAATTTAATAGTAATTTTGGAGCGTTTGTTCTATCTTGGCTGGGAGAAAGGAGGAATCCCAACTTTATGTTCCATCTTTTATTCAGTAAAAAGAGTTTAAAAGATCCATAAAAATTAAAAAACTATGATACTTCAATAATTTTTTAAAACAATTTAAATTTAAATAATTTATGAATCAAATGAACACCTAATGTGCCATAAAATTCTTACTATGAACATAAAAATATCAGTGTTCAAAATAACAAATACAGATTTAATTTTTTTTCAAACAATCAGTAGAATAATATTTTGTTTTTGTACTGATAAAATACTTAAATGTGATATAACCTATTCATACCACAGAAAAAATGTAAAGAGTGTGCGTGTGTTGGGGGAGAATTAGGTGAAAAAATTGCTCCATAGTTACTAGTGACAAAAAAAAGAAATAACTTGAGTATAATCTAGAGTGCAGAAGATAAAAATTGCAATTCCATCAGGGAAATAAAAATACATTACTGTAAAAAATTATTTTTTTAAAAAAAATATTAAACAAATATAAATACAGTTGGGAAACCCCCCATCCCTGATTAACTGAACATAAAAATAGGAAGCAACTTTAATTCCCCAAGAAGCACCCACTCTATTTGGGGCTAAAGTTTCTGTGGCTGTTATCAAAGATGTCTCTAAAACGAAACTGAAAAGAAACTAATAAATGGATGGTGAAACATAAAAGCTCTTAGAAGTTGGCTGTTGCCAACAATAAATAAGAAATAAAAAGCAATTAAATTAAATCCCCATTCACCATTGACGTCCAATATCGATTTGCTTTAGTACCATAGAAAAATTGGCTTACTTTTTTTTCTCACTGTCTTTGTTGTGTAACAAATCTGAGTACCCCAAAGTAACAGTACTAAAAAGATTTCCATTCAATAAATTCAAGACATTTCAGAAAGAGTTTGTTTCTTATTGGTGGATCGAATGAGAACAGAAAATGGAAGTAAGTACTCAAGTTTTATTTGTTAGCGAACTATTTCCTTTGGGTTGGGAGAAAACAAAAAACAAAACAAAAAAAAAAAAAAAAACCTACAGCAAATCTGAAATATACGCATTTTTGTGTTAAAAATTGGTTGAGTCTTAAATGGCTTTCAATGTCACCATTCACACAAGATTTTGGGATCATATAATATTTATTTATTTATTAAAAAACATTTGAAGTTATTTAAAAATATCGAAAACAATCCTAGAGAAATCTGTCTATTAACTTTTTCTCACCACGACTTTTACACATTTTGTACCGTTACTGATAATCTGATTTTGTTATAATTTTTGCACGCAATTAATTCTAAAAAGAGGTAAAACAAGTTATTTTGTTACAAAAAACTTAATAATCAAGGCCAGCAATAAAAATACTAATTAAAATTTTTAAAAATGTATTAATAACACCTTTTTTTAAATTCTAAGCGTAAGCCTAAAAAGAGAATTAACGATATTGTTAAAAATGCTGGCATGTTGAGTAGCTTTTTACAATAAAACAATTCCAAATTGCTTTTTATCAACAATAAAAAGTTATTGTTTGAAAAAATGCAGTACTAAAAAATATCTTTGGTGAATAAAAAGCTATTAAAAACACGAATGAAACATTAAAGAAATATTCGCAGCCAGTAAAAATACTTCGAATATAATAATAGAACAGTTAAGTCTAATGTGAAAATTAACGATACTGATCGCTAAAAATATGCTTATATAATTAGGAACATTCATAAAAACTCAATTCTAGGTTGAATAACAAGAATACATAACAAGCAGGGGTAAGTACCGCCGTATCAATGGTACGGGGCCCCCAAGTTACAGGAGCTCCAGCACATGTAAACAAAAAACCGTAAAATGCTAAGTTCCTGAATCAAAATGCCTCATGGGCCGTTTTTGGGGGGTTCAAGGAATTTTGATACAGGCCCACTCGGTACTAACTACGCCAGTGGAATAATTACTGTCCTTTCAATAAATTTTGCATTTTACTCTTTCTTGAAAAAATAGTTTTAAACATGATCTTTTATGGAAGTCGTAATCGTTAAAACGTACACAATTTGGAATATAATAGAATGAATGATTTTTCTGAGTAGAAAACGAACACTATTCAATTACTTCTACGACGACTTGCATTTTAGCCCTCCCAGCAACTTATATTCGAAAATTCCTTGAGAGTATGTTTCGTCGAATATACAAAAATAGAAGAAAGGGTTACAATAGTATATATTATAATTCTTCAATACTTACCCCTGGATTCATTGGTAATGGTTGACCTCGAGGGGCATTCATTCTAGGGTTCATCGGATTCATACCGGGAGGACCTAAAAAAAAATAATTGTAAGGAATGTTGACTTGGTTTTTAAAATCTTGCGCAGAAATAGGAATTCGACAATTCAGTAAAAACAAAAAAATTAACATTTCGCTTTTCTCACTGTGTTAAATGCATTTTAAAAAGGCACAAATATGTAAGCAAATTTTCCTTTGAAATAAATAAGTCCTCTGCAAACACTGCCAAGGTCATTTTATTATATTCCAAAGCTTTCGAAATTATTTTACTGATAGACGCGCAAAGAAAAGAATCGTATTCGGAAGGATGGGTATATACGTCCAGGGAAAATAGCACACCGGTTGAGCGAGACTGATATTTACGCTGGCGGCATTTAAAGGGTTAAAAATCTTGTATTTCTTAAGAATCGGCTCTCGACATTACATTTTTTCTTCTTAAAAGAATGTCTTCGTACAATATCAAAAATTAGGGCCTAATTTTAATTTAGATAAAGTACATAATGTGCAGATACATGATTTCTAAAAAAAATATCACCAAATCTCATCTTAAGAAAAAAAAACCTACTTCTAAAAGGTTGGGGGGGAGACTCAGGATAAAATAAATTTAGTCCCATTTGACGTGCACTTTATACTTTATTTTATTCTCATTTTTATAAATAGAAATGAAAACTGCATGTTAAGATATTACAACCACTATTTTTTTAAAATCCATGTCCAGGCTTTTTTCCTGAAAAACTAGTCCCAATCGTGGATTTCGCCATCATCTACCAAGGGCATAAATCCTCACACAGAAAAAAAGGATTGATCTCTTTACTTAAACAAAAGCCAAACGATTTTGACAGCAGTAGCAAACGTCCCGATCATTACACCCAGAACACCCAACCAGCCGTTCTTTTTTAAGTGCCAATAACTGCACAGTGTCAAAAAGGATTGCACACGGCCGTTCATTGTACCGCTAATGCTGACGCCACCCTTAAATGGGCTGGTGTATATTTACTTAGCCCCAAGTCAAGCACGGAATTTAAACACGAAATTAACCTCGCCAGCAGACATCAAATACGGCTGGCTACCAAGCAAAAAGCAATTGGGCCTCGTAGGCGTACACTGAAGCGGTTTATGTACTTACAGGCCACTTTATGTAATAACCAACCTCCAGCCACTTCGGATTCTCTTCTTTGGAGAAAAAAGACTGCTTATTTTAATGATATCCTTTCTTTTTCTTCATGTAATATAAAAAAAGAACTCCCCCCAACCCATTCTCCTACCTTTCCTCCCGAAGCGGAGAAGTAGAGATATTTGAAGCAGTCAATTTTAATTTCATATCGAAAAAGAAATGAAAAGGGGATTTATTTAATCTTACAAAAGAGTTGTCTGTTCTACACCGGATTACCATTCTTCTGCTTGATGCAATTAGGGGTAAGTGATGTGCTGATGTGTGTAGGAGCAGTTTCGCATCCTGCTTATTTTGATAGAGGGAAAAAACTTACTAGGAAGGAATTTCGAACATAAAAAGGTAATTTGTTCGGTAGTTTATAAAAAAACGGCTAAAAAAAATAGCGGGTAGAGCCATCATTGTAGATATTCCTGAGGATAAAGACGTGCTGAGGCACTTTAAAAAATAAAATGTAACGACTTTTTTTTAAAAAAAAGATCAAGTGAAATGGGAAGAAAAACCAAGCAAAGGAAAAAGATTAAGAATTAAAAATGAAGAGGGTGAAAGAACCGCTAATTATTTTTTTGATAAACTACTATGCAGAAAATAAAAATGTGAAAGACAACACTTAATTTATAAGCAGAGAAGACAATTTCTTGAAAGTAATATTTTTTTTCCGGATAAATTAAATAAGTTCTTTGATTTATGTATTTTTTTTATCGATTAGTCAACATTTTACAGATGAATGCAATTTTATACTGTTTAGTACCTGTAATAGAATACGATTAAATTTTTCTATCAAAGATCTATAAACAGAGAGAGAGAGAGAGAGCATTAAAAAGTTTGTTGCATAAGAATAAAAATTACAAAATATATCAGATTTTTAAAGGACATATTTATGATGAAAAATTCTCAAAACTTCATGAACTTCTACAAATTAAATTTCAACGTCAACTTTATCCAACACATAATTTATTTTACAAAAACAACTGCAATAAGATGCAGGCAACAACATTTTACAAACCCCCAGACGAAAATTTGATTTTAATATTATTCCTTTCCACAAATTCTACTTTTTAACATTTACGGAAACAGTCATCAGTTAAATATTACAACAAACGATTTATACACTCAAATGAAATCTAATATTTTTTTAAAAAAGAAAAGTAATTAAATCTACCAAACGTAGGAAATACTAATAAAACAATTTGATCATGAAAATTTAAAGAACAGTCATTTCTACTAGAAATAGAATTCAGAAATATATCAACGTAAAGACACGGAAATGTTCTAATAAAAACAAAAACAAAAAAAAAACGCCAAAGTTATTAAAAATAAAATCCTATTAAACAAGTCACGAACTAGGAAAATATAAATACCGGGGAAAATAACTGAAATCTAAAAAACGCCTATTTTTTTTTAAAGCAATAGGGAAATAATAGATATTAAACGGGCAAAACATGATTTTTTTTTACTTTTCCGATTCTGAAATCAAGGCCCAGGTACATTCTGTCAAAACAAACGTAATAATTTATTTTGAACGCTGAATTTTATTGTTGTAGTGGGTTTTTTTTTTAATTCTGTATTCGAAGTTAGCGACCAGAAACAAAACTCAATTCTAGAGAAAGATTAGGGGGAGGGAAAGTAAAGTAACAATCAAGTTTTTTTATATAATATTTGAAGGCAATAATTCAATTCAGTGTCAGAAAATGTAATTTAAAAATCTATCAATACATAATGACTCACAGAATACTTTTTAAACGAAGAAAATCAACTATCCAACCCCCCACCCCCTCATTCAGAGAGCAACTGAAAATCATTCGAGTGTAAAACAAGAAAATCGTTTGGTGGCTTTGTATGTTACATCAAAAAAGAAAAACAAAGAAAGAATAAAAGGAGACCAAAAAAAAACAGTAAATCACTAACTTGTATGTTACGGTCACTCATGAAAACAAATTGAAGGACAGAAATGACACATTGTTACAACATTATTTTTTATGTTTTTTTAGCAAAGTAATCTTAATAAAAACTGGTAAAAGTTGAGGTATATGAGACAGCAATATTTTAATAAAAAACAAAATGAACATTGTACCAATATTGAATCTGCTTGTTATATGTGTATAATTAGATATACCGGGTTAGCCAAAAGTTCGTTCAAACTTTAAATATTCATAAAAAGGGAAGAGATGACGATAAAGTGAGGTTTGCAAGGAAGGAATTACAAGAAAGTCGAATTTTTTTAGTAGCCAAGATTATTTTAGTTAAAAATATATATCACCGATAGAGAGCCCTGACGGTACAGTCCAAAAACAATGTACAAAACAGCAGAACACTCCATTAATTTATTCTTGCAATAGCAAATTGTTCAACGTGATCTCCAGAACATTGTACAACACAACTAAGGAGGCTCACAAAGCTCGTTACAGCTAAATGTAACACATCGGAATGAATCGCAAAAAACTTACGACAGATAGAATCTTTGAGTTCGGCCAGTATTAACAGGATAAATGATGCACAAGGGGTTTCAATTATCTCTATAATCAGAAGTCAACCGAAGTGGGGGTCAGCTGAACATGGTCATGATGACCACGCGATCTTCTAGTCATCCTGTCCTCACGGGAAGACTTTGAGCATCCACAGATATAACATGCATCAGCCCCTCTACAGGGTAACTCTTCAGTAGCACAAGGATATTTCGAACCCATGACACGCCAGTCATGAGCTCGTGATAATAACCACTAGGCTACCGTAGCCACACTTTCCAAGTGGAAGTCCGATGTCATGAACTTTCACATCTCGATGTTTACGTCGTCTTTACGAGTTAACTAGAGTTATATTAACGTCGCACTATAAGGCTGCACGAGGGCTAGTGGCCACAGACCACGCAATATTAATCCATGGTCAAGTGACGAGGACTATAGTTCAGCGGTACTAGGCTCAGAACTCATGACACGCCATCCACGAGTCCATGACCTTGACCACTGCGCTACCGTAGCCCCGTCATCGTTACGAGATACAAGAAAGTATCTTAAATGAATACTAATATGCTTGGCTTTAAATATTATTTATCAAAATGAAGATGTTACTTATCAGCAATGATTTCCCTTGGGGATGGACATAGTGTTCTCTGTCTCTTCAAAAACAACAATATAATTCCTACACTCAATCTCATCCCCATCAGCCTGTAGCCTCACAGTATGCACACTCCAAGGTCTTGCTCAGGATCTATAGATGCACAACACGCACATGCTTTTGTTCTCAGGGCTCAAAAGAAATGTTAAGCTTCTTAATGCAAAATTATATCCCACACCATTCGCACTTTGTGTAAGTTAGGATCATATAATAATGTTATAAATCAACTTCTCCCCCACATTATTGCAAGATTTGTAATAGCTGCTGCTAACTTTTGACCGCCAAAACGACGCAAAAAGCTTAAGAACGTACAGTGATGCCAAAATTTTAAACGCTAACGTCTTACATAATATTTTTTCGGTGTGGTAGAACCCTTGACATCTAATTACCCACTAATGCATAAATTTTATACAAATGGGTGTGGTGTTTATTCTGAGAAGATAACGCCATTCTTTTAAGAACGTGCTTTAGCAAGCTGATTGGACATCGATTTTTGCGCAATGGCTGCCAAACATAGCGCAGTAACTTTACCGCCGGAAAAACGTCATGAATTCAATTTAAATTTCGCCTCGATTTAGAATGGCAACACGTAATATGTAATCAATATTTGATTTGTAGCATAATTTAATTTCTTGTTGCTGCTGACCGTCTGGGTGACGTCTGCAACGTAGTGATTATCATTAGTTAATTTAGAATTTGTAAGGTATATGTGGCAACAGAGATCCTGAATCTAAAGCTTAACTACGTTTTTGATACTTAATTACCTCTATTAGTTTTAATTAACGAATCTATATATAAATCATTTTTGCAATTTATCGCTAAAATATGCAATTATAACACCAGTACATATTTCCACAGTACGTTTTTCATGCTAAATATGCAGGCTGTTATTTAGAATACAGAAACGAAGGCTGCTGTTTCCTGTATATTAAAATTTAATTTTAAATAATTTTGTTACAAATTTATGCCAAATCGATGTCGACCACAATATAAAAATAAGTAAAAACAAACAAATAAACAATATGTTAATTTTTAAACTCTGAACTTCAAAAACCTCTGGAATTAAAAAAAGACGCCTGTTTTTAAAACCTGTTGCCCCAAACACATTATATAAACCTTGAATTTTTTTAAAAAAATGAAAGATTTTAAGACTTAAACGAGAAAAATAAGAGAGGGGAGAAGACGTTGTAAAAAGCAGGGCTTCGAACCATAATTTTTCCCCGTTCTGGTTTTCGTTAAGGTTCACCTAATATACATATATCGGTTTAGCTCCGGTTTTCTTTGGCGACAAAAATAACGGTTTTCGGTTCAGTCCCGAATGATTAATTTCATTTTATGTATAGTCTTATTTGCACTAAAAATATAATTCTATCAAACAAAAAATGTAATTCTATCACAATGTATAGAAGATTTTATTCTTTTTTAAATTGATAGATTATGTGAACCGATGCAAGTAACCAGAATGTACGGTACGAGTAGAGAACGGCGAGCATTGGCATTGTTATCCATTATCAAAATCGAATTTGACAAGTTCAAGATTATGTCCGTTATGTGTACCTTCGTCACTTGATGCTTGACGCTCACATCGTGTGTTGCAATAATTATATAAAAAAGTATGTTTAGTCATTTACTTAACATATAAAAATTGTTGAACCAAAAGAAATCGATATTTTTTTCGGTTCAGTTCCGGTTCGAAGCCCTGGTAAAAAGAACACATTCAAATTGCACAATACATCGCTTTTGAAAAGAGTATCCTGCATAATATCACCAAGTATGACGTTTTAATTCAAACAAAAATTCAAGTAAAGTGTTAAAATATGTTATTTCAACTTACCACTGTACAGTAATTATTGCCGAAGTACCAAAATCTAATGAAAAAACACAGCTTAGATTTCACTGCTGGGTTTGCATTTATAAAATGCATAAGAATGCAAATACGTTAAATATTTAAATCAATTTTGCTAAACTGTTTGCTTTTTCATATGCAAATTACTTAACTATTTATCTCCACTAACGCATTTCCATTTAAAATTTTACCCCGCATTAAATTATAAAAGTTCAACTACCGTCTAGACTTTGCACTAGATCGAAAAGATTTTTCGAATTCCATCCAGACACAAACATAGACGTTTCTAGCATAGCTGAATCGTGAAAAATTTGATACTGATGTAAAACTTCACAAGACTCAGATATGTTTACTTATACCCAAGTATTATCAAAACTCGTACGATACATATTTTTTCTACAGTAGTCATCAAATTTCGTTACTATGAGCGGCAATGCAATTCCAATTTTAAGCTGTTCGGAATAGAAGTCATCTTCAATTCGATAACTGTGATCAATACATCTCGAAATTTAAAACAAAGAGATACGTAAGAGAAGTTCTACGCTATTTTCCCCTTAGTATCAAATTAAAAATAAATAAAACACAGCTGAAGTGGTCCAGTGGATGAGAGTATTACATTTTATTTGAAAAATCATTTTACGTATGAACGTAAAATGGTCACTTAAAATTATTTACTTAGTTTTCGAGGTAAATGAGAAAATGCAATAACAAGGCTCGATGAGACATACAAGCAGAGTTTTCCCCAAGTGTATCAAATGGACACAAGTTGAGGATTTGTTACTTTACACTGAATTTTAAAATCAACAAAATAGACTGCGTGGATGTCAGAGATGATCATCATCTATGAGAGCACAGAAGAGGTTTCAAAATTTAATATTGCCACAAAGCGGTTGAATTTTCGGAAAAAGTGGAAAAAAAAGACTTAATTTTGGTTAGATGGTTTAGACCAGCGCTAGCCAAACTTTTTGATCTCACGGACCAGTAAATTTATAATTTAAATCCCGCGGACCACTAATAGATTTTTTAAGTGTTAAATTTATTTATAAAAAAAATTGTGACCAAAGAACACATAAAATGTACCTAGTTTATAAAATAAAACTATTAATTGGTACCAAATTATGAAAGCTTTATTAATAAACCACAATAAAATAAACAAAAACTGTAAAAATAAAATGAAAAAATGGTTTAAGTATATTAGACTTTTAGCATAAAACATTCCTAGTGTGATGGATGTTCCTGCTTACTTGAAATAAGATTACGGATATTTGGATCCAATGTTGTTACTGCAAGATGGAGAACTGCATTTATTTCAAGCTGAGATTGGTAACGTGTCTCGATGGCTGTGACAAATGAAAAGGCATTTTCACATAAATATGCTGTGGAGAATTGAATCAGAATTTTCTTCGCCTCTTCACTAAGAAAAGGTTTTTCACTTTTTACGTAAACTGAGATCTTGATACGGATGAATATTTAAATTTGAGAGTTTCGTCGGACGATAGGTCGATGAGGCTTTTTTTTTAGATGCATAATTATTATCCTGAATTTTCGCGGCGAATGGATCTGTTATCCCCAAACTACCATGTCTCGGATCTTCATTCTTTGGGTAATAATGAACAAAAGATTCTCTAAGTGATTCCAAGAGCTTTTTAACTAGGGTTACTACTTGATGCAACTTAAAACATAACAATTTAGCGTGATGGGTAAGTATATTTCACATTTTTTGGGGGACCAGGGAAATTTTCTCGCGTACCACTAGTAGTCCGTGAACTACCACTTTGGCGACCTCTGTTTTAGACTCCAACATAAAAGTATTTTTCTACAACCAACCTATAACCAAAAGCGATGATTTCTGTTTGATGAGCACTGGGTAGAACAATGTACATAGCAACATTTCAACACCCCAACTCTCATAATCCAAGCTTTTTTCCGTCTTCCGCTCTTATCGTGACCTGCAATATTGACAGTAGGTTTCGTTAAAAAATTTAATTCAAAAGAAATTGTTAAATATACATGTGTTTTTCTTTTAACTATTCAATGGTGTCCTCTCGTTGCAATAAATGTTAAAAAGTACAAAAATGCGTGTTTTTCTTTAATAATAACTATCTTGACTTCAAATACTTAAATATCACATATACGCTTAACGTAATAATTTTTCCTTTCATCTATTTACCAGAGAACAACTTTTCGCATAGGTAGGTTAATTCTGGAAAGCCCTATTGTACACGTTCTTCACCGCTGGCCCAGCCTCGCAAATAAAAGAGCTTTTGGAATACCTGCTACAATTTCACCAGTATTGCAACCAGGTGAAATTAACCATTTCGTCAACTTCACATTCTTAAAAAAAATAATAATACAATTTACACAATCTGTAGTTTGATTAGTCTATATAGGAACTTAAAACAATACGTACAAACGGTAAATATTAAAGTGACTAGTTTTTTTTTTTACAATGAAAAGGAGGACGAAAAATTTAAGAAAATGTTACAACGTAAATATACAAAACATTTTATTAATTCAAACAAAAATACGCTAATTATACTTACATCCCTTTTAATTATTTACTAGAGCAAGTATTTTCTCATTGAATGAATTTTATTTGTCAATATATTATTTTCTAATATATCGGAAATTTCGGAGGAAAAAATTATCCTTCATCTTATCTTTACTGTAAGTACTGCAGCTAAAATATCAACATTCAGTCTAGATTTCTCTCTTGTCCCAAATTACCAATTGAAAAGACTCTTTCAACTGGTGCATTAGTTCTACGGTAGCACAATGTAAATTCAAAAAAAGAATAACTAAATTTTCATATGGAATGTGTTCATTTTTTAAATGGTTAAGTATTTCCGCCCATCGTTTATCAATTTCAGCATGTTGATTTTCCAATTGTTTCAATTTATTATAATTTAAATATACATTCAGTCTCCCAATTTCTTCACATAGACCATTGTCAACGATTTTAATATCAGGCATTTCTTTTGATAAAAAAAATCAACACAGATTTCTATAACTGCCCAATTTACTTGTGATGAAGTAAAAAAACAAACAATGAAAACTGTTATTTCCTGTGATATTTGTTTCAGATTATTCTTCGACATATTGGAAACATGTTAGGTTCATCTCTGAATACAAAGATTAACAGATCAATTTTAAAATATTGAAAAGGAGGACAAGTAAGAGGGCACTTTTCGATGAAGGACAGGACCTATAAAGGAGGACGGTTGGTCACCTTATAAATATAGTCTGGGAATGGAAGCGGTACAAAATGCCGACAAAAACTATAATTAACTTATTACCAATGCAGTCGTAGTTACTCTAAATTACCAGTTCAGATTAACAAAGGAGGAGAAACAGTACACTTTTCAAGAGTATACTAAATTACATTAGACCCATGATCGCTGTTCAACAACATTGCATCCGGAATCTTCATATTGACTCGTTATTTCGTCTCCCAACTCGCGATTCGCTTGCGGCCTTTTCCGGGAGAAATCTAAATTGAATTTCACATATTTCGTGCAATGATCATGATAGATGACATACACGGATACTCGTTTATCTTTGAGAAGAACCGATTGCTTGCGAGCTACAACACATCAATTCTCGAAACTTGTTCGCCCGGAAGGTTTGTTCCAGATACTTCAGACACGATTTTATCAATTTCTGTGTATAACGTAATTCATTCTTGCATAAGTGCACTTTTCCGCCATTTATTTTGGCTTATCCAATTTAACAAACAAAGATATTAGAGAAGCAATCATTTACATATCTGGAAACTGAAGTATTATATAAATAAATCAAAGGATCATATATCAGTTTCTTGTATAAACAAGACAACTGTGGAGAACGAATGCGTGAGTATGAAAAGGGGAGGTCAATTAACGGCACCCAATCAGCTATTCTAGTTGGTTTTCTTTAGGCCAAACTGGTCAAAAAGTGAATTGTTCTTTATGCAATAAAAATAAACATTTATTTAAACACAACAGGATAATTTAATTAAGTTTTTCATATTCACAACCAATTTCATTCTTTTTTATTATTATAAAACAAATAAAAATTAATTATTTCAAAAGCATGAGGGGGAGGGGGAATATTTGCAAGAATAGAAACTTGAATCTAGGAGATATTGATGATTTACTTAACACAGAACTAGTCTCCAAGAAAAGATCCAGAAGGATTGAAAGAACAACATTCGTCGTTATTTAGAAACGGCTTCTATTCACGACTTTAATCTCCAACGGTATATTTTATATGACGTTATATGATTATAAAACCTCTCTTTCTGTGAAGGAACTGAGATTTACGTTAATGAAGGTTACGATTTTAAGTCAAGAGAGGAGGACGGGGATTATTGTGTCAAACAGAACCTATGAAGATACAGAAGTTAATATAGGAAATTGCCGTGGTTCAAGTTGAAAGGATCTGACAAGCCATTCTAAGACTAGCAGTATTGTTGAGGATTTTCCGTTGGTCACTATATATTTATATAGATACTAGATAAATAGATTATTTAAGCTGACACACTCCCATAGTTTGGATCGAACTGAGATGGTGATTAGAAAGCCATAATAAAATGCATATTTAAAGAAAATGTTTTATACTTCGGTGAACTCTCACACATCAATGGACGAGAGTTCAAGACTATCTCGCTAGAAAAATTTGTAAAAGTTCAACCTACCTGCAGATTAAAAATTAATTTTTGACTACGTTACAGTGGAGTATGGTAAAATACGGTAAAAACTTATTCTTTCATTCCTTACACCAAAAGTTGTTTTTCTATATATAACCTAGTTATCACATTAACCTTATATCATCTTTGCTGCACCTGGTACAAATTGGTCCCTTATGACGGCACGATTTTGTATAATACTTATCTTGGAACGCATGCGTGTGACGAAGGGGGGTAACCAAACGATACTCGTGAAGAGCTGGTCCCTATACGTTTTTTTTCTTGGACTGAAAGCATCTAATCAGCCTGTAGGCGGTTCATCATGGGCATTATCTCGCTCATCCTCGAATGGCTGTACTCAATTAAGCACTTTGCTGTCGACCGTTGCATCAGGATCGTATACTTCACATACCTGACGATGAACGTTGTCGTTTAAAACTTCTTTGCCACAACCACTTCAAATTTCGTTCGACTTTGCGCAAGATATGCCGTGAGCTTTTGCGTACGTACAGCCAATTAAGCCAAACTTTAGAAGTATCCTCTCCAACGCCTGGGGCGTATTTGAGCTTTCTATGAAAATACCATACATGTTATGAAAAAGTCCAGACTCCATAGTATAAAGTCACATTAACATTCATTTATAATGAATTGCAATTTTCACATAACCTCGAAAATTAATAAACTCAATTTAAGGAAAAATACATTTTTGAAGACGGTATCGGATCCCCTGAAGCAACCAACTACAAAAATGAAACGACCCCCCTCACTAAAACGAAACACCCTGAAAAAGAAAACAAGTATCATTTTAATGACACACCAAGGCTGCACTTAATTTTTATTCATTCCCAAACAATGCCAGGCCCCTTAAAGTAGTACGACGCTACATACGCCTTGAAAAATGTGAACGAGCCAATATCTATCAAGATATTAAGAGATTTTATTGCCACACATCAAGAGTAGGAAGGGCACTAAATTTTGGTGAAAGCCACCGTTTCACGGGGCTCCGAGTATGACAATTTAATTCCTTTTTTTGGCTGGGAGCATGTAAAGAATGTTTTATAGAGCCAATCTCTTTAACAGTTTGCGGGCAAGGACAGGAAATTGTGCTATACTTTTGATGAAGACGATGCCCTTCCGGTATAAAGGGGGGAGGGGGAGAGAAAATTGATTTTGAAGTGCTCGTAAATGTCTTTATTTGTGGAAGGATGATAATAAATGACAAAAAAGAAAGAAACGCGGGATCGATCTCGTTTTATTAAGAATAAGCTCGTATGTGGTCGCCAGTACGGTTAATTTCATCAATAAAAGCTTAACTGCCGAAAAGGTAATACTCTAAACGTAAAGACGGCTATATATACATAGACACATATTTCAATTACACGTCTGCCAATAAAAGGTAAGAATAAGATGCTTTTAAGAAATGAAGTACAAATCTTCATTTTTATCAGATACAGATTCAGAGGAAAACGACTGATACACAGAATAAAAATCGTCCAAATGTAAAAGTATCAACCAAATGTAAAAGTATCAACCAAGACTATCTTGCCGCCCCTCTCTTTTAGTAAAGAGGAATATTCATGCCTTTTTTTCCTCTTAATTCCAGCCTAAAGGATTCGAAAATATTTTCTGGGGGGACAAATATATAAAGTAAGAATTCATTGAATAGTATTCGAAAAATATTGATAACTTTTAGCTTTTTCTATTCTTTATCTCATTTTCCCTGATCTATGATCACTACATTTTTAAAAAGCAAAGTATTTCGTTGCGACAAACCTCCGTAATATTTTTTCCCACCATGTGTTGGAACTTTGCAACCTTTTTAAAAAACGCGAACGTGGCAGTTTTTATACGTTTTTTTTTTCCTACTCACATTGTAACTATGTCTGGGTCAAAACTTTAACAGTTTTTCTCTCACATTAAAACGCTCAATTGAGTCGAAATTTTCTATACACGATTGTTTTGGATGACAATACGATAATTTAATTACGATAGTTAATAAAAATTAATTTATTAAAACTAATTATTTAAAGAACTGAATTTTACTCATTATTCCAATTGCTTACAACGTGAAACAGTAGGAACACTGAAACCAGCAAATTCAACTATCCCCTTGTCAAATTAAATTATTAAAACTAATTATTGAATGAATTCAATTTGACTCAATGATTTTTTTTTCGTTCTTAAAATTTAAAGTATACAAAAATTATGCTATACAAAGTGTGAAATTTGAAAGAAAAACCCAAGTTTAAAAAACTAGTTTTTTTTTCCGGTGTTATTTAGGACAGAGCCTCCTCCCCAAACCTTTTTATCGCCGCGGACCGGTAGCATGTTTGACAATTTTACCGTGGCCCACTGAGGATGAAAGGGAGGGGGATTGTTTATATTTTAATTATTTTGATATAATTATTTTAATTGTATTTAAATGCGCCTTCAGAATAAAATACAGTCACGCCAAAAATAAATATAAAGTACTTTCCATAACAAGTCATACAAACCCGAGAGAAATACACCATAAATAAAATGGAAATAATTGGATATGTCTTGAACATCGGCCCGGTACCATTTATCCACGGACCAGTATCAGTCTGCGGCGTAGGGGTTGGGGACCACTGATTTAGAAGATAAAATAGTGGTTAACAGTATACTTCCAGTTAGGCGGGTAAACTAAAAAATAATTAACACGCGATGTCTTGGAGGGCTCAAAATCATTATAAACTATATAAATAAAATCCCCACAGAGAAAACTTAAATGGCGAATTATTACATATATAGGCATGCATCGTTGTGAGCGAATGGTTACTTTTTCGGGGGGTTCTACATTACTAAATAATACTTTTTTTTTTCAAATGGGGCTACGGATTGGTATTTTTGCCATTGTAGGCCTAGTAGATTCCTAAGCAGCTGGTATCACTTCTTCCAACAACATATTTCTACAGATGAAGAAAAGAACACAATATTTTGATAATATTTCCATTGACTGAGAAGCAGTTTCACACCTATTAATATTTTTGGATTACACGAAACATTCTATCATAACCATTCCGTCGAAAATATCAAAATAACCACTCGAAAGAACTATTTGTATGGTAAGTTCGATACACAAATACGAATCAATGAAACTGAAATATATATATATATATAAATAAAAGTGCAATCTCGACACCACCCTCTACAGGAAAGCGGATATCTCGCGAAGACGTCCAATTTCACTGAGAGGAAAAAGCAGCTCCAATAAAATGGGAATTCAATTTGTATTCACGAATAAGATGATCCCACTCCCTTTTACCTTTCGACGCGGGTGAGAATTGCGAGGGGTTTGTATTCTGCAAAAAATGTGGGAGGCACTAAAAAAAAAAGTTCCAGCAAAGTTTCCAACCACACGCTATTTCACGAACACGATTCGAAGACACAGGCGTTGAAGTCTTCTCCCATCGACATTTTCCAGATTGAAAAACTTTTTCCCCTCGTCTTTTTTTTTGTGTGTGTGTCACTTTTTTGCTCCTGCTTTTTCGTTATTCTCCGATTTGATGCACTGACAGGCTACGTCAAAAGTGGTCTAAGCAATTTCGCAATAGTCGATTTATGATACCTAGTTAGGAAGAATTCTTCATTTTGCAGGAGAACCCATCCGAAATCGATGGAATTAAGACAGAGAGGTAATATATCTCTCGATACAGAATCCGAGATTGAACTGATAAATGCTGTCTGCAATAAATTGAGGAGGGGGAGGGCAAATACCTACAATGTTATGTTCTTTTTCTGCTATTTGTATCTCAATACATCATTTAAATTTTTATATTGTTCTTCACTCAAGAGTTATGAAATTACAATGGATTCCAAAAAATCTACAAATTATTTCTATAAAATACTCAGGAATTACATCCTTGATCAAATAAATTGTATTGTTTCGTTCTGAAATTTGATTTGTGTGAACCCAGTAAGATTTAACAACATCTCAACTTTAGTGACATCAGCTTTGCACTCTACTATAATATCGCCAAACACGTGACCACGGTAGCCAGGTGGTCATAGTCACAGACTCGTGGCCGATGTGTCATGATTTCGAGCCTTAGTGCCACTGAAGACCTTCCGTGTAGAGGAGCAAATACACGACAAATCTGTCAAGGTTCAAAGTCCTACCACGGGCATGGTGTGGAAGTTTGGAAAGGAGAATGCCAGCTGAAGAGTCGTTCTGGTCACTTGACAGAGGTTCAAAATGATGAGGTCCCACGCCAATAGCCCTCGTGTTGCTTTATAATGTGGCATTTTAATAATGACTAGCTCACATCGCCCGCCACAAGCTCGCGTTTCTGACCACTGGCTACCGAAGTCATCGTTTAATACATGAACACATTTTAATTTACAAAGACCAAAAATTTATAATTTCCCATCAATAAAACGTTTAATACAGAAAACCACATGTGTAACATGTCGCTAAGACCCTCTTTCGTACAAAATATGTACAAACAATGCAAAGTGAAAATGAAATGAATAGCCCCAAGCAATAATAATGCAATTTTTAATTTAAAAAAAATAACTTTGTAATCTGCAAAAAATTTAACACGATACTGCTGCATTAAAGCTTATCGATATTAATAATCTCCAGATATGACTATAAGAGCACTTTTTGTTTTTTATTTACTTAAACACGCTTCTTCAGTTACTTCCTGAAATCTTCGCGTCAACTCAGCAACGATATTAACGAAATATCAATTTTGTTTACGGCTGGCGATTCTGTTAAAAAAAAAAAAAAAACTGAATATAAATGAAACTTCACGATTATTCAAATTGTTAACTTATCAAAGGAATGATCTCTCGTAAAGGTTTTAATATTAGAGTTTACTAGCCCAAACTGTAGTTGTGTTCTAAAGAGAGAGTATTTTGAACTGATTCAATCTACTCAATATACTTTTTTTAAACTTTATATTGAATAAGGCGCACTTTACAATACATAAATCATTTATTTTTTAGTATTTCAAAATAAACAAAATAGGAAAATTTTAACTAAATAAACAAATATATAAAACCGGACATCATTAAACTTTACATCAACGCTTTCCTTACAAAATTTACATAACTGAGTTTAATTCGAGCATGCATGGGAAGTGTCAAAATGTTAATTACTGCAACCCCAGGCGCGAAGCGAGAGAAACCCCGAGATTTGCAGACATGCATCAGAGGCGGGAATAGAAAATTATTCATGGGTAGAAACATGTCTAGCTCACATTACTACAGTTAATGAAAGCTCTGTTCATCGAATCAGTTTGTTCTTTAGATGGTAATATTTAGTAACAGTTGAGAGTTCGTCCTTTTCTAGAATAAACCCAAATGAGATAGGGCGAATTATTTCTTAAAATCCCTTATATTCTTTAAACTTATTTTTCGTACTTTATTTTTAGCCTAAAGCACATTCATCAACTTTTTTAACATTATTTTTAAGAACTGATTGCTAATTGAAGCTCAGTGGCTGGGTGGTAGTGTATCGCGCTTCCAAGTCACAGGTCTGGGGTTCAAATCCCAGGCTGGGCAATGTCGACTCAGCCTTTCATCCTTTCAGTGGGTTGATAAATGATATCCAAGCTTACTTGGGAACTTGACACTGGGGGTTTCGCATCCGACTGACCAATTGACCGAAACTCTGCACATGCACCCTAGTGCCTAAGGCCGCGTATACGGAGATAAGTACAGCAGGCCTTGGCCTTCATGGGCTGCTGCACCCCTGAGATCAGTTCAGATTGCTAGTTAATGTTGCATTTCGAAGAAACGCCCAACGGGACTGAGTTGCTCCCAACCGATTTCCAGGAATTAGGTCCCCGCAACCAGACTCGTAATTCTGAACCAATGACGAATGATGAGGAAGATTCCCGAGTTGCACCAGACTCTCTTAACTTTTGCACTACGCCAACGTGCAGACTTAGAGCTTCCACAGTCCTTTTAAATGACGAGTATTATTTTGAGGAAGGAAGAAAAGAAGGGATGAAAGCCCTAACATACAGAAGAGAAACAAGGGATAATATTTTTCATTGATCATACACCACTCTATATTTGAGTGGTCACGTTTGAATATTTGAAGGGGAGTGGTATGAACCTATTTTCTGAAGAAAGGCGGTACACAGCAGCTTCAATACCTGAAATCAGATAGTATCAAAAGGGGGAAAAGAAACCACATAAAAAAGAAACAATCGCTAAAAGAGAACGATTTTCTCGCTATAGATCCTCAAAATTCCCAAAGAATAAAAGTTTAGTAATGATAGCGGAATGAACCTCCAGAATCCTCCCCCGAGGCAAACCGGAAGTGATCCCCTAAAAATTCGAAAACAGACCAAGGGAAAACAATAATCAAAAATACGTTTGTGTAGCAGTTAATCCAGACAGCGTTGAGATTTATGGTACCGAGGATAAAACTTATATTATTGGTTATCATTAATAAACTAAAATTCTCCAGCACATAAAAAGATTCATGCACATCTTCCAGAGGATTAATATACAAAACAGCTCGATTCTTGAGAAAACTGTTACAAAAAATTAAATTTCTGACAAAGAAATCTGTTTGAATGAATAACATATATTAAACACACCCATTCATAAATTTTCTTCATACTATCTCCCTCTTTCCATCATTTTAATAAATAAATAGTTCCACAGAATTAAATGCTTGCAAAAAACCAGTATTGTCAAACAAATAACCACTTTTATTTTGACTCGTGTATTATCCATTATGTTACACAAAGGAGAAATTCAACATTCAAGTTTTGGATAAACAAAAGACAAATATATAGAAAAAAATTATAGCTTAAAAAAATTCACACAATGCTTTTATAACATCTTAGCAGATGACACCACAATCGAAAATGAAGCAGAATTTTTTTTAAAAAAACAGGCATTTCCTTTGATTAGTATGTTATTCATTATGAAAAAGAAGAAATTCAAAATTTAACTTTTGGATAAACTATACATAAACATATGGAAAGATTATCAGATTTAAAAAAAAATTCACACTATGCTTTTATTACATCTTACCAGATGGCGCCACAATCGAAACAGAAATAGAATTTAAAAAAAACGAGCGATGACATTTCTTTTTCAGAAAACGAGCCAAACACAATATTTAGCGGGAAGAAAAAAAAGTAACACGCCACAATTTCAAACGAATCATCCTGACATTTCTTTTTAATGGAAAATAACTCCATCTTGAATCATAATTACATCCTTCTCCGAAGGGGGGTTACAGTGTTCCTTTCAAATCCAACCTGCTCCAGGAAAACACAGAACCCTATTCATCCGACGGAAGAAAGTACCTAGACGCAAACGGCGCATTCATTAAGTAAAAAGAACACCGACACCTTTTTTTCTCCTCACTTCACTCCACTTCCCCAAACTCCATTCACTCAAAAAAAAAAAAAAAAACTCGAAAGGAAGTGTCAGTGATACCTACGCAAAGAAATAAAGTACGAAATTAACACAAACCGAAACGAACAACTGCAGTAGGGGTTGAGAGGAAGAGAGTGCACAGGGGGGTCTTACTTTTTTAATGAGATGCTGATATTTAAAAACCCATGAATCAGTGCTTGGCGCAAGAACCCTTTTCAGGATGCGATTACATAATGGATGTGAAGTCATACAGATCGCGGGGGGAGGGCAACATTTAATCCTGTCTTGTCTTGTATCAAAAAGTTGTTTAAAGAAAGATACAAATGGAAAATTGTAATTATAAACTTCCCCCTTTTTTATAACGCATGTGTTAAATTTTGATACTTGTGTACAGATGCGAAAATGAGTCATTTGCGTTGCGCGAATGAGTCCATCATTCATGAGTTGATTGCATGAATGATCCCATTGTGATAAAATTAGATAATGCGTAAATATAGTAGTGAATTAATTATACGACAGCATGAACAACAATCTGGTTGTACCGAAATAAATTTTTGGGAAAGAAAATTTGCGATTGTCCTATAAATTTAGAATTTATCAGCCAACTACCATAAATATTTCAAAAAAAGTGATACATGATTTCATATAAGATATAACTAAATAAATCGAGAACTGAAATAAATATTTTCAATATACATCAAAACGTCTAAGACTGTTGTGACGGGCTCACGCGTCTTTTCTTTAACATGTCCTTTGGGTTCTTTGGGCCAGAATTAATGACAACTCTTTTCCAACCAAATCCAAGAAGTGAAGTGTGAATGAAAGATGCAAATGAACAAGCTTTTAAATATCGGAACTTAGAGTAAACGAAATGGCAATGTATGGCAATTTGTGACAGTGGAGGTAATAGATGTCCAATAGAGGAATCGTGGTTCAAGTCTGAATGAGACTTACGTGACTGTGATTAGAAGTTATAAGTGATCGAATATATTTAATTCAAGTTGCACACCAGTGCATACAAGTCAAGACAAGATTGAGTATAAGTCAAGACAAGATTGAGTATAAGTCAATACCGATTGATTCTACAAGCTGTAATAAGGTAGGATTGACTATTTAATATTAGAATCGGTGATTAGGCGGTTCAGTTATTGATAGTGGTCCGAATTAGATTAAGTCTTATTAAGTAAATATATATATTGTATGTAGCGTATTTTGCCATCGTAGATTCTCTCTCTCTCTCACATTAATTATTATAATTTAATTCGTTAAAGGTTTAAGTTTAATGTCTTAATAAAATCATATTAAGATAATGTTTGATTCTAGTTCTTTCGTTAATCCTACACTTCTAGCTCACGCTGATACTTCGAGAGATGTTCTCCCAAGGGGAGGAACATCACAATGTTAGCCAATATTTTTTTTAAAAAATTCATATTATATTATATACATTGCATAAAATACAATCAACAGGAAATACCAATATTTCAATTAATTTCCAGGTAATTCATTCAGCACTACTTTGGTGAGACAGTTGTGTGTATGATTTATCTTTAGTTTCTCATCTAATGATTATTTAAACTAAACTCAGTGGCGCAACAACTCATGAGGGCCAAGGCTTACTGTGCCCATCTAAGTATAAGTGCCCATTAGGCGCTGAGGTGCATGAGCAGATGTCCCGATCAGGTGGATAGACTGAAGCGAAACTCCCAGTGTTTAGTACCCCAAGCAAGCTTAGTATTCATTTATCGACCCGCTGAAAGCATGAAAGGCTCAGTCGACCCTGCCCAGCCAGAGAATAGAACCCCGGTCCTGTGGTGTGGATGCGCGATACTTTACCACTCGGCCTCACTAAAGATTATTAAAACAACTTAATATTCCGGATCAGAAGCAAAGAATTTTGGTAATTTTTTGTAAAGTTAAGGGTCGGCTTAAGGGGATCCGCTTATCACGGAAAAATCGTAGTTTATGTAAAATAAATTATTAATTTAATTATTATTAAAAATTTCAGTTAGCCGAGTGCAAGCAATTTTATTCTAAAAAAAAGGGGGGGGGGAGCATAAATCCTTTAAGTTAGTGTCAGAATCAGAGTTTTCGAACAATTTTTTTTAAAAAAATTTACATTCACTCATTGGGATGTTCGAATCCTTATATTTCATCATGAGACGAATTTTCCCTCCAGGGAATGAAACATACATAGACGATCACTTGTCGTATACGAATGTCTTCCTGCTCAATTTCCGAACAACATAAGAAAAAAAATATCGCAGAATGTTAAACTGGAACATACAATGTACAAGATAAGAAATGAATTGAAAAATTCGTTAGTTTCAGATAGGATATTAGAAATAAAACTATCGTCATTGAAGTCTTAGGTTACAAAAATTTGATTGGAAAATAGTCTATTCGTTTAGTAAAATTTTTGCCTTCATGGTGATATATTTGAAAATGACAGGAATATTTGAAATGACATTTTCAGTTCCTACTATTAGTTTACAATCTTGTTCAAATTTTTATCGTTAATAAAAGATATTTTTAAGAGCTCAAATGAGCTGAAATTTTACATACACCATTATTTTGGATGACTATACGGTAATTTAATTATAATTAACAAAACTTCACTGATTAAAACTAATTATTCAAAGAATTACAGATACAGCCACGTTGCCATCATTTTTGGCGACTTGGGTCAATACTTCACACAAAAGATTTTCTTCTCTCACATTTTAAAGCATTCAATTGAATTGAAATTTTATATAAACGATTGTTTTTGGATGACAATACTGATACTTTAATGATAATTAATAAAAATTAATTGCCACGTAATATTGTGATTCTGTCATATGTATATACATATTTATATCAATTGTAATTATTTGATAAAAAGAAACTAAAATAAAATTTTTATTTGTTAACCTAATTAGGAATTGAATTAAATTTTTTGTTATATTACTTATTTTCAATTAGGCTTTTATACGGGCTTTGATTTTTGGATAAATTTTTGAAGAAAAAGCGCATTCTAGGCGTACGAGTATTACTCTTACACGTATTTGGCTTATATTCATAAATAAACCAAAAAAATTAAATTGATGAAAATATCCGTTTACGATCCTCCTTTGAGCTTTTTAATTTTCTTCGGAATACAAAATAAAGAGACAAAAAAAATGATACATATAACAGAAAACACGAGCTAAAAAATAACTAAAACCCCCTCCAATATATAATTACAATCATTACAAGATCTGACTGAAATCTCACTGTCAGATTGCAACTGCACCACCACACAAAACACAATCCCTCGTCCAAATAACAAAAGCACAACTTATTTATAAAACCATTCAATACCCCCTCTCTCTCAGAGAACTTTTTAATTATTGTTTTTCTCTCCAGATCTTTTCAGATCTCTCTCGCCTTCTACATAGGGGAGGGGGGTCACTTTTTCCAACCCTCCTAGGCGAAAAGCGCATCAAAAAAGCTGCAAATCAGACGTGTCGTTAATGAGATTCATGCTTATTGAAAAGTCAGATCATGTAGTAGCCAGAAAAAAAGAAAAGAAAAGAAAAGACACTATTTAATCATTCCATTTCACTCGCGCTTAGGCGTAGGCCCGGGTATTTAAAAGCAGAGACAGGGAGGGACAGCGTCCAAAATGGGGACCTCATTAAAGTCATAATTAGGTGTTTGGGGGGTTGGCACACAGTCAATGCTTGACAGCAGCAGCGGGTTTATCAAAGTGACTTCTTTCTAGATAATCTCCCTGCGAACATAGAAATGGGAACTCACTGGGTGGTACTGGTTTGAGGAGATGGGTGACGTCTTTTTGCAATATTTAGAAATCGAATCGACTTGTTTTTTAATTACTAATTTGGAACGATTCTTTTCAACCTTGCCATCGAACGAGATAGATGGGAAGACAGTGATCGGTTCAAAATAGTTTTTCTGTAGGGTGGTAATGAAAAAAGTAAAATCGATAACATCAGAGAATAATGACGAGTGGCTTAGGCCCCCTCCCCCTCCTCTCCTGAGCAATTCATTTAGAAGTCGATGGAATTGAAATGCTGTTATTAATATTTCCGAAGATAACAAGATAGATGGAACTGGAAATTATATTTTAGGTGTCAAAATGGCACATTTCATTCATGTAAAAAAAGAGAGAAAAAAAACACACTTTTAAATTAAAAGGAAGCATATATTAATTTTTGCATTGTTTTTTAAGCGATCTCTACTTTTAAAAGATTTTTCTGAAACAGGCGTCGGCGACTTTTGGGCACCAGGTAAAATTCTCAGTGACACCAGGGACGTCTTAAGACTCCTTTAGGCCCCCTTTGCAAAAGTAGGTCCTACCCGAGATCTTTAAAAGTATATAGCATGCGATGTCAAATACCCTTTCAAACGGTAATTTGAAACAAATAATTGACTGTGCACGGCTCACAATCTCAAAAACCTACAAAAACAATGGGCAATTTTGACTAAATGAGTTGAATGATTATTTATGGTATTGGACCTAGGGCTAGACAACGGTCATCACATAATAATACCGTTTAACCACTTTTGCCAGTTGAAATGTCCCGTTTTTCGGAGAATATTACGGGAATATATATTTGACCATTAAAATTATCCGGATCATGACTTTAATAAAACTTGAGTCCAGAACGAAACGAGGCCCTGGCCTATGCCGTAAGACGCCCCTGAGCGACACTCTACAAATTTGTCAATATTTGAGTGAATTGTGGTAGATAATTTTTGAAATGGAGCTGACTGGACTAATATCTTCAGAATTATTATCAACATTTACAGAATTATGAAAAGATCTGTAAAGTAAAACTATCGATAAATCGACAGTTATTTTAAATTGTTAGATGACATTGATGGAGATATTTAATAGTTTGAAGAAAATTGCATGAAACTCTGCTTTCCGCTTTTGCTTCTACATATCTATGCGAACCAATCTTTTCTCATACGAAATATATTTTGAGTCCGTAAAGAAGTTGTTTAACAACTGAACGTTCAGAATCGTGTGTTAAATTAAAAATTACATCCCTGATATGGCGATATGAAGTACAGAAGTGCAGGGACGAAGTTCCCATTATAAAATATTTATTTTTAATTTAACTATATTGACAGAAAACATTGATTTTATGTTGTTTATTTCTTATTTTAATAAATATGCATAAAAATACACGTACATAATATGAGAAATTTTTATTTTGTATTTATATTGAAGGAATAGTTATATTTTATCGTTTATTTTTGTTGATGTATATTTTTGAATGATGCGAAATTAATATACAATAAAGCTCTAAATCTGCATGCATTGCCACGGGAATCGAATTAATATTTCCTACTGTGCGGGATCCTAAATCACACATATTGGTGGTTTGGTGTGGCATTCCAGAGCTACAAAGGTGCCGATTTATGTAGGACATAAATATATACCAATTTACAGTTTATAAGACACATTTTAAACAATTCTATTTGCGGAAATTTGGGGGGTATTATTTATCAAGCATGTGAATCGAAAAGTAAAGAAAGAGAGATAGAGGGATATGTGCAATACAAAATCGAATTTTATTCCATATTTTTTGTTGTTACATGAATTACCTTAACAAAACTACATGCAGGACACGTTTTAATCAGGTCTGTTTTGGACATACGGTTTGCACAGTTTAGTTATATTTTTTTTAAAGTATAAAAATATTTGGGAAAATACATTGATAATTTATTTACTTATTTTAAGGGAGTCAACTTCACAAAAATTTTTGGAAAAAATGGAATTTTCATAATTTTTATTGAAAAATAATCAACGACTCTTTACTTTTAACGCACTTTCAATTGTTGTTCTAACTGAAGTTGCGAAGTATTTTAGCATTCCAAACTAAGTGGCTAGTATGCATTACTTAAAAGTGAAAGTAATTACTTAAAATCCCAATTTCTCAAAAGTATGAATTACAACATACACAAACACAAAAATCGGGAACTCTACCCCTTTTATGACTTTAAAACTTTGCACGCATATTCATACTGTGTAAATAAAGATTTCCATAAGAATTTTTTTTTCTCAATGAAATTATACAAAAAAAAAAAAAAAAAAAAAACCTATACGGATTAAAATTAACATGAATTTTCATCGTTTGGAAATTTTTCCTATGTTACTCCACATATGATTTTAAAAAAACAAACATATTCCAACTTTTTAAAAATTGCTCTCATTAAAATAATAATGCAATAAATGTATATAAAAATTAATAATTGTACCACCCCTTTACATCTTTTTATTAAAAAAAAAATATTCCTTAGACATCATGTTCATTCGAATCTACGCCGCACCCAAAATTCCCAATACATTTTAGTGAAAAAATATAAAAGAGTGCGCAATATTTGCAAAAATTAAAAAAAAATTAAAATGAGAACTAATAAGAAGCTAATAACTAATTTACTTTTTTTCTTACATTTTTTAAATACATTATACTGTAATAGTTCCAACAATCAGAGTATCAAGTTGACATCTAACGAATTTTTCCGTCTTCGATCCTAAGCCGCACCTGATTTTTAGTACCATTGATATTGGAGGGAAAAATTACGGCTTAAATCCGATTAAATACGTTATAGTACTTTTTTAACGTTATGGAGAAAGGGAAAATGCACTACACAGTGACCCTCTTAACAGCCTTATTATATTCCTAAAAATGTTCTTATGCGAAATAAAATATGTCAACGTATTCACCGACACATCACAAAATGCATCACAAAATGTACTATTTTCTACAGTACCTTTTACTGCATTTCTTTAATACTCATTACTTTGGACAATATTAGCAAACACCGATCACTGAACAGCCTTACATCCCCAATTCCATTTCACCAAGATTTGTCTCGCGATTTAAAAAAAAAACTCACTCATTTGTGGGGACATGCCTCCTAATAAAATTGTGGCGCAATTCTCCGATGCACAACCCTCAAAAGACTCCCTGCTGATTGCATCGTCGACCAAGAACAGTTTTGGAAAACTGCAAAGGTTCAAAACGCGCTGTGGTTCAATCCATGCACATAATGAACCTACCCTGCAGAAGAAATCAGAGGCACTTTCTCCCCAGATTCAAGAGTTTCAGAAAACGCTCCAAGCAATCACATCCTCTTCGAAAATCTCATCGGCCAATTAAGGTTCGATCGCGCTTATTCCGTTTCCAAGGAAATTTATTTTATTTCTTTCAACTGCCTTTATTCTTTCTCTAGGCACACCCCCATTGCCATCCTTCGCTTTCTAAGAGTTTGGAACTCAAACGAATATATTTCTAAGGAAAGGTTCATTGTACAGAAAAGTATGCAGAGCAATAAATAGTTAATGAGCTTAAGTCTTGCTAATTAGCTAAATTACAGTTAGTAAGATGTTCACTGGCTTCTGAATTTGATAAGTGATTAACGGCGCTGAAATTGTCATTAGTTTTACAGAGACTTGGATATTTATATTTTTACCCCGCTAGCGAATTTACGCTACATTATATTGACTAAACGACTATTTATTAATGCCGTATTTTGATGTAACACAAGCAGGGACGTCTTAAGATTTTTTGAGGCTCTCGGCTCCTATGCAAAAGTGGGCCCTACGTGTGATTTTTAAATATAGATAGCATGCATTATCAAATACTCGTGCAAACGGTCATTTGAAACAAATAATCTCACAAACCTATGTTTGACCGATAGCCGCATTCCGACTCAATGAGTTGAATGATTGTTTATGGTATGGCTTCCACATGAATCACATAATACAATCTTGCCAGTTGACATGCAGCCTGAAAGTCTGTTTTTCGGAGAATATGCACGAGAATAATATTAGACCGTTAAAATTATCCGGATCATGGTCTTATTCAGACTGAGTCGAGAGCGAAATGAGGCCCCCCACCGAGGGTGAGGTCCTGGGCCCAGTTGGTTAGTGCTTTAAGACGTTCCTGAACACAAGGGCTTTCAACGATGGACCTCGGTTAATTGATGAGAAGGCACCTGAACTGCCCCTCCTTACCACTACCCCACGCCAGCGTGAGAACGGCGCCTGCATTGCCCTCTATATAATGGGTCTTCAATGACACTCCGGTCACCAGTTTGTGACCATAGCCACTAGACTACTGGCAGTGGGCGGGAGGAGTGGTACAAGTTTTAAACATTTCAAACAAATTAAAACACAAGAGAAAAAGGGGGATCCTCCAAGTATAAATAAAACAGCTGAATTATTTTGACTTTTTAAATAATGAAAATGAATTTTATATTTAAAAGATCTTACCTTGCCAGCCAACGAATTCACCACCATCACCTGAAACAAATAAAAGCCGCATTATTAATCTAAAATACAAAACCAATCAAGAACTGTGCTTCACGAATTCAATTTCATAAGCATTGTATACGTTAGGGTGGATTACATTTATAAGAAAAATATTATTCGGAGCCTACCTATGCGGAAAAGGTGTTCTATGGTATAGAGATTAGGGAAAAATAATTTCACAATTGTCGCAAAGGAGTTGAAATCTCGAAAAGATGGAAAAAAGACTTAATTTTTTAGATGATTCTTAACTCAAAATGAAGTTATTTTCCTACAACATAAATAATCAAAAGTGATGATTATTGATAAGTGAGTATGTGTAGTGCATAGTACACTAAGTGCATTGCAAACATTTCATTGCCCTAGCTCTCTTTTCCCACACCGTCGAATCAGTTCCATCCAAACTTTTCTCCGTCTTCCCTTTTATCGACCACCGTCACTTCAACAGTAGGTTTAAAAAAAAGCACTGTTAAATGTATCTGGTGTGTTTCTCTCTTGTAACTATTTAGTAGGGGGGTGTACTCTCATCGCAATAAATATTAAAAAATACTAAATTACCCGTTTTTCTTAAACAAAAACTACTTTGACATTTTACCATTAAAACCTCTCAAAAACGTGAACTGTATTTCTTTATGGTAATTCCTTCCTTCCTCAGTGGCACGACAGCCCAGGGTGGGCTTTGGCCTTCTCAAGAAGCATTTTCCAGCTAGCGTTCTCCAATTCCTAGTTCTCAAAACTAGGAGATCTTTTTCTAGGCCACCAATTCATCTGAGATTTGGCCTGCCCCTTCTTCGTGCGCCAATTGGTTGACTTTTTTAGTGGTGCGGACTTTGTTCATTCTGATAACGTGACCTGCCCATTTAATTCGTTGTATTTTGATGAAGTTAACAGTATCAGATTCTTTATATGATTGATAGAGCTCTAAATTTGATCTTTTTCGCCATGTTCCCTTTTCCTGAATCCCTCCCAAAATGAATCTTAAAATCTTCCTTTCGTAGATACTTATAATGCTCTCATCTGTTCGAGACATGGACCAAGTTACACAAGCATAAGTTAATACTGATCTTAAACTTTATGGTAATACTTAACATAAAAAAATTAGCTTTTTCATTTTATTTTTCCCGTTATCTATATATCAAAGAACATCTTTTTCGCATGAGTAGGTTTGGAAATTCTGGAGAAAAAAAATTATCCATTCTATATAATATTTACAATAAAATTCAACAATTGTATAAATGTGGTTTATAACACTTCAAATGTTTTCTCCCAACTGACGACATTCTCTCCCCCCAAAAGAAAACTTCTTAAAAAAATTTCAAGTAAAATAATTTTGCATCTACATCCATATATATTTTAATGGATTTTTGTTTAATCTGAAGCGAAAACATTTCCCTTTGTGATTACGCATTATATTCCCCCAATCTCGTAATTTTCTTTCAGGATATTCATTGTATTATTTCCCTAACCTTCTACCTCAGAAAGCATCCGTCATGTACACAAACAAGATCCTTTGTTCCCGAGCACGGAAAATCTATTTCGCGTATTAATTTTCTTTCGGTCGAAAAAAAAAAAAGAATCCAAGTTCCTTTCTGCTCCACTCCTTCCTCATAAAAAAAAAAAAGTTAAAAGAAACATATGATAAAAATAACCACTTTCAAACACAATGCTGCAAGAAAGAGAAACGAACAAACAAACAAGAATACATTCCCCCGCATGTAAATAAAAATAAGCCCGGGTTTAAAAGGAAACAAAACAATCAGTTTTAATTTACTTGAAGATAACGGAAAAGAGAGGACTTTAATTTTGTGGAAACACTACAATGGGATAGGAGCTCGAAAAACAAATATTACCATAACAAAACCGTTCCGTGTGCACATAAATATAATCTTTATATGAGAAGGTTTGAAGATGTTTTCTGTTAGAATCTTTTCTGAAGAAAATGCGCCTATTTCACAATGGAGAGAAGAGGCTTAGCGATGCGCGTGGAATATTCGAAAAGATGAGTCTTTAAAAACCTATTTGCATAATTTAAGCCTTCACGAAGAAAGGGGAAAACATACAAAAGGGGGGAGGTTTAAATAAAAAAAAATTTTTTAATCAGAAATGTGTATATGAAAATAGAGAAGGATGGAGAGACATAAAGGGTTTTTGTATAAATGTAGTAGAAAGAGTACCGCATAAGCACAGGCAGAGTGAGTGAATTATATTAAGGCTGTTTTCGGTAAAAGTACGAGAGCTTGAACTAAACGCGGAGAATATTTTCAGACAGAAAAAAATGCCACAATTTCTATAGAAATTTACAATATTATAACTCATACCTTTGTTAACAATATAGTGTTTTTAAAAATGCCAAAATATTCCATGAATGCTTTCTTTTTTTGTTTTAATACGTGAAGGCATAGCTCATTTACCATTACGGTATTGGAGAAAAAACGCGAAACACATTGTATACCAGAAAAAATGAATAAACTCGGTTAAAAACGGGAAGTATGATAGTAAATTCTGCTCTCTAAAGGAAAGTGAAACCAGAACACCATATTAATGTTTAATTTCTTTTATATCTGAAAAAATGTTCCAAATTCTGTGGTCCTATTCTTTAACATTAACCGAAGACAGACTTAACCTGGCACAATAAACCAACACAAGGGCTATTGGTACGGACCTCGTAATTTTAAACAGTAGTCAAGTGAAGAGTTGACACCCCTTTTTCAAACTACTACACTATGCAAGCGGGAGGACTTTGAACTTCGACAGATTTAAAAGTGGCAATATGCTCAAACTCATGACAAGCCGGAGACACGAACTCGTGACCATAACCGCTAGACTACCGGACAAGCACAGGATTCTAATACAAGTTATCAATTGAAAAAATCTTTCAAAATGTAAAAGATTAGAGTTTCTCAATCAGGATGATGCAATCTTGATTTCCCCGCGCATACGGACCAATTAGATAAGCTTTTACCGAAAATCAAATGATTTTAAAAGCTTCCGGTTGACCATGACTATAAGTAGACGAGATCTCAGAAGCGAAAAAAGAACGCTTTTATCCTTTGTATAACTTACGCGCGTGTTTGGTGTTCGTGTCAACCTCTTGTGTTTGTGGCCGTAAATAAACGTGACTTTAAAATAGAAACTATTTTTCAGCAATCCATTTAACGACTGGAACAATGAAGGGGCACATAACAACGCAAGGGGCCGTGGGTTCAATGCCACCAAATATCCTCGGAGTATACACCACGGAGTACGTGCTCGTTAAATCTGTGGGTTCGAAAGTCTTCTGGCGGTCACAGCATAAACCGCGGGTGTAGGGGACTGGAGAATGTTTACCTCCCCTCCAGTTTCATGCCATCTATCGTGTAGACGTCCAATCTGTCTCAGGCTCTGGCAACTTTCATTCCTTCCCTAAACAACAACAATGAAATTAAATGATCCCATCCCCAAATGTCCTTTTACAAGTTGAAAATGCCTAAGTCAAACCAAATATATATGTAATAATTCCCAGTAATTTAATCTTTAATAGTTTTTGATTTGTCTATGGTCCAGTCCTTCAGGACAACCGTTTAATTATTTTAACTAGCTACACGCTTTGGAACTACATCCATCCACCCAAATCATGTGATTTCCAGCTGGGTATAAAATCGAGATATCTGGAAAATTCCGCCTCTTCTGTCTTGTCCTTCCACCATGTAGTATACTGCAGAGCGTAGTGTCGTAGTTTCTTTGTTATGTTGGAACGCTTTATGTTTAACATGCTTATGTGTGTTTCAAGATGTGCAATAAACTGGATTAACTTGCAAGAGGCAGCCTCGTCAATACTACAATAACACCATCTACTCGCCATGTCGTACAGTTATCATTACTACTAGCCAGCAATATTATAAAAATATGATTATATATATACTTACACATACATAATTTGGTCGTAAGTCAACCAGATTGAAATTTAAGAATCAAATGGATAAATTTGCATTCAAAATACTTTTCGTAAGAGATTCATACATAACATGTACATTTAAAATAAATATATTTAATTGTAACTTTTAATTAAAAAATATGTACTTCACATGAAACATCTAAATCGTCAAAATAGTATTATTTAACACCTATTTGAATTTTCTTATTGAATACCAACTTATTCCAATGAGTTTTTAATAAACAAAATTGAATTAAATAAACAGCAATTCATTTTCTTCAACATTCATGAAAATGATTTCATACTTAAAAAAAAGAATTCCTTCAAAACAAATTACATTTTCCAAATCCTCCACCAGCTCACTTCACTTCAGAAACAGAACAAAATAAATTGCTCTGCCATTTATCAAAAGCATTCCTCCACTTAAAATCTGCATATTTAAAACAGAATGCGAGTCTGAACAATTGCTCTTTCATAAATTTAATAAAGGCAACGCCTCTTTATTTTCTGGAGTTTTACTTTTTTAAAAAAAGAAAAAAAATCCTTTCCAAATAAAAAGAGAATTAAGTAGAGAGCGAATTTGCTATCTGTAGTAACAAAATAAAATAAAGCATTTGATAGAGTTATTAAAAAAGTCGTTATTTTTAAGTAATTTGGCAACATTTTTGAATTAGAATGGGCGATATTTAAAAAAAAAAAAAACCGCTATTGGGATATTTTAATACTTGGAATCCATTAAAGATAGAAAATGTTCTTTAAAAATGAATTAAAGATCTTAAGCCGTTTATAAGTATAAAACGACGATAAGCTATTTTATAGCATAGAAATCATATTTAAAATTATAAGTAATTTTGCGGAAAGTGGAAAAACATTAAAGTAATGGGCTCAAAAAAAAATTATCGACTCACAAATAAAAACTATTTTGAACAAGAATAACAATGAAAAGCAAATTAAAAATAAATTCTCCATATTGAAAAACATTAATAAATTTAAAAATCCATAATATAATCGGACCTCTATTTAACAAAGTTGCTAAATCCCGGGAAAAAGTTCATTATGTCGAAAATTCATAAAACATACTTTAGAAACCACATAAAACAAAATTTAAATTTACAATAACTATATATTATTAACTAAATTATAGTTTTAAAAAACATACTTTTACAGTTAAACGAACTAAAAAGTAAAAACCAATTCTTAATATTAGAATAAAATGATCAACGCGAGAAAATTACTGTCAGTGTGGTAAAATCGTGTGTGGAATGCTTTATACTCCATTTTTACACCAACTGTGCATTTCGGAAAAGAGCTAATAAGAAATTATAACAATTAATATTGAGCACTCCACGCTTTTCCCACAATGACATTAATTTTCTAGTTAATCATTTTATTTTTATATTAAGAATTATTTTTTTACTTTTTAGTTCGATTAACTATAAAAGCGAGTTTTATAGTTTTCAAAACAAACATTTATTGATTGTTGAATTAATATTTTTTGTTTGTATTATTTGCACTAAGCATAAGCGTGTTCGCTTTAGTGTTGTAACTTAATCTTTTAATCGCCAAAGGTGGAATTAGTCGCCAAATCTGAAAATGAGAAATCGTTAATCCTGATAAGAACAATGGAGCAAAATTATTAAATTACTGTAGTGTCATCGTGCGCGCGCGTGGTCCGTGACAAGTGTGCAAAATTTTGAATTAATCTGACCTTTTAAAGTGGGTAAAAATCGAGTTCAAAGATTCCGTTACATACAGGTGAAGTTAATAAAAGCGTATTAAAAAATAATTATTCACACTATTTTTGTAAATTAACATTTATTATTTATATTATAAATCTTACCCAACAAAAAGAAATCTGCAAGGAAAACAAGGAGTAAAAACAATAACACTGTCCAAGAGAATACACTGTATTTTCAACTTAAAAAATAATTTCATATTAAAATTAATGAATTTTTGACATTTTCTAATTTTAAACATTCATTAATTTATAACCAGTAATTTTAAGCATTCAAAACGACATGTGTCCTAAAATTTAATTACTGATAATAAAATCTGCTAATTTTATTTGAGTTTCTTGTTTGTAAAATTACTGCAATCGTATTGCTCTAGGCGAGTTAGACACCTGATAAAACCAATGCCAGTGATCCCCATGAAATGTGTTAAAAGAGAGAATAATTTGAAATGTTTTTAAAATAGTGGTAGGGGGGGGATAGAATCACATAAGAGAAAAAGTTCATTAAATAGAAAATGCACTTCGCTATTTGGAGGTTATTTTACGAAAATAATAAAATGTTCTTGGTAGCAGCCCAAAGTGTACAAAATAGAGACATTCACTAAATAGAGATCCGACTGTAACGATACTGACCTTGCCTAGTAGGGTCCATACTATTAGGGATCATAGGCTGACCAGGAACCCCTCCCGGAGGCTGCAAAGTAATTCAAAAAAGTCAGTACAGTAAAAAACATACTCTTTTTAAAATAAAAAACATATAACACAAAGGAATTTTTGTCTTGGCACACTAAAACATATTTGAAAATTCATTTGGGATAAAAAAAGGAAAAATATCGAGAGAATAAATTTTTTCTCCTTAAATGCAATTTACCATTCCGTTTCTTCCATTTAAATTCATTTCATACGCCGTTTTTAGGCTATTTTTTTTTTTATTTTGTTTTCTAACTTTGAAACATTCTAAATTTGAATTCATGTTTTTTCTAGGAATTGAAAGCATATCCTAAAATAAAAAAGACAACATATATTTTAATTCCATGCAAAAAAGAAAAATTAACGTATCTGCATACAAATTACATAAATAAAATATTGCTTCGACCATCTATTTCATATGCCATGGGGTCGAGTGTCGATAACTCGGAAGATAGAGACTACAAATTAAATACATTATTTTTATATTTCTCTTTGTTTAAAAAACAAACTTAAATTACAAACTTTCTGCATATTAAAAGTAAGTCTCTAATTGAGTGACATAATCAACTAAACAGAAATTAGAATAAAATACGTCATAATTTAAGTTTATTTACTATTTAACCTAAATTCAGACAGAACGTATCTTCAATATAAGTATCAGCTACTAAAAGAGAGCAGAAAATTGCTCAAACTAAACGTTTAACTCTTATTTTCACCAGGCATATCAACTGTAAACGAAAAAAAAAAACTTTTATACAAAATTCTCACAGTTGTATGAATCCACTTTTGGAAGCGCTGGTGGTCTCGTTGGAAAAATATACACCTAACTGCTAACACCGCTTTTGTTATGAATTAGTTACCTTGTTTTCCTTATTTTATGTTTAGAAAAGATTAATTTTTCGTCTTCTGATTTTTAATAATTTTATTACAACAGTCATCTTAATGAAATAGTTAAAAACCGTTCCAAGTAAAAATTTTGATACCATATTAAATATTTAAATAAAACGATTAATTTTGTTTCTTGTTGTGATTTTTAATTACTTTATTACTCAATTGATGTTTTATTTAAACGGTTAATTAACATATCTTATAGATATGATTCAGTTACCTTATTACCATGCATTAATGAAATGATTAATTTTCTTCCTTATAAGTTTTAATTACTTTAATACTCTATTATTGTCTTACTAAAATGATTAACATAACTCCTACACACGATTTGATTACCTTATTCACGGCTTAATAAGACGGTTAACACGGCTTATAATAATAATTCAGTTACACAATTATTCGATTTTGATCCCGATTTCGATTCGAATTTCACCCCTTGTTATGATTTTTAAATCCTTTAATATTGTATTGTAGTCTTAATAAAACGATTCACTTAATTCAGACATGATTTAGTTACCTTATTACCCTATTTGATGTTTATGATTGTTAATTACTTTATTACTCTATTGTGTCTTAATAAAACGGTTAACATAGCTCATAGATATGATTCAGTTACCTTATTTGAGGCTTAATGAAACAGTTAACTAAGTTGTTTTCTTGTAAAAACTTAGTTACCTTATTACCATGTTTTAATGAAGAGATAAATATGACTCTTAATTATGATTTTTAATAACTTTATCACACCATTTGTCACAATGAAGCGGTTAAAACAGCCAATAGATTCATTTATCCAATTACTTTATGGATGCCATAATGAAACGATTAACATGGTCCATAATAAGGATTTAGTTATTTAATTAACCTACTTCAGTCTTAATGAAACGGTTAACACCACTCATAGCTATGATTTAGTTACATTATTACTTTAATGAAATGGTTAAAATGGCTAAGAGCGAAGATTTAGTAATCTTATAACGTCCTATTGCTGTTCAATGCTAAACATTTCGGTTCTACAACAAAAATGTCATTCCATTTTTACTACAGCACTTTATTTTAAAAACATTCGTCCATGGAGATTCATATGTAACTGAAAACTTGTGAACACTATTTGTACCGGCATTAACTGTCAAAATTTCATCGTAAAGTTGTAAGCAAGGGAAAAAAAGACCTTTTAGCAATATTATTCAAAATGGTTCACGAGATCCATTACGCAACCAATTATATATATGTAATATAATTTAATATTTACTTTAAATTATAACCTTTTTATTTTTCCCTAAATCACAATTTCGAATATCCTATTTCAAAACAGGTCTCATTTCAACTCGCATGGAAGGGTTAAAACTTGTATTTTGACGAATTTATAAGTAATCCGTTAAGATTAGACCTTGAATTCTGGATAGATTTACTGGAGATTCTTAGTAAAAGAATATCATAACAGCTTAACACGTGTCATACTGAGCGCGGTTGAAACTTTCCCTAAAACACTGATGAAATTTCTTAAAATAACTTATATTTCCTTTCCCTTGAACTCGTGATCATATTTCATGCAATACGTTTTTTCCCCCCTGTTTTTTCTTTATTTAAATCTAGAAAACGAATAATTCCCTCATTTGTATATTTAAGTTTGAGCGAAGAGCAAGCTCAAACTAACTCTTTTGAAGTTTAAATTAAATAAATGATAGTGTAATCAATATCAAGAAATTTATTTTACTGCCAAGACGACAAATCAAAAAATGAATACCTTCACATCCAGACATTATATGCATATATTATTTAATAACTAATTAAAATATAATTAACGCAACTGAAATTTTTCAACCTTTTGCCCATTTCATTTTTTTTATTACATTGTTTTTTTTTCAATGCTCATTAACAGAAGAACATTGAAAGAAAAAATACGATTGCAACAGAATCTTCGTTAAAATGAAATAGTGAAGAGAAAGATAATCGAAAATATATATAAAAAAAAAACTAATTAAACTAAATAAACTCATCTCGATTCGACTGCTCGGATATTTAAAAAAACAACATTAATTAAATAAATTAACTTTAGATACCAAGTTTCATATTTCATGAGAAACGAAAATGAACTACGAATCAGAATCAATAAGATCAAAATAGGAGAAAGAAAGAGATTTAAAAAAATATATACACATTAATTTATTGAAACTATCCATTTCGCAATTCGAGAAAGCAGATAAAATGCAGTTAAATCTAATTGAAATGTCCGTCGTCAAATTGAAATCTTTTTTCCTCCTTCCCCTCATAATATATGTCGTGGGCGATATAAATTTAAAGTAATATGTCTCTAAGAATAATAATTATGAATACCGGAGAAACGATATGTGAAAAAGAAAAGGAAAAAAATGAAATCCATTTATTTAAAATTATTTAATCATGCCTTTCAAATGTACGTTTTAATAACATTTAGAAATAAAAGATAAAATATCTAAAGGAGAGAATTGAGGAAAAAAATATATTTTCTTCTCGATTCAAACTGCATATTAATGTAGCCTTCTTTTGAAGCTTTTTTATTCAACAAACGTAGAATATGTTCAAGGGGGATATAAAAGACGATACAATTTTAAAAATTAAAAAAATTGCTGAAATTTATTGCTTCTCTTTTTTTCTTTAATTCAAGCGTAATAGTTTGCCTTTAGAAATAAATCTTTTAAACTCCAGAGATATACATTTTTAAAAAAATTCAGAACTTCCAATACTTGTTTATGTAAAATAAAAGTTAATGACAGATTTTATCTTCACACATCAAGAGGAATTTTCCTTTAAATATTACATATTCCAGAAAATACGTCGTTGCGTCGATATTCAAGACTTAACTTAAATGCGGTAAATTCAGCGTTGGGTTCGATGAATTCTTCTTTAATATAACAATTATTTATTAGTTAGGATAGGTTATATACTCAAAAACAAACTGTTTTTAAAAGCAAACACATTCTTTCCTCACTTGGCCTGTACTAAAGTGAAGTGGTTGATAGAGGGCGGTTGTGGTACTTGAGACCGCCAGCTGCAGTTATGAAAAGAAATGCTACAGTTGTAATTTCTCAACCTTTACAGGAGGAGGAGTCGATGTCCATTAAAAAAAAAAGGCAGGACAGTTAAAAAATCAATTAGTGAGCTTCTCTCTAAAATGCTTTTTGTACATCATGTTGTCAAAACACATAAATGCCAATCATTTAACAGGATTCTCAAAACGGTCGAGGATTTTATAGATGTAGAGAAATAAAATTTCTTATTTCTCTCTTGTAACCACTCTTGTTATAAGAACTGTAACTGACAGTTCCAAGAAGCAACTTCTACATACCACACATCTTCAGTACACGACAGATGAGGAAAAAATGTGGACGTTACGAAAAGTTAGCTCATGCTCTTTGACCATTACTTTATATAACCATGTGTTGTCTTTGTGTAACCTAATTTAAATTAACAATTATTACATTAGAAGAGACTTCACTGAACCCAACCACCCGAAATCACCACATTTGGATATTACTTTTTAACGTCCAACGCTAAACACACCTTTACTTTTTTTAAAAGCAAAGACCCCCTCCATTGATTAGCAACCAAACAGCAAACCTTTTTGCAATTATCCAACAACACATGACAGTGCCACTCATTGGCAAAAAGGGGGGATGCAGCACAGCCGACAACATCGTCGTGAAGAACAGTTTTCTCTTAAAACTGGCCATCGCTTGCAAGTTAATATAGAGGGAGATTCATATAAAGCATACACTTTCTAGATGCAGTAAAACAGTAATAATCAAAGACACCCACCACTTTAGCGAATCGTAAGGTTTATGCACTCTTAAAAGTTGTGCCTCACCCCTGACGGAAGTTACATAGGCAATAACAGGTGTCATGTGACTAGTCAGTTGAAATGGTGGTGTCTGCAGTGAAAAAGGATTTAGCAAAAGGTCACAGGCGCCACTTATTTTAATAAGCTTTTTGCTTGATTGCACGGTTGCAAGACGACATTGACAACTTCATTCTCCAATTGGATAGTACACCGCCCCAGTAGTCGGCCGACATGCGAGATTACCTGGAGGATCACCCATCTCACAGATGGTTTGGATAAGTCGCAAACTACAACATGCCACTTACCCACTGGCCATCCACAGGTCTTGATTTAACCCTTTGTGACTTCTTCCTGAGGGGGTACGTAAAGGACAAGGTATTCGTCCCTTCTGTTAAACTGTTCTTGTTTTATAGTGCATTAAAACTGTATTCTTTATGATTGATTGATTGAATATTAACGTCACACTGTTCAGCTGCACAAGGGCTTTTGGCGATGGACCACGTAATTTTGAACCATGGCCAAGTGACGTGGACGACACCTGAGCTGGCACCCCCTCTCCTAACTACCACACCACACCAACGGGAGGACGTTTCAGCTCTCGACAGATTTAACGTGCATCGCTGCCCTACACGACCGGTCTTTAGTGGTACTGGGCTCGAACTCGTGACATGGCAAGCCACGGTCCGATACCTATACCACCCGGCTACCGCGGCCACCTGTATTCTTTATGAATCTTCTTCAATGGCTCGACAGCCCTGGGTGCGTCATGGCCTTCTCCAGGCATCTCTACTCTTGGCAACTATTTTCCAATTTTTGACCTTTAAAATATTTAGGTCTTTTCGACATAGTCAATACATTTTAACGGGGTCTGCCTTAAGGTCTATTTCCCATGGTCTTTGCCGAAAGATTTTTTTGCAGCAACAATCCTTCATTTATTCTAGCCAGATGACCAGCCCATTTAAGTCTCTAATTTGATAAATTTTACAATATCAGGTTGTTTACAAATTTTGTAGAGTTCTAAATTAGATTTTCTTCTCCATGATCCATTCACTTGAATCCCACCAAGAATGCAGCGCAAGATCTTTCTCTCGAAACTTCCCAATGCTTCCTCATCACGTAAAGCCAATGGGCAAGTCTCTGATGCATAAGTCAGGACAGATCTTATGAGACTTTTGTAAAGATCTTTATGAATCACCCTGTATTGATGAATCCACACGATCCAGTTATTATAGTCCATTACTTTGCCATCCAAATTATTTTAAGCCACCAGCATACCCATGAAAATTTTTCCCATCCTAGACGTTTCATAAATCCATGATCATCCCATTTAAGCACAGCAACATATAGGAATTAAACTCCTCAACTTCACTCCCTTTTCCCTTTTCGATTACTCAATCCGCGTTTTGCAAGCGAGAGTCTCGAACGTTGATTTGCATTTTAATTTTAAAAGATCCCTCTAATATATTAAAAGAAAAATTGAAAGTTATTTGATGAAAAAAAGATGGCGTCGATAATAATAACACGAACAGACAAGAGAGAGTCGCTGGAAAAGCAATTTCACTCCTCGCCCGAATTTAATGAAAGGTTTCCGATTGGGATGAAAAGTGTGGAATATGAGATTGGCCCCAAGCTAAAGGCATTAATGAAGCATTTACAAGAGGAAAAGAGGATCTACTCGAATTACTAAAGGCAGGAAATTTTATTGATCCATCGCTTTTCTCTGATCAAATCCGGGCTTTTCCCATTCTTTTGTGTGCTTTATTAAGTCGGAAATTTGAAATATTAAAAAGGGAGGGGTGAGCAATAACAACGTGGAAGTGAACAGGAAATTTAAAAGGGGGAAATAGAGGTAAGAACACAAAAGGAGAGTGAACATGGCTGCTTAATTAGATTTGCGACGCGTTAGAGCTTCACCATGAGTTTAATAGAGACAATTCTAATACTTCAAAGAGATGCTAAGAAGATAAGCATTCGAAAGGGGGGGGATTATAAACAAGCAATATTAAAAATATAAGTCAATTCCAACTTCGGTCAACAAAGAAAATTTTTTATTTTAGTTACTTCTTATCAAATAATTACAATTAATATAAATACGTATATACATATGACATAATCACAATATTAAGTGGCAATTAATTATCCTTAAAGTATCGTATTGCCATCCAAAACAATCGTGTATATAAAATTTCAGTTCAATTGAATGCTTAAAAACGTGAGGAAAAGAAATCTTTTAAAGTTTTGACCCAAAACGCTAAAAATGATGCCAACGTCACTGTATCTGTAATTCTTTAAATAATTAGTTTCAATCAATTAATTTATTTAATTATAATTAAATTACCGTATTATCAGCCAAAATAATCATTTATATAAAATTTCAGCTCAGCTGAGCGCTTTAAAATGTATTTTATTAACGATTGAAAATTTGAACAAGATATATAAAGGAAGATTGTGAACAAATAGTAGGAATTGAAAAATATTATGATACATATAGAATTATCTTCATAACGAGCCGCTCAGAAAAATATTTTACTTTTAAAACACAACTGACAGTGCACAACTAGGGAAGTTTAATAAACCTTCCTAATCGACTTAATCCATCTGTACCTACGACCAGAACAAAAATAGTAAAAAAAGATAAACTAGGCTGAGATAAAAAATTATTCACAAGCTTAAAAAGAAAATATGCAATAGGGGAAATTTTGATTAAATTACAAACTCTTAAGAGTCAAGAACGGTACAGTGGTTAGTGACGCCTTAGCCTTAAGGCCTGGGTGTTTGCAAATGTATACTGAATTTGCGGCATGGGAGTACACTAAATATTCGTTGAACCACACAAGTCCTTTCGAGTAGTTGATGAGTGGGGAAGAAAGATGAGAGGCCCCCTGACTTGCATTGTTTTGACTTAATTGACTTAAATTGTAATGACTTTAATTTGTGTTTAAATATGCCTTTATAATACAATACAATTACACATGAATATAAAATGATTTAACACAAAGTGATTTCTGTGGAAAGCCACACAAACCCGAGAGAATTACACCATAGTAAATAGAATGGAAATAATTAAATGTTCCTTGGGTGACCCGGTACCTTTTGATCTACCGATCCGTAGAGGACCACTGCCTTAGGGTGTTCTACCACAAAATTGGGGGCGGAACCGTACCAAATCGTACTGCCACTGGCATGGTGCTCAAAGCTGCGGCTAACAGCAGACGGAAAAATTAGCCCCTTGCCACAATGGATTTTGTGGGCTTCGATCTGACGAAACTGTCAACTGGGTGGCATCAGCAACAACAACAGAATCTTAACACCTTTCCAAAAGAAATTATAATACGGGTTTATTATTATTATTAAAAAAATCAATACATCGTCTTCTTCAAGAATATGCGGATTTATATACATACTAAACGCGCACACTTTAAACCAACGCCACACGAGTACGACATGTAAGAAAAAGAAAATCACGTGATAGCTAGAGATTTTTTAACAAGTGAATGAAAGATCAGATGGGGGGAGAAATGGAAACAGACGCAAGATCAATGTATTTATTCTAAAGCCTTTTTGCAAGAAAAGACCTCCTTTAAAGCAAGAACCCAGTAATTAGAAAGATGTTCTTCGAACTAACAGCAGGCTTAAGTAGGAGCATTATTATTCCAAAATCCATTAAAAGACACCGAATTAAGCAACCCCCACTGAAACACAAAAGAAAACGTTAATTGCATTTGCTGAGAGAGAGGAGGGTGTACAGAAAATGGGGCCGGGGGTGGGGGGAGAGATACATTAAAAATCCTAGAAATGTTTGAATTATTCCAAAAGGGTTTTCACAAGTAACATAAAAGGTAAAGTACGTGTTTCACATTAGAAGGTACAGAGCAAGAAGCATAATTAATAGATTAGCCTAAAACACATACACAAAGTCACGTTCGAAAAAAACCCGTGTAGAATAATATTCGATCGAGAGTTTTAATCTGTAAATTTAAATTGGGAATCAAAGATCTTTTGAAATGGTTTAGCAGCAGTTTTTTTAATTCACGACAAGCTTGAATTAAGATGTAACGTATAAAAGGCAATTAAGAAAAGAAAGCGATGTAAAAAAAACTTTGTTCTAAGATAAAGGATCTAAGTCGATGGCGGAAGAAAATCTAATTCCAACCTCCTGATTTAATCAAAGAATTCCAATTTACAGCATTTTTAAGAAAATAAAGAAAAAATTAGAAAAATACCAGGATTTAAATGACAAGGTACAAAAATACTTTTAATTTCATCACAGCGTAGATAATAAGTTTGAAATTATCATTATTACGTCTTTTTTTTTAAATATTCACGAGCATTAATTGAAAAGGTAAAGACAGGAATTTAAAATTAAAAAATTAATGTCATACACCATAAAGGACAACTGTAATATTTAATTAAATTTTTAATGAAAGGAATTAAGTTGCAGTATCTTCAGCTTTTTTTCCTTCGTTACTATTTTAATTAAAATACGAAGTGATTAGCTCGCAGAGATCATTCAATGCAATAAATATTTTTTCTATTAAGATGAATATTAACAGAGAAGCTTTTCATAAATTTAAAATTAACTACGGATAGGAATTAAGAAAAAAAAAAGACTCGTTGAAACAAATTAAAAAAAGGAGTATAAGGGGGAAAGTATGGCTAAAATAATTAATTTAGCGGAGAATAATTATTTAATAATCGAAGATGTTTTTAGAAAAATTAAACTCGCCCCCCCAAAAGAGATAAAAGAATTTTGAGAATTTTTAATGTTTCATGATATAAACTTTTTAATTTTATTTATTAACTTCGATTCATCCATAAATTTAACAATACATCGTACGTTAACAGAAATTGAATTCAAATACATATGTTAATTAAAATCAAAGTATTTGTAAAAATATTGTTCGATTAATTCATTTCATTTTTTCTGACAAATCGCTTGCAGTAGTAGTTCTAATTATTTAATTATCATACCAATTTGAATTTCCCAATTATTTAAAACATCAGAAAGAATACTAATTTTATAACAATATAAATTAAATACATCTCTGAAAGTTTAAGAAAAATTAAAAAGAGTTTAACTACTTTATTTGAGAAGTTTTTCTTTGACTTATAGTTCAAATTCGTTATGTTGGGGAAAACAATCTAATTTTTTTTTTTTTAAAAAAAAACTATTGTTAATGCGTTTATACTATGATCCACGCTTTAGATTGTCAAATAAACTTGCAAGAGACTTTTATTAACCCCTTAATACACACATAATAGGGGGAAAAAAACCGGGGAAAAAATACTTTTTTTAAAAATTACGAAAACATATTTTTAAAGCTTATTTATATTTAGGCCAAAAATAAAGCACAAATTCAATCAAAATTTTCATTCTGATTTTTAATTCACATTATAGATACGAGCCGAATATTGGAATCTTGCACATACATCGATCGCGAATAGCTGTTTCTAAAAAAAACTATCTTTGTCAGTAAAAATATTTATTTCTACTTTTTCAACAGAAATAATAAAAGTACGAATCTTTTTCAAATCCTATTTTATTAGTTCCCTCTCTCCCTATATATATATATATATATATATATATATCTTGTTCAAATTTTCAATCGTAAATAAAATATATATACTTTCTATTCATCCATTCAAGTTCAAATACATTTTTTAAAACTTGTAGTGGATGATACTTGTTGTTAATACAGTTTTCAAATATTAATTCATTTATTAAAAAAATTTTTAATTTATTCAGCGCAATTTCTTACAACTGATTACAACTGGTTGCAACAGATGGCGCCAGTACGTTTATCTAATGAAGTATAGGAATCGACTTCAAAATTTTTTTTATTCATATTACTTGTTTTCTTTTCCTTCCTTTAGCACAACATACAGTACAGTATCTTGTGGGAGCTACTCTTCCTTTTTAATGTTGGTAGAACAAAACTAGGAAAATGACGTTTAGATAGTCGTAAGGTTCCAGAAGATTTTAGTCTATCCGATTTTTTTATATTTGTATCGCTATAACTTTATAAGTCTTTCTACTAATTTGCTTCTGAAATCCAATGTCTTCAGCTCAATTTTTTTTTATACAAAACATACACGTTCCGAATGATGATGTCTAGTAAATGGAAGAATACTTTTTATAATATTTATCTACATTTACGAAATCACGACGACGGATCGCATTCAGTCTCACGAATGCACAGACGGCGATCGTTTGTATTCGAGTATGAAAATTGAAGCAGCATAAAAATACGACTCCACACGAATTACTTCGGTTGTGCACAGTTTGGCCAGTTTAATGTGAACGAATTATTTCGATCATACAATTTCAGGGGTTAAATATTCATTCAAATGTGTAAATTAAAAAATGAAAAAAAAAAAAAAAAAGATTCTTAACGTAGAAGGACACTGAAGGTAGTGATTTATAATTAATTAACCAAATAACATTTGAGCAACTGAAGTCCTAGTTATTAATCTTTAAATGCACGTGATTACAATTAATATTCCATCGCTAGAAATAACTTGTATGCATACAATAAAAAACAAACCTTGCCACAACAGATCAGGAATATGTTTCCTTTTTAATTTTTTTACCCAGCAGCTATAATTATAGAAAATCGGTAAATGCATTCTCAATGAATACGAATTAATGAGACATGAGAATGCGATTAGCTCATTTGAAATTAAATTACTTTGTCACTACAAAGTTTAACACAACACTCGATGATTACTTCCCTAAAAAACATCAAGCAATTACGACAACATATTTGCATAAATCATGCAAAAAAAGTTGATATTAATACACCTCAAATGAGAATAGCACCAAAACAAATAAATCCAGCAATCCTAATTGCTTCCAACGGAGAACCAACCCACGTGTATACCTGGTTAACTCGGCATCTGAATGAGTGCATATCCACTGATGAATATCAGATACCATTTCCAATTAGTATGCAAGGCGGGGATTAAAACGCGTAAATCAGTCAATTCTCATTACGCGGCGTCAATGTACAAATTGGAAAAGCAGTAGCTTATTATTTAACTCACGCTCTCATAATCAACGCAAGAACTGCGTAATAAGTAAAATTAATCATAAAGAAGCCAAATATGGTGCTTTAGTTTCTCGCCAAGATCACAAAAATGGAGAATTATTATTTTTCCTCCCCTTCCGTATATTACAAAAATACTGCACGAAGAGTGACATATTCGAGAAATTACGAGTAAAAAAAAAATTCTAAATTCGAATTCAAATTCAACATTCTCCACGGAAACCGTAGCTTGAGTTACTTGGTCTTCCATTACTAATTTTCGAGAGTCAGAACACTTAAAACAGAGATCTTAATTTGAAAGCTGTTTTTGATACCAGGGCATGAGTAGAATAAGTATGAGAATCGTTCCTCTAGGGTTAAATAAATTTCTGGAAATAATTATCTGAAATGTTTATCTCATTCGAACGTGATGGGGTTTTAAAATGCTACATTCAGTTATAAGAAGTGACGTCTGTAATTACTCAGTCTGGGGGAAAAAATACATGTAATGCAAAATTAAATGTGTCGTTGATATGAAACTATGCGTGCATAGGCGGGTATGGGGAACTTTTGAGAGAATTCTGTTTTGAAAAAAGTTAATTGTAAAAAAGAATGAAAAAAAAATTATATGCAATATTCAAGTCATCAGATAAAAGTTTTAAATGAGAATTTTTATCACGGCCAAATTATTTTATTTATGCGGATGGAATAATGAAAATAATTTTATATCATCATTATTCTAACTCGGAAGTTCAATCCTTAAACCGTTTTCTGAATTTTTGAAACATTACATAACATATATTCATCGTTTTTGTTATTATTAATATTCATACAAAGACGTGGGGGAAATACTAACAAATCTTTTTATTAAATTAATTGCATAAATTAAGAGTGCATATACATAAAAAATACATTTGAAATTTAATATTAAAAATACATTGCACCTAAAAATTTTGAAGAGCTAGGCAAAATTTCACAAATAATCCAAAATAAAATAACCAAAAAGATATTTTCTACTTTTTAACGGTAAGAAAATACTTATTTTGATTGAAAACTATTATAATTCCAAGTGTAAAGCATCATACGGGCTTACAGGAAAAAACAGAAGGAAATTTAAATTAAGAAGGATATCAAATGTTTGCAACGAATTAACAGAAATGATCAAAAGCAATTTTCGTAGAAATAAGTTGATGAATATCTGGATATTGAGATTTTTCTCTCTCTGATAAACTCGGAACACAGAAGGAACGAATGTGCTTAATATATTCTTCGCCACGAACACTACAATAGCAGAAAGATGATGGAACCAAATTAAACCTGTCCAAATAGCTTTTAAATTTACCATGATCAATGTAGAATTGGGTTATTTTGTAATTAGTAAACACAAATGATAGCATGATAGTCTTTTATAAATGGATGGAAAAACTTTCTTTAAGCTCCCTTTATTTGAAATGATATGTTCTAGATTCCAGAACTCAACCATTCTTTCTTTCATAGCATTTTAAAAATATTTGGGCACTAAAATACCTCGCGCAAAATTTATCTGTTAAGAATATTTACTCTTTCTTATTTAAGAACATTAAGTGAGTGTTCTTATCCAATAATTTAATACATTGAATAATGACAAGAATTGCATGGCTTTAATCGTGGGGGGAGGGAGGCAATTTGTTTTGGCTCGATGTGTGGAAGCGGAGAATACCGGAGCGCCGCACCTTTTAAAAATCATTGAATTCATCAGTTAACTCTTTCCATATCAGAAATTTAAAAATTGTACTATAAAAATTAATAACTATAAGTTTAATAAAGCAGTAGCTATTTTACTCAATTTATCGCCTTTTCTAATTCTATACCATCTGTAGCGGCAAGCACATTTAATTTTAGAATCAATTTAATGATACTAAATGCACCTTATACTTTTCTACAATTTCCTTGAAATCAAGAGTGAGATTGCTTGTTGAAATTTTCATCACAGCCTATACTTTTCTACAATTTCTTTGAAATCAAGAGTGAGATTGCTTATTGAAATTTTCATCAGAGCCTGCAAGGTAATGTCAGCCAAATTGCATCTATATTTAATCTTGCTGATCTTAATGCGAGAGAGTGAGTGAATATTAACGTCGCACTGTTCAGCTACTCGAGGGCTTTTGGCGACGGACCTCGTAATTTTGAATCATGGTCAAGTGACGAGAACGACACTTGAACGGGCACCCCTCTCTCCTAACTACCACATCACACCAACGGGAGAACGTTTCAGCTCTCGACAGATTTAATGTGCATCGCCCCACTACACGGCGGGACTTCAGCGGTACTAGGCTCGAACTCATGACACGCCAGCCACGAGTCCGTTACCTTGACCACTAGGCGCCGCGGCCATCTTCATGGGAGAAAAACTGTTCTTAAATATATGTTGACCCAAATTTTGAGCGCATGTCTTGTCTATTTGGTTTTCTGGTCGTCTTGGCTATTCGCAAAAAAAAAAAAAAAAAAAAAGAACTCTCTTAGCAGGTCGCTATTTGCCCACCCTTTGCTTAAATGAAAAAGTTGAAACAATTTTATGTTGGGCATAAGAAAATCCCTACACATTAAAACAAAATGCTCCCTAACTTTGAATTAAATTTCAGAATGCATACCTATATCACTTATTTGAGCTCAAGAAACCCCGTTCGTTGGCTTTCCCTCAAACAGAGTACGCTGTCTGTCAAAACACATTTACAGAATCGAAACAGTGCATTTTTAAGTGATTTTGTTGATAAACTTCCTCCGATGAATAACAAAATTCGAATAAATAATTTTTTTAAAAAAATGAATGTCAAAATATTTAAGACATTTAAATCCCCCAAAGTTTCCATTACCGAACTTAAATGAAGACATAAAATAAACAATGCATTCAACGATTTAAAAGTTTAATAAAACATGAATAAATACACCGAAGGGAGATTAAATAATATAACGATTTATGTTCAAGATTGTAAATTCCATAAATTCAAAAGTAAGCAATATAAAACAATTTTTATAGCTAAAAAGGAAACAAACGTCTCTCCTTCATTTCAAAGGACAAGAACTAAATCAAAATAATATCGCATAAAAGGGTATATAATCCTCTTTAAGATTTATTCTATCCGGAAATGCGAAAAAATAAATGCACAATTCGAATTTGAGTTTAAATTTACTTAATAAATAATATTGATTCAAACTATTTCTGAAGGAGGAATTTTTCTATTTATACGATAAATCTACAACAAAATCTATTACCAGACTTCTTTACATAGAAAAGCATATATATATAGAGAGAGAGAGAGACCTATTAAAAGAGAATATATATCGAACCATTTAATAGTTTTAGTTTTCATTCAACATAAAATAAAAGAGAATGAATAGAAAAGTCAGCGGAGAGTTACTCTTATAGCCCTTGATAAAATTTTTAACTATTCCATAAAGTTCGACATTCTACCAAAAGATGAGAATATAATGGAACTATTTAACAGTTTAGTTTTCCTTCAGCTTAAATAACCAAAAAAAGAATGAATAGAAAAGTCAGTGGAATTACTCCTGTAGCTACAGATAAAATTTAATTTTTCAATTCGGTTCGACAGTACTAATAGAAGACAATACGAAGGAATAAATTGTTTTAGTTTTTAATCAGCATAAAGAACAAAAGAAAGAATTCATATAAAAATTAACGGAGTTATTCTCATAACCTAGGATAAAGCTTAATTCTTTCATTAAGTTCGACATTGTTCTAATAGATAATAAAGAAAGGGACTATAAAATAGATTTTCATTTAGCATAAAATAACAAAAAAGAACGAACAGAAGTCAGCGAAATCACTCTAATAGGTCAATAAAATTCGCTATTCTACGAAAAGAGAATATGCCTAACCATTTTATTAATCTTAGTTTTCACTCAGCATCATTTATTAAAAAAAGAAAAGAAAAGAAAGAGAAAAAGAAATGAATAGAAAATTCAGTAGAGTTACTGTAAAGTTCGAAATTCTACTAATGGACGAAAATATGATGGAACCATTTAACGGTTTTAGTTTTCATCCAACATAACGTAAAACCAAAAAAGAATGAATAAAAAAGTCAGCGAAATCTCTTAATAGATCTGGCTTAAGTTTAATTTTCCAACAAAGTTCGACATTCTACTAATAGAAGAAAGAATATGGTGGAACGATTTAAGTTTGTCTTCGTTTAGCATCAAACGAGACAAAAAAGAAGGAATACAAAAATAAACGTAGGTACTATAAAAATTTAAAATTTCATTTCTCCATACAAAAATTTTATAATGCACATTTTTTTTTTAATTCCCAGCGTACTGCAAAAGAATGACACTATGAAATAAAAGAAAAATTATAGACTATAAATAATATAAGAATGTAAACGATTGTTAACCTAAATTACAAAATTGCGGGTTTATCGCAGGCATTTGCAATCTATTTAAAACCAAACACAGCATCTACAAACGGCAAAGTCATTTCCTTTCACTATCATCTCGCGACTCCAGCGGATGTCCTAAGTACATAATAACACAGCAGCTTTTGCCCACTGCTTCCTAGATAATGTAGGACCTTCTGGGGAATGGCTTTAATCTCCAGTAGCATTCACTGTCCTGGTACAATGAGAGCATGTGTGTTGGTAGTATAAATACGCCCACATTCTCAGTCCTATGGTATTTAAGATCTACACGCTTAAAGCAATTCCATTGAGTGCATGTTGGTTTAATGGTGTGAGAGTCAAATTAAACAAACTGCACCAAAGTGTTAGCCAAAAAGGGAGTGATGTAAAATTAATAAGATGCTCAACCAATTTTATTCAACAAGTTTATTATACTGTATATAGATCTATAGTAACCATGTGTGATTTTAAAGCAAATATAAAACTTAATTTATTACATAATTGTGATGACACAAATATAGTAATTAATACAAAGAGATACCTTCTAGCTGAGATGGATCATTGCGGATGTATAGTAATATTATTAAATGGCACATCTGGAACACGTTAAGAAAAAAAAAAATCTAATAAAGATAATAACGCCATACCAAACATGTCCAACATTCTAAAATTTCTCAAAATATGTTAATGTAAATATAGCGACTACACGTACAAATATATTCCAAAGTATTAAGAGAATCTGAAGTTTTAGCTGTTTAAATTACTTTGTGTTTCTCACACGGGCTGTATTTCTCACAAAATCAACCTACAACATCGCAGAATTATTCTTTTAGCCTAGGTCTGACTCCGGCTTAGATTTCATAAAAAACAAAGAATTTAGTAAATTCTTCGAATTTTAATCAGAAAGAGTAAACCATTTTTTAAAAAGGCTTTATATTTAAAAGACATTTATTATGAGCAGACAAATATTTAAAAAACATAACTTAATAAGTAACAATGACAATAGATAACCCTAAACTGTTATGATGTGTTAAATCCAGGAAGATATTTCAGAGCCATCAGTCATATTCGACACCAACAAGTCTTCCACATAGTTTCCTTTCAATTTTTTATATGCAAACTTATTTAAAAGAAATGAGCCTTTTTTTAAATTTATTAGCAGAATTTGTAATTTTTTATGCAAGGAATTCTATCGCCTAAATTAAAACTTATTATCAACCAAATTCTGCCATGGAAAAAACTAACGTTTTTTTATGAAACAAAATGTCAACTATGTCCCAACTTAAGTAACCACCTAATTTTGGCCGATATATTGAACAGTTGTACATCTAAAATTGTACTTCAATAGACACGGAACCTTACTTTTCATATCAAAATTAGTCTGAATGCCTAGTTTGGTACAATTGCGAGCTACAGGTGACTGATTAGTGACTACTTGTTACAACTTTAAAAAAAAATGGAGACATGGGAATGTTTTTGTGGTTTTTAGATTTCTGCAGTATATTCTAAGAAAAATATGCTAAAATTAAGAAGATAAAAAGAAATTATTATTTCTAAAATGGGAGAAAGTGCGTAAAAATTGACAAAAAATTACATAAACGGGGCCCATTCTGTACAAAAATTTTATGAACAAATTTTCAATTCTGATGTGTTGCTTTGCTATTCCTTTTATAAACGACCTTGAGGATAAGAGATATTTCACTTTTTACAAAAATTAAGCACTTTATCTTAAAACACACACACACTTCGAGTAAACTGCATTTTAAAGTAATACTTAAAGTAGTGGCATCTGCTTTTACTAAAACACTTGTTCTAGGGAATGGAAAATAATAAACTAGGCATTTTTATAAAGCTAATAAGATGGCATATAAAACAAAATCATAAAAAAAAAAATTTGTCAATTTTTGGCAAAATTCACGATTTTAGAGTAGTTGAACGCTTTAAAAATATCACCCTGTACGATACGATGCAAAATACAAATCAGTAGCACTATGGAAGCTGTTGATAGGCAACGTGTTCGTAAGGAAAAATGGGATTGGAAAAGTGATAATTATCACGACGGAAAACAGAAAACAACGTCATAAACAAACAATCGATGGATATTAAATAAAAATCTATTTGCCCGATCAATATATCTAGGCAGACATAAAACAACAATCCCGTTCCTATACGACTCAAAATGTTATTTAATTTAAAATAATGCAACACGAAATCATAAACGTAAAGCAAATATTATTGTGCTACGTTTCAATAAATAGTTCCTGTTTGCATAGTTAATTTATTGCTCGCTTTTGTTCGAAATGAAATCGCACAGACTAAAAGAAACAGAAGATGATCCAGAGAATAAATAATGAATATATTCCTCCAGGAAAACAAACGCAAGAGATAAATAAAGAGTGTATTCATTACGAAGATCGATTCAAATTTAGTAAATATGTATTGTATTCAGAAGTAATTTGGAAGCTAAACAAGCAGTTACAGTCGCAGCCAATAAAAGCATAGATTCGTTTATTAACAATTGAATAATGGATATAAAACTCTTTTAATTGTTTCTTCGAATCAAATGGAGCGTATTATATTTCAAGTCTCTTTCTTTAGGATTAACAAAATGCCATTTTTTTCGATGAAAGGAGAGAGAGGGGAAAAAAGAGCAAAATTTGCATTTGCAATGCGCAATCTCAATTGACAATGAATTCAGGGGGAAAAAATAGAAAGCTACTTTGTAATATTTTTCCAGCGCCATTTTGAAAATAAGTTATTTACGAACGAATTTTTAAGAGTCGTCTTTAATTGAAAATGTTTTTTTTAATGAGCTATTTTTTTCATGTAAATTTATATAATGTAATCGATATATTTATACATAAAAAACGTCATCAGAATGAATAATTACGGTTAACTTTGCTTGACGGTAAAGGATGGAACAACGGTGTTTTTTAACATCGCCCTTAAAAGCAACACGAGGGCTATTGGTGTTATTTTGAAACAACATCACGTGATGACGACACTTGAAATGGCAACCTTACTCTCCGAACTTCTACGCAATACCCTCACGAAGATTTTGAGCCATGTGACAAACATAATATGCACCAGCCTCTCAACACATCAGTTTTTGAGTCGCATCAATACTCGAACTTTATGCCCAACGGCACCGACCACGAGTAGAGAGCATGCACTGTGGGCACTGCAACAGTGGTTTTGTGTGCTGTTTTACGATGAGTCCAGGTTTAGCTTGCAGTCTGATTCTCACCGGAGTTTAACACGGAGAGCGCCAGGTACACGTTATCAACAAGAGAACACCACTGAACGACACCGTCTCGGTGGTGCAGGATTGCTAGTTTGGGGAGGTGGGATTATTCTGGGTTCCAGAACTGACCTTCATTTTCAAATTGGAACCATGACAGGCCAAATCTATCCGAACATCAATCTGGAACAACATGTACGTTTGTTTCGAGGCGCCATGGGCGCAGAATTTGTGTTTATGGATGACAACACCCGTCCTCCCCGGTGCAAACATAGTAAACGAATGTCTTCGATCGGAGGATATCACCCGTATGGACTGGTCAGCATTCTCATTGGACTTGAATCCAGTAGAGCATGTGTGGGATATGCTTGCCGGACGATGCATCCCGTCAACCACCTCCTACATGCCTACCGGAGCTTCGGGAGAGCGAGTGAGTGAATAACAACGTTGCATTGTTCAGCTACACGGGGGGTTTTGGCGACGGACCACGATCAAGTGACGAGGAGGACACTTGAGTTGGCACCCCCTCTCCTAACTACAACACCACACCAACGGGAGGACGTTTGAGCTCTCGACAGATTTAACGTGCATTGCTCCCTTACACGGCGTGTCTTTAGAGGTACTGGGCTCGAATTCATTACATGCTAGCCACAATCCGATACCTTGACCACTAGGCTACCACGGCCACACCGGAACTTCGGAGAGCATTGGTTGATGAGTGGTGTAATATTCTCCAAGATTAGAACGATAATCTGATACTCAGCATGCCTAGGCGTTGCACGACTGCATTGCATCGTCTGATAGACATACTATGTTTTAACTATCATACCAATGATATTAATTTTTGTAAATAGGAGGGTTGTGATTTTATCTAAAAAAGCAAAATTCTCAATTTTTATTAATGATATATATATATATATATATATATATAGCATCTTTTTTGCTTTTTATTTATTTATTTTTTTTTTTTATAAAAAGTCTTTACAAATAAGTCTCATTTGTTTTGCTTCTGACTCTTTGCCTGAACTTGCATTATCCTTAATTTATGGACATGACTGTAATAACCCAACCTACTGTGTCGATTAATAACGATTTTCATATAGGAAGGAATATTTATAACAGACTAACAAACGAAAGGCAAGCCTTAAAGAAATTCTCAACAACCCTACAATATAATAAGGCCCATCGCCCATCATGTATGCCTATTAGATAAAATCAAACCTACTTCGTCGATTAATAACGCTGGAATATTTGTAACGGGTTAATATAACTAAATGTCTGGGGAATCTAAAAGGAATCATTCTCCTGCAATGGCAGCCACCAGCATCTGGAGGGAGTTGACAGGACATCTATCAGCGGGTGCACACTTAACAAAGTGTCACAGATAACAGAGAAATTCTCAGCCACTCAGGAGAGAGATAAAAAGGAAGAATAAACACCTCTTTTCCCGCAGGTCACTTACCTAACATTATAAGGAATTACATAAACATGAGGTACACGTTTGATTCATTGGCGAAAATAAGATTAACCTTTCCACCCATCGTGATTAGTGGCTCGCAAGTTATCGACAGAGGAAGTAAGAGCAAGGGATTGAAAGCAATATTGAAACCAGCAGACCTAGGTCGGATCCGGTTTTTAGTAAATATTAAAAGTGGTTTCTGAATTAATTATTTTCATGCTTAGATGGATAAGCATACATTTCTTTTTTTTTTATTTCCGATGAAAATGCATGTTAACAAAGTATAATTTATGCATCAATTGCAAAAAAAAAAAAAAAACATTAACAATGTACAAAATTGTTGTCGATAAAAATTGCAATAAAAAAAAAACATGAACAATGTACAAAATTGTTGTCGATAAAAATTGCAATAAAGATACTAATTTAAAATAAAAATTTATCTTCTTTCTCCCAATATATTAAAAAAATAATCTCGAGAAAGTAACTATTAAAAGAATGTTTAGTTCGTTTTTAATGGTACAATATTTAACTTTTCTTAACCCTGAATGATTCAAAATTTACTAAATATAAATAATAAACACAGCTATGCACAAAAGATAAAATCTGCTGGACTCATCCCAAGTCATAAATACAACGAAAAAATTTCAAAAATAAACTTCAAGAAAGAGATAAATTTAATACCTCCTAGAAAGAGAGTTAACAAACGCCGCAGTATAAAGCAACGGACCTCGTAATTTTGAGGCTCGGTCAAGTGTGCCGAGGAAGACACCTGAACCGGTTACCCCTATCCAAACTACCACATCACACCAAGGACTTTGAGCTCGACATATTTAACGTGCATCAAACCCTTCCAACACAGCGGGTTTCCAGAGGAAAAAGGATTCGAACCCGCGATGTCCCGGTCATGAGTTCGTGACAGTAGCGCACACAGGACTTTTTAAGGGGGGTTCCGGGGTCGAAAGTTCACCATTCTTGTATCATGCTCCTTTTGATTTTGTCGATTTTCGGGAACAAAACACAGTAAAAAACTAATTATTGAATAAATAATTAGCATTAATTAATAAAATTAATCATTAATAACAAATACTTAATTAAATTTTCCGTACTATATACTTATAATTGTAATCAATCGGAAAAAAAAATCAAGGCTTGGGGGTCCGGAACCCCCTTTGTGTGCGCCACTGGTTCGTGACAATAACCATTACGCTACCGCGGCCACTTAACACCTCTTAATAAATTCCGTATGGAAATCTGGATATAATAATAATAAACTAACAACTGTTTTTACACTCTAGTTTTATTTGCATTTAACCTTCTTAAGGAGCAAATTAAAATAAGCATAACTTATAGTTCAAAATATGTTTTAAAACCCATAATATATCCTTTTGACAAAAGTCGAAAGTGTATAAAAATCAAGGAATTGATTCGCTTCCCCCTTCCCACCAAGACGGAAAAATAACTTCCACGAATAAAAACAGCATGCAGGGAAGAAACTAATTTTCAAACACACACACAATTTGTGTACATTCCCTCAGTACGGAAGATAAATGATCGCCGGGGACGCCTGAGGCCCCTCTATTCATGCTTCTAAAAACGGAATCGTACGTGATACCCTTAAATTCAGGTGTTCTTCTCCCCCTTCCGCTCTTAGCCCCTCTACCTCTTTTAAATCCGACAGCGAATCCTCAACCGGATTTTCCAAGAGAAACTTGCAGATCTTTAGTAAAAAAAAGAAAATTGCTCTTGATTGCCGGTTCGACTGTAAAATGCACCAAACTGCAGAAATGGGACACTGCATTCGGAAGAAGTTTTGAACTCGACGTCGTTGCCTACTTGGCTTCCTTTCAAAGATGATGACTAGTATCTATGTTATGCCACTTATCGGTCTTTGAAATCGCCCAAAAAGATTCCGAGATCTCGACTGCAGATAGGGAGGCCAAATTCTTTGGTATTGTTAAACATGATAGCATGTCTTTTCCAGCAGAAATATATTGAGAAGGCAAAAAAAAAAGGGGGGACGGAAAAATAATGGGAAAGAGCCCAGAGCCTATAAAGATGTTTAAAAAGCTAATTGATATGTGAAAAGAAAAGGTTTTAAAATGCATCCTTTTTCATAAATATTTAGTAAAACTTTTGTTGTGTACATTAATGCACGGTTATACTTTTATTTTTGCTTTGTTTTCTTTAGACTTATAGCAATTCAGTATATATTAATAATGGATACATGTATATATCAAATTTTAAAAGTCAAAAACTAGAAAACAGTTGCCAAAAGTAGGGATGCATGGAGAAGACATTTGGAGAAGGCCAGGGCCCAATAAGGGCTGTCGAGCCATTGAAGAAGTATATATCAGAACTATTTAATAAATTTTGAAGTTTAAATTTACTTCTTCGTTTAATGAATCAATTATTTACGAGTATTATTATTTCTACACAAAAATAACAAAAGAAAAAAGTATATTAATACAATCAACACAAATATGCATGTTTTGTACAAGTTTTAAAATTCATCAAAAAGTTTTTCAAATTCAAAAAATAAATGTACAGTACATGTTCTTTTAAATCGAGTGCCTTTTGTTTACTTACATACTTTAATATTTTTGACAAGTACGTAGTTTTTAAAAGAAAGTCCCCGCAAAAAGCAAACTTTGGTTACAGCGAAGCGCATGAACTGATTATATGGAAACACGTGATAGTCATCATCATGCGACTATGACGTCACATAAATTTAGCCCATTTATTGATAACTAACTGCAAGATAGCCTTTTAGTGATTAAAAAGAATAGTTTCTAAAAACGAAATTTATTTTCCCCTCCATTTCAGCAAATTCATCTGCAAACATTAAGTATAAAAAGATGTTAAACCAATAAATAAACATAAAAATCAATTTCGTAGAGATCTACGTGCACATTTTTTAAACCAACTCATTTAAATTCCGCAAAATCCTCTCGAGCGGAAAAAGAGCTACAACGAATCTCCCAATCTTCGAAATAACAAACCAGCTTAGCAATACAAAAACGCATTGCGAAATTTCTCAGCAATACATCAAAAGTAAGCGAACAACACAATCGCGCACAAAGAAAGGAATGCTAGACGCACTCCCACAAAACTTATTTTAAAGGCATTAATACACATGAGGGTGTTGTGTTTCCCATCCCACAAGTTGATGGATGAGTCGCGGATCTTCATCCCTCTCGAACAATTCTCGCCCACAATCCCAATTCGAAACGCAATCCGCACCAGAATTCTGGGCCTGGCGAGTACCCGCACTGTGGGGGCAAACCCAGAAGAGATAAATTGTGGAGTGGTGTCAGTGGCGGAGAAAGATATGGTGGGATATTTACGGGCGTCTGATTGGTATCTGGGAATGTCTTTCATTCAAATGATACGGGTGTGAGGAATTAACGCTCAGCTGGCGAAGATTGCTCAGTGACATTGGCTCTGGTATTTGGTTATGCAATAGTGGAATGGGAAGAGATGTCCGCCCAATAGAATGAAATGCTTACGCCTAAAACACATGTAAAAATAGCCGTGATGAAACTGATGAATAAATGTAACTACCATAAAATGCCCTCCGTAAAAAATGCGCTAAAAGTGACTCATACACCTATCTATTAATAAACATTTTATTATCTAAAAATGTATAATCTGTTGTTGGCTAACACCACATTGTCGACAATGTTAGATCGAGGTCCATAAAATTCATCGTGGCAAGGGCCTGTCGTTAGTCGCGGCTTTGAGCACCATGCATGTGGCAGTACGATTTGGCTCGGTTCCACCCCAATTTTGAGAGAGAACAACACCCTGGGAGGAATCAGAGGCCTTCCACCTCTTTCCCCCTTCCATCAAGCGCTCGAATGGACTTGCGACTCGACGAATATTTAGAGTGCTCCAATGCCGCACAGGCAATATACATTTACAAAAATCCATGCCTTCTCCGGGATTCGAACCCAGGCTCCACGGCCCAGCAGTTAGCGTCACATGATTTGTTACACATATGTATCTCGCCTGCAGAAGCTCTTCATCGCTGACAGTGCCTGATGAGGGAAGAAGAAAAATTAAAAACTTCAATACTGTAAATGATCAGTAAAATTTAACAGGTCTCCAGGACCGAAGAAACTTCCACACCAGATACAGGATCTGACCTGGATAACACGATATACTTTAATTTCCAATGTAATTCGGATACCGATTCATGGAAAAAGATAACCCTTAAAACTAGGCCCTTTATTTTATGACTTCCAATTTGCAATTAATACATAACAGCTGCAAAAAAAAAAAAAAAAAAAAAAAAAAAAAATTACAGCGGTAACATTGAGAACGGCCAAGATATGGTTTAATAATTTTCTGCCAGGGTCGATCTATCAAATCTAAATACTGACGAATTGGGAAACAATGAATGCAACCAATTCTAGCTAAATGAGTCAATGTGAAAAAAATGTTCAAAGCGTTGAGACAATACGGATGCATTGACACAGAAAAGGAAATTTGTGGATATTAAATAAATGGGTAAAGCACGACCTGACGTTGCAGTAGAAACAAGAATAACAATTAAGCATTTAGGGAAGGAGGTTTCTCGCATAGACATATCTCCATTGGATTATCGTCTATTTTTATATTTGGGCGGGCAATCTTTTAAAGAATTGATCAGAGACGTGTGTATGTTTTTGAAATAAAAATATTTATAAAAAATAGCTTCTTTCTGGGAAGAGATTGCCGTTGCAATGAAAAATATTTTGATGAATAAAATTATTTTATATAAAAATACACACGTTCCGACTCTACGATAGACAACAGATTTTTGTTATTTAGCATTACTACAAAATACGGAATGTATTTTGTACTATGTATGTGTTGAACTCAACAGAATTGAGCAGAAACTGAAAAATGAACACAAAAACAGGGGACTTGTTACAAATAACAAAAAGTTTCACTTATGATCCACATTCACACACACACAATCTTTTTTTCCCCTTCTTCAAACACAACCCAATTTAATCTATAAAAACACGAGAAATATTTTTTTTCCATCACATTACAACACAAATATAAAAATACCGTTGAAAGCCAAATTAACAAAAAGTACTACTTATTGACACAAGCGGGAACAAACACGGAATAACATTTCAAAACAAAAGAGGGTATTAAAAATCTTATTCATTACAAAAGAGCAGAGAAAAAAATAAGTTAAAAACGGGGAAAAAAAGAGAGAGGGATAACAGTACCATACGAAAACTTCTCCAACCCCTAACTATCCCTTCTTTTGAACCTCTTAGAGAAAGGATAATCATTAGATATTCAGTATCCAGTAAGCAAACAAGGGTTCCAAAAAAAAACAGGAACATTGCTCAAATTTTATGCAAACGATACTGAGCAAACAAGGTGTTTTATGCATTGTTCTTGTGGGGGGAGGGGCATGAGAGGGCATAAATACAGGAAGCGACAATGAAAACAATTGGAAAGACGATTGGCGTGGGAATAGCGTTAAATCCCTTTTGTCATTAACTCAGATATTCCTTTTATAATAATAATCGTAATAACAGTCACTGGGGGTGGTATACATGTTTAAGAATTAAAATTTCGAGTTCCGTTATTAATACATTGATGTTGTAAATGGTGGGTAGGGAATACAAGGGTGTTTTGTCGGATGAGAATACTATATAATATTTAAAATTAAAAAGATTGTTCTATTAAACAGTTTTAGACAACAAGGGCGTAAATCAAGGATTGAATTAATTGATCGAACTGTGGCGTCGACATATATGGGCGTTAACATATGTTGCACTACTTAAATACTACAATTTTTTGAGTAGCTAAAACAATTGGAACCTAAATGGCTAAAAAAAATTTCAAATAATTAATGAACGCTTATATACGGTTCAAATACCATGATGTGCGATGTAATCATGTACGGAAGTAATTCAAGTTGAACAGAACTGGATTGCCTTGAACATAAATACTCTACTTGCACATGTCTTAACAATGTTAGTACTATATTGTGAGCTGAACTATAAACGTATAAAAATGAAGTAAAACTAAGACTATATGAGCAAAGATTACTTACAGTGCATCATATTTGTAAAAGTTTAGAAGTCTGAAATGCTTTAGAGCGTTTCTGCTGTAAAAGCAAAGACTGTTTTTGTTTGAAGTTTAATTTCCGGGATTAAGGAGAAATTCGAACAATCGAGACTTCCCCTTCCAAATGGGCTGCATTTTGATAGCTAAACCTTTGCAGACACGGTAAGTCGCGAAGTATGAAAGCCATTCCATTGGTGGCAACCTATAGTGGCGGCTAAGGCTACCAATTTTAACGACGCTTGAAGTAATTCAATTCAAACTCTCGTCGGATGCTAAATATTGCCGTGGTTTAATTTTGCAGAGAGTACCAGAGCCAAATAGATACTCAATGGATCTTTCACATGCTACATAATCATACATATCTACAACTTTTGCATAAAAAAACTGATGAACTTGGTTTAAAAAGACTGGTCTCCTTGCCTATCTGCAAATGTTCAAAGAAAATTTTTGGATTTTAGTGGAAATATATATCTAACCATCAAGTTTCCTCCTAACATTCAATTTAATTACTAAGAAACCAAATAAATTACGTATGTATCTCTAATGGCATATATTAAACATTACACGAATAACGACTTGTTACAAACTATATACACAAAATTTCCAATCCATTTGTTTACAAAAACTCATTACTCATTGCCAATGAAATCCAAAACAATAAATAAATAAACTTTGTAGTCATTTAAAACATTAACATTTATGTCGGTCTCTTTTTGCGGATAAAGCAAAGACGAATCTTCACGGTTGCGTCCTAAAAAAACAGACACCAGCATTTTTCTTCTAACTGTACAAAAAATAAGAGTGCCCCCTTCTAACACGGTGACTTCATTAAGACTCCATCTCTCTGGAAAGTGACAAGACAGGGGAAATACTAGGAGGGGTTTGCCAAGAATTGAAATGACAAAACAGAAAAGAGCGCTCCACATACCAGATGCATCACGCGGGTTTCCTACCCTAACAGCTGACACTTAGGGAAAAAATCTCAATTTTCATCTCCTCCCAAGAATCCAGCTGAGCTTTTCAATTTTTTAGCGCTTAATTACGGGATAAAAATATAATGGTTACGGTGGGGTCTCTTCATCCCAAAAGTGTTTGTGGTATTTCTTTACCTATGTTCATTTCTCTTCTGAAGCAATGAGACGGTTTTTACGTTTGGGGCGGTGAAACAAATGTTGCCTTTGTGATTTGTGTCTGCCTTTGCTAAAAATACGATTGTCAACCCCGCTGTAAAGTGGTAGCTGGGAAGGAAGAAATTTTTTACTTGATTAAAAAGGACGTGTACAATACAAATTAATTTTCGGGTAAAAACGATCAAGACTAATGGAAAGTCAAAATTACATAATTTGATTTATTATTATGTAATTTTTATGAATAATTCCTCCCGTTTTTAGAATTTCCACAAAAATCAAGCATATTCCGCAAGATTATCCACTTTAAAAAAACTAACCTGTTTTTTTTTAAATTTATTATATCAAGTTTTAACTGCCAGTCTATTACAGAGGTAACATATGTTAATGAGATAAAGTATATAAAGCGAATTTAAATAGATACCCTGGGATGACAGCAAAAGTGAATAGATAATATTAGAAAGGCTGTGATAGTTAGAAAACCATTAGAATGCTTCTAAAGGAACACAAGATGGTTCAAATAAATTCTGAATTGTTGGCTAAGTTACAGTATTAGTGTGTCTGTATTCCGAGGATGTTCATTGTACCAGTTGGTCTGTGTTCTTATTAGTTTTCGCAGATAACAGGGTGAGTGAGTGAATATTAACGTCGCACTGTTCAGCTACACGAGGGCCTTTGGCGACGGACCACGTAATTTTGAACCATGGTCAAGTGACGTGGACGACACCTGAGCTGGCACATCCCTCTCCTAACTAACTAACACCAACGGGAGGACGTTTCAGCTCTCGAACTCATGCCATGCCTGCCATGATCCAATACTTTGACCACTGGGCTACCGCAGCCCCTCGCAGATAACATTGATGTAGGTCAAATGGATTTCAATTGATTTACAATTTAGTCACGTGAAGACATCTTCCCATCATTAACTTAAGTTACTTGGGACAGTATAGTGCTTAGAGACACTGACTGCTGTGTCGTAAGGCCTAGGTTCGAATCACTGAGATGGCAAGGATATTTGTGATTGTGCAGCGCCTGTGCGTATGGGAACACTAAATATTCGTCAAGCCGATCCTCTTGAGAAGTTGATGGAAGGGAAAGAGAGGCGGGACCCCCTGACCATTCTCCAGGTTGTTCTCTCCCAAAATTAGGGTGGAACGGAGCCAAGAAGTATTGTCACCTGCATTGTGCTTTAAGCTGCGGCTAACGATAGACGTAATCTAGTCCCCTTCCCGCGATGAATTTAGTGGGCCTCGATTGGACACCTTCGATTGAGTGGCATTAGAAACAGCAAAACAGCACTTAGGTAATTAGTAGGATTAATACTGAGTTCTCTCTCTCTGATATTTCTCGAGTTTTCAATTTGTTTGTCTCTAAAATCATTGAAAAATCTCTGATTGATAAAATCTCTGAAATCATTGGAATTACCAATACAACATGCTTCGGAAAAACCGTTACAAGTAACTTTTGAAACAACAAAACAGTAATGATATTTTTGGAGAATAATTTCAATCTAACGTATTTTCTGGCACACAATGATTATTCTACATCCAAATTAAAATGCAAGAAATCAAAGACAACTTTTATGTAATAGTTTTAATTTTAACCAGGCAATACCAGAAAGATATCCAGATATCAATATCTTCTACCACTTAAGCGCAGACAAAGGGAAATTTTTTTTTTTTAATAAAACCGGTCGTGTTTTCAACTGAACCACTTCACATAACGGAACGATGCGCTAATACCGACCCCCGCATTCCATCAGGATGCCAAAGAAGCCTGTAACCAAGACGTCGTTTGACAGCGCAAGATTCCCTCTCTCCTTGTGTCCCCGTTTACATTTAATTAAAGGAAGGAAAGGGATCAAATTTCCGGATGCAATCACAAGAGCAGTAACGTCAACCCATCACTTGGAGAGTATCGTTCGATTCCAATGAAATAGTCCTTCCTCACAGCTGTCTTCGAGCAAAGGACCTGAAATCCAAATATTTATTTCCAGATAGAAAAATGTCTATATCACGTTCCAACTTCAATATTTTTGTACAGAGAGCAGTATTTTTTTGAGATGGAAAATTTTTCTAGTATAATGCGTCCAATAGTTTGTCTCCTATATAAAAACGATAAATGCATCCTCATTTTAAATGTTAAAAGGTAAAATTGCTTATGGGATGTTTCTAAAATCTAAATATATGCAGTATTACAAAATAGAAACACAAGGTGAATTTTTTTTTTTTCAAATAGGGCTGTGGATTGGTAATTACCATCGTGGACCTAGTACACTCTCCGAGGGGCTGGTATCAATTGGTTAAAGTGGATATCTCGCTGATTTTTGAGGTTCCCGGGGGAAGGGGGGGGGACAGAACGCACAATGGATCGACACGAAAGGATTACAAACAGGTATTCACCATAATTTACTTTTCTTAATTTAAACGATAGAACTGATTACGTGATATGCGAACAAGACAGGCTGAATGGTAAGAAATAATGGGAACTCAAACGAGATGCAATCTTTGAAACTCGTCAAAGAGAAATCCTCCGATATCTTTTAAATAACTCAGCGACTGTAATTTAGGGACTCACTAACGCGGCGATATTGTTCAAACCACTTCTTATTTATGCATCTTACTGACTATTTATATGCTACTTAGTAGTGATGTTCGTTTTGGGTGTGGAATTGTTCTAGCTCAGAGTACCAATTCGGCTGGGCGGAAAAAACAGAGTTAGACAGTATAGGTCTCGCGGGTAGCCCATTGTTGCAAAATTAGGAAAAAATTCGATTGTACAAAAAGATTCAATATATCGGTACTGTATAGTAAATGCAAATAGAAAGCACATTGTATAGCACTACATGTACGATAGAACGTCATTAAATCCTTCGAAACCTGGAACAATTTTCTCTCCGAAAACTTTTTCAGAATTAGGATCAAAATCTTTAGGCAATGGAGGTCTTAAAATTAGATGAAAAGCATATGTTAAAAGTACTCCACCAATTCTTCAATATAGTCTTGGATTTTCACCAGAGCTATTAATGAAATTGAATAAAACCTACGAATCTTTAAAGAGCTGCACTGCAATGAGATGCCGACAGTAGTTTCACTTGGCATAAAATAAAAGCAATGACTAGTAACTGCGACCTCATTAAGTCATATTTTTTCAACTCTCCTTTTAAGAATGCATTAACTTGAAAAGGAGTTTTCACTTAAAAATGCTCAATTCTTTTCTTTTCTTTTTTTTCCTTCTTCCCAGATGCTTTTCTTTTCACGTTTGTTAAAAGCTCATTACGCCGACGGACTAGATTAGAGAAAGACGGGAGAAAATGCTCTTAATCAGGGGAAATTAGTCTCCAGAGAGCCGTAAAGTTAATAAGGCACGACTAGCGCATTGTCAGCGAGCATGATGGGTGGCAGTTAGTCAACTAAGGACAAAGTGATCGTCACAAAAGGTATGATAATTCAAATACGCTGAATAAGAGAAATATAAGTTGATATTCTTTGAGAAAATATAATTAATTTGAATGCACAAATAGTTGTCATACGGACACTATAAAAGAAATCTTTCAGTAGTAAATTAACAGAATTATCATTTTCCTCGGTGCAGTAATAATTTTAAACAAATTTTTCAAACTGTAGCGACATATTTATAAAGACATTAGATTCATACGAACACTGCACTATAATTTCTATTATGATTTCGTAATTTATATCCACGCACTACATTATAAACCGAAAAACCATTACATTATGAGCACCTGTTTAATATGCGGTAGGACCAGTCACTGACTAGTAAAACTCACAAGTCATAGACTCACAAAACCAGTCATTGACTAGATAAGATGCTGGTAGGAAGTTCGAGATATCTAGGTACCAGGCACTCACCAACTGGTCTCGCAATTCCTGTATATTCTGAGAAGATAGCATTTTCCAGGCAGGACCACAAATGTTTGATTGGATACGCATCAATCAGGTGAATTCGGAGATCAATACATGACTTGAAATTCCCCGAAAAATTTTTCCAACCACTATTTGACGATTCGATCTTTATGGGATGACGTATTACTCTGTTGATAAATACTATCAACCGCCGAGAACATTGTTGCCATGAAAAGTTGAACCTGATTTGCAAAGATAGTCACACAGAACAGAAAGAGAACAAAAGGAATGTTCTATGGAGTCAGAAAGCGCAATTCTTTAGACCAGCCGACTTTCTTCTATTCTATGCTGATGTTCCCATTGCCCACAACAGACGCTGTTGGCGTGTGGACACGTTTCGAGCATCGGCTGTACAGGCCCAAACGCAGCAGTGAACGCTACTATGTGTTTTGAAACACACCGTTTGGGTCGCCTTTGTTGTAGCCACTGGGGGTATCGGTCAAGGTGAACAATGCACTTCCCTATCTGATCTCTAAAATGAATGCGCTGTGGCTGGCAACTTGTCGTTTCACCATCTATACACCTATTTCCAAAAGTACTCACAATGGCTGCACGTGAGCAGTCCACCAATCGCGCATTTCTGAAATCGATGTCCCCAGGCACCGAGCCATAACGACTTGACGTTTATCGAAATTTGATAAATCAGCTGTTTTTTCCATTATGCATCTAAGCACTCTACTGGTGGAAATACAATGTATGGGCACTTCATATATTCCAGTTTCAGCCACGTGTGTTTTGTCACCCGGCAAGGTGCAGGGCAATCATAATGTAATGGCTTTTCAGAGTATGTAGCATCTTAAATCATGTTTAACCCAGATAAAACCAGACTATTTGTTAGGTATTACTGTGGTTCTTATCTCGCTATATTTTCTTAGTAAATGCGATTACTTAAAATTGGGTTATTTTAATAAGCTTGCTTACACATGAAATATTTCAAATTACTTTTATATTGAGAAATACGAGAGTTATTTTCAAAAATCATGCCAATTATAGGAAAATACGTAATAACAATTTCTTAAGTAATAAAAGAACAGGTCTAAATTAAGTATTCATGTTTGAAATAAAACTCTCATAACAAGATTCCATTCACACACACAATTTGTGTGTCTTCCGTAAGTATAAAGTCATTGATACATCCGATGTATTTGTCGAAAATTATCGATCGCAAATACGGAGAAGAGAAAAAAAAAGATGCGTTTTCATCAAGGTGTATACGAAAATAATTACTACTATATATATATATATATATATATATATATATATATATATATATATATATATATATATATATATATGACAAGCTTAATATATCTATTTCCAATTACTCCAGAAAAAGACTAATTAGAACTGGTAATTTATGCAAGGTTCTCGAATTGAACTTCTCCATTAGAAGCAGAAAGGGAAGAGCGAAAAAAAAAACTTTCATAAGAGGAATTAAGATAAACATTGCATTTTTCTCGAAAAGAAAAAAAAATAAAAGCAATACATTGATTAAGTTGTAAATGACGACCATGTGTTCAACATCCTCAAAGAAACAAAGCAAAGAAGGGGAAAAGGCATTTTACCATGTTATAATGAGCAAAAAAACATTGATCATTAATTAATTTCTTCAGTAACCTGAGCTTAATTAGGAAATTTTTTCTCCTCCCACCCTCCTCAAATCTGCCGTTCTTTTAATCGGAAAAATCTAGCTACTCTGACGCTCAGATTAAAACAACTCCATAAGCAAAAAATAATATTGTGTTCTAGGTTTACACTAATCTTTCATCAACTTTAAATAAGATGCTTCATCATAACGAACCCCGATTATTTCAACAATTCTCCCACACGTTAAAAAAAGAATGAAAAAAAACCCCCCAATTTTTTTTGTTTAACTGGAGATAAATTATATCGCGAGAAGAAGTTGTTTTAAAAAAGATAAGCTTTGCTGCTATTTTCCAGGAAATGAACTTGCTAAAAATAGCTTCGGGAGAATCCTAGTTAACAAAATAGAAGTATGGGAGAGGGGGTTAAGAAAAATCGAATTAACACGAGATACAATACAATTCAATTAATAACAATTGGGCAAAAGATTCAAAAAAATATTTTAACCAAAATTATTTCTTGCATAACTTTCTATAGTCTTACAAATATAAAAGATCTAAGTTGAAAAAAAAATCCAGAGTTATGATAACATTTATATTCGTTTTAATTCACATCCCAATGTCAAATAAAAACTTGAAACTGATTTATCTCCGAAAAAAAAATAATTAGCTTGTTGTGATATTTTTGAGATCAAAAGCTGTTATACGCAATACATATGCATAAGTTAGAAGTAAAAAAAAAGTAAAAATCTTCAAATCAAGATTTTTTTTATAAATTGTACCATGTCCCATCATCAACTGAACGAAAAATCGGGAAGCTCATTAAATTCATCACTGTGATAAAAATTTTATTATTTATAAACATTTCATGAATTAAATATGATCCTTTTAAATAAATAAATTATTTCGCATCGTTCGGAGAGATTGAAACGAAACAAAAACGAAACGTTCCATTCAGTTTTAAAACAATAAGAAATTCTCATTACGATAATTATGATTAAAATACGAATACATCAACTAAATCATTAATGATAATTATTACGTGCCTTTTTTTACATATACTCTTTCAGAGCTAATTTAAAAGATCATTGAATGCAAGAGGCCCATACACAAGTATAAACCCTTCACGTTATTAAATCTATATAATAAAGTTTCTTTTTGGAAAAAAGACAAAGGAATAATTAGTGCTCCGAAATAAAAGCTCTCTCGAAAAGAGACTGTTCCGTTTTGTTTCAGCGTCGTTCGCTAATTAAAATGGAAAGAAATCGCCGAGTAAGCTTTCAAAACAACAGCGAACAAAGATTTTGCAAAGAAGAGAGATGATCAAATAATCAGAAAGCACACACAAGGCAATTCAAATTCCTCGGAGATAGATAGGGATTTTGGAAATCTATTTAGAAACATGAAATCCAGTAACAATTTAAGAGTATTGTTTCCTTTTCTGAAAGAAATGTAGTACTGGTTACATAGAAAAGTTACAAAATAAGCTCTTGACTTCTAATACAAATGCACACAGAAGGACTATTCTTTCACGAACAAAAGGATATTATTCAAACTTTGAAAATAGGAACTTGACAATGAATAATAATAAAAGTTTTCTGCGAGATGAATGGATTAATAAGAATTCAGAGACAAATAAGAACTGATACAATAAACTGAATTGTTTACCCACCAGTTTTCAGAAATTTAAGAAAATATTTACGATATAAATAAATTACAATCCTTCATTTTTCTTTTGAAACTTACATAACTTTAAAAGCCAAATGTTGAAGTCTATACTCTCATTTAAACTTCATCCAGGGTTTTGAATAACTACCACATAAAGATTCTCGAACAGAAATCGGCTAATTATAATCGAGACACGTAAAATTTCTTATCAATAAAGAATGAGCTAAATTTATGACGGTCACGTGATAAATGCAATCACGTGGTCTCCGCTGAACTCAAAACTGGCTTTAGACTTGCACTTGTAGTTCTATTTGTAAAGCGTGAATAAACTCCAAATTTGATGATTGGGTACAGATGTTCCGAGTATTAAGATTTTTCAAAGAGTTAATCAAAATTAAAGAAATAAATTATTCTATTAGACGTGCACTTTTAAATCAAGTGCATTTTTGTTTACTCATGTGCGTTATTATGGTTGACTATTGTGCACTTTTTAAAAGAAAGTTTCTACAAAAAACAAAATTGGCAACAGCGAAGAGCACTTACTGATTGGTTGGATAATCGTGGTTGCATTTATTATGTGCCTATGACGTCATATAAGTTTATGAAGTGATTGGCTGGAAGCACGTGATTGCAGTTATGTGACGTCATAGTCACATGAATTTAGCCCATTGAGTCCGTGTGCATTGCAATACTTTTAACAAATATCAAAATTATGTTAAATTCTTGCAAATTCATTAGACAGTAAATTCCAAAGTTACATAATAAGTGGGACCAAGAAATATGAACATCAACAGATTTGCAGCAAAAAATTTCAGAATATTGATAGGGAAAATTTCTTCAATCAGGGAAAAAGATTGCTTTTTCTGTGAATACCAAGAAGCTACGTAACAGGCGGGCCCAAGAAATACGAGTATAGACAGATTTGCAATAAAAATCTCAGGATTGTTAGATTTCATCCCTACAAGGAGTATTGATGAAAATTTCTTTACGTAAGGGAAAAGATAGCTTTTCCTGTGACATCCAACCAAGAATGTAATTAGATATCGCTTTCCAGATTTATCTGTCCAATGCCCTTTTGTATATAACATACATGTTGAATGGTAGAAAGGGACAATTTGGTTTTAATCTTATTAATACACCGATCGGCGAAAAGTACTGCGTCATTAATAAGACAGGGTACACAGCGAGAAATTACATACCAATAACATATAAGGATCGAGTTGGATTTAAAAAAAATCCAACACAAGCTCGTCATTGGTTTATTATTTTTTTTTATCTTTCATTAAGTAGCAGGAAACAGGAACACACTGAATTTTTTTATAAATACGTTTTACACTTGACATATTCATAAGCAAACGACGAGTACGAGTGTTCCAATTTTAATTTTCTCGAAGCGCTTCTTATTCCTAGATATATATGAATATTTATTCCTCTGTTTCTAACTTTTGCCCCACAATTCCAAGCCGTGTAATGAAAATAATAACAGTACTTACGTTGAATTCTACTTGTTGGGGCATTCGTACGCCCGGCCTAGGTCCACCGGGATACCTTGGTGACATGAAAGGCTGCAAAGAGAATAATAACCATTAATTCAAATGAATTTCTATGAGCATACAATTTCAATATTAATCGCGATGTAAAATGCAACTAATGAAAAATTTTGTGTACAAATAATAAGTGATGAAAGTCCTTATCATAGTCATAATTACATGGATATTGCAATGAATAACACTACAATTTATCACATTATTTTCATAGTAATACATGAAATATCTATTACAGTGAAACCTTGGTATGTCCTGTTTGGATGCAAAATCTTTTGATTGGTGGGCAACACGTCCCTTGTATAGTACACGCATACGTCCTCTTGCACAGCAACAGCGAGGGGCTTATTTTTTGCATGTGGAAACGGAATAATTTTTTTTACGCTCTATTTGGTATATAAGAATTTAAAAAGGATTAAAGGCTTACGCATATACCGAGGTTTCACTGTTTTATATTATGTATATTTCCTTCAGCCTACATTACATATATATTTAAATTACATTTACTAATATTGGTGCTTTTAATTACACTGCGTCTATTTCGAATTATATTTCACACACTTTACATTTATTTAATTTCCTCCGACAGAATTGGGGAAAAAAACTCCTTCCTTATCTTTTTACCAAAACATTTTTTTGTCCATTACAACTTAACCAAGCCAGACATCATTGAATGATAGTTAACTATCTTCGCAATTTGATGCTACAAGAGGGCTATTGCCGACGGTCCTCGTAGTTCTGAACCATGGTCAAGAGATGAGGACGAGTGGCATAACAGTGGCGTACACAGACTCCTGTTGTCGAGGAGAAGGGGGTAACAGTCTACAAGCAGACGAAAGCGCCAAGGGATAACCTCTAGGGTAAAAATTAAAAATCTTTTGGTCTATCCCTCCCCCATAGTGTACGCCTTTGCATTCCACTCTAACTTGCACACCATGTCAACGCGAGGAGATTGAGTCTCGACCAGGGATGTCTTAAGACTTGTTGAGACCCTGGGTCTTAACGTTAAAGTAGGCCTTGGGCTGCTACACAAATGTAGCCCCCCCCTATGAACCTTAAAAGTAGATAGTACATAGCGTACGTTGTCAAATACTCAACCTGAAACAAATGTGAATGACTTACAATCGCACCAATCAGCTCGACCGAATGCAGCTCTTAAGACTTAATCAGTAATGATGGTGTATGGTGGTAAACCTAAGCCTAGGCATGGACGAGGGTCATCACATAATAATACAGTCTTGCCCCTGATGCCGATTGACATAGAGTCCGAAATTCCAAGATTTTCGGAGAATACAACAGGAACTAACATTTGACAGTTAAAATTATTCGAATCATAAAGGTCCACTCGAGAACAAGACGAGCCCCTGGATCAGTGGCGTAACGTAAAATATTAGGCCTCCCCTGCAAACTTAGGTTTTGGGCCTCAAGCCCAAATACGCCCTTCGTGTCAGTCAAGCCTTGGACCCCTCGCAATGCGGGGGTGTACGTTACGCCACTGCCCGGGACCCATGCCTTAACCCGTCTCAAAGGACCATTATCACATATATGAGATCACTTTAGGAAACACGGTATCATATGCGAGATTGCGTTTTGCCCGTTTTAAGACCCGTGATCACACCGGTGTGATCTTAATTTGAGACTTATGGAATTTGAAATGGTCATAAACTATAAATTTCGTAATATTTTATTACAGTAATGAATATGAATTTTATGTGAAGTTAGGCTTAACAGGAAAAATTCACTGGTTCTAAACGGGTTAAGACGTCCCTGGTCTAGACAGATTTAACGTGCATGAGTCTCCTTACGCGGTGGGTATTCAGCGATCTAGGCCTCGAACCCACGACTCGACAACTCCATTTATGAGTTCGCGGCAATGATCATTCGGTTACCACGATCCCCCCCCCCCATATATCGTTAGCGCGTTAGTTATGTGAATTAGCCATCATTTCGACACACACACATTAAATATCCTAAATACTTAACTGTTATATTGTTACTTACGGTAACGACTTTGAAACCTGATTATACTCTAGGTAATACATCGCATTACAGAAATATTTAACCGAGAATGTATTCTCTATTTTATGTCACTCCATTACTACAGTACATCCAGGATATCGATTTTACATCTACCCAAGAGAATTGCCCACACCTTAATTACACCAGGGCGGTCAAAACACACGATAAACATATTTTATTCAAATCTCACGCGGCAATCATGTGTTACATTGTTTAAATTTACACAAACAAACCTCTCCGATTCAAAAGGTGAATTTTTCAAAACACGCCATTACTTCAGCGTCCAGGGCCCCTCCCGTTTAGCATCCAATAATTCACGAAACGAGCAGGGCCATTCAGTGGGATGAGTTGAGCGATAACTGCGCTGAACATTAGTGCCCTTTCTCATTACCTATTCAGAAGCAGTGCAAGAGGAGCGGATAATAGCTACCAACTGGTTTGATTAGCAGTTGGCTGTTAGTTGACTCCATTTATCATGGATTGTGCTGGTTAATTAGTTCAGCGCCAGCGAAGCCGTGGGAGGCGCTTTGTTGGATTTTTTTTCTTTTTGTTCGAGGTGGAAAATGTTTTTGGATAAAGCTAATTCGGTGATGAGACAGTGAAATTGGGTATAATTTATTTTACCTTCATAAATCTCTTTTTTAATAAGAAGGAGAAAACACACCAAATAAATATTTAAAAACTAATACGGAGCTTTACTGCGAGGATTCCTAAAAATTCATTTTGAATAACTTGTTTCTATTCTGTTGATTTGACTCCTTCAAGCAATCCCAGGTTCATTTCCTGTCATTTATGTAAATATGCTACGAACTGAAGTGCATCGCATCTTCCAAGTTTCCTTTACAAGTTGCCTCTTTGAATTAATCAAGAAGCAGATGGTAGAGGAGAAACTATAATGGAGAGAGCTGAAGGCCATTTTCTACCCCGCAGTTCAAAGATATTGTTGTGTTCGATAGTGACATAGGTTTATAGTCTAGGTTTAGGCGTAGGTGTCATTTTAATAGCAATTACGCGTGAATGACTAAGAGTTATATTTAAGTCGCAATTCAAAACTGAACGAGGTCAATTGGAACGAACCTTATACTTTCGAACCGTGGTCAAGTGATGAGAACGACACCTGAGCTGGCATCCCCCTCTCCTCCACACCACACCAAAAGGAAGGACGTTTTAGACTCGACATATATAACGTGCATCGACGCCCTCTACGGATCTTCAGCGGCTTCAGGCTCGAACTCATAACACGCCAGCCAAGAGTCCGTGACCATAGCCACTAGCCTACCGCGGCCACAGGAAAAAAACAAGTCGAATAATTACTTAAGATTAAAATGGAGCTTTACTGCGAGGTTTCTTATGGTTTTTATAAATTCATTCTGAATAATTTGTTTCTATTCTGTTGATTTTACTACTTCAAGCGATCCCATGTTCATTTCCTGTAATTTATTTAAATATGTTACGCATTGTTCTAACTTTCCTCTACAAGCTTACAAGTTTAGGATTCCTTTCCTTTAATTTTGGGTGATTTTAGAACGTAATTCTTGAAATAATTTCATGATTATTTACTACCACAGCGAAAAACATGCAGTGACTCGCAAAGATTCTACATTGGTCAACTACTGGTTTTAAAACAACAATAGCATAAGCATTTAAAATTTCTAAGTTCCCCCCAAAAAATCAATGCTTTATATATATATATATATATACAAGGATCTCCGTCTTTTTTAATTAAAAAAAATATAATCGTGAGAATTCACGCAGAAATTGATTAAAAAACTTTTTATATACAAAAAGGGGAATTTTACATATTATTTTGAAAAAATAATTTTAGTTAATAAAATTTAAAAATATATCGAGTCACAGTTTCATTCACCACAATATTAAAAAAAAATCAAAATGTACTTACAACAAATATTGCTGCGTTTTATAATAAATTACATACACTTGCTTGCCAAATAATTTTTTAGATCCACTCCTAAAAAAAGTCCTCATCAATGTACTACAATATATGAGAAGACGCAAGTTTAAATAAATGAATGGGATCGTCGACACTTTTCTTTGCATATTATCTTTATAGAAGGTTTAAAAGAAGAAATGTTTCTCTTTAAAAATAAATAAAATAAAAACAAAATTTTCCGAAAACTTTTCCAGTATTATGAATGTATTGATATTCAATTTGCGCGAGAAAAAAATTAATAAAACAATAAAATCTAACAGCGAAAAATAGAATTCAATATTCTGTAAAAAGTAAAACTATTGAATTAAAGAAAAATGGTACACGAGTGCGTTCGGTAATGTGCTAATTTTTAAAATAAAAAATAACTTTACTCTCTAAGACAGATAAAACAAAAAGTTCCAATAAATATTAAATACTGAATACTTTTCAAAGGCATTATAAATTCAATAAACCACTCAGACTTTCAAGTGAAAACTGCCAAAACTGTTCTAAAATCTCAGATATAATAATAGCAGGGAAATAAAAGAATCAATTAGATTTCTCATTATCTTCCAATACATTTAATTGAAAATTGAGATGTAAAAGTTTCAGAGAACTTTCAAAACCCACTAAAATAAAAACCACTCAAAAAGGGTAAAAAATGCTTTCGAACGGAAAATAGAACCCTAGTACGTCATTTCGATAGTTCCATCAAACGTAGACTCAATTAATAAATCCAACATCAAACGGCTATGGAAAATGAAATTCTTTTTTACAAAAAAAATGGCTAAAACACATTTTAATCATATTCTCTACCAAAAGCTCTCGAAAATTTATTCCTAAAAATTTTTCCAAGTGAACACAAACTCAATCCATTTCCATCCACAAAGATTGAGAAGATGGCAAAAAGTAGTAGGAAGAGGAAAGAAGAAAAATAAAATGAGAGGAAAACCACCTTTTTTTTTGGAATTTAATTTAGAATTCATTAGGCAAGTGGAGCAGACATCTCTCAACAACAGTAAAATCGGATTGTATTTAGACAGCGCTGAAAAGAGAGAGAGACATAGAAATAAATTTAATCTAATTGAACGGAGTATCGCTTAAAATCCATTCAATCCTCTTGCTACATCTCTTTGCTTTTGAAATAGTCGAGATTCAATTTCCCATTTAACATTACGAAACGCGAAGGGGCTGGAAATGGGGAACGGCAGAATGCCAGAGAGGGCGGATGTACAAATTCCCAAAGCGCATAGAGAACATTTCTTAGAATACAACTCTAGTGAATTTCCTTCAACCTGTATAAGATGAAGCAAGACGAAAGACATTGGCTTCACCTCGATAAACATTTTAATTCCATTACAGAGAGAAACTGAGAAATATATAATTAAGGCAATGAATAATGAATTAGCAAAAATCAAAAATTCTGTGTAGAGCACACCACTTGCATCCCTAAAGATGGTGAGTGTGACTTTTTTTGAATTTCTTGACACTCAAAGAACCAGGATGACGAACGATATTACATGAATTGCATCTTGTTTTCTGGGTCATAATGATGAATCCAGGATGCCTAAGTTCAGGCAGCCGTGCGCAAATGGATATGTAGCCAACCAGAATCTTTCTTCATGGACAGAATGAAGAAATGAACGATTGAAGAAATATGTAGCTGTTAGTGGTGACTAACAGCTGAAATAAGAAATGAGTTTAGAATAAGTAAGAGTAACAAATTTCTTTCATTCTGATATATACTTCAGTTATTATTTTACCCCTTGTCAGAAACTTATTTTATACCACTGAAGACCTTACTTATCAATCACCCCCAGTATAAGAAATTTTAATTTTGATATCTTTAACACCATGAAAAACCAACTTAACATTGTAATGTGACACCCGACTAAATCTGAACTTCATTCCATCCTTACCTAAATGAGAAAGTGGAATAGTCGGAAATCACGTGTCACGAGTGAAGCTAAAGCTCTTCTTATGATGGTCCATCTGTAGCTATCCGAATTATTTTTCTTCGAGCATTAAACTTATATAGAGAATTCACTAAATATTAATTTTCTAGCTTTACAATAATATGTATACATTACTTTACTGTAAATATATTTCATTAAATAAAAAAAAGTTTCCAAAAGCTCCCAAGACTTGTCTACGCTAAATAGCATATATACTCAACAAATTTTTCTGGATTAAAAACTTACGACATAAAATACAATTTTTCCTCGATTTACCGATACTTAAAACAATAAAAGAAGAAAAAATATTTATATTAACATTGGCAATAAATGTTTGGAACCAATACATTAAATGCATATGAAATTGAGATCCTGTATGTTCCATCTCCTTTATAGTGCAATGCTAAACTGATATCTAAATTTTTCGGTTAAAGTAAAAAATAGGAGCATTTAAAATTGCAATAGTCACAATTTATTTTGATATCGGAATATTTTTCCAATCTGAAAATATATTCCGAGATTAGATTCTGCTCTGAGGCAAAAACAGCCTATAGAAAAAGATCGATGGAGAAAAAAACAGAGAGAGATTACAGTTTTTTTTTAAGTATAAATAAACTCTCTTCACTATAGTATTTATTAATATGTTTTCATTCTCCTAGGCATGAATTATAAATAGAAAATTTTCAAATTACGAAAAGCTGTCTAACGTAAAATCCTAAGCACACAATTTAAAATTTATTACGAAGAAATTGTTCGCTCTTAGAATGCTTATGCTTAAAATGCCCCCCTTTTTTATTAACATAAAAAAGGGGGGGGGGAGTATACAGAATAAAATTTTGGAAGGAAAAAATTACAAATTACACCCCGGAATTGCTTTAGATGCGCTATTTCTCTGCAGTATAACAAATGAAACCCAATTTATTGAAATAATTAATGATATTAAAGGAAATGAAATATATTTTATTAATAAAAAAAAAACAGCCAGCATGGATCTTTTTTTCAAAAAATCACGACATATCAGTACAATGAATGTTTTTGATGTTCTGTACTTACTGAAAACAACGCACAATTTAAATTTACTTGGATACGACTGTAAATTGCCTCCCTGGTTATCAACAATCAAAATTTCTTCCATATTTAAATTAAATATTTTCAAAATTTCGTAAAAAATTAAAATTACTAGCACGTTAGTCATATTTTGAAACAACATTTTCATGAGATTTATTATAATTATTTATTCAAACTTCCCCTCAGTGGCCTACACAGATATCTCCTAGGATTACATTCCGAAAACCACGCAAACGAAAGCATCGAAAGGTAATCACTGAGGTAAAAATTAAAAATATGTTGGTCTACGGGAGGGGGAGTTGATCCCCCCCCCATATTTAAGTCACTCTGTTTCCGCTTAAAAATAAGAAGGAAAACAAAAAATAGCAATAATTTTCCGATAATATTCCTCAAAAGCACACTGGCGGAGAAAATTTCATTTTTCAACACCATATCTACATGTAAAGCCAGAATAAAGAGAGAGAGAAAACAGTTCTTTTCATTTTTTTAAAATAATACATTTTTCAAAAAATGTCAAACAATATTTAATGTCTTATTTTTCCACCAAGGGGGACTATTGTTTGTCACTGAATAAAAAGTATCACCTGACCACTTTTCAAAACTGAAGCATAATTAAATTCGCCACAGGTAAAAGCAGAGATGTGTCCTTTCTGCATTCTTTCAATTTCATACAGACGTGGCTCATTCCCAACATTAAAATGTAGAAGAAGGACCCTGAGAGCAATTTAATACTTTGTTTCAAACATAATCTTCATTGCTGAAATATGGTAATCGCTAATCGCGCCAGAAAAGTTAAAAGACTCCATCGCGCAATCTCACCGGCAATTAGAATTCACGACGACGACATAATAAATAGTCATAATGTGAAACTATTGCTATGAAGAGTATCGTAAAAATAAGGAGTCTTCCATGAACAGCATGTTTAATTAAACAGAAGAATATCTAAGCCATGAGTCATCCGAAGAATTTTAATATAAAAATACTTGCACGTACCAGATTTCCAAGTGAAAAGAATGTTGCATAAAAATACAGGAGAGGGGGAACATTTATGAAAAAAAATTCTATGGAAATTATATTCCAAAAATAAAATCTATACAGTAAGAGAATATGCAATAAAAAAGTAAGAATAAGCATAATAAATTATCCTACATAACCGAGAAAGGAAAAGTTATATATATATATATAGTCAATTGACCTAAATGAAAAACTTATGCTTTCTAAAGCTGTCACCAACTTACGGCGGTGAAGTAGGGTTAAGCTTGCTTGATGGGATCCTAACCTTCCCCTTCAGCAGAAAATTTATACTTATTATAGAGCATAAAAAATTGCGGAAAATACATCAAGATTGAAAAATTTAAGCCTGACTATTGCACGGCGTGATATAATTTTGAATTTTATGATGCTTTTATTACATTTCAAAGACTCAAATTCTGCCCCTATAATGGGTTACTATATATTATGATTATGTTGTAAGGTTACTATATTGGTGATCTCGACCAATAATTTTCGTCAAGAGACCGCTATCCCATTAAAAAATTTCAAGTGAAAAAATAGTTTGATCCGAAAATATGCAAATACGAAATCAAATGACGGAGAAACGGTCTTCGGCATAAACATGACAGCCTCAAAATCGTCGTAAAATTTTAATACTTAGATGGTATTTGAATTCTTTCTTGAATTACTGTCACAAAAAAACTATCAATACATCAATAGATTCTAAGAGAAATTAAAATTATACTGCAGTAAAATATTTCTGTACATGAAATTCATTATTGGTGAAAGCAGGTATTTGAAAAGTGGTCAGGTGCCATTTATTGGTAGCTTAAACAACAGCCCCTCAGTGGCTGATAAAAATCACAAAAACGGCGAAATAAATTTAATTTTGAATATTTTGATTTATACGGTGGCAGTGCGTGGGTGAGTATAATTAATTAAATTACTGCAGGAAGAGTAAAATAAACTTCAGCGAATCCATGTAAGAGTAAGTGGCTATAAATTGTAAGGAATTATTCGAAAGAATTGCTTAGAAAAAGAGATTAATATTATAAGTATTATATGTACTATTTTGTAACACAATATTGAATTAACATGTATTATATTGTATATACTGTATTAGTTTCGAAACTTTTGACTCTTATATTAACACAGTTTTTACCTTTTTTTATTTAATAAATACTTTTATTTATTTATGATCATTAAGGCGGATAGTCATGAATCGAAAATGAAAGTGTTTCACAATATAAGAGTTTCTTTTCTCAATAAAATAAGAGTATAATTTAAGAATATTTTCTTCACACATATATAATAAATTACGAATATTTTCCTTCAAAATTCAACATAATTGATTTTTGTACAACTATCTCGTTATCAGGGCCGGATTTAGACTTGATAAGGCCCTAAGTCATTTAAAACATATGGGTCCTTTAGTAAGTCCAGATATTCTATTCAGTGCCAAATATGATTTATAAATACCTAAAGGGTTACACTGAATTACGAAAAAATAAAGAATATTTCAGTATACTGACTATTGCTCACTCGGGCAATTTGGGGGGTACCAAAAAAGTGGGAGTTCTAAGCTATAGCTTGTGTAGCCAACTCCTGCATTGCTCGTTATCAAACAAATCTTCGAAAATCATCTTTTTTTGAAGGCAGAACTGGACTAATTTTCATTAACAAATACTTATAAGGCACTTATTCGGTGATTTATAAAAATAAATCAATATATATAGAGAAAGTACGTGAGCATATTTATAACCTTCGAACCAATCAACTAATCTATTCAAACACTGCAGAACTTTTCGGATCTAACACCTTGCAGAAAAGCACAATAATAATCAATAAATCCAAAAGCAAACATGAAGAGGCGTCAAATCGTTTGTTACGACATCTTTGTGAACATTCCGCTCAACACCGATAAAAAAGGATCCCCCCAAAGAACAAAAAAAAAAAAAAAACACCACTAAACACACACAGACACATAAACTCAAATAAACTATGTAACTACATCCACCGACAACATCAGAAAATATCTACGTCTGAAAGAAGAAGGAAAAAATAAATAAACAAAGATAAAGGCATGAGGGGGGCAATTGCTAATATAACTTTTAACGCCAGATGCTCAACTCAGTTCAGTTCATTAACGCAAACCCGCTGAAAAACATACCGCCTGTTTTGGTTTAAAAATAAACCGCGTTTTTGCCTATGATAAGTCTCGCTGCCTCATTAAAGACTGGAGAAAAGATGTTGGGGGAGAAAATTTTCGCGGCCACACGGCATGAGGAAGGCATCTGAAAAACATGCTTACGGGAGCACATCTTCTGTGGCCATTTTTTACGGGTTTAAAACCTCCGCACACACAGTGTGACAGATAACCGACGTTACGTGCTTACCACAGGAGAACGAACGGAATACCAAATGGCAGAGATGCTTACTGGCGCGCCATTTGGACAGGGGCAAAAGAAAAGAAAAATTAGAAGGAGAAAGAACAAGAGATAGTATCAAAAGAGGCATTAAAAGTAGCTTATTTCCTCCTGAGAGGTTAAAGATGTTTGAATTGAAAGAAAGCTATGCGTCGCGACTGATGGTATTTCAAAGAGGGGATTTTAGCAATTCAACAGATAAAAAGAAAAGACATTGCTTGTCGAGGTAAAAACTTGATTCAACATTTTATCGGGTTAGAGTAAAAGTGTAATTAAGGCTTTTTAGTGTAAAATTTTTCTATAGTAAAAATAGGCTTTAATCTGTCAAATATTTTCCATTCTGTTCGATTACCTCTGTTGCCATTTTTCTGTCAATTTCATGAATCTGAGCTCAGAGTTTCTGGTTCTTATCCGCAAAATATTCAACCAAGTGCGGTTTGAAGAGTCATCATTATTACTGAAATTTTTACCATTTAAAAAGAGAGAGTTTCGTTAACTTTTCGTAACTTCGATATAAATGGTAATCCGATGGTGCAAGGTCGAGAATGAAAATTGGACATCCACAATAACGTTAAACGAAAAAGATCATAGTCCAAACTTGATGCATCTTTAACAATCTTTAGCAAGGCGTACGAATTATTCGAACTTTGTTGGGAAATGATATCGTAACCTCCATACGCTCCCCCTCAAACTTGTGCACCATCCAATTGTAATTTTTTGAATCGTACAAAACTTTTTAAAGGTTAAAACGATTACCTCAAATCACACCTGGTCGAATTTTTTTTGTGTGTGGATGACAAACGTAATGAGAGTGGATTTATGAAGTTACCAGAAAAATGGCAACAGGTATTTGACAAGACTTTGAAACATCGAAAGTTAATGTTTTTTTTGTGTAGAAAAATTTCCTTCTAAGAAACTGAAATTACTTTCTTGCCAACCATAATTTGTTATATACTAACAGGAAACACTGTACAATGGCTTAAAAAAAGCATATTAGAACATATCCTATGACCAGGTATGTTGCAAGCTCCTTTATAATATAAAAGGCAATTTTAGGTATCCGACTACTCGGAACCGTGATTTTGCAAAAGCGTATAAATAGATAATATTTATGATATTTAGTGTCACTTAGAATAAAAAATGTATATAAAATTGTTTTAAGAATATTATTACAATAAAAAATTATTTAAGTACAATATTTTGACAAAAATGAACATAGAATGATCCATTTTCAAAATATTCTTCTTTTGTGGAAAAGGCTTCTATTATAATAATATTTCACCTGTATATAGCTCAGACCTCTGTACAGAGGCTCAACTAGAATTTTTGAAATACATAACTAAGAAGTGGGTTTATCCATATTTTATGACAACGGAGGGGAGAAATTTTAAGAAAAAAACGCCGGTAATTATTTTAAAATTGGTGGTAACTCTGCAAATAATTTTTTAAAACTCCTAGTTCAGACTCTCTGGAGAGAAGTCTTTACTTTATATAAGCAAAATATTATTATTTTAGAAGCATTTTTTATAAAAGGAGAACATTTTGAAAAAAGGTTATTCTAAGATCATTTTTTTTGCCAAAATATTGTATTTAAATATTTTTTTTTTGTCAAAATGTCCTTAAAACAATTTTATACATGTATTCTAATCTAAGTGACACTAAATATCATGCAAGTTATCCATCTATGCGCTTTTTTAAAATCACGGTTCCGAACGTAGTCGGATACCTTGAAAAAAAGTTTAATGGAAATTTCAAGGAAAACATCAAAAATTTCAATTAAAATATAAAATAATAAAAAAAAGTAACTTTAATGTTTTCAAAATGCCTATCGCTGTCATCTGACTCTTCTGTACCATAAATAACATAGTCAACAGATTATAATGAGTGTGATAATGAAAAAGATCACGGCAATTTTTTCATTCGTTACGCAAATCGCCTCCTTATTTATAATACTGATTGTATAATATATTATGATAAATTTCTCCAAATTAATGTACTTGTACGATAGTGTAAGACTCCCAGTTAGTCTGAGAGCAATGTCAAACGAATTAATTGGTCTAAGCAAAAAATTGTACCGTGGAACGGCGTTGGATGTGGTAAACTCGGAGTTGTGCTTAGAGAGAAATATCTTTTAATATAACTATTATGTATTAGTTTGTTAGATTACACAAAGACAACACATATCTCGTTAACAAAAACGATGATCAAAGAACATGGATGGTTTTCATAGAGACCAACTCTCTCCTCACATGGTCCCTACAAAAGTTGTAGTCTCTAGAGGGCGCTTCTGCTGCTTGGTACAGTTATTACAATAAAAGCGGTAATTTAAAAACAATATCCAAAAGTTTTTAAGTTACACTCCGATTAAAAAAATAATAACAATAATGGAAACTTGTAATATTTTTGCAATTCTTAACTGGACTCAGTGGCGCAACAACCCATGAGGATCAAGGCCTACTGTGTTCACCTCAGCTTTCATGATCTTGGGCATTGAGGAGCATGAGCAGAAGTTCCGATCATGTGGTCAGTCTGAGTGCAAAACCCTCAGTGTTTTGTTCCCAAGCAAGAGCTTGGTACTTACTCTTTTATAGACCCAACTGAAAGGTTGAGTTTTAACCTTGCCCATTTGAACTCCGGACCTGTGGCGTGGAAGCGCAATACGCTACCACATATGCAATTCTAGATTATTATTATTTATAAACAAGATTGAATAGTACAAGTTTCGGTTAGAATAATGGGATATTGGCTTTAACAGACATGTTTAAATATGATAATTATTTAGATTTTTAATAAATATTTTAAAATTTTTACTGTAATATTTATGCACAATTCTGGAAAATTACTTAAGAACATGAAAGAATAGTAAAAAATTCGATTAGAATAATGGATTACTGGCTATAACGTTTAAACTGAAAAAATGCATTTCCCCCCAACGAAAACTTTAAAGTTCAACTCGAATTATTAATCATTTTCTCTCTCTCTCTGCCATTAAAATTAGAACACATTAAAAGACTTCCACAACCGATTTTCCCTCTGAGATTGCAAAGAAAAACAATTTAACTTCTCCAAAAGCTAATTAAATTAAATGTCATTTCGATTCCATACTAAATCAATCAATTATAGTCGCTCCAGGATAAATTGTGCATTATTCACGATCTTTTAACTGATATAAAGCTCAATTTAGACTGCAGTAAATACACACACACACACACATACATATATATATCAAAGAACAAGTTCCTAATTAAGAGATAGACATATTAATAATGCATTTCAATAAACATCATAACATAAGTGGAAAATAATGTCTTATCACAATAATATAATCCTAGAAATAAAAAGGAGAAAAAAAAATCAAACTAGTTTAAAAGAAGCAAAACATGTCATTCTTACAAATGAACGATGAATTTAACAGAAACAAAATAAAAGCGCTATTATATCACAAAATGAAATAATTGCAAAATCTGTAATGAAAATGAAAAGAGAGGAAGCAAATGCCCGATAAGCGCTACTAATATATATATCTTTCACTTTCACAAGTGATATACTGGGTGAGCCAAAAGTTGGTTTTAATTTAAAAATTCAGAAAAAACATGAAGAAATAATGGAAAAGAAGAGCACTTTATATAGAAGAAAGGGCTCACAAGGAAGTAGGATTTTTTTAGCAGCAAAATTTTTAGTCATGCCCGCATTAAATCAAAGAGGCGTGTTATCTGTGTGGCGGTGGAATCTATATAAGCCAGTAATAGTCTCCATGCTACGATGATCATTCTGGTATGGTGGCTAAGATACTCGGTTTCAGAACAAAAGGTACTGAGTTCTAATCTTCCTTCATTGGTGACCTTAACCGTACAAAGGAACCGCAACTTTCACGCGCAGCAGTCGTAGCACCACATATCCACTGAAAATGCAACCAAGCCGTCACACACGAATGACGCAACCCACAAGCTCCCCCCATAACTATATCGTTCGTTCGCCTATTCACCGAATCACTGGCAGGGGAGTGTGTGGCGGTGGTATCTATTATAAGCCAGTAATAGTCTCCATGCTACGATGATCATTTTTATATGGTGGCTAAGATACTCGGTTTCGGAAGAGAAGGTACTGAGTTCTCATCTTCCTTAATATGTAATAATTTTCAAGCAGATTGGCACACTCCATACTACGAGTATGCCAATCCAGTAAAATGATTCTTGACAACCTTTGGTGAGGACAGAGTGATGGGTCGAGGTTGCAAGATCGCATGGCCACCATGTTCAGCCGACCTCAATCCGATCGACTTCTGGTTTTGGAGCTTTTTGAAATCCCTTGCGTACCATTTATCCCCGTCAGCATTGGCCAAACTCAAAGATTGTATCTGTCGTAAAGTTTTCGCAATTCATTTCGATACGTTGCATTTAGCTGTAACGGATGTTGTGAACGGCTTTAGTTGTGTCGGATAATGTTCTGGAGGTCAGGTTGAACGATTGTTATGGCAAGAAGAAATTAATGGAACGTACTGTTGTTCTGTGCATTGTGTTTTGAACTGTCAGCGACCTCTACTGGTGAATTTTTAACTATTAATTAAAAAAATCCGACTTTCTCGTGAAACCTTTCTTGCAAACCTCGCTCTTCTTTATCCTCATTTCATTTTTTACGAATTTTTAAAGTTTAAACGAATATTTTTGGGCTCACTAGGTATATTTTAAAACATTACAACGAAAGAATTTTTCAATTAACTTTTATTCCGGCTTCAATTAGGCACGCGCTGTTTTGAATATTCCAATATGACAAGAGTGAATAGGTGAAACAGAGTGGAAAATGAGGGCTAAACACCATTTCTTTGTCCATTTGTTCACTTTTTTTATTGGGGGAAATTCTAACACATGAGCAATTTATAACGTATGCTTCAAATAACCGAAACGTAGACATACGAAAAAATAAATAAATAAGGAATGACTTCAAAATCACGTATACGGTTAAAAACATAATCTACATTTAAAACAAAAACATTCACAAGAAAAATAATTCGATACACAATCCAATAACATTTCTTAAAAAAAAACATACTTTTTAAAAAAAGATCTTGCTGAAGAAGAAACATCTCACTGTTAAGAGTTCACTGAATCGTATTAGATAATTCAAATGAACCGTAAACCAACATTCCAGTACATTTCTCTTCGTGAAATCCCCCAAATCACTTCCATGTTTCACACGTTCCTTCCTCTCCCTCCTCTCGCCCAATACAATACCAGGGTTGTTTTCGATCTCTGTTGTAGTTCTCTCTCTCTCTCTGAACTACCTTATTAAAATAATGCTCAGTAGAGTAAAAAAGGTTTTAATTTTAAAACATGTCCACGCCTAAAACATGCCAACCCTCTCTACCCCCATCGCACAAAAAACTATCGAAATAAAAATGAACATCCTTTTCTTTCACAGACTCGTAAAAAATATAAGTACACAAACAATTTAAAAAAAAAAATATTGTTATAAAAGCAACCTAAAAATTTTCTTATTAATGTATCTGAATAAGGATTTAAATGGGTATAGTTGCGAAAAACGCTAATACATAATAATAATAGGCTCAATATAACTCCTTATTAGTGTGTGTGATCATTAATTCATTAAACTGTTCTATTTATAATTCAATGCTAAACAATAGAGCAGCAAGGAAGTGCAGGTGAAATAAAAAAAAAGTGTATGTTTGTATTTTACTACTAAAAGATGTTTAAAGAATGTAGTACCCAATATATTGACGGGATTCTGTACTTTTCTTCCTATATATTTTTGCAAATAATTTTTAAATAAATTTCTGCATGCATTTATTTTATGAATGTAGTAACTGCTATGAATAAAAAGAGAGCCGCGGTAGCCAAATGGTCAAGGTATCGGATCGTGGCTGACCTTGTCACGAGTACCACTAAAGACCCGCCGTGTAGGGCAGCGATGCACGTTGAATCTGTCGAGGGCTGAAACGTCCTCCCGTTGCTGCGGTAGTTAGGAGACGGAGGTGCCATCCAAGTCACTTGACCATGGTTCAAAACTACGTGATCCATCACCAAAAGCCCTCGTGCAGCTGAAAAGTGCGACGTTAATATTCCCTCACTCGCAAAAAATATTTGCATACTCGCCCACCCCCCGAAACAATACAACAAAGACACACAGTGGCGCACACAAGGGGGGTCCTGGGGACCGGACCCCCAAAGCCCTCGATTTTTTTTCCGATTGATTATAATTCTAAGTATATAGTACGTAAAATTAATTAATTACTTACTATTAATGATTAATTAAATGCTAATTATTAATTCAAAAACTAGTTTTTTACTGTGTTTTGTTCCCGAAAATCGACAAAATCAAACGGAGCATGATACAAGAATGGTGAACTTTCGACCCCGGAACCCCCTTGAAAATTCCTGTGTGCGCCACTGAAGACACACAAAGGTTTTTGCACACTGGCGTACACAAGGGTGCGTTTAGGGAAATCAAACTCCTCCCACAAACCAAGAGATTTTTAATTTTTGGAATTAAGATTACATCTCTGTGCTTTCCTCTACATTTTTTAAAAATATATCACCCCTCTCATAAAAATAGTCTTCGCACGCCCATGGTACTGTATTAATTGCCATTTTCCTCTTTCAATGACCACAAGACAATACTAATGCACGTACATGTCTCCAGAACCTCATCCATTTCAATTTCGTCGGTCCCATCTATCCCGTTCGGATCTCTGCATAGGCGTTACGCTCAGAGCGCAAACGACAGGAAGACACAGTCCTTTTAATGGCACACAGCGCTATTACTTCCTCTCTCCCACCAAGAAGGGCAAGGCAACGACCATCTGTCAAAACACGCCCACCGAAGTGTCACTCGAAAAATCCGGGGGCTTTTCCAGCAGAGCATCGAACATGTGGTGGCCATCAAGCCTCCCCTTGTGCAACGTAAACATGGGATATCTCATTAAGATGTTCCCCATCCGGGTTTCGATATCATTCCCCGCAGAATTTTAATGGCGAAGCTGATATCGAAAAAAGATCCTGCCTACGCTGGTGACACGGAATAGGAGACACGTGAGGAAAGAAAGAAGAAATGATTTTTACGAAAAGGTAGCGTGAGAAAACGAGAAGTGCCAGGAATTTAATACCTCCGACTCGAGTTTCGTAGTTTGGAGTGGTGATTAGAATTGTACTCAAAACATCACATCATTAGAGGAAGGTTGGCGATTAAGTTTCCAATTAAAACTGATGCGAAATAAGGATATCAAAAGACTGGCTTTAATTGGAGAGACATGGCTCGTTCGGAGACGGTAAATGTAATGCAACGAATTTAAAAATCTTACGATAAAAGTCGACATATTAGAGACTGTTTGGAGTAGATTTATACAATTTCCATGTTGGGTAGACTAGTATCGTGTGTGTGTATCACTTGGATCCATTGCAAGTTCTAGAACCTTGTGATATTTTGTAGCAAATTTAATTTTAAACATTAAGCTTTTAGGTTATAGGGACCATGGATTGGCGACTATTTTAAACAGTTGTCGCCAATACGGATATTGGCGATATCTTTCAATGCGATTAATTCACTACAAATAGAATGGTAAAAAATTAAATTATAATGGAATTTCATCAATTTTACTAATTTATAAACGTGATCAACCGATACAAACCGGAATTTGGCGCATGCTTAATGATTCATATCACTAATAAGTTAAAAGTAACAATCAAAAAGAAAATGAAGCTCGATTCAAACTAACCACTTAACTTTATTCAGATTGACGATAGTTGAAAACAGCGCCATCTATTTATAATTCCAACAAATGGTACTTCCACGATTTTTAAAAACATTGAAATCTATTTAGAACATTAGTAACCGGTATACGCTTTCATTTAAAGTTTTCTACGTGTTGCCATGTTTAGCTTCGTGATCCCTACAATCACCAAGCACCTAAAAATGTAGAAACAAGTACATCTTCGCACAAGATGTACTTTTATCAAATGAGAAAACTAACGAGTGAGTGACTTATATTAACATCCCACTGTAAAGCAGCACGAGGGCTATTGGCGACGGGCTTCGTTATATTGAGCTTCGATCAAGTGCCGACATCTAAGCTGGCAACCCCCTCTCCAAACTACCACGCCATACCGACGGGGAGATTTTGATTCTTGACACATTTAAAGAGCATCAGCCTGTTCTACATGGCGGGTTTTCAGTGTGAAAACAGTAAATTTTTTTCATTAATTTTAATGTAAAACAGCAACCGTGTCTATTCCATTTTTTGGCACATTCATTAGAAACTAACAGAATAAAATTAAATCAATTTCAAAAAAGGGGTTTCAACACTAAATCATGTACATTTATTATTAGAAACGTATCTTCATATACAATGTAAAAAACTTACATATTTGTGTTCACTGAAGGGTTTCCCCGAGTTTTATTTTTAGTTCCTTTAACAAATCTGTAACTAAGCCTTTTCACAAGAATGACCAGCGGTACAATGCTACAGAATGCATTACCAGCATAAAAGCTTTCAAGCAACATTCGAAACAAAATATTAAATAGAAAAAAAAAAACGGCAAAGCGAACAAAAAAAAAATTCATCTTGAGAGAGACGCTGTCACAAAATCCCAAAAATTTTATCAAGACATCTCTCCGAATTTTCCAGTCGGCGAAAAATCTTTACTCAAGATGTCAAGGGACAAGGTTCGTCGGAGTGTCAGCATAGCCATTTAACTGTCAACGCTAGTCTCGCGGGTGATGGACAACACATGAGGCGCACACCCACGTTCCTGCTGACCAACGACCTTCTCTGGGGTGGCTCCGGGGAATTGATGGCTTGTTTTTCCTCTCAGTCTGGTCAGCTTTAGTGGCGAGATAAAGTATGTGCATTCGGTGACTAAAAAGGATCTTAAGATAATGGCGTCCAGTAGGCTTAAAAAGAGACTGATTTAATTCGAGTAGCAAAAACATTATCAGCAAAATGGTAATGGATATAACTTATTACGCAGACAAACGGTTTTCGGGGTTTTTCCAGAATACAGCCATCACAGTATATCAAGTTCAATGGCGTGTTAAATGGATATCGTTACAATGTTTCAGTAAATCACTTTTCTTTTTGTTTATTTAAATCACTTCAAAAGGAAACAAAAGTAGTTCGTGAGCATTATATTGAATATAAAAAAACCACTTTAGGGTTTTATTATCAAGTATTCGATGTCGAAGATGATTGGCGAAAGAAAGATTCAAGGTCAACAAAGAGGAATCTATTTGGACCACTTTTCCCGAATAATAGTCCTTCTGATGAATTATAGCGATGTTAAGGTTATATCAATGCACACAAAACATGACTTCAAAGCTACGGTTATCACTGAGTTGAATGCTCCAAGCCAAAAGCGTGTAATAGCAGACATGCAATTTAATTTTCCTTTTTACCAAGACATCTAAAATTTCCGGGAATTTTACGTAAATACTTAAGTAAATATACGGTGTTGTTTGACATAGGTTAAAATTACCAACTCATCTGAAAGCTTGTTCCAGGTTTACAAAAAGCGTCCCTCTCCTGTATCGAGATACCACACACATACTTGGGATTGATATGAGTTATGTAAGTGTTCATCATCACATAAACGTGTTAACGTATATTTTACATCAGTGTTCTGCAGAGCCCCCGATGGTCCACAGCGCCTTTCTAGGAGTCTGTCAAGGTCATTTATTGTTAAGATTTCCCTCTTTTAAATACTCTGAAAATTGAAAAATGAGCTATCCTAGACTAGACTACTTAATTACTTTTTTTAACGGATTTACTTAAACTTTTTTTTCTTAATTGGCTGCAAATTAGCAATTAAGCCTTTACAGAGACACCACAAGTCTACAAGTATGAAAACCATTTCATGGTTCTTGGCAGCTCTTGCAATCAAATTTTGACGCTCGAATTAATTTTAATTCAAGAGTTTGTTGGATGCTAAATATTGCAATTTAATTTTGCCGAGAGTCCAATGAAAAAAGTACTACGACATACATATTTCGATCAATAATATTAATTGATTGTTTTTTAATGCGTGTAAGCACCATTACTGCAACGTAATATTTTCAAATAAATAAATAGTTGAAATAACCTTAAAATTTGTGAAGAGCCTTCAGGAAGGGGTGTTGAAAATCTTGGGAGTCCTCATTGTCAGGCTGATACATAAAGTTTAAGAACCACTCATCTACATAATAAATTCACCCATGAATTTTAAACTAATAAAAAAAATAGTAATATTTTAACTTATAAACTTGTTTATAGAAAACAATCCATATTTTCTAAAAAACAAGCACAGATTTTACATGAAATATAAATAAAAATGTTTGACATAAATTCAAATTCTAAGAAAAGCGCATATATCTACTAGATTAAAACATTCTAAAAAAAGATTCGCTGGAAGGGTTGACACATTTCAACGCGTTAACTTCCGAGGGCAGTCCCTTCCCAGAAACGGAAAATGAATTTGCATAACAAAAATTTTTAAAAATTCGACACCGACTGATGGTCTCTTTCTTTTATTGAAAGATTCGTAAAACGTGATCAAATTAAAACATTTGTAACGTTTTTTGGTATTATTCAAAAGGGATTATTCGGAGAAAGACCCTGAACGCGAATACAGATTTATTACAACTCCTGATTTCTTTCAAAAAGAAAAGAAACAAAAGAGCCAGACGTGTTCCAAGTCGGTTTAACCGTCGGCACCCCACGACGCTCCATTAAGCGGGTCATTAGCAAAATTGTAATCGAAGCATAAAAAGTTGCCCTCACTGCAAACCGCGAACACTTTGTGAGTAGGCCCGCTGCTGGATACCCACTTTCCTGATGCGTTTTGTGCAGTTGCCAAATGAGGCAGCACAATCGCTCTATGGTCAGGAGGTGAATGAAGTTCTTTTATTATTATTACCTCCCTCTATTTTCTCTTTCTATTCCAATAGATTGGGATGATCACTCGATAGAGTGAAAAGGCTGGCCTTTCCGATGGTGCGGATTTGGGAAGATTTTCTTTAGGGGTTGGAGTGACGTTAAAAGGGGAAGTTGAAAAGAGATTCACTTACACCCTCCCCCCTCAGTAAGTTACTAAACTTTAGAATAAAATTGAACTTTAAGTACCGTATAATCTGACGCGCACTTTTAACACAAAAAATAAGATCGAAATTTAAGGGGGGTATATATGCCGAGTGTAAAAATGATAGCCTTAAAAATAATAAGATGCAAAAGAAAGAGGGGATAAATTTGGGAGATATCACAAATGCAAATATGATGTGTGCAAACAAATGTGGATAAAAATTTTATTCTAAATGCAGACAAGTTATTAGACTACGGCGAGTTTTCTGAAGATTTAATTTCTATGTCTCCGGAGTGTCCTTACATAACCAGACTATGCAAATCGAAAACAATAGATTGTTCTTTTTTATTCGAATAAATTTAACATAGAAATATAACAAAAGTCTCTATTTGAGTGAAACAGAAGACAAAAGTAGAGAATGTGGGAATGCAAGCGGCTACTAAAAGTTCTTTCAAGTCTAAATTCAGACCCTGTATATTTCAATCGGTGTCAACTACGAAATAAAACAAAAAGATGAAAAAGATATCTATACGGCTAGAACTCCACAACATTAACCTCTTTTTCCCAAGTGATTTTCAGAGAAATTTTTTTAAGTTGAAGAACTTCCTAGTTCATTAAAGCTTCCTCCGCATATCTGCATAAATAACCATAAGAATATGAATGCACGCTCATTGAATGACTTGGATTGGTTCTGTTTATTAACATCGCATTAATCAATAAAATAAATTATTAATAACAGATAATTAAATTTTACGATCTACGTATATACTTAACTAAACTCAGTGGCACAACAGCCCATGAGAGCCAAGGCCTATTGTGATAATCTCAGTATCGTTGACTATTAGCCGCTGAGGTGCATGAGCAGATATCCGATCAGGTAGGTAGTATGAAGCGAAACCCCTAGTGTTTAGTCCCCAAGCAAGCTTGGTACCCATTTATCGACCCCACTGCAGTAGGATACATATACACTCATGGGAAAAAAAACGACGCACTGAGGGTCTGAGTTGACCTTTCCAGGACTAGGACCTGTGGTGTGGAAGCGCGACATACTACCATTCGGCCTCATAACGTATGTACACTAGATTATAAACAATAGAAGGAAAAAAAAAGACCAAGAGCGATGAGGAGGGGAAAAAACGCATGAACCCTCCTCCTTGTGTGCGCCACTGATTGATTTCCGTTTTTCAGTACTGTCGAAAGATGTAACGTGCATCAACCCCCAATACACGATGATATGAAGTTGCATCAAGAATCGAGCTGACCGAATCGCGACCGGCTACTACCGCTACCTAGGAGATGTAAAATCGATAGAACGTTATAAATTATGTAATTAATATATATTATACAAGAAAGTGTACAATGCGGGGGGTGTCGCTAAAACTCAGAAACCAGTCCCAGGACGACCAAGGGAGTTATATGGTGTGGTAGCCCTCTATATCCCCCATCCATGAAGAAGGTTCTCGTTTTTACCTGAATCGACTCCAAAGGGGCGTTATAGATAATTATTCCCGTTTTTGAACAATCAGATCTGCAGACTTGAAATTCAGCAGGCGGGTTCCTTTCATGGAGTAGAGACACGCTATAAAAAGAGTTTTACGAAAATCGACCCCCAAGGGGCTTTACAGATAAATACTAAGAGCCGTCACTAAAAAATCATTTCAGATTTTTCCATACATGGTTTTGTACCGGGTTTTACTATTCTTTCAATTCAGCTATTGTACCAAGAATGTTTTTTCTTATTTTTTAAAAAAATAACCTGTGCGAAAAACAGGTACTCCAACTAGTTAAAAATAAAACAAGAGACTCGCAAACTGGAAAACTTCTCACAAGCTCATTTAGATCCAGTCAGGGAAATTTTAAAAAAATGAATTGGAAAAGTAAAACATGATCTAGTTACAATGAGTTGTGCAAAAGAACTCAGTATACTTGCGCCTGTCCATCATTTTCCTTGCACAACAAAAAATACAATTACAAGAATATCCATAAACGGTTAAGCAAACATGAATAAAACTAAAACACCAAACCGGATCGAACTCTAGAGCGATGTCATTAAAAAACATATACAAAGTAGCAGATCATAATCGAGTCAGGCTAATCAGCCGTAACAAGCAAAGAGTTAAGAGTTCAATTACTAAGAAAGGTAAGGGGGTTATCATTCAACCAAAAAGGAAAAATCGCTTGTTCATAAAAGCGAAGGTGCAAAGGTGAGGAACTATTTTTCATAAATTCCGGACACCAAACACGGAAGATATAAATGGACTTTTTACATGCCTATTCAAAAAGGGTCACGGAGCACACGGCGCATTTCTCTTCGCTCTCCATGACACATCCGCTGTTGCCATCATTAATAATCAGATTTCTCGGCCACAGAAGAGAAAAAAAAAGTTAAGAAAGCCCTCAAACCAGACGCTGCTGGGGCTAAGATAAAATGTATGGTATGTTCATGGCTTTGAGGTTCCCACCGCAGAAACTAGCAGCAGCGTTATCTAGCCACTGGAGTATGATGTGGTGTAAAGCAGATGTTAAAATACACAAGCTTGCCGGCCTGGATCTCCCCCCGGACAACATTCCCTCCATCTTTTAGAGCACAGAAAATTCCTCAAATGTTTCAAAAGCAAGAGGGAGGGTGGGGGCGGTGAAAATGAAAAATGTCGACAGGAATCGCGATGGGGTTGGCAAAAACCATGTCTCGAAATGCATATTCTTCATATTTCTCTATTCAGGGAAGAAGTATTTTTAAAAAAATGCTTGTTCCAACAATATTGGGGAGACCTTATTCTGGGAGCAGTTTATAAAAGAATTTTTAGAAAAGATCGCGAAAATGATTGAAAAATCATTTGGTTTCACTGAATTTAGAATCTACTGAGCAAACCGAAAAAATAGAAAATTTCTCTTTAAAATTCATAAGCATCTTTCAGCTATGCAAAAAAAGTAATAAAGAGATAGATAAATTTTGTTAATATTTCCGGTTTTGGCTTGATTTTGATGTTATTTCTGGTGGTTGTTACAGCACAGATTGAGGAGAGAAAACATTTTATTGAGTAAAAATCCACGTTTATTGGTGATCAAGCTCATAAAACAAGCAGCAACACAAGCCAGGTTTACAGGATTTGCACAAAAGCATTCTTTGTTCGCTTGCGAAACCTCAACCTTTTATAATTTCGGTCAACCGGAAGCTGTTGGAAACATGATTTTCGCTAAGGCTTTTTTTTTTGGATTGGTCTGAATACGCGAGTGATACAAAATTGCATCATCCTGTTTTAAAAAAGTAAACGCTTTAGTTTTTTGGAAGGTAAAATTGCGGTTAATTCTCGTTAGAAGGGTAAACTAAAATTAATTATCACGCGAAGTCTTGGAGAGGGCTCAAGGCAAATATGAATTATAAAACCCCCTAATAAGAAAATTTAAGTGAATTATTACATGTATTTTTACCAAGAATTGTAAATTAAACTATTTTCTCCAGCATAATGAAATCTCAAAAATATAATTCGTTTAAACATTAAAAAAAAAAAAAAACACTTTTAACATTTTTAAGCTCAGACATTTTCTACAACCTTTGAAGTATAACAAAATATTTCAAATTTTAAATACACTGCGATACCAAATATTTACGACAAACCGTTCTTCATACATTAGCAAAATAGGTATTTTCTAATGAATACCTAATGCTTTGCACATATAAATACCTAATTTATTTTCGCCGAAAATACTTACAAATAAAAAAAACTCATCACTTATCTGAATACAAACAGTTTCTTTTCTTAACGATTCCATCAACACAGTAATCAAATCATCTTCCCAAATTTCAGCAAACACTCCCATTTCTTCAAACATTATTTTCAATTTTTAAATATATAAAAATAAAATTCTTTGATACAAAAGAAAAAAAAATTCCCCACAACAAAATAAATTTAATAAGAACGCAAAACGTTTTGGGGACCTTTCACAAAAACATTTATCTAGAGAATCTTGAATATCTTCCAAGACAATATAAACGAATTTCAAACCCCCCACCCCTTTACATGCTTTAATTTTATTTTACTTCAGAAAAAGAACACATTCCCCTTTTCCAAATATCCACAACCCATATCCATCCATTCAAAAATGGACAACTTGCGTGGAAAAACTAACAATGAAAAAGAAAGAGGAAATGGAAGGAAGAGGGAGAGGAACTCCAGGGAGGGAAGGCATTGAAATCTCTCCCGAAATAAAATCGTAATCCTTTCCACAGCACGCCAAGCTCCGTAATAAACTGGCAGCTTAATATCAAACAACGACGTCGTTTAAAAACGATGAGGGTACGGAGAAAGAGTAGCAAAGTAAAGTAAAAGTAATAGTGCTTGTGTGTGTGTGTTTATGCGTTTCCTTTTGGATTTATTATTTTCGCTGCCCGTACATAAGCTTTCTTCTTTTAGTTTGGGTCGTTATCTATTCCTCCAAGGAAGGGGAGGGGGAAGAAGAGAACTGAATTTTAAATCTCGAATGATGGCGAAGATCAAAAGCGAGGTATTCTGGGATATTTCTTTTTTTGTTCTTTTGAATCACGTATGCTTCCAAACGATTGGATTCCATCTTCCTGTTCTTTTTCCGCTCGCTTGTCAATATAGGGATCTGGGATAACTAGTCGTGTTGTTTCTTTTTTTCCGTTTGAGGAAGAAAACAAATACAGTCGGCGCTTTTATGCATTCTTTCTTCAGAGCGGTAAAGGTCGGTATGGGCTTCGTCATTTTTATAAACATTATTAAGTATACGGATATGGCTATGTGAAGACATAACAATTTAATGAATAAATTAAAAGTGTCTAGATAAAATAAATCCTGATTTATTATTACAGATAAGTCGCTAACAGTTAAAAAAAGAGACTAATGATAATTTAATTTAAGTTTCGTAGCGTTTTAACTAAACGAAATTAACTTTCGCAAATGTTTTTGTTTCTCTTCTACGAGTAAAATTTTACAAACATTTAAGAGTGAAAATGTAAAACATAAATGGAATAAGAGTTGTTGGTTTCTATAAAGAGGATTTTTTTTTATATAATCTCACAAAATTTGAAAATTCTAAATCAAGAAAATACAGAGTTTTGATAACTCATATCTTCGTTTTTATTCACATCCCAATGACAAATAAAAACTTTAAACTGATTTATCTCAAAAAAAAAAAATAAGTAGTTTATCTTCATTTAAAATGCTAGGGCTCTTTTCTCTTACGCCAAATGCTTTGATACTTTTCTAACTACTGTTATTAATACTCGTAACAAAATTTGCTATGCATTTACTTATGGTTGGTATGCAATACTTATTTTTCAAAAAATAGTTCAATTTAGAATTTATACATTTTTTAAAGGAATTTTCAATAAGCATTATTAAAAAACGTGTTGTACGAATATCTATCATGTTACCACAAAACCCATACCAAATTTTGTTATACATGGTTCGATGTGTACTTGTAAATCAAATTTCATGTGTGTACGTTCGCCAATTATTTAAGTAGAATTTTTTTAAAAAAATCACTTAAAGGATTTGTAAATTTTTCTTGAAAAAAATTAAATTGTGAGTTTTTTAAAGTATTTTCAGCACAAAAAGCGTTTTCGTAATGCATATACATAAATCACAAGCAAAAAAAAAAACTTTAAAATTAAATCAAAGATTACTATAAATCATACCACGCTCCCTTAAAAAAAATGTCTTGAAAAGAAGGGGTCCGATAAACTTAAATATATTTGTTATATATCTGATATATATTTGTCTTCTTAAATAAAAATAATCTCCCGAAGGATATATATTATTTGATCAATCCTAGTTTATAAGGTTTTTTTTTTTTTTTTTGTATTGAGAAGCAGTAAATCAAATCTTGTATCTATGTTACTCATTTCAAAATGAATTTTAGGCATGAGTGGAAAAACCCGAAGAAATAAAAATTTCACCGGAAGTATTGAAGACAAAAGTAGGAATTCATTTTATTGACTTCAAATATTCTTTTTGCAAAAACCAGCTGCTTAAAAGCAATTTCTAAAAATCATTCTTCCCTCCAAGAACCAAAACAGGCTTTTAATAATTCCACGGTACGAATTAAGTTGCCCTTGCCCACTGACAGTACTAATATTCAAATTTCTAGACTCATTCATCACAGAATCATTACATAAAGATGACAAGGAACGAGCACAACGCAGAATATGTTATTCTAAATTCAACACGGACTCGTATTTTTTTTAGAGTCACATACAAGATGTACAAGAACAATTAACTATAATTAATGGATCTGTGTCACTTTCGCAAAATAATCGAGGGAAAAATTGATTAATTTATAGGTTTTCAGAAAACGAAATGAAACAGCAAAATATCGAATTTCGAAGGCTGTCAATAAATCACAGAAATAAATTAAGAGACTTCGAACCATTTCACCTCATTAGATTAATCTAATTGCAACCTTTCTCGAATGAACATATTATGCTACCACACCTCATCCTTTACTTTGGGGGAAAATATTCCTCCATTTGTTTACTTTATAAAATCTAACTTCGTATTTTTTGTAATTATTCAAACCTTACGATTCCAAAAAAATAAATAAAAATAAACATTTCTCCGCTACTAGAATTAATCAAATTCTAATATGAAGCAAATTGCTTTAACAGTGAATTAAAATCAACAGGATCTTAAGAGGTATTATTGGACACCACTTGGAAATAATTTTTTACAAATTTCTTCTCTATAGTTTATGTCTTGAAATTCTTCATTAAATGGCATATGGCGAAGATGATAAAATTTCGAGCTCTATCACTCATATAAAGAATATGACAACGTTAACTTCATCAAAATACAACGAATTAAATGGGCAGGCACGTTGTCAGAATGGATGAAGACCGCACCAATAAAAAGGTCTTCAATGCCCCCCAATTGGCACTCGGAGAAAAGGCAGGCCAAATTTAAGATAGATTGACGACCTAGAAAAAGATCTCCTGGTTTTGAGAACTAAAAATTGGAGAACTAGCAGGAAGAAGGCTGGCTTGGAAAAGGCTCCTTGAGAAGGCCAAGGCCCACCCTGTGCTGTCGAGCCATTGACGAAGGAAGTTCTTCATTAATACGACCTGTCCATATCTAAATTTTGATCTTCAAGCATTGATGGCAAACGAATAAAAATACTATTAAAATATTAACAAAGGTTTTAAATTCGACCAGAAATTAATCTAGCTATCGTTTGATGCAGCAATTAAAGGGAAAGACTTCTAGTACAGGCGTGGGCCACATGCGACCCGGAAAGAATACTTCTGCGGCCCACCAAGACAGTAAAAAAACCACATAGACAGAAACTGTTCTCTATGATTGGGTCAATATATAATTTTGTAAGCAAAGTTTTTCTTGGATGAAAATCAACGACAGTAAACATAGATGTAAATTGGCTTAAATTAGCTTGTAGGCTGTGTTGAGAAATTCAAAAAGCAATCTCCCTCTTGATTTCAATTGTAAAAAAATGTGATAGGGTGGTATATTCGTCTCATTCAATTAATTCTTTCATTAAATGTGCTTGTAGCTATAGATATGAAATTAGCATAATAAAATAAAAGTGCCACTATTTCATTTAACTTATATTTACATATTTTTATGGTAAAATTTATACCTTTTCTGAGATGCAAAGTTAACTAATGAATACAATCATTTTAAAAAAGGTGTGGCATTCCGGTAGCCATCGCTTCACAATGTGGTTCTCAAGTCAAAACAATTGCCCACCCCTATACAAATTTTATTTTTTTTTAAATCACAAGATGTCAGAATTTTAAAAAATTCTATTTAATAAAAAAAACTTATTGTTTCAAAAAGCGATTATATACTATCTGAATCATGTTTCGGACATGCAATTCTATAAAGGATGAAGTGAATATATCGATCAAGGTAACTACCATTCCACTGAAATTCAATACTGAATTTTGATTCCTTCAAAGTGTATTTTACAGTTTAACTTCATTATTACTATGCACTTATACTGTCGATGTTTTCATCTTTTTTTGATCTTTTGGATCGGGGGACGAGTAAATTATTTTTAAAATCACACACACAATACGGAGTTCTCATCTACATTTCCATTAGTGCCCATTTTCATCTGCCCAAAAGTCGTAATTATTGCAATTTCATCGATGCGCCAATCAATGGTTGGCGTCATTAAGTGAACGAGGACGTACCAGGTGTCACCCGTCATGGGTTGACATGCAAATGGTTTTCCGTGATCCTATGCCATTAATTATCTATAAATAGTGAACGGGGAGAATTGTTCGAAGATATTGAACTGCATTAATATGCATAATCACCCAATAAAGGTTTCTGGAATAGTAGTTTCATGGGAACAAACAGAAAAATTTTGCATTTTTGAAAACATCTCAGCACGTATCACTTCCCCACAGAAGTAAATACCTAGGATATGTGGTGTAGTGCGTAGTAGTAGGAGGAAAATATACAAATAATTAATTGCCTTAGAGGTAACGTATGTTCGCCTCGTAATCTCAAAGGTTGAGAATTCGATCCCGGCTGGAGTCGATAAATTTTTTTTTTGAAAGCGAAAATCGTAAGCACGCATGTCATACTATTATTGGGACATGTAAAAGAGCCCTTAAGTATCAATTTGACTCTGGTAATCTGAGCAAAATTAAATTACAGTAATATTTAGTATCCAACGAGAGCTTGAATTAAATAAATTCAAGCGTCGAAAAATTGGTATCGGTACCGGCCACTAGATGGTGCCACCAATAAAATGGCTCTCACATTTGGGAACTTGCTGTGTCTGCAAAGACTTGACCACCAAAATTAAGTTTATTAGTGTCAAAGACAATTCAATTTTTAAACATTTATAGTTATTTTAAAGAACTTTGAAAGTGAGTGACAGTTTATTAACGTCGCATTGTAAAGCAACACGCGGATTATTAGAGACTTACCTCACAGTTTTGAGCCTCGGGTCAAGTAACGAGGATATCTGAACTGGCACCTCCCTTTACTAAATACCACACCCACGGGAAAGGGCATTGATGATCAACATATTTAATATGAATCGCCCCCCAACATGGCAGGTCTTCAGTGGCACTTGCCACGAACTCATGACACGCTAGACACGAGTCCGTGACATTGACCACTAAAATATCGCGTCCACACCACCTCAACGGGAGGACTTTGAACCTCAACAGATTCACCATGCATCAACTCCTGTACGCGGTTGACGTCAGCACTCGAGCCCGCGACACATCGACCATGAGTTCGTGACTATAACCACTGGGCTACCACAGCCAAAAGAATTTACACAGAACAGCAATTTTAATTTTTACAAATATTTAACATCTTCGAACATTGATATCAGTACATTGAACTTTAAAAGAGATAGGAAGACACTAGTAATCCCATGTTACATGAAACAACAATCATGCTACCAATATTCCACAAGAGACAAAGCTTAAACGCAGAACTCGAGTAAATCGCCCGCAACATCTTATTTAGCCGCTTCTAATCGATACGCGCGTTTGTTGTGCGCGTTCCATTCTTCTTTTTCTATCCGAAAACTAACGGTTTTCCACACAGAGCACCCATCAATTTCCTTTCCGGAGAAAAAGATTAACAACAGAGCCGATACTCGAACACGTTATTGATTGAGAGGAAAGATACCAGAAAACCAATACTCGCACAATACATATTGAACAACTGAATAAATAGAAGCCTTTGTAAAAATGGCACGAAAGAGGAACGGTTTTTAAATGCATTTTCGGAGTAGCGTTATTTATTTATTACTCTATTTCCAGTTCTACTGTTTTGTGGTCATTTTCCAGGTATAACAAAATACTATGCCACAGAGTGAGTGAGTGAATATTAACGTCGCACTGTTCAGCTACACGAGGGCTTTTGGCGACGGACCACGTAATTTTGAACCATGTTGACGTGGACGACACCTGAGCTGGCACCCCCTCTCTAACTACCACACCACACCAACGGGAGGACGTTTCAGCTCTCGACAGATTTTAACGTGCATCGCTGCCCTACACGGCGGGTCTTTTAGTGGTACTGGGATCGAACTCATGACATGCCTGCCATGGTTGGATACCTAACCACTGGGCTACCGCAGCCCAACTATGCCACAGAAGAAAAACTTTTAGAATACAATGTTATTAAAGCTGTTTGAAAAAAAAAACCCAGTTAATACTAAGTAGCATGTTAAAATGGAAACGGCTAATCGAAACTCCGAGTTTCTATTTTTAAAAAAATAACACGCAGAAACGGCCTATTTTTACTTAAGCGCAGTCAGACATTGATATAATAATTCTTGGTACCTTGAAGTTCACACAATTAAAATTCTCTTTTCAAACACAAATCATACATATAAGTAGCAGTTAGTGTTCACAAAAATACACTGACTAGTGGCCTCTCCATTTTTAACTTAGAGAAGTTAAATTAATTTTATATAGTGACTAGTATAAATTTGTTTCAAAATCTCATTCAAAAACTCCAACAGACTTTACAATCAATATTTGAAATACAATCTATACCAAAAAAACTATTTTAACATGTTGCCACAATCGGAATTCAAAATATTGTTTCGTAATATGAATCTGTATCGATACATTTTGAAATTTCATTAGCAAATATATAATATAATACAATATAAACAGCATATATAATGTATTAAAAATAAATAATTCTTAAAATAAAACTTAAATTGATAATTTTCTATCACAGAACCCCTAAAAATTCTTATGAACACTGGAAGCATAAATTATTAAAAAAATGCATCGATGACCACGAAGATCAGTGATCTTTTAATATTTTTAATCGCGCACGATTAAAACGAGGATATGTATAAATTACACCATATATTAAGTGTGCATGTGATGAGCAATCACAAATGAAATTATATCATTTATTTATTCTAACCAATAAACATATATTTAAAAATTAAAATACAAATTTATATTTTGAATTCGAATTTAATATATGAGCAATATGCACTAGACCCTTATTCTGGGGTGAGAATTAGTTCCCTACATGTTCTTATGTATATGGCTTTAACAGATAATGCATTAATGATTTTTGAGTTCCCATGTGCCAGTGAAACCAGAGGCAGTGACCAATGACAGAACTTCACAATCACGTGGTACAAGATCAAACATTCCCCAGTGATTGTGCGCCTACTTCTTTAGAGTACCCCCTCAAGTTTCACTTTGAGTACCCCATTTCGAAAATCACTGACACAGACTAAAGAACGGATTCATATGCTGTAAATCAGGGAAGGCCATTAAGTCGATCGCGGTCAACCAGTGGACAGCCAAGACATTTTGGAGTGACCGCCTGAAGATTAGCTGTAAGTAAATATATACCGAAATAAGCAAGATTGGCTGAGGGGACACACAAGGGGTGTCCTAGGGGTCCGGACCCTCCCCCAAAGCCCTTGATTTTTTTCCCCAGATTGATCATAATTTTAAGTATATAATACGTAAATTTTAATTAAAGATTTGTTTTTAATGATTAATTTTATTATTTAATACTAATTATTTATTCAATAATTAGTTTTTTGCTGTTTTTTGTTCCCCCAAATCGACAAAATCAAAAGGAGCATGGTACAAGAATGGTGGACTTTCGACCCTGGACCTTCCCCCCTGGAGAACTTCTATGTGCGCTACTGGCTGAGAGTATGCAGATTGAGTCTTCTACCGATTATAACTCAGAGCACTAACTTCAGATGGAAATGTTTTATTTTTTTTAATGTATTTTGAATTGTTTGATAACAAAAGCATCATTTGATATAATTATATTTGGGACTATTATTTTTATGCTTGCATTTTGAGTTTTGCTTTAAACGCAGTCTTAAAACTCGAAGATTTTTTTTCTACAGAAGTTACGTAGGTATAGATATAAATACATATTTTGTATTTACTTTTAAGTATATTAAATAGTGTAGATCTTTTTCTTAGCTCACCGCACCTTAGCTATTGGGTAGACTGTAACATCTTGAAAAAAATTAGAAGTAGCCCGTACCCTGGAAAAGTTTGTCCAACGCTACGGCAATGTTCATAAATAATTAAATATCAACGTGTATAATGCATGTATTATGAATATTAATATATTAAAATATCCTTTTTCATCGTATAAAAGGGTCCTCTAAAAATTTCCTGGTGAGCCAAAAAATTACAATGAACATCCAATAAACTTTTAACTAAAATCCGATAAACATTATTGGTAAGTGCATTTTTCACGCACAGATAAAGGGAAAACCCAATTCACTTCTCAAAAAATGCGAAACACAACTTTTAAAAAGAAGGGAATTCTACTGCAAGGAAGTCTGACAGTTATTTATTCAACTTAAGAACTTTCGGTTGAAAATCACTTTTAAATGCAAGACGCAATAATTAACATATGCACCAGCTCATATGGTTTGAAAAATAAAAGTATTTATCATGTCATCTGTTTTGCATCACAGTAGAAAGAAAGGAGGGAGATGCTTTATTTTGTTTTCAGAATCTCAGCTAAATGAACCGAAAACTTCCGCTACCAGGAAAAGCATCCGGTTTCCTCTCAACAAAAATAAACAGGACAGTAAATTCGAAAGAAGTCTTTAATCCCATATCAGTTTCAATATTTATTCAAGATCTTATTAAAGCAGCTTTTAAAAATCATTATAATAACAAAGCTTAGGGAATAAAAAATTTAAAAAAGGAATTATATTTATTCACTAACTTGGAAAATTTATTAAAGTGAGTCTTATTATTTGTAGTCAGACATGCGTTTTGGTTTAAGTTTTGCTGTTACTAATTACGTTCCAGATCACCAATTTCAAGGATAAATGTACTTTTTAATACAATTAAAACGTGCATTAAAGTATTAACAGTCCAATCTTTTAAACAACGTATAATTCATTAACTATTTTAATTACTGCAATAAAACGATTAACAGAGCGTAAAATAAGGTTCAAAATATTCTTAATTAATTTACAATGTAACAATACGTACAGTGCCTGTTGATCCATTGGGCGCTCGGGGCGGGCGCCCAAGGGTCCAGATAAGCTGGACTTAGCCAAATATTCCGATTATAAATTTCGAATCCGCCAGTGCCAAGGGATCTCCTGCGCACAGGGTTCGAAATGAACTAAAATCGGCATTGAATACGCACAACAGAATTTGACACACAGTCGTAAAATACGGCCTATACAACGCGCACTTATACTTTCAACTGCATTTTTTAATTTTTAGGTCTATTCGTTGTACAACGAGTAACCTCCTTTTCGCGAAGGAATCTGAAATAAACAAATGCAATGCTGTTATGTTTTGAAGTCATTTATTCGAGGTATTATCCCAAGATACAATACTACACCAAAAACTACAACCCTTTAAGTTCGTTAGGTATGCCATTTATTTTATAAATTTATTCTCATTTAAGATGTCATTTTTATACTCGATGCATAACGGGCACCCGTCATTGTGTTATAAGTGCGCGTTATACGGCGGATTTTACGGTACGTTTTTTTTTTACGTACATTATATATTAGAGATATATACATATTGCATTATAAAATCAAATCAACTTGTTCAGAGCTCTATAAGAAAAAGAAAATTGCTTTAAGGCTGTTTTCGCCATATGTACGAGAGCGTGAACTTGACGCGGAGCACATTTTCGGACAGAAAAAATGCCTCAATTTTTATAAAATTTTGTGACACTGTAACTCATGCATTTGTTTATTATATAGTGTTCTTAAAATTTCAACATATCTTATAAATAATTAGTTTTTCCTTTTAACATGTAAAGGGATAGCTCATTTAGCATTACGATATAGGGGAAAAAATGCGAAACACATTTTATAAAAGAAAAAAAAGTGTCAACTCGAATAAAAATGAGTAGCATAAAATAAGTGATTCTCTACAGGTAGTGAAGTCAAAATGTAATATTAATGCTTTAATATGTGAAAAAATAGTCCGAATTTGGTCCCTATTCTTTAACATTAGCCGAAGATTGAAGGAGGTTTTTTTTATTGGTTGATTGTTTATTAACGTCATGTTTAGTGACTTTTTGAATCACCTAATTTTGAATCTCGATGAAGTGACAAAGATGACACCTGGGTTACCATCCTAACTTTTCTAAATTTTTCACCGTGTTAATGTAAGATCTTTAAGCATCTCCCCCCGATTTAACATGCACAGTAGCGTACACAGCCTTCTCAAATTGGGGGGCGGTTGCGATACATTCTGAAAAACACGTAGAAGGAAGCACCGAAGGGGTATTTATTCTCTGAGGTAAAAATTAAAATTCTGTTGGTCTATGGGGAGGAGAACCACCAATCCTCACCCTTGTGGACTTCACTGAATATGCATCAACATCGTTACAACTGATTTCCTACTCGAACGAAACCTCACCGAACCCGTGACAGAGAGAAGGGGGGACGAATTTCATTTATTTAAAAAATACGCAAAATTTTTTTTTTAATCCCTCCTTCTATCAAACATGAAGAATGAAGCTTGAACCAACGTGCCTAATATAGTTTTAAAAATAATCAAGTTCCGTAAAGAGTATCATTAATTTTAATTGCATTAAAATTAAATAAAGTTTTTTTTAAATGTTAGGTTAAATCCTCAATTAACACATTCAAATTTTTTCCGTCAATTTAATGCAGCAGTCACTCTTTTACGACCTGAACTGTTTCTGAGCTACTTACTCCATCTAAACGAGGCTCGTTCCACTTTGTATACAGCCCCCTTCTAAGTATCAATAGCCCCTTTACAGCACCATCAAATCTCTTTTAATATCAGGCAAAAACCCAGGGGTTGAGAAATGATACAGCGACTAAAATGAAAAATTTTTAGGGTTACAACAGGAGAGATTTCTGATAAAACGGAAGAACGAATGATTAGACCAAGGGAGAGAAAAAGAAACACACGCCGAAAGAAGTACTTTTCGTTCCGCTTTCTTTCCAATCCTCTGCAGTGTGTTCGCCCTCCACCCCCCTTTGTTAGTCCCCCCCAATCAAAACTCGAGCGAATTATGGCACGTCCAATTTTCTTTTCGACATCAAACGATATATGAAACGAAAAAGTCCATTATGCATTAAGTGATTGGAGGACTAGGAGGGGGTAGGGGTGGTTCGAACAAGGGTGTGTCGAAGGAAATCGATGTCGTTTTCATTCGCGCGGGGAGGAATTCCATTTATTCGTTTCTTTCTTCTTTTTCTCGGAACACGGGGAAAGGTGGGGTATATCTTCCTTAAGTGTTACTTTAATGACACCGGTGGATGATGAAAAAGGAAACATGTAAGGAACCAATCATCCGGCGGGAAAATTCGGAACGGAGGATTTTTTTTTTTCTAATATAGTTTTAAAGTTAACACGAAGGGAATGTTAAAGGGTTTACAGCTGACACTTCAGAGTTTCTCGGATGACTTTCTATACATCTTGCGACAAGAGAATTACGCTGCACTCTTTTTCTTTTCTTTTTTACATACGGAAAAATGATAAAGAGAAAGAGCGGCCAGGAAGAGAAAAAGAACACTTCCAAGATGAACTTCCTTCAACATGATGGAGGAAAAAGAGAAAACAGAGCCCGATTCTTTAAGATTGATCCACTGCAATTGGATACGCAGTAGCTGGTTGCGGGGGAAAAGGGTTCCAAGTAGTAATTTTGTGAAGTCTCCATTCAAAAAGTAATGGATATATTTTATGTAAATATAGCACCGTATAAACATGGAATTCATAACACACACATTATATATATATTTAAATTTAACTTCAAACGTAAACTTTCAAGAGTACTCCCGTGAGTAGTAACCATTCGGAAATGCAACTGCAAAGGATTTCTCAAAGCGCAATCTCCCCATATTTTTTTAACTGAACTTAAAATTAGTATATTTGAGCACTCAAGAATGCATACTGTTCATTATTTTTGAAAATAAGAATGCATATTCGCTTCCATCTCCAATGCAAGATACTTTGGTACGGATAAACATTTAAAACATTAAAAAATAAGATTTATTTTCCCTTCATCTCTTTCGCTTTTTTCACATTATGGTATAGTTTATAAGTGGAAGACCAACCAAATGAATACACAATACTGTTATATTGAACTGTTATATGGATAATTTTACAACAGTACTTCTTAAAAAGAGAAATTGCTTTATTATCTTCTATTAGCAAACAAAAAAATTTTCCATAACAACCAATCTCTCATTTCCAAAATCATTTTAAACGTAATTTGGCTAAATTAAAAGCATGAATGATTATTAAGAAAGGATAAAAATCCCATGGTAACTCTTCTCAATAACACTTAAAACTTCTGACAAACACGCCATGTTTTAAAAAAATGTATTTCAAGCATACTCCTCTCAGCAAATTAATAATTATAAATATGCAATAGTCTAAAGCCCATGACGATCACATGATAACGACAATCACGCGTTCTCCAGTGAATTCAAAACAGGTATTAAATTCAGGTAACAAATTTTATAATTGGGTACTAATACGTTCAAGTATTAAGAAAAGAAAAATTTTTTTAAAAAGTTTAAGATTTAAAAAAAGTCTTATATTAATAAACGTGTATTTTTAATCAAATTTCTTTCGCGCATTATTACTGTTAGCAAATATGTACTTTTTAAAAAATAATAAAAGAAAGTACTTTAAGAAACAAAGATTGGTAACGGCGTAGCGCTTGAACTGATTGGCTGAAAACACGTGCTTATATGCATCATGTGACAATGACGCCACATAAGTTTTTAGCTCTTTCCCTTCATAAAGGCCTCGTAATATAAATATGGTTATACACAATAACTCATTCAAGGGTTTAAAAAAACACTTAGAATTATATTCCGCCTCTGAAACATTAAAACGGAAACGCATACACAATTTTTTTTAAAACCACATTAAATCATTGAATTAACAGTCAGTAGTACCCGTTCATTAGCAACACAGCCTATCCGAAAGGCATGGGTTAATTAGCATGCTGATGGCCAGAGAATATCGGCATATCCATACCCACAGCGACGGTGTGTGTCATTACCAGGCATATAAATCATTTCAGAAATGAAAGCACCCGTGAAAACATGTTCCCTCACAACCCGCACCACCATTTCTTATTCTGTGCGCTCAGGGTTTCTAATAAATAATTTATAGCGTGTCTCTAACATAATAACAGTAAATCAAAACAGACGAAAGCTGTCGGATTCAACTGTATACACAAATGAGCGATTTTTACAGAACTAATTCACAGTTTCTTAGTTCTTACTTTTCACACAAAGAGAGAAACGCACGAGGAAAAAAATCTTACAAATGAGGCTAAAAATCCTTAATTTCACGGAGATATTGGGAATTAAATCTGCTGAGGTTGGATTAAAAAATTTTGAGTTAAATTACGACAAATATCAATGGTATATTTGATACAGTAGTCTATAAATATATAATACTGAAATAAATTGTATAATTCATAACTGATACGCGCTTTGATGAACAGTTCATCTTCGTCAGCAGAATGTGTTTATTGACGTCGCACTATAAAACAATACGATGGCTACTGGCAATGGACCTCGTAATCTTGAACCACGATCAAATGACGACACCTGAGCTGGCATCCCCTTCTACAAACTACCACATCACAACAATAAAAGGATTATGAGCCACGCCAGATTTAACAAGCATCAGCCTTTTAACGTGTTGGATCTCTCATGACAGGCCGACTAGGTTACAGCAGTCTTCCAACAGCACAATACATTAGTTCACCCCAAAGAAATTTTTCGGGGGTGTCGAGGGTCGAAAGTTCACCAATCTCGTATCCTACCACAATACGTCACCAAATATATTCTTGATTTTATCGAATGTTGGGAACAAAAAACAGCAAAAAATAAATGTTTGATTAAACAATTAGCAATAATTATTAAAATAACTTACTAATAACAAAGACAGAATTAAATTTTATGTACTAAATACGATTACAATCAATCGAGAAAAAAAATAATTCAACGCCGATGGCAAGAGCAAGGGCGATTCAGGGGCAAGCGCCCCCCCAATACGAGCACCAATAGTTCTTTCCTCCCCCAAAGTAGCAAAAATCGTGTTTCTTTAAAAAAAATTCTTCGAGAACACATTTATACAGTACAAAACTACGTACTATCATTGTTTTTTTCATTCTAAAAATGATAATAAACTGTTTCTGATACCTAAAAAGGATAGTTATCGTTCATCAATTCTAAATAAAATTAGACTTATAAAAAGAAGATTGAAAAAGAATTAAATCGACTACTCCCTCGTAAAAGAGAATGTTTACATAACTAGAACATTAAAAAATAATAACGTGCCTTGTAAATAAATATGCACACACAAGGCACGTAACGAAGGTACTCTACAAACACGACAGAGCCTAAAAGCAAATATAACTTGGAATAAAAATCTCTTTTCTGCATTCTAAAACGCAATCTTCGCAAAACCCCACTACTAAGTCAACAGAAGATCTTCCTGTAAGGTTAATTGTGTTGTATTCTTCCTAAACCCCTACAACAATCGCAAACGAAAGCCCCTCTTCGAGTCTCTAAATAACACATAATCCTCAACATTTCGTTTTTGGTATTAGAAAGGTTTTAAAACAGTGTTTAAAGAGAGATCACAATGGGCGGCAAAGGCATCTTTTGAAACGGAGGGACGGAATTCTTAATTAGTAATCGCCAAAAAGGAATATTTCCCCCCTCTTTCTCTCTTTACAAGGGGTTTTAACGTAATTATTATTCAGTCGGCCAAACCGTGCAATTAAGTCGACATCCAACAACCTCAGCAAAATGCAGTCGCTCCTTTTTTGGCGGCTTTGGCGACTGCGCATGGCGAACTGTTGGGCGAGGATGAAGCACGCAAACGTGCCAATCGGCGGTCAGTGTCTATCGCGGTTCCGAGTGGGGTACCTCGCGTTTCATGTAAGGCGGTAGTTTCGGAACGCCGAAATCGAAAAAATCCCAAGTTCGATTGCAGGAAGTAAATGTGTTCGAATTTTAATGTTTTTCTTTTAGGTAAAAAATAATCATGCCTTTTGGCCTCGACGGTTTGTTTTGGTGGAAAAATATTTTGCTACTTCTTAGTAATTTCCCCATTTGAGAGGGAATTTATTTTAATCTTTAAAGAAAATGTGAAACACCCGTGGATTATGTGCCGTGTGTGACAAATGGATTACACTGTATCCGGAAATGTGGATTACTTCGAATTATTAAGTGGATTATTCCGATAAAGCGCGGAATCGACGAAAATGAGTAAGTCATTTTCTTTTTTCAAAAAATCGAATTCTGAATTACAAAGTCGTTTTTCGTTTATACATGATTGTTAATAAAATTTGAATTGAAATGTTAATGTAACTTCAGTTTTTCCCCCTTAATATGAGAGAGAGACACATTGTTTTATTATATATATTTTAAATAAGAATTAATCTTAATGTTACATAAAAGCAAAGATTCGAAAGATATGTTAACAAATTAATTGTGTCATATAAATTTTTTTATACGTAATTCATTCTCTTGCCTTTCTTATAGTAACTGTTTAATAAGTTGTTTTATGTTATCCAATGATTATTTACTATTATTTAGAAATAAAACATGTTTTTTAAATAAGCATATTTTAGAGTCTTTTTTTTCCCATGTATGTTGCATTTCAAGTTGTTTATTATTATTTTTTAAATTAACTTGTTTAAAGAAAAATCGCCTTTTTATCCTGATGAAATCGAATTTGATGTTGTTATGATGAATATGAATGTATTTTGAACTCTTTTTTTCGGTTTCTATATTTTATGAAAAACATGCATGACCATTTCAATATTCAATGTTTATTTTGAGCTCTTAATAAAATGTATGATACGGGTTTGGCGTTAACAATTCTAAAAACATTTCTTCCAGTATTACAATGAGTGCGTGTTTATTTAAACTGTATAAAAAAGAAAAGAAAAGTTAAAATATCTTGTAGTAAAGTTGAATTATAATTCTTTTGTTCGTCGATTTAAGTTAAAAGAACTTCAATGAACTATATATGGAAAGAAATATGTAATATTTTAAACTTTCTCGTTCAGTTTTATTTACTTCTCAATTTGCAAATTATTTTTAGTACATTTAAAACATTTGTTATTTTATGTTCAAGAGAAAGTGACTATATCTTAGATATAGGTTGTTTCACATTTTAAAAATATGATAATCCTCAAAAGTGTGTAAAGAAATTATCTCTCTCTCAATAATGTTCAGTCTTTCTCTTACTATAATAACTTATATTTTAATACTAAAAATATATTAAATTGCCTTTATTTGTACTTATTTGGTATTATATAATTCAAAATTAAATTAACTTTTCATATATCGAAATGATATACAATTATAACTTATTTATATTATAAAAAACGACAAACATAAATCATGTTTTTATCTATAAAGCTTTCTCAAAGACTTGTTCTATGTTCTATTTGTGAAATGATTTGATGAAATATTTTACATTAATTTGAGATGCATTCTTGTTTATTAATAAATGTGCGAGAAAAGCATTTTTGTAATGTTACTTTATTTGTGAATGTTTAAATATAATGACGATTGCATTCCTATTTCCCCCTCTCACTTCTTTTACACTAAAAATCTTCCTCCACTGTTATTACCAAACGAAGAGTTGCGCCCATTTGGGAATTAGAGCAAAAGTACGAAAAGTTAAACAAAAATGTAATTTATATAGCGTGGAATGTATAAATATATGTATGTAATACCTGGTTATTCCTAATTCCCTCCATGATTTCGAAGCGCTATAGTAAAAAAACAGCGAAAGAGAACATCTGAAAGAATACAGAAACTGAAGATTTATTTATACACTATGCAAGTGTTCCATGTAGGAAAACTTGGTTAAACGACAAACATTAATGCGATAGTCCCGTTTTCTTGCCATAATTTACCCAACGTTATTGATAGTAAAATGCGCGCGATTGTGCTACATTACGCATAAAAGGTTTTATGTAAAAGACCAAGTTTTCGGATAATATGCGCTGTCAGCAACATTGATAGTACCATAGGGAGTAGAGGGTGGCAGGATCTGGATTTTCTCATTAATGTATGCCGTGTAACCAATGTTTAGCGCATAGAACACTTGTAAGGTATGTAAACAAAACTTGATTTAATTCTGTATTCTTTGAAACCTTCTCTTTTGCCGTACTCAATTCGAATTTTTTTACTATAGCGCTTCGAAACTTTGGAGGAAATTATGAATAACCCTGTCTGAATGTAAATGTAATATTATGTTTCATTTTAATTTTGATATAAACATTAATTACTTAAATTGCAAAACCCATACTTCGAAAACTGGGTGTGACCAAATTCCAAATTTAGAATGTTTTTTGAAACAGGGGAATGGAGGTAGTAATAAATTGAAGAAACCACTGCTCTAATTCATAGCCATTCTCTTGCGGTATACTGGCCAAACAAAAAAAAAATACGAGTTTCCAATCGATTCATCATCACCAGATATATTATTTTTCTGCTACATTTATCTCCGACAGTAAGCATCATTGAAGGAAAAAAAATCTACTCATTTACTTCCCCCATGTCCCAACAATCACAAAAGCGACGGAGCAAATCACAAAACATGAGAGAAAATAAAGCTTGCACAGTCGAGTCGAATAATCAATGTAGTACCAAGCAACCGGACCGAGCATAAGCGAAATAACGAAATTAACATTGTGATAATCCCATCAATTATGTAGGAAAACGTACATGTTATGTATGTACTCTCAGAGAAACAACGCGAAAGGAGCGAACTGCCATTGTTATTATTACTCAACAGAAATGCAGAAAAGCTTTAGATTAGTCAATTAGAAAAAGAAAAAAAAAGGGCCCCGAAGCCTTGTAATGAGGATTTTTGCATCATCCAATTTTAAAACATAATTCTCCCTCTTCAGCGACTGGGATTTTCATCAAAAGGCAATTTGCGATAATAAAAGACGACTTTAAAAGCGAAGATATTTTTACGGTTCGCTTTAGAATGCAGACATAACAGGATTTGCTTCCGATTTCACGCTGCAGGGGGGACCATACACACATTGCATTTCGAATCGCAGGAGATACGATTTAAACTTTTATTTAAAACCAAAGTGAAAAGGTATCATTCGTTTAAATGTTGTTAAGAAAAAAATTCTTTTGGCGCGGAAGCCATTGGTCTTTATAATGCGAGTTTAATGCTTTTAAACTTCAAATTAAAAAATTTTTTTATTAAGGTTTGAAAAGTTCTGGAAAGTTCCCGAAATGATTAAATATTTGAAACGAAACTGAACACGGGGGAGAAATTTTTCGAATATTTTATTTATATATGCTTTCAAAAAGGAAAATTTTTAAACTATTTATTTCGCTAGTCATAATAAATAAAAAATGGCGCTTGCAATGTATTTAGCCGTTGTATAAGTGTTTTAGAGATATGGAAATATGTATATGCAATGCTCTAACTATTCAAAATATATTTGTATGTAAAATAGGATAAAGGTGAATGCTAATAGTAAGAGTTTGCCGCTCTTTTTTCACATCTTCATTAAAAATAAATTTTCCATTTAGTAGGAGCAATGTTTCTTCCCGTTTGTGTGTATGTGTGTGAATTGCTTGAATTTATTGAATTATTTTACAGACATCCATATTGTTTTTGTCCCATTAACGCAGATAACAAATACAAATGGAAAATTTTCAAAATGTATGCTTAAAACATCATTTGCAGTTTAGAAATAACATTAAATGAAAATAAATTGATCGACAAACTATACACATGCTAAAGTAAATTACACAAAGGGTGAAAAACCCTAAACTTTTTTTATATTAATTTATAAAATTTAATTTCTTTAAAGTAAACGAAATAAACGACGTAAATTTTAGTCTGATAACTGTTGTGAAATGTTACACCTTTTATTGATATTGGAATAATATATAATTGGATTTTTGGTATTGAAATAAATAGAATGATGATTAAGCTATTTTGATGGTAAATAATTTTATAATGCATGAAAAAAGAAAGAAAGAAAACTACAGAGTATATCACTAAAATAGTATATTTTGGAACTCAATTCAATGAAATAAGCAATGACTAAGCATTTATTGTTTTTCATTTCCTTGTGTTCAATTATTTAAACTTTAACATAAGGGAAAATATATTTTAATAATTTTATGCATATTTATTGGGTAAATACCATTTTAGTGCATGCAAAAAAAATTTCAAAATTATTTTCCGCATAAATTCTTACAAATATATTTTACATATGCAAAAAATGTAACGCACTCTTGGAAGAATTTTTAATAATTTAAACAGAAAATTTTTATACTACTGTTTTAAAATCCGAGATGAGGACTAGAACTTTTTCGACCACCAAAGCTGGACCCGTAGTTTGCCTATTGGTACAGACATTTTAAAAACTTAACCCGTTACCCTAATACTAATTCTTCAACAAATAAAAAGAAATATATATGTGTGCGTTTATTTTATGCGTAGAAATAAGCTTTTGAGACACAATCCCTCCCCTAACTTACACAGTTGCACGTAACACACGTACACGTTACAGACGAGGAACAAAGACAAGAACAAAAGAAAAAAAACGGGGTGGGATGGGGAAAACAGAACATAAAATGGAAAATTAGCGCAATTTCTCTGAAAAAGCAGCTTGACTAATCCGATTATAACAACACTAGTCCGTCGTTAACACGGCTATCAGGAGAAAGCGAAAGATGTGCTTAACCACCATGACTTAACGGCAGACCATAGCTGACTTCCGTTATCGTATTCAGCTGATTTATAATAGGGTCCAAAAAAGATACGTTGATAAGGGGTGTAGTCGCGCACGAACGGCTTCCATCGAATCTTGCTCGTCATTATCAAGATACAATCCATTACGGACGCAAGCAACAATGGTACTGTAGACTCTAATTGCTTTATTATTTTTCGGCAGTGAAAGCAGAAATGGCATTGGGAGAGCGGTAGATAAGGTGGTTTGAATTACACGCTTCAGGTTACAAACGCGGGGCTAATTGCGTCGAGTTTCTATCCCAGTGCTTTCTTTTCTTTGTTATGTTGTGGGGTGGGAGAAGTTGATGGAGCAGTCGACGGCAGGAGTAAACATTTAATAGTAATGGATCAAGAATTACCTATTTCACGAGATATGTTTCCTGTCGTAAGTTTCGTTCAGAAAACAGTTATTGAAAATTTGGTCTACAATCAAAAATTGGTTCTTTCGGCCTCTTCACTAGTATTTAGGGACCCTGGACCAGGACCAAGCCCCCTGCTCGACTGGGCCTCAATAAGATCATAATCCAAAAAGATTTTATTCGTCAAATGTAGACATATTTACAGAAAAATTGAATATTTCGAACTATATGCCAACTGGTGTAATAGAGACGAGACTACATTATGACCATCGTCTGCGTTTAGAACAGGAGTGGCTAACCCGCGGTCTACCTTCAATAATTTTGTGGTACGCGAGATTCCAATAAAACTGTACAAAATGCGAATATTTTGTGCAATTTTTTTTTTGTTCTTAGTGTAGTGTTTTGTACCAAATCCCATGATTGTTTCTATTTTATGACGTTGTCTCTGTTTTAATCCAACAAATGCTTGTAATGGTGCCAAATCTGATATAGATTTCCCGAATTGGCCCGCAAGGTCATTTGGATTGGCCACCCCTGGTCTAGAACTTATTAAAGCCGGTTTGTGAGATTGTGAGTCGCGCACATCCGTTTGTTAAGGATTACCGTTTGTACTAGTATTTGGAAACGTGTGCTAATGTTTACTAAAAAGAGTCGCAGGGGGGACTATTTTTACCTAGGAGCCCAGGGACACAAGTTTTAAGACGTCACTGCTAGTATTCATCGATTTTTTTTTAAAATGCAAAATTAAATAATTTTTATTCATAATTCGTCGATTGGCTTATTAAAAAAGTACTAGAAATGACAGGACGATTAGCTTGAGGATTTTTCAAATCGACGATGGGGCGAAGATATTTTGAGTGCCAACAAATAATTGGGCCATAACGCCGCATTGTTTACGATCTTCAAAAAAGGGAGACTCGAATTCGTGACCCTTTGGATACGAGTTAGTTAATCTTACGCATGAGAATTCCTTAGTACCCATTTATCATGATAAAATACCTTTTTATCAGGTCACAGAAATCAGTGGTGTACACAGACCTCTCTTAAGGGGGTGGGTTACATTCTAACAAACACGTAGACGACAGTGCTAAGGGTTATTCTTCATGGTAAAAATTTCTTAGTCTATGGAGGGATAAAATCCCAACCACCACAGAAAGAAAAAATTCATTGATTTGATTTTAACTAACGTCTCACTCTAAAGCAACACGTGGCCGATTGGCAACTGACCTCTTAATTTTGAACCACGGGCGAGTGACGAAAACATTTGAGTTGACACCCCTTTCTCCTAACTTTCACACTATCCCAACAGGAGGTTTTTGAGCCTTGGCAGATTTAACGAGTATATTAACCCCTCTGCACGGCGGGTCTTCCAATTCTAATTTCAATGAGTTACAGTGCTACTGAAGAATTTTTTCCCCTTCTATTTGCTCTGTAGAAATTTTGTTTTGTGCTTTAAAAGCGTGTGTTTAATCTTCCCTTCTTTATATTTAACTTGTTCCATAAAATGTCGATAACCATGTCCAAATAAAAATTGCCATTCGTGAGAACTTCGTTCCCCCATCTTTTTCTTTAAAAAATCCTTTTATGCTCTTCAAACACGTGCAGTACGATTAACAAGCAAGGTTAAAATATTAATTTTTAATTTTTTTACATAAACGTCATTTTTTTTTCCTTAAGTGAAGACATCCTCTTTTTTCAGTGAAAATATTCTTTTTAAATAATCAAATCTCTAGTTCACGATTATTGGAATACATTATCCACGATCACATTTCTTACTTACAGTTTCAACACAGTACTTACAGATCATTGACTCATTCGTCCAACATTGAGAAATTGATTTACGCATCAGTTTGCAGTCCGATGTATTAATCGAAGTACATTTTCCTTTCCAATCCGCCCGCATCAAGGCAACAGACGAGTCAATTCAATGAAAATCATTCGTGAGAACTCTAGCAGGTGTCAACGCAGGAGGATAAGCCTTCTCCACAAATATTCCTCTGATGCCCGATAAGATGATGCCTCACCGACTCGAGGGAAATGACCCATATGTCTCACATTCATTCCAACCCCACACAAAACTGATAAAGCTCCACTGTTTTCACTAGAGTTGGCGAATCTTAAAATTTTATCTTGAGATAAAATCCAGAATGCACATGATTTTGGCATTATATATTGCAAGAAAAATCCACAAAAAGTGTAACTGAGTAAGACTGAAATATTTAATTCATTGGACTGAATTCACGACGGTCACATGATAAAGACATACACGTGTTCTCGTACTTGTAGTTCTGTTTATAAAACTTGGGTAAAATTTCAAATTCCTTTAATGGATCAAGTTGTTCAAACGTTAGGGGAAAGAAAAGAAAAGAAATTCTTCAAAAGATTTTAAAATTCTTTAAAAAAAACTTATTTTAGGCACGTACTTTTAAATAAAATGTATTTTGTCAGCCTGTGCATTATTATTGTTGACAAATTTTTACTTTTTAAGAGAAAGTTTCTGATAAGATCAAAAGTTAGCAGCAACGATGCGCATGAACTGATTAGCTGGAAACACAAGATCACTTTTATCGTGAGACTATGATGCCACATGAGTTTTCGAACCGATTGGCTAAAAATCACGTGGATATCATTATCATGTGACTATGACCTCACATAAAATGAGCAATGGTAATGATTGTTATTTTCAACAATGCCGATTGGGTGATACGTATCGTGTATAATATGTATCGTTACCATCCCCCCGGTTTGTTGGGTGTTTTATGTTGTTATATGACTAATATATAATAGTTTTTTAAGTTATGTCCTATCATTAAGTTCTTGATGCATTGAAAAATACCATAGATTTTGCCTCTTTATTTAAAAAGGACAGGAATCTCGAAAACGAAAGTATATTTATTGTTTACGTCACCACTACCCTCTTGGAAGTAATTTCGGCAAAACCCGTTCTCAGAGAATCTCTATTCAACGAAAGAAACTTGCTAGTCTGATTTCAAGTGTGTGATGATGATGATGATGTCGTATCTATGAAGGGACCAAATCAGACAGTACCATGCCTTAGATATTTCAAGTTTGTATTATGTATAATAATTCATAAACGGGAATGCGTTTTTGTTTAATGCCTCCAAACCTCTGGCATCCCCCATTGAGTTAATTTCCACAAAACTCTCTCCTACTGGATCTCTACTCAACAATAGAAACACGCTTGCCAAATTTCATATCTGCAAGTCTAACAGTTCCGGAGATCTCGTAATGAGCGAGTGAGTCACTTTTCTCCGTTATCCCTTTAAGACTCAGCCCACAAATTCGTGCTGGAACACTTTACGTTCCAGAGTGTTTTTAATTACTAAAAATTTTTTATTACTTTTTCTAGTGTCATTGAGGTCAGTATAGTGTTAGTAACCAGAAAAATATTATATTGTAACAATATTTAAAGATAAACATATTTCAGGTCTTAAAGGGATTTATTTATATATGTGTGTGGATTTTAAATTTAAAAAAAAATTATGGATCGCCATTGAAGACAATTAAAGCAAATTCATGTAATGGGAGAAAAAAATTGTTTAAAACGTTACATAATTCCAAACTTTTACTGCATTTTTAGCAGAAAATTTTAAAAAATTAAACGCATACGAAGAATAATTCATTTTTTATCTAACAATATTTTAACGTTGGAGATTACTGACAAAGCTGTAGAAACGCTCCTTCAAGAATAAAAAAGATTTTAGGACACTGAATTTGTCACATAAACACAAGTTACCCTTGACACTTCACTATATAAAGCTTTAACCTTTAAATGATTCATCCTTTTTTTTATTTTATTTTATTGAAAAGGAAAAACTAGTTAAAATACGGGGGTTAAATCCAAAATTAATAAGAATGAGTTTCAATAACAACAAAAAAAAATACCCACGTGCTCTCTTCAAACCACAAACAAAGCAAGGTAAAAGAACACATAAAATTTTCAAGAAAATAAATCCAATATTAAAAAACACCGACCATTCGAGTTAGAAAACACAAGCACCGACCTACGTACACACTCAACTAAAAACAAAGTACGGATAAGAACTGATAAGAAAGAAATTAAAACTTGTTAGCTTTACATATAAAAAAGAACAACAACTAAAATTCTCGGAGAGATATCTCCTGTCTTTCCCTATCAAACATGGTGCGGCAATAAGATAACCCATAGAATTAAGACAGGCAATTTTCCAGTAATAAATTATACGTTCCAAGAGGCTTACGCAAGTTGAAGCCTAAAACGCCGCTGACCACCTACTTAAACCTTTATAACGTGTTTTTTTTTTTTCTTCTGACGGAAGCATTAACATTCAGCAGGCATATCCCGGGTTAGGGCTAAGGCCAGGTTGCATGTTTCCAACTTCCAGCCTAGAGGAAACACATGGAACTTGTTCTAGTCTCTAAACAGTAAGATATTCTACCCCAAAGGGGAGGGGGGGGGATAACCCCTGAGAAAGAATAAAATAAACTGTGAGTGTTTGGTAACAGGCAAACACGAGAGGAATTGCGAAGCGGACCAAATGGTACTATGATTTGATTGTAATGCAGTATTTTAATCTCGTGGTTGGTGCTTGGGTTTTGGGGCGAGAGGAATTGTCGTTGGGTTGTTATTTAATTGATGGCATTATTTACATCAAAAGGTTAAGCTCATTTATGGATTGTTTATCGTCGATATTTTCAATAACGAATCCATGCCGCAAATATTAAACAAGGTGTTTTTTAATATTTTAATCCAGCCGCATAGCATATTTAAGTCGTTCATTTTTTTTTCATTCCAATCCCCTTTTCTTTTATTTTTGTTCGGAAACGTTTGACCATTAAATATAATGTGTTCAGTTCGTTAGTTCAAATGTAAGGTAGACTTCTAACAAGTCACTAAAATAAAAACGGAATTATGAATCAATTACAAATGACTGCCATATGCTCAGAGCTAGATCCCCCCATAGCAGTTTTTAAATTATTGATTTATTATTACATTTCTCAAAAACTCTTTAAAAAAAAACAAGCTAGCAATGTATCTGAAAATTAATTGAGAATTATAAATCAACATTTTTGGGGCGGGAGGTGCAAAACCACTCCTTTGGTAAGGCTGGAAAAATGTGCATAAATGTATGCTTATAACTTTTTTTAACAACTCAACAATGACAATCTTTCATGAAATCCTTTCCTCTTTTAGTTACTGAAAAGGAAGTGCTAATTTCTCATTAATTTTTTCTTAATGATTTCTTTCGAATGTGTTTCCCTCTAAAAATTATTAAATTCATCTTTTTTTTTTTTTTTTTTTTGAAAAAAATTCATATCAATTTTAATCTTGTAAAGAAGATAGAAGCAAAAGCTACACACAGAAACAACTAATAATGATTAGAAAAATAAAGTGATTTTTGATATTAATGTTAGTGAAATAATACATATCAATATGATATAGGAAAGAGTGTCTCAGGGGCGTAGCTACCACCGTATCAATGATACGGGGCTGCCCAAGCTATAGGGGCCGACTCTATCAAATAAGTGTTATGAATGCGACCATTTTTATTTTCCAAAAGAGAACCTTTGAAGAATTTCGATACAGTGGCCCACTCAGTAAAAGCTACGCCAGTGGTGTCTGATCTTAGAAATTGGAAGGGGGAGAGGAAATAGGAATAACAATGATTAATAAAAAAAGAGGGGGGGCTAATTACTACAGGATTTATTTTAGCATTCTATTGGATAGGTTACCTGAACTATCAATATAGAAGATTGTCTTTTCTTCAAAGGGTATCATTTTCTAATTATATACTCAGGTAATATTCATTACATTAATTCATGTTATAGTCTTTGATATCGCAATTCAAAGAACATACATTAATCTAGGGAAATGGAGATTTAAATATAGAGATAGAATTTGAGTTCATTAATCGAAATACTGAAGATAAAATTTCCATGCATAAAAAATACGAATAAATCAACATCCGACGTTCTAGCTTTGAATTTATTCCACGGAGAAAAAATGATACCCAATGAACTTGGTGATGATGGATTGCAAAATATTGTGTCGTGTTGAATTATGTTAGATAAGTTACAAAAACGACGCAATACAAGGACTGTGACGTAATGTAGGCAAATTCATTGGACCATATGGTAGGGTTTTTTTTAACGGGGAGAGGGGTAGCCCCCACTTAAGATGTTCGCTCAATAATCTCGACAAATGCCATTTTCCATCACAATAATCAGCAATGTCATCGCTTGAAAAAACGAGAGGGGAAAAAAAAAGTCGTAAAAGATGGTGAACTAGTTCCAAAATTTCGTCACGTATCAAAAGAAGAAAAAAAAAAAAAAGTTGGGAGGAGGGGAGTGAAAAGTGCTACACGCTACTAAATAAAAAGAATAATCATAACAATAAACGAGAAGGGAACTAAGACGAGGGGTATCTTTCGCGAAATCGAATAACAGTGCATCTTCAACTTGCCGCATGAAGATACTTTAAAAAAAAAGTGGGGGGGTCTTTTTCGACGAGATGCTGCAGATAAAGGTATTAAGGAAAGATAAGTAATACTACACTTCCTTACTCCCCCCATCCCTTCTGTGAATCTTTTTTTTTTTTTAAAGTTTCTATTCTAGTTGGATTTCCCACTCACGTATCTGTTTTGAAAATAGCACCCCAGGAGAGTGTCGTTCCTTTTCGAAATGGTTTTCAATCGTCCAAACCCAGGGGCGTAATCGAATGTCAGATTTTGATATCGTTTGACAAGAGGGGGATTAATTATAATAAATCGGTCTATAGTTTTTTTTCTTTTTTAAAAATTCCCTCGATGTAGGCGGTCTATGTTAATTTGGAGGAAAACAGTTTTTTGAACGTTGAGTGTGAAACTAAGGTCGAAGTGCTTGAATCTTTTTGAAGGCATACGTTGATGTGCTAACAAAAATAATTTAAATCACGGAAAATGATTCGCTATTTAATGAATTATTTTTGATGTTTCAATTAAAAAGATTTATTTCCCCTGTTTCTACAATTAGTGCTGAACATGAGATTAAAAAAAAAGGTAAAATGAAAGGAGATAAGGAAAAGTACATTAAAATCTTGCCCTTAATCCATATAGCTAAATTAAAAAACTGATACCTCATAAAGGAAAAGTTTTAGTATAAGAGTGTTTTCAGATATCATCTCATTCAACACTGGGGAAAAAATTGTGTGAATATAAAAATGCAAAAAGGTTATTATCACTTGTATCAAGAGTAAAATGAGTAGAGCAAATTTTTAAAGTGTTAAAAATGTGTGTGGTTTTTATTTCAAGCATTCACTGAAACCGTGCAGTTGAAAAGAGTAAAATATAAACAATTTTCCGCTCCTACTTCGTTAATGCGTACAAAGATGCAGTTTTTCTAAATAAATCTCAATAACATCCTGATTTAGTTATATTCTACTTAAAAGTAAATTCAGAAATGCTCTCTGTTATCATTCTGCCATATTCTCGTCGGATTTGCTGGGTAGAAATTTACTTCAAGATGAGATATTTTACTTGTAACAGTATCGGTTGGATCTGGGGGGAAAGCAACTTTTCCCCCTAATTTGAGAAATTTTCCCTATGAATATTCCCCGCAGGAATTAAATCTAAAACTTTGAATCTAAATTCCTTACGATTTTACGGCAAAACAGCAGGTTCTCGAGCTACGATTTGTTTCTTGGCTCCACCTATTACAAAACGTTGGGATATTTTATAATATATCTTTAGTTATCTCCTCCCCCTATAAAAAAGTTTCTAAATAATGCCAGAAAAATTCCCGTTACACAAAAGACAATTTTTTTATATATAACTTGAAAGAGCGTCGTCCAAGGAAAAGTATTTCGACATTGAATCTCAACTTTCGCTCTTGTATAACAGTTTTCACGAATAATTAAATAACAATGTAAAACTGCCAATGCGTTTGCAACTTCAGGTGTTTTTCTTGCTTCTTCCATCTAAAATGACTTGATTACATAGGACGGAAATTATCAGCTGTTAAAATCTTAACATTCAGTTCGTGTTGAAACCCGACGCTGGTATTGAACCGCAGGAGTGTTGTTACCGATCTTGCAAATTACACGTTCTATTGAATCGATCATTGAAACGTATAATCATTTAGTTTTTCGGAGGAAATGCTTCTTATTCGTGATTCTTCTCCCGGGTTGGCGTTTCTCTTTGTGTTCTTTCTACGAAGTGGGACGCATTAGCATTAGATGGAAGGAAAAAAAAATCCTTTCAAGTAAGTGTAAAGCAATGAATAATATTATTTAAAAAAGCAAACGAAGTTAACTTACAGAGCATACAGATATATGTACACGCAGCCTCTCTTCGATTTATGACCACTTACGAACGAACTATATAAATCAATGAAAATAGTAAATGAAAAATAATTTTATTGCTAGGACAATAATACATACCATGTATGTATAAAGATTAAATTTTTGTGCTTTGATTTTTAATCATTCATTTGAGAACGAAAATAATGCAAAGAAATATAAAGAAACACGAGAGCTATTGGCGAAGGTCCTCGTAATTTTGAATCATATTTAAGTGACGAAGACACCACCTGAGTAGACACCCCCTTCTATAAACTATATCACACCAAGCCAGATTTAACGTGCATCAGCTCCTCTACAAGGTGGATCTTCAATGGCACTAAAGTTCGAGCTCGAGACACGCCAGCTACAAATTCATGACCATGACCACTAAGCTAACGCGGCCACCAGCTCGACTTGCGATGTATTCAATGAAAATGTGTTCTTTACATGATCGATCATGACAAACCTGCAGTTTAATACCAGCTTCGGATGTCAACACGAACTGAATGTTAACTCAGTTGATTAATGTGCAACTTAGAAGCAACACGATGGCTGTTGCAGACAGTCATCACAGTCAGACACTAAGCTGCCACCTTACTTTCCAAACTACCAAACCATGCCAACCTGAGATCTTTGACAGATTTAACGCGCATCAGCCCCTCAACACAGCGGTCTTTTAGCGATACCAACACTTCAACTCGACAGACATAACACTGGCCACGAATTCGCGATCATGAACACTTAGTTACAGTGTCCACCACCAGTTGACCAGAATCGTAAATTCGGTTGGAAGTCAAAAATAACCCTACGTATTGTCTCAAAGCACATAAAATCAATATCGCATATCAACTTTTCATATTTTACTAATTCACATCGCGTGTAACTACTTACATTGATTATCGGTGATAGTTTTGAACTATCTCCATTTTTTCCACACTTCATAAATTCTCTCAGCAAATAACGAAATAACCTGTATCATAAACATTCAGAAAGAGTTGCTTTTTTTAAAAGTAAATAGCTATGAAAAATTATTTATCTGCGAAGAGTAAGAAGGGGAAAATCAAAATAATATATGTCGTTAAGGTTTTTCCAACTACTATTATTCTTTTTGCTTTTCAACGTGGGTAGACTAAATGTCTCTTATTTTGCATACAACATTATAAACGAGGGGAAATACCGCCCTATCAAAAGCTTCTAATGTAACCACCCTCGATGACTAGGCAAGAATCCAAAATATATTGTAGTGTTATCTGTCACATGGTTTGAAGTAAACATTCAATCTATTGTTGATTTCTACTCTGACCCTTAGATTCGGCGACCTTTGTATGTATTTCAGGATCAAGAAAAGCCAACATTGAGAGGAAGAGGATAAGAATGTTTGTCTGTTAAAATTTTGTTCACGTACTTAAACATAATTTTTTTTAACCACACGATTATTTCATATCCATCAGAGTATACTATGAAAACCAACATGATATATAGCATTTAAATACTCATAAGCCATTTCTTTATAGAGTTGATTCATTGAGGCATGTCCAAGGACCAGAGTCCAAAAGTTTAAAATTGTTTAAAGATCAGATAACTAGAACAGTTACAATGCCGGGTGCCCGAAAAGAATGGCTACATTTCCTAAGTTTAGATACAAATAAGTAAACATAGATATTCGCTTTCGGTTTCCCCCCCCCCTTTGTTCCATAAAGAAAACATCAAACTTTTTTTTTACAATGTTTTAATGCACGATTTCAATGTGCGCACCATTAGTCGCGCGCAACACATTAAGTCTATATGAGTAACGTCATCTCAGCTTCTGCTTGGGCGGCCAGATTTTACTTTTGACACTATGCTACCTATTGTCAAAAATTTTTCATGCCACTTAATTTTTTTTCCTCTAATGGGGCTACGTATTGGTATTTCTACCTTTGCAGACCTAGTACCTTCCCCAGGAGTACCCCTTTTTAGTGCGGCACCCTATAGGCGATACCAATTGCGGCAAGTAATTTTTGAAGCACAGTTTCTTTCCCAGAGGGAGGCACCTGAGCTCTGCTGATGCGAAATTTGTACTTAGGAATTTAATTTTGCCGAGAGAATTCAAGCCAAATGGACACTCGAGGGATCTTTTTCTCATGCCACATAATCATACGACATGACCGCTGTCGATTTTCAGCTTTATGAAAATCCACCGACTTGAGCCGGGGGCGAATCCACAAACTTAGGAACAGAAGGCCAGCGTCAAACCAACTACGCCACTCAGCCGGCTATAAATGGTGGATCTTGAAGGTGGATTTCGTTTGTAGGTAGTCTAAAATTTACTATTCAATTTCGATAAACCATGCTACCGCTACAGCTTGTTTTTTTGCGGTGAAGTCATTTTGAAACGAGAGAGTTACAAAACGTGGACGTTGCACTATCTAGTTTGCATTTTTTAAACAGAAACCTTAATCTTTTCTTAATGGAACATAAAGAAAGCGTAAGCGAAAAATCTTTGTTTATTTTAAATTCGTTTTTGAAAGTGTAGCCATACTTTTCGGACATTTATATTTTTCGAAAAACTTGCAGGAACCCATTAAAGATCGTTCACATTAGATTTCATGGCGATTGAACATAAATGATTTTATTCGCTAGAAGATGCATGTAGATCAGGGGTACTTAACCTTTTTTTCTACCGCATACATATGTTAGCTATTTTTCGCAGGCCGCATACACATGATGGCTATTTCACGTGGGCCGTAACATGATAATCAATGGGGGAGAGAAATGCTTTAAGACCAAGATAACATAGAAAATTTAAAATGTAAAAATTGATCAAGGAGTATATAACTCCTATATTATTTTTTTAAAAAAATTTTTATATATATATTTTAATTTTTTTTATATATATTTTTATTTTTTTCACTAAATTTTTCTAAACTGGAAGCATTTAAGAATCACTCTTTCACAATTTCTGCACCTGTAAACGGTTTTATATGATTACCAATAATATTGAAAATTTAAAATGTGGGTAATTGATCTGTTTTACTTTTTATAATTATTTTTTTTCTTTTTGTCGCTAACACTAAATTAGAAGCATTTAAGAAACACTCCTTCGCAATTTCTGCATCAGTAAATGGTTTCATATAATTACCAATAATTTAGTAAACTTCTTAGGATGTCTTTGTTACCTCCTGTAATATTACCACTGACAAATTACTTTCTTGCTGTTGAAAAGGTTATTCAAGAAAGCCTATTTATCACCTCTTGAAAGAGATCTTCGAGGGAAAGTGTCATTGAATTATTCCTGCTTATTGGTATTTTTTATATACAACAATTTCGTTACAAATCAAACAACTACTGAATCACGCTTGTTTTTCACTAGAAAATAGTCAACTTCCCGATAGTCTAGAAACAGTCTATTTTCTTCTTTGAATCATGATTCGAAGGATAGTTAAAAATTCATTCCACTCATAAAACGGTCGCTACTCCACTGTTGTTTATTATCACTAATAAGAAAAAAAGAATATCAATTCGCACCCATACGACATCGACAGAAAAATGCGTATTTGATATATTTGATTTTTTAGCAAAGCTCTTCCTACCAAATTTTCATAAATAAAGGAATTTCTCAGAGCAATGGGCCCCTTATAAAGGCTCGGTGGGCCGTAGGTTCAGTATCGCTGATCTAGATCATTTGAAAAGGGATGTTTATATTTTCGGATTCGAACAAGTTTTTGCCTATCACGGAAAAACAAGCACTTATAAGGCGCGTGAGGATAAAAACTAGAACGTATGTATTGGCAGTAAACAGATGTGCACGTGATCGAAAAGGATTACAGGAGCATTATACTCTATTCATTATGTAGTTAATAAACTGACAAGAAATGACGACGACGTCAAAAACTTCCATCCTTCGTTCACAGTTTACGGCCCCGCCTAGCATTATCAGTGAACCCTCGGATCATATTTTTCGTCTCCTTTGATTGCAACAGGGGGATGAGAGAAAGTGAGGACACATGGATGATAAAGAGGCAAATCCGGAAGAAAAAAACAGTGAAATAAAAGAGTTCTTTTCTTTTTCAAGTTTAAATGATATTTTCTCTTCCAGAAGGAAATAAAAGTTGTTTTGCCACGTTAAAAAATAATTGAAGCATAACAAACCATTCTGTTTTTGCACAATTTTGATTTAAACGATCGAAACTGAGCAGAAAAACATTTTTTTTTTCCGTATCGTGATTTTTGTATTTCCAAAATATCTTCGCACAATTCGTTCATCCATTGCCACTTACTGAGTCAGTACTTGACTATTTATTTTGCAGGGGTGTAACTTCTCTAAGTTTTTATAAATGTTTTCGTTAAAAAATTATGAATATAAATATTTAAAATATCAATGGGAATACTTGTTCAGTATGTTGGAATCTTTGATCTTCAGACGATCAAAGAAAACTGAAAATTGGGTTTAGTTACAATAAAAACATTGAGATTCGTTGTTTGATAATAATCAAAAGGATTTGATAAATATTTAAAAATAAATCTTATTCTTTTTGAGCGGTATAACAAGTTTTATTTGATAATTTTAATTGTATTTATTTTGTACAAACAATGAGCGACACATTAAAATCAATTTTCACGTTTTTTTTTTAAAAAAGCTTTTCTACATCTGTATTCCAAGTAATTATACAATTGTCTAAAAAACGGCATTACACTTTTTACATATTCATAGTTATTCTAATTATTTAAATACTTAAGCTTTAAAAAACAACAATTAGTGGTGGAACTTTAAAATATGAGAAATTAATAGAATCTCAAAACAAAATATAAAATCACAATTAAAAATCCCAATGACGAACATAAAAATCACAAAATTTTGAGATAAGATTAAAATTTTATAAATTAACCAAGTGCAACCTGGGACTTAGGACTGATAAGTAGGATTAAACTAATTTGATGGTACCATCTTTCTATCGATTGCAAAAAGGAAGTAGGTAGGCTAAAAAAGGAAAGCCTCCAAATTCGCATAAACCAACTGCATAACATAACTACCAAATATCCACATGCATATATGGGGGAGGGGATGTAGAGAGGTGAAAAAATTCATGAATAACTATATATCTCTTTAAACATATACTTCTATTTACAGAGTACGAAATTCTCGAATTCCATATTTTTTAGAACTATCCACTTTCCCGCATGCATGTAGATGTTATAAATAGAATAAATATAGAAATAAATAGAATAGAAATCAGAAATCTTAACCAAAAATTGAGTTAAGGAGATCATTCAATTTTCCTTTTTTTTTAATGCTGATCAGTGAAATCCTTCCTAAACCGATGTGTGCTCTTCTCAAAACGAGAAGCGAATTGAAAAGAGAATTTTCATCTCTGGTTAAACGGTACAGGGAAATATAACAAATAAATAAAAACTCAATCTTTCTTTGTACATAAACATCCTTTTCCCGAATTACGTCTGAAGAAGCGAAAAGGGTCGCATCTTTGCTAGCGGAACATAAAATAGAGCCCGGAAGACAGCAGATAGCAAACATTTCATCTTCTTTTGCACACAACATAACTATTCGCATTCACCAAGGAGGGGGATAAAAAGAAAAATTCTTATCAATGATGAGATGGAATTGGCTCTCTCTCCTTTGAAATGCATTTCAGCAAGAGTGTGTGCGTATGGATGAATTCTATATAGACGAAGAAAATTTATTTTCGTTTTTTGCCAAAAAGAAGAAATAATGCAGAAACACAAGGGGTGGCTATATTAATCAATAGGGGAGAGAAAAAGTTCTGAAAAGGTGTCTTTCAAGGAACCTTCTGTAATTTATTTTCCCATCCAGGAGGGGGGAAAAAAGATAGGCTTGGTTTAAGATCCAGACCATGGAAGAAAATATAAATTCTGCTTCGTTAATTCTGAATTGGATGCAGATAGGGGTATGTATACACACAACGCTGTTTTCCATTTTGAGAGCTTTTTCTTTGTACGGCGTACTTGAAAAGAAGGATATGCATAAAGGGTATTTGTATTTTAAAAAAAAATGAGTAAAAAATAGTTTTTCGGAGGGGTAATTTGGGAAATAGGGGATTGAAGAGGCGGCAAATCTACATCAACTTCGGTGTCCATTTATTTATGCTATCTTAACGCGAGTTCTTCCTACAACCGCCGTCAAAAGAAGGATATGAATTATTCATGCGGCTATAAAGTCAAAGACGTTTACTCGTCATGGCCAGCATCAACCCGTCTATTCGCAGTAAAAACTGAATGTCGGTGACTGGAATAACCAAGTGTTTCAACACAGAGATTGCACAGTCTATCCATTTGATGGATTGTAATTTATTTTATTGTAATCCCCTCTCTCCCCCACCAAGGAAATGGTTGAATAATGAGACACAAGATTCTTGTAATGCACATATTTCCGATTCCCGCTGGAGTTTTACTAGGAAGCAATGCTATTTTCAAACATTTTTTGATAAATCAGAGTTGGCATTTGCTAAATTCAGTTTGTGCTCGCACATCATTACGACTGTGGTTTGTAAAAACTTGAGAGATCTAAAAGCTGCAATGCGCAATGTTTTTATTCCAGCGTCGGTAGGGTTTTTAAAATGTTTTCATTGTTTCGTTTTTAAAAAAATGCAGAATTCTCTTCAGCAACCAGGTAAGAATATTAGTTACTCTACTGATTATTAACATGTTAAATTTAAACCGAGTGTCATGTACCCAGGCATGAGCCAACTGCCTTAAGATGTCTGTGGCCCGACTCAGTCTTAAGAAGATCATAATTCGAATAATTTCAAAGGTCAAATGTTATTTCCGGTTGTATTCTCCGAAAAACTAGGAATTTCGGATGATATGTCAACTGGCTACATGTGATAGCCGTCGTTCACATACATGCCTAGGCCTACCACCGTACATCATCATTACCCATTCATTCAAAAGGCGGTAGTCGGTCGAGCTGGAATTTGCTATTGTAAATTATGCAAATTTATTTGTTTCGGGTTATTGCTTGTAAGTTTTTGACAACGTGTGCTATGCATTGTTTACTTTTCAGGGTCATAGATGGGGCCTAGGGCCTCAAGAAGTCTTAAAACGTCCCTGCATGTACCATCGTACAAAATAGCTTGCGTCTGTACAACTAGAGACGTTTAAAGGCATGGGCCACTTAGGTCTGGGTCTCAGCCTTTTTACGATAATGACCCGAATATTTTTAATCATCTCAAAACCTATTCCTGGACAAGTTTTTGATAATCTGGGAATTTCGTAAAGGCCAGCCGGCAACAGTATCGAGACAACATTATTTGTCATGTTCGTCGTCTTGATCTCGGCCTACCACCACACAAATCATTCAAGTGATAGGTGGCACTTGATCAAGTCGGTTCGACTCTAGGTTTGTGAAATTGTGAGCCACGCACATGGTTTGATATGGATAACTGTTTGTACAAATACTTAACGGCATATGGTACATACTGTCTTCTTTAAAGCGTTGCAGGTGGGGCCTACTTTTGTATAGAGGCCCAGGGCCTCAAGAAATCTTAAGGACTAACTAGATATAACAGACATTTTCTAACAAGTTCTAACAAAGTTACCATTGCAGACCTAGTACATTTCCCGGAAGCTGATATCTCTTTTTAGTGTGGCACCATATACGTGGTATGCAAATCGTTGCAAGTAATTTTGAAGCCCAGTCTCTTCTCTCCCCAGAGGGAGACTCTTCAGCTATGACGATGCGAACCTGAACAAAAAAAAAATTAATTTTGCCGAGAGCACCCAAGCTAAACAGGTACTCAAGGGATCTTTAACATGCCGCATAATCATACGACACGGACGCTGTCCATTTTTGCATCACGAAAATCACCGACTCGGGCCCTGGTCGAACCCACTAACTTGGGCATACAAGGCCAGCGACAAACCAACTACAACACCCAGCCGGTAGAAAGAGAAAGTTTATTTCACAAATAAATACATGACGATTAAAATTTTGTAATTTTAATATGCCCAGTAATTTTATTGATAGATGAATTAGTATTTTATTCAGATTTTTTTGTTATACATAAACAACCTCAGGCGATAAACAGATTCATGGGACAGTTCAGGGGGGGGGATTGATAGAAGGACCAAAAGTATATAGGAAAACCCATTGTCACATACATTAAAAGAATAATTTTTACGACCTCAATTTCTAATATTTTTACTTACAAATACATCAATACCCATGCCCCAAACATAATGGAATTATAAGCTTCAAAAAGAAGGATTTGACTTTAAAAAAAAAAGAAAAAAGTTAAGCGCTCAAGAAGAAACAGGATCACAGAAACCGAATGGGAATCGAGATAAAATCCAAACTGTGACGAAGCAGTACGCTGCAGCACCTGCTCTATTCACAGCTTTGAATCTATTTCGGGTCCTAGGGGACTGACGTCTTCAAAAGTGAGAAAAGGATTAAGGTTTCCTGCCCACCCCCCGTACAGTCCCACCTGCCAGGGGTGTGTTACAGTTATGAAATTGTCACAATAATCGGGACTGGAAGGGGAGACAACGTTTCGTGAGGAGCAGACGAGAAAGATGAAAAACGTCTGCAGCTTTTTCGCAGAAATGGGCAACTATCTGATTGAAATTCACGTCCATGTTCCAGCATGATGATGGATTGAAGAGGCGTAGGATATATAACTTTTTTTAAGTGTATATAATAAATTCTCGCGTTTATAACTCTTCTTTCTTTTCTGTAATAAGTATTACTGCAGTATCCGTAATTATCACTTCATCTCGCTACGAGCATGAATTTAACGATAGATAAAAAAAAGTTACGTAACCATTATATTTTAAAATCACAGGAAGTGTGAAAAAAGAAATGCTACGCTTATTTGCATGTTAAAATTTTGTTTACAGTTTACCTCGTGATTATATGAATTTGTAAAAAAAAAAAAAAAAGAATTAAACATTTTTCTGGAAGTGAGACGTTTTAGTAGGTAATTTTTCCCTTTTGACGCAAAGGCACTATCAATGACGGAATATTGAAAAAAAAAAAAGAATTTTAAAATTAGCAGTATCCCTTCCCTAATGCCAATACATTCAAATACTGCGTTGTATATTTTCAACGCTTGAAAATACAACACAGTTGACTTTACATCTAACATTACATACATATGCTATAATGAAATCAATATAAAAACTTAACACGAATAAATGAGTAAGAGTTACGTTAAGACGGACGACACAGACCTTGTAATTTTACACCTTGATCAAGTAACGAGGAAGACGCTTGCGATAGCACCTCCCTCTCCTAATTACAACACCATACCACCAGGCCTTCACAGAGAATAGTATAGTAAAATTTTGCAATCAAAAAACATGTTCATTGTTCTAGATCTTTGAGAACGCGCAACGAAAACATTTTAAGGCTGTTTCCGCCAAACACACGTGAAATTGAACTATAAACGCGGAGCACATTTTCAGACAGAAAAATGATTAAATTTTCATAAAAAAATTTGCTACATTATAATTCATGCATCTGTTTAGAAAATAACGTTTTTAAAATTTCAAAATATTCCGTAAATAATCATTTTGCATTGCATTTGCAAAATGCATTGAGATACTTCATTTAGCATTACTGTATAGGGGAGGGAGCTAAACACATTTTGTCCCCAAGCCCCGTACCTGTATCGGTTCGTGGATCAAATGGTACCGGGTTGCCCAATTAACATTAAATCATTTCCATTTTATTTACTGTGGTTTATTTCTATTGGATTTGTGCTACTTTCCATGTTAAATGACTTTATTTTTTGCTGTAATTGTATTTTATTCTGAAGGCATATTTAAACACAATTAAATTAAATCAAAACAATCCAAAATATAAATAATCAACCTCTCAACCTCATAGGGTCCGCGGTTAAATTATCAAATGTTGACCGGTTCGGGGCGAAAAAAAGTTAGGGGAGCACTGGCGTAGGTAATCCTTAGTGTGCACTATATCAAAGTTCCTTGGGGCCCTTCCTAAGGGCTCCTTAATATTTTGTTAGCTACGCCCCTGTTGGGGAGCATTGTTTTACAGGATAGTGGAACCAGAATATAATATTAGTGTTGGCGTACTTTATTACCTGAAAAAATATACAAAAAATTTGAGTCCTACACTTTAAAATTGCGTGAAGATGGCTTTAAAATACTTCTAAAAATAGAGAAATACAGGCACATCCGTGATTCTTTACAGATGTATGTTCTTTGAAACGTTCTCTTTAGAAAAGTAGAATCTCCATAAACTCAAGCTTTATTTTTCATGAATTCAAGAAGACTATAGTCGAAAGATTCCCTCGATTTCACCACACCACAATCCATTTCCTTATACCTAGGGGGGGTAGATGGCAAAGAGAAAAACACACCTCCATCATCCTTTCAATTTCGGGTAGGTCCCCCTCCCCCTTCGCCGGCGGATATTATCGTCGGGGCAACGGTTGTCGGCGACATTTCCAAGATATTTCATTCAATTGCAAGAAGCCTCCATTTAAGTGTCAGGGATCCATTTCAATCCGGATCCGTATTTCATTTCCATGGGTTACTTCCACCACTTGCTTCGTATCCTTCTTCTCTCCCATCAAATCTGTCACCAACACTCCTGCCCCGGCGATGGGAGCGAGATTAAATTTTTATTACTCCTCCCGTTCCTCTTGAGATGTGTTATCGAGGATTCTTTCCCTTTTTTTCCCACCGGGATTCAATTAAGTGGTGTTTAATTTCTCTCTTTTTTTAATCGAAGGAAATTGATCGTGCCTCTTTATCGGTTATAATTCTTCAAAAGAAAATAAAGTGCGTTCATGGATAGTGCGCTTTTGGGAATATGAACTTTGGTTTCTGATTCGTATCGCTATTAAGTTGAAAGTTCAATAAATATCTTTACATTCCCTTTTTTTATTAGGAAGATATTTCACTATTTAGTAAACATGACTGGTTTTCGAGGGATTATGGTTATTCAAAATTCCCTCCAACGTTCAGAGCGCTGTAGTAAAAAAAACGAATATAGCCAAAAAGAACATTTGAAAGGATACAGATACAATCTAAGCTTTATTTACATATTGTACAAGTGTTCTGGGTGTGAAATTTTGATTACAGGGCTCGAACCCTGACCGACCGCGCGGAATGCAGGTGCGCTATCACCTATGCCACAGCATCGCCGGAGATGACTTAATTGTATAAAAGCTAGAATTTTTTCGAAGGTTATTTTCTCCGAATTGACTGCCCATTCGGCGCTATTACATTGAGGGTTGAACACTCGAAAAGAATACTACTATCACACGAAGTCTCGCCCAGAAATGAATTTCCTTAATCGGGCTCTCCCCTTGTTGGATATAATAATCCTTATATTCTGTATTTTCCAAAGGAAATAGTTTCTTACACAGACATATGAAATATACGTTTCATAAATAATAGGAAAGGACCATCTCGTCAACTCACTCGTTTGTTTCACTCACTAACACGCAAAAATCTCAAAAATTAAGTTCTACAGAGCATTTTTGACTTGGACAGAGCAGAGTGAGAAATTACGTCTCAGTAAATTTAAGCAATTCGAATATAGTACATAATTCGAGGTGAGTTCAGGTTATCAAAGTTTATGTAGAAACTTAGAGATACAGGATCGAATAATTTTTAAACACTGATTACAAAATTTTATTGGGTAACTTTTCAAATCACGAGGCTATACCATTGATAAGACAAAATTTAATTTATTAATTAAATGAAAAAAAAATAAGTGTGACAACAGGTATGAGAGTATAGAAAATCATGAGCATTTAAATAAATCCACTGTAAAAGCACTAAATTAATTTTAGAGAATTCAAAATGATATAAATTTCAGTTCCCTCTAGGTACCAAACAACATAATGTAATAAATTAGAACCCGAAATATTATTTGGTTTTTCAATTTCTAGATACAAAACCACACCTATCAAATTAAAATTAACAGCTAAAATTTAAATTCCTGAATTTTTTTTTTTTTTTTGTACTTATTTCTATACACCCCAACCGGTCCTCTTCTATAAAGCGCAGCGAAAAATATTAGTTACAATCACAATATTTTCCCCCCTCGCTTTAATGATTAGTCAGCCACTTTAAAGTGAGAATTTAAACCTGGTTAACTATTTTGAAACCTAGTGCAAAATACTATGAATTATTAGTAATCTAACGTTTTATAATCTTGTTTACTCAGCTCTCTCGTATTTAATTTTACCACGATGTCTATCGAAGGTGACCGTCGATTTCAGCATAAATTATGCAAATTCAAGTGCTGACGTATCTGTTAGCAACTCTTTTAACAGCTGTTACCAAGGCAACGACTCGGATAGTTTTCCGTAGAAAAATGAATTTGTCCGAAAGCTTAGTAAGCAATAAAGTGTGTAATTCTAACCGCCGATTTCATCGAAGGCACCAGTTCTGTTAATGCTTTTCTCTAAGCATAATGTTTAATAATAGAGAGAGAGAGAAAACATAACAGTTTATTTATGGTAGGACTAAAAATGTTCCGAAATAGATATTATGTTCTATCTTGGCTAACCTATGAGCAGACTATACCATTTAATTGCTCATTTCCTGCTATAACAATAAAATATGCATATTTCGCATCCTATAGTAACGTTATACATTAAAAGTAAAATATGGCGTACTTATAAATATATTCTAAAGTTTTTAAGAACGCAGTCTAGTAAGTGGATACGTGATCACGCGAAGCTATTTCAATATTGGAATAATTATTTTTGTCTCAAAATGTATTCCCAATTTAGGACTTTAACAGGCTCTTTGTGTCGAAAGTATACGGTGCACGCCAAATTTAGTGTTTAGAGTTTGATAATATTATTCTGGGAAAAACCTTTTTTAACTTTTGGTATAATAAGTTTTCTTGTGTGTGTGTGGTTTTTTGAGGGGGGGACGGGAGGGGGATAATCTAAAGATAACTTGATGACATGTCTTAAAAATTGCCATAATCTCCAAACTATACCACGTTTTTTTTATATTTTACCCATGCATCTTATAAACTGTACCCTTTTTTTCCCACTTCTTTTACCCTTTTAAGGCTGTCTTTGCCAAATAGCCTAATGCAAAAATTCAAATTCATAACATTTCTTTTTGTTCAATTGTTAGAAATATGAAGTTTTGATAATCTTTAACATAGCTTGGCGCCCTATTTTCAGTCATTAAAAATAAAAGCCAAAATTGCCAATTTGCGCGCGCGCTTCATATATTTCACTATATAAAGACATCTTAAATTTAGTCTCCCACTGTCTCCTTTAATTATTTTAAAGGTTGCCTTCGCTAAATATCTTAGAACAATGCTCGAAGTCAGAACACATAATCATTTATCTCATACAGGTCCTTAGAATTCAGAATATTACACAGAATAAGAAAAGATGCATATAACATACTTTCGATGCATGAACAAATAGATAAATTAAGACAGAAACTAATCTTACAATAAAATGAACCTTTTCTACACAATAGTTAGGTCAAAATGTAATGAGAATGTAACGAAGACCCACCAAACAAATATACTGGTCTTGAGTTCAAGATTATCTTCTTGAAAATTCATCAAAAATAGGCAACACTGAAAAAGTTTAAAGTAGCAGTAATATATAAGAAATTTTAACTATATGTGATTAGAGAAAATAGAGAGAAATGTTATGCATAATCATAAACGAGATAACGTTCACAAGGGAAAACATGTTTTCCTAAGTTTGTGAGAAAAAAAAACTTAAAAATTCCATCAAGCTCAAATACGGGGGCCAATTGTAGAGAGTTTGGATGCTAAAGATTAAACTAAAAGTGGTACATTTGGGGTTGGGTTCAATACAGTCTCTTTTGCACAAAGATATCTAAATCCAAAGATAAGCAGATAAGATTTTTCACCACGGCTACATTTTTGTCTCACCTAGCCTATACTAAAGATCAGAGATCGCTAGAGGGCGCTTCTGCTGCTTTGGATAATCTGTTATTATCAAGAGCCGTTACAAAACAGCATTTTATTCTCAATTTGTAAATGTGATATCAAACAGTTGAAAATGGAATGAATATATTTATCATTACCAGTAAATATGTAGCATATGTAATAAATAAATAATAAAATTATTTTCATTTAGAAGCAATTGTGTAACAGTATACATAAAATGCTCCGAGCGAGAATGACTATTATCACTGCACCATGACTCTGTTAATGTGATTGCAAATCGCCTGAAAGTTATCCCAGCCATTACATCAGAATGGCTCCATTTAAAATCAGGCGTTCACAATAATTGATTAAGCGATTATACCAATCGACGCACATTGAGTGTTAAACAAAAACATCCAGCAGTTTTAATTTACTTTAGGAAAAAATCGATAGAAAGACATCAAGAAAATAAATAATAAAAAAAAAAGTCTTTCAAAAAGACATTCTGGCGCTGAACACATTTGGAAATTCGAAAACTTAACAACAACAAACAAACATAAAACGTAATACGAAAAGTGAGTTTACACACGAATACATTTTAATCCGGGAAAAAAAGAAACATTGTTTGCATAGCAAATTACAATCGATCTAGTTCTCTTTCTGTCTTCGTAAACAATTTCCAGCGATTCAAAAAAATACTTTCTATACAAACGTCACTAAATAAATAATGCCGAACTACATGTGGAAAGACTTGAATACATTTCTTAAGAATCAATAAAATTAGCTGCTTTGATCGAAAAGTCTTTTTTTTTAAAGCGATTTCATAATACATAATTCTAATGTATACTGTCAAATGGAGCGAATAAAAAAAAACTATCTATTTTTAAGCTGATTTTTTTAATCTTTAATCAAGTACTTTTAAGTGTCTTTTTTTTTGTATGTATGCAGAATTTTTTTTTTAATCCTTCGAATGCTAGTTAGAACATATAAAAGAAAAAAACTCCATGACTTATAGATTCATTAGTTTTCTAAGACTTGTTAAACAAGAAGCGAAGATAATTAATAGACACATTTACATACAAAAAAATCAAATGAAAACACAGCTAACTCCTACGATAATTATTCTTCATTTCAGATTACTTACCCCCCCCCCTCTAAATCTTTTAAATAAATATTTTCTGTTCTTACTTTTTTCTCTTTTAAAAAAAAATGAGCGAAAAAAAAGGCGAATAAAAACGTTAATTAGCGTATAACAGAATCAAAGACATTAACGTCTTCAAAATAGAGGGGAGCCTAAACGCTAAAAACAGTATGGATTTATAAATTAATAAAAATTAGCCATTTGTGAAATTTGTATTTCGTAACTTTTTTTGCTGGTAATTATCAATTTTTTCTCTCTCTCCATTTACGAAAATGTTCTACTTCAAATTTTTTTTATGATTGCCTCTCCAATTTCGTAATTATTTATAATAATTAACAATTCTGTTAAGTACTTAAATGGATTTCGGAAAAGACGAACTTTTTCTCCAGAAATAGTTACGCATAATTGTTACAAATATATAAGTTTTTTTCTTTACTAAATTCTTATAGATAATTACCGTCAATTTCATTTTTTCTCCACTTTTTGTTAAAAATATTTTTTCGTTATTTATAAAAGCTATAATTATATAGAATGGAATATTATTACTTTGGAATGTTTTCATTAATTATAAAAGAAAATTAAAATTTAAAATAAAGTAACACTAATAATCCCCTTCTCTATTTATTTATTTATTTTGAAATTTTAATCAAAATGTCTCACGCATCACAAACATAAACTAACTGGAGTTTAGAGTAATAAATGTTCAGCACTAAGCAAAATTTTAAAAATATGCAATAGACTAAATTCATATGACGTCATAGTCGCATGATAACCACAAACGCGTGTTTCCAACCAATCAGTTAATGTGTTTTGCTGTTGCCAACTTTCACTCATTGCAAATTTTTTAAACGTATATATACATTTGTAAACAATAATAGAAGTTTAATAAATTATTTTTTTTAATCCTGAAAAACCTTTTAAGAATTTTAACGTTTGAATTTCTTTACTAAAAAACCAAATTTAAAATTTTATCTAAATTTTATAAAGTCGAACATTTTCCGTATATTAATTTGCTTTAATGTGACATCATTTAAAGCATCACGCGTCAAAACAATATTGAATTAAGATAAAAACATAATTAAAAAGACTTATTTTATTGATATCAATAAATAAAATTATTTAAAAGAAATAATGAAAATAATACAGGATGAATACAAATGATGGGACCAATTTAAAAAAATCATATCGAAACTACTACACATATTTCTACAATAAGTGATACTTGAATGTGCGAGAAATATATATATATCAAGTTTTTTCTCTGCTATAAATATTCGACCCTCTGGTTGCTCGTTCCATACATTTTATGGTATCACTCTATCAAATATTCGTAATGTAGCAGCACAAATGCCTATTTGTCGTCTTCTGTTATTTGTTATGTCATTTGCTAATGATGCGGCTTGAAATTTATTTATTTAATCGTAAAATTTTTGGTACCGTATTCTGAGGCATTCCAAGTTCACAGGCGGCAACTCTTGTAGACTCCATGGACTTCGAACAAAACTTAGCCTCACTCTTTCCACTGCTTCTTCCGAAACGCTTGGCTGGCGGCTGTGTTTCTTTTTACACAAGTAAACGTAACGATTTCCAAATGCACGTTGCATCGAAATAACCGAAAAAATTCGTGTACACCGTAATACGCAGAAACTCCTCTCGGTCATTGTCGCCATGTTTGGATTTTACTCACAGCGATTTAGAATATGCTGTTGATCATTGGTGTGTGTGTGGGTGTGGGGGGGGATTTGGAATATTTCCCTTTACAATCATGTATCATTTATTGTAATATATGCAGTAGTTTGGAAAACACGATTTTTTAAAAGTGGGTCCATCATTTGCGCCAGTATTTTAACATTATTAAACGCATGTAAAACTGTTATTCAATAAACTCCTGAACATTTTTCAGTATGTATACGCCCCCATCAAAATAGAGCTACAAAAACTTCTCTCTTGCGGGTACCCAATTCATTGCGAGTCCAAATACCAAAGCCAATAAACCTAGTAGTTCCCGTCGAACTTTATGAAAGGTAATAAAAACCACGTATAAGACCAGTTCGACATTGAAGTACACATTTTTAAGCCATAAGTGCCCCAAAGAAAGGCAAAAACATACACGGAAAAAGCAGACAGAGAGAAAAAAGAAATTGAAACGCACTTAGCGCAAATCAATAAACAATAACATAACAATAATAATAAAAGAAATTTTCTTTCCTTCATCCATTTTCTGTAAAACGCAGACGATAAGTTTTGTGTTCCCTCCACAGATGAGAGGAGGGGGAAAAAAGAGGGGGAACATACTTGGGAAAAATGTAAGCAAACACTGATCAAGAACACAAACCAAATGCTTTCAAAGCAATATAAAAAGAGATATTTCGGAGCAGAAACACAACTCGATCCTTTTTTTAATGTGTATATTTCTTTTTCTTTCTTTCTTTTTTTTATTCTTATAGTTTGTTAAGTAAACACGGATAAAATAAAAGAAGATTCCTACTTCGATAATAAAAAGTTTTTTTTTTAAATATTATTAGTAATATTATTCTTTTAAACTTAAACATGCACTTAGTCTAGTTCTCCCTTTTTTCCCCATTACAAAATCCCCAAATGACAAAGAAAAAGCATACATCGAACAGATGTAACATGACAGCACTAAAAATAATAATAATAAAGAAAGAAAAAAAAATACTAAAGTCGAGACGGAAAAAATTCGATACCGAAATTTACACTGGAAAAAGGATAAAGGAACAAATGGTAGCAGTGGGCGGAAAATGTTATTTAAAAACGCTTTTTAGTCGAGAGCAGAAATGCATGCAAAAATAGCTAGAAAGACTTGAGTATATTTACAAATCCAATAAAACATTGTTCACTGCGTTACATACGCTCAATAAACCAGGATTTTAACATGAGAGGGGGAAAAGACTGGGAGGGCAAAACAAATATTTACTTTTGATTTTTATTCTGTAAATAATTCTATTATTAGGGTTGGATTTAAATGGATGATTTATTCATTATAAATACAAGGTATTCTTTTTTAAATATAAAATGTATATATTTTCAATATAAAAATTAGAACTTCCGTTATCCAATTACGTGGCGTAATTTTTGCTGACTAATTAAATGATTTTTTTTAATTTAAAGAAAGAAAAGGTTTAAAATATGATTGTGTTGATTAAGATTGGTGCGGTATAACTGTTGTTACACAATTATGTAAGGTACATATTTCACATAATTTGGTTTGGAAAAACCATTAAAAATGTATATAAAACATCAAACTCTTATTATTGTGGCATGCAGCCAAAAGCAAAGCCAAGCAGTCTTCGCGCGCAGGCGCAGCTAAGTGAAACACAAACTGAAACTGTGGAAACTTTTGAACTAGTGAAAGTAGAACGAGAACTTTTAAGAGAAGCGGAGAGAACGCGAGAGGTGCGCGAGCAGGCGTTACCTTCTGCATATCATCGTCAAACTTATCTGTTAAAATAGCTACCTTTTTAATTAATTTTTGTTTAATGTTAAATAAAATAGAAGAAAGACAAACGTCTTGGACCCCTTGTTGTCTCCCACATTATTATTAGAAAAAAAGAGGGGGAAGTGTAAATTAGTATATGCCTTTATTAATATATTATTTTTATATGTTCATCAAGTTCTTTTGTTGTATTATTACTACTTATTTCTATTACTGCAGGGAAATGCAACCTAAACGAAATGTGTAAATGATACGATAAACAGATACTAGTTTTAAAAAATTACACATGATTCAATGAAAAGAGCCCCGGCATAAACAATTTGATAAAAATACTTATATGTCCGCCTAATAGCTGACCAATCCTCATTCTCATTCTACAAAGTCATTGTTCAAATTGTAAAACTGTAATTTACATGCATTATGCTTTCAATGTATTGCAAGCAGGGGAAAAAATTTTTTTTCTCTGCATTTTAATTTAATTTAGTGCTCCTTCAAAAATCATGTTCCTAATCACTTTTTCCTCTAAATTGTACTGCATTTTTATTCCGTGTTTGCTTCTGCACCTTGACAGAGCCTCATACAATTGCCCATGAGTAAATATTGTTTCCTTCGATGTTACACATAATACCGACTTTTTCAAAACTCTGCCTTGTGATTTATTAAGAGTCATGGCAAATGCCAATCTAACAGGGCATTGCGTACGGTTCATTAGATGGATTTTTCTGCAAATGGATTTTTATTCATAATTAGGTGTAAAATTTGCAATACATCGTCACGTTGAACTATATTTGCACGTTCATGCAAAGCTTTACAATCATCACTAAAGTAAATTTGTCCAAACTGCGGTTATGTATAAATAAGTTTATTACAGCATCTCACGAAAAGCTTATTTTACAAAGAGAGAGATAAGCAAACTTTTTTTAGGACTGTTTAAAATAGCACAAATAAAAATTTTCTACTCTAAAGCAAATTATATCAAAACATTAACTTAAATTTTACCTTGCAGCATTTGTGTTATTTTTTATTATTTAGAGAGCACTAAAAATTCAACAATAACTATTTCTAAGGTGCACATATATGATCTGATCACAAATTGAATAAAACATCACGAAACATTAATATAATATAAGACTAAAAAAAGCAAATACTGCAAAAACAATTTAAATAAAACGCCTTAATCATCATCATCAGAAATGGAATATAAATTAATGATATGTCTGCTTCCTTAATAACTTCTCATTTCTCGATAGAAGATTTTCATTTTTTAAAAAAATCCTTTTATTAATTTCCCAAAAGAAATTCATAACAATAAATCACAATACACATTATTAAACACATGGGAAATATCAAAAATACATAACACCGGAAATAAAAATGCAGCAAAGATTTTAATTTATATCAATATTTAAGTATTAGGAGGGACTCCAAAAAATAAAACGATTAAATACAACGCACCATTACTTTATAATTTACTTGTGTGGCTCTCAAAAACAAATAAAAAGAAAAGGATATTGAAATTTCTTTTAAAAACATCGTGTCCAATAATAATGCATCTGGTTTTTTTTATATATATAAAAAAAAAGGGGGGATGAGGAATCTAAAATTCAAGCAAGTCAGTATTAAAAAGGAAAGAGATTTGCAATTCAAAAACTAGATCTTTTAGCTTTTTGTTGAGGTGCATTTTCTCGGAGATCGATATAAATATGTTTTGCAAATCTTTTCTAGTTCTTCTCTCGACGATTTTGCCCGAAGGTGCTTTTTTATATAAAGAGATGTATGCTTCAATTTATCTGAGCTTTGTTTAGGTTACTGTTCGACAACTTTCACTGCTAAGAGAATAAAAAGTTGATGCGAGAAAGACGGGATGAAATAAATAAATGGCAAAGGAAAAGGCTTGAAAAATGAAACAGATATGGATTATGTGCTTTGAAAGAAAGTTTTAACGACAAAAATGTTTGTCGTAATGGATAACGTTGCGAAATTAAATGATCAAAATAAATAAAAAATAATCGATCAACAGATCCAAGAGATAATAAAACCAGCTCTTCTGTACATTATTAAATTACCGTATTTGTTTGAATCTTTACCACCGAAACCCAAAAGAGAATTATTATGGCTAATAGATGTCTTAATGGAATACGAAAATATTTTAAATCGAATTTAATCAAAAGAAAAACAAAAGTTCTATTGTATAAAAGTCTTTTAACTTATGTATGTGATACTTGGTCCATGTCTCGAGCAGATGAGAACATAAGTATCTACGAAAAGAAGGTCTTAAGATTAATTTTTGATGGAATTCAAGAAAATGGTACGTGGTAAAGAAGTTCAAATTTAGAACTCCATCACTCATATAAAGAATCTGACAGCGTTAACTTCATCAAAATATAACGAATTAAATTTTTACAGACAGTGTTGTCAGAATGGACGAAGACTGCACCACTAAAAATGTCTTCAATGCCTAACCAATTGGCACACGGAGAAAAGGCAGGCCAAATCGAAAATGGATTGATGGCCTAGAAAAAGATCTTCTGATTTTGAGTACTAAAAATTGGAGAACACTAGCAGAGGAAGAAGGCTGACCTGGAAAAGGCTTCTTGAGAAGGCCAAGGTCCACCCTGGGCTGTCGAGCCACCGAGGAAGGATTAAAGAAATTGAATCTTCAAAGCGTTTTTTGTGAAAAATAAAGAATAGTGTTAAATTGTTTATCCATATCCGATCAAATTTACGAAATTAAAAAAAAAAAAATTAAAATGTGAACTAATAAGAAGGGGATAATTAATTTACTATATACCAGTGCTTTTAAATACATATATGAACCTGCAATTGCTTTGAATGTCAGAATCATGTTCAATCTCCCCTTCTAAGATTTTTTCCGCCTTCGATTCTAAGCCACACCTGATTTTCAGTAGCATTAACATTGGGAAAAAAGTGTGGCTTAGATTCGAATAAATACGTCTTAGTTATATATAGGCAAAATATTACTATTATAGAAGCATTTTTCATAAAAGAAGAATTTTTTGAATTTATGTCATTGTGTTTTTTTTGTAATAATATTCTTAAAATATGTAGCTGGGTTTGGGTTGTAGAGCACTTAAAAGCCCGCCAGGGCTTTTATCTCCTGTCCGATTATACGATAACTTGAGATTGATTATTTGACCACTTTAATAAATTTATTGAATTAAATTAATAATCTTGGATTTGAATAAATTACTTGAGAATAATAATTTCTCTGGAGAAAAAACCGGCTTTTTAAAGCAGATAAAGACATTAATTACAATCAGAACATTAGAAATTATCATGACTCAAAATATTAAAATAATATATTTATACGCTTTTTTCAAAAATCACGGTTTCGAACGTACTCGGTAACCTTAAATTACTACCTTCAGGTTTTAAAACATAATTCTTAAGTCGCACTTCAAATAATTAAATTACGCTACGCACTATAAACAAAAAAAAAGAGGTGGAAAATAAAGGAACTATTAAGGTCTATTGATTTGTTAGTTTGAATTACTTCCAAATATGGCTTTAAAAAAAAGAAAACCACCACCCAACACATCATCTGTAATTGGCGATCAGATTAAATACATAGAGAAAAGACACCCGTGGAACTTTCTCGACTAAAAACCACGAAAACAAAATGCATAATTTGGCACATGCTTTAATAACTGACACTTATCGCTTTAAAAACACAAAAAATAGAAAACATGCTTTCACACTTTGAATTTAAAATGAAGTCCGGGCGTCACTGGAACGGAAAAAACAAGACACGGTGACAGTTACCAAAGAGGGCGTCATCTTATTAGCCGAAAAATAACTTCTCCGCAATCGATCAGTAACTCATTTCCATCTAAATAAAAAATACTTCCGAAAAATTCCAATTCCAACTTGTGTATGGCTCCAATCCTAATTACGCCTATCAGTACCGGGAACAGGTTAAAATACATATTCCAATAGAAGCATAATTTACCATCCCGTGTTGTCTGTTGTTTTCGCAAAATAACATGAATCCACTATTATCGTTTGATCTATTATTGCGAGAGGCCTCTTTTACCATCAAACGACTTATCGAATTATAGGGATGTGCAATAACGGTTATTCAAATGCGACTCCGATTATCGTTTGGACTATGCATTCTTCTCTCCCTCCCCTTAACCACCACCACACATTTCATTTTCCATCGCTGGGGGCTTTTATCTGCAGCAGGGGGTTGGCGAAAAGAGAAGGAAGGAATTGATCGTTTGGTATCCGTAATTTTCAATTCAGGTGAAGGGGGGGCATTCACGCAAATCGCTTTGATGAATATTTGATGTGCGTTTTGCATTTTGCGACGAGCACTTTCCATTGAACGTGTCTCGTCCAATAGTAACAGGGTTGAGATATAACACGGAATCGAATTGGTTGAAGGGAAAAAGGTTCAAGACTGGTATGATGCCGTTGTAATAAAAGAGGAGATTTTTATCGATGGAGGATTTGAATGGGGGCTTTTACCTGAACCTTATCAGATTGAGGAACTGAAAGATTGGTTCTGCATTGATTGGGTTTAAAATTATTTATGAAAACGATCGCGTGATGTGCTTTTGTTCTAGAGAGACTGAAATTTCCCTTGGAGACCTGATGGTTGACACTGATCCCATTTTATAATCCTATTAACTATTCATAGACGAGTCCTATGCTTATCTGGATAAGCGTAGATTGTGTATCGTATCATGCCCCCCAAATTTAAAAAATGACAGTAATAATCAATTTCCGATAAACAAGCAATTCCATTGTTTTGAGCCACAAGAAAGAAATACATGTTTCATCATGATGCGTTGACTGCTAATAAATAGATTCGCTCCCCATTGCAACCTTTTTTGATTCATTGGGCGAGAGGCGACAAAAGGTATAAATAACCAAATCCTTCGCTAACACTGTCGATATAATTTTTTTGCATTCCACAGCCTTCGGAATAATTTTAAGATCGTATTTCGGAAAGACAAGTACGCCAAGAAGAGTTAACGCACCGGCTGAGCGAGACGTATTTATACATCAGCGGCAGTTGAAGAGTTAATTCATCACGATTAACTTATTTTGTGTGTATATCCATTCGTATGGATAATTAAGAGCCTTTATTAACAAGAATATTATCATATTTGTTTGAACCGCAATCAGATATATTGATTATTTATGAACATGGTATGTTAAAAGCTATAGGAGGTCAACAGCGACGAACCTCTTAATTTTGAACAACGCTCCAGAACCAAACCTAAATTGGTAAGCCAACGTGGGGACTTTATTTAAAGCGTCCCAAGTGGCTTCACAAAGCTGGTCTTTAGTGATACAAGGACTTGAACCTTCAACTCGACAGACCCAACGCAGGACACGAATTTGTAGCTGAAGAATTTTAAAATCACGACATTCATTTAACATGTTTTCAAAAAGCTAAGCGTTGCAAATATTTTAGGTTTCATTAATCCTTATGAAAAACAAATGAAATTCAACATCAAGTTATACAACAAATTAAAGTATAAATAAATACTTCATGTTGTTCTATGCGCTTTGATTAACACCACTAATAGAATCAATATTCAACACAGAACCGCTTATTTAAAAAAATGCTTAACTAAAGGATAAAACAGGAGGGTGATGGGGGAAAATTCCTATCACACATTACGGATTCGAACCAATCTTTCAATTCTGCACTTGAGGTCGCCCAAACGAATATTCATCTCAATCCATTTACGAATAAAGGCCCTTGCCGATATGACGGACAGGTGTTTTCCGAGGAAAAAAAGATCAAACATCCATGCAAATTACACGCATTGTCCCTTTTCCTCTGAAAAAAGATGGAAGGAGAAAAAAAGAATTCTTCAAAAACCCTGGCACAGAAATTCCCAAGGGAAGTTACAGTGCGCAGCAACTGAACCAACCCCCCTTGGAAAAATCCGCCAGCTGTTGGAAAAAGCAAGACGACAGACATCTCTTACAGTTTGAAAAAGTAGAGGTCAGGTGGACCCCCTCCCCCCTTGAGGAGATGAATAGTGCCCATTAGACGGAAAAAAGATGGCTCTTTTCAGTGGTATAGGTTGGCAACAGCTGCTGGGAAACGAAACCAAGCGACTTGGAAAAAGTCCGTTCGTCTTAATCCCTCTTTTCCTGCTGCTCTTAAAAGCAACATTCATCCACTTTTCTTCGGGACCCCTCCCCCTTCGTTCTCTTGCCCCTTATTTTCTTTTTCAGAGGTTCTCGGATCTTTTTGCATTTGCGGTTGAGTCATTCTTTTTTCGGGCCCTGGATTAAGACAAGGCTTAAGCCTCACATTCGAAAGATTAGAGGATTTTTGCATCGAGAAATAAAGATCGATTTGGAATAGGCAGTAGATTTACTCAGGATTAATTTACTCAACAGAGGCTGAAAAGAACACTTTTTAAAAAAATCGATTTAAGAAAGAAAGGTTTTGAAGCAAATGCAGAAAAATCCAGCCTTTCTTTAAAAACATTCAGTGCTTTCAGAATGGTTTTAATGATTGAAATATAAAGCAAAGCTTAAAGAAATCCCAATACATTCTTTAGATATAGGTAACATTTGTTTAAGTTTAAAAACAAGGACTTACATTATGACCGATCGCGGCTCTATGGGGGAAAAAAATATTGATTAGAATTTACTTATGCGGGGAAAGATGTTCTATGGGGTATGGAGTTTATAGTAGAAAAATAACTTCACAATTTAATATTGCCAAAAAGGGGCTGACCTTTAAAAAAATGGAAAAAGACTTAATTACGGTTAGATGATTTTAGACTCAAATAAATACTATTTTTTTACAATATAAATAACCAAAATACAATGATTATTGATAAGTGAGTACTGACGTACATTGCAACATTTCATAACACCAGGTCCCTCTTCCTCCACCAACCTTATTTTTTTCGCGTCTTTCGCTTCATTGTCCACTGTCATTTCGATTGTAGTTTTTTTAAAAAAATAAATTAACAATAAAGAAGCTGTTAAATGTACATGATGTTTTTTTCTCTTGTAACAATTTTGTAGGTGTTCTCTCATCTCAATAAATGTTAAAAAGTACTAAAATCTTTCATTAAAAAAAATTACTTGGACATTTTACCATAAAAAGCTCAAATACTTGAATTCCATTCCCTTTGTGGCAGTACTTAACATAAATAATATCTCCCCTCCCCCTTCATGTAGATAACAGAGAACATCTTTTCTGCATAGGTACGTTTTAAAATACAGAAAAAAAAAAATGCTTTCGATGCCCTCCTAGTGTACAGTAATATCCCGAACTTACACGATAGTTGGGACTGAGTGATAACCGCGTAAGTCGGGGTATAACGTATACACGTAACTTATATTTAGTTGAGGCCGAAGATTGAAGAAAATACTAATTTAGAGAAAAAATGTGTCATAAAATCTCAGATAACACTAATACAAAATCGCAAACCGAAGTTATTTTTATATAGAAGGTTTCATAAAACTAGTCTCTACAGACTCAAAGATTTTTCTTCTCACGTAAAATTTCCTCATAGCACGCTAATAACTTTTTTAATTCCTTGTTTTGCTGAAAAAATACGCTCTACGTTGGAGACTATATTTTCTAAAATGTGTGTAACCCTTTTTCAACTAAACTGAGGCCTTCTGTCAAATTCTCAACCGTCATTTGATCTTCTGATTGAACTGGGTCTGTCAAGTTCTTCAATGTCTTGCTTTTGCATTTCTATGAGCTCGTCAGTTCCTGATTGTTGGAATCCAGCAATTCTAGAACGCCATCATTATCCAACCTCTAAATTTATTTACCTGGCAAGATCGACAACTTTTTCAATCCCATTACCAATTCCATCAGGCTCTGTTACTGTACATTCGCTTCAAATGATTTTAACAGATTTTTATGACAATCCCCCCATGCCTTGTCTTCGTTGTATTGAATAAAGAAGGTTTTCCAGTACAGGAGCAAATCTTATTTTAATTTTCTTACGTTCCACAACACAAGGGGTCACTTAATAAAACAACACACATCTATTAAAGTAGTTATAAGAAATCATCTTAAAAACTAAAGAAGGGAAACAGGCATTCCCTGACTCCACGTGTACACGTCCTTCTTCGGGGGCGATCCAGGGCAGAACGAGTTGTCCCTTCTCATAAGAACAAGTAGTGCCACCTGGCTGTCGCTAATGGAAGGTAGGGTTTAAATGGGGTTGTTACATTGTTTAAAACAGTGCTCCGCAACCTTTTTATCACCGGTCAACTTTTGTTAATTTTACCGCGGCCCGCTGAGGAAGAGGATGTTGATTGTTTATATTTTAGACTGTTTTGATTTAATTTTAATTTAATTGTATTTAATCGTGACTTCTGAATAAAATATAGCTACACTAAAAAAGAATATCAAGTAACTTAACAAGGAATATCAAATGATTTTCATAAAAAGTAGCCCAAACCTAAGAAAAATATACCACAGTAAATAAAAGAGAAATAATTTAATGTTTCTTGTGCGGACCGGTAGTATTTGATCCACGGACCGGGGGTTGCGGAACACTGGTTTAAAACACCTTCACATGAAATCTTGAATTTACCGTAAACTTAATAAAGTGGCAGAATTATAAAATTCTTAAAAAACAGTTTATTATTTAAATACCATTCAAACATAATATACCAGAAGGTATAAAACAATATATAAGCATTTCGATAGCTATTTCATTACCAAACATTTGCTAAACAAAGGGAAAAAATAATTGGATCAAGGTGATAGGGTTTAAAAAAGAATTCATTGTAAATGTAAACCAGATAAAAAGACCGATTGTTCTCAATGCGCAACAAAATAAATAAAACATAATTAAAAGAATTCAACAAATTTTAAACCCGTGGTACTAATTTATCTCTTTCTGCTCTCTTTTTTTTTTAGGTTTTTTTTTCAAAAAAAACAAATTAGGGCGTAGGCGTTTGTAGTAATTGCTGACAATCAAAAGGTTTTTCTTTCAAATGAAGGAGAAACTTTTCCTTTTAAATGAAAGAAAACCCTATTCTAATAACGTAATTGACTTCTAAAATTTAAAAAAAATATTGGTTTTTTTGTGTGTTTATTTTAAAATATTGTTAACACGTAAAAATAAAGTACGGCTCTCGATATTTTCTACAGGTAAACTTGTTTGCATAAAGTCTATAAAAAACAATTTTTTAAAATATAAACTATAAAGTGAAGCTGCAAATTATTCATCTATTTATTTTTTAATACTTTAATTTAATATTTAAACTAACAAATTCTTAATCGAATTAAACTAACTATAATTAAAAAAATTAATCAATTTTATTAGTGAAGAGCGTTATTATACCAAAACATAATACAATTTAAAACTAATTATTTGTGTGTTAAGAAACCGATTCAAGTTTAAGAAAAGTGAATATTAAAGAATAATACTTTTTTTTTTATTTCTTACAGATGGATTATCCCAATCACACGCTTTTAGACACCCCAGCTGATAATAACGGATTAATTGGATATTTAGTGAAATGTACTACTCTCTCTCTCTCTTCAAAAAGGATTGAATTTTAAATTTATAAGGTAAGTGCGCTTTGATTCCTTTTTTAAAAATAACCGAAAACTGCCTTGTTTTACTAAAAAACACATATACCAATTAAAATAACTGTACAAAATAAATATATTATAAAGTCAATCAAATGTAAGTTAATAACGACAACAACCATATATAAAGAATTAAATTACTCTAACACCACTAATAGAAATCCATTACAACTTGAAAGTATTTTTTATCCTAAGGAAATAAAACTTTTTTTTTTACTACGTTTAATTGCATTGCCACGCCTTATTGCTATATTACGATGTTGTTTTGCAACAACAATCTTTCTTCAACAATAAATCCGGAGGAAAAACAGCGAACTTATTAGCGGTAAACCTATATAATTGAATTATTTCCTTCATAAGAACGATTAATCTCACAAATATTAGCTTTCAAATTTGCGCTCGACGATTATTTAGCCAGAACCACAATTCAATTATAAAATTCATATAATCCACCTTAATGTTTAATATAATAGTGCAATTTTTATTTATTGCACATTTAATTTGCTAAATCTTTAGCTTTTAAATTTTGTATCTGTATCTCTCACTACTGGACAAGCCCCGCCCTTTCTATCAAATACTACTTCCCTAGACTTTGAGTAGCCAATGAAAGTCCATTTCCTCACGTTCCAAGAACCAATCAAAGAGCGACCACTCAACTCTCTCCAATGCACCCAAAATTACTTCATCGAGATGAACTTTTTCGAACGATTTGCTCAGCCAATCAGGAATCTCCGTCTCTCAGCATGAAAAGTACACAGTCGACTCCATACCTATCACCCGATATGGGATGGAGGGCCCCAAGCGGCCCATATGCCCAGTAATAACACCCATATGCCTAGCAAAAAATTCTTTCCTAACAAGTTTGTATGTGTGTGGCCAAAACAATAAAAAATTCTTTCAAACATTTCTTCATTTGAACATATAGATTTAAATATCAATTTTAGATGTATGTATGGAGAACTGAACACACACACAAGTAATATAAAAAAAAATTAAGTCAATTCCTACTTAGATCAACAAAGAAAAATTTTATTTAACTACTTTTTATAAAAGAGTTACAATTAATATAAATATGTATATACATATGACAGAATCACAACATTAAGTGGTAATTCATTTTTATTAATTATCATTTAAATATTGTATTGTCTTCCAAAACAATCGTGTATATAAATTTCAGTTCCACTGAATACTTTAACGAGAGAAAAAAAACTTTCAAGTTTTGACCCAAATCGCCAAAAGTGCCACTAAGTCGCCAAAAAAGATGCCAACGTGGCTGAGAATTTGTAATTCTTTGAATAATTAGTTTTAATCAATTAATTTTTATTAATTATGATTAAATTACTGTATTGTCATCCAATATATAAAATTTCAGCTCAATTGAGCGCTTTAAAATGTATTTTATTAACGATTGAAAATTCCACCAAGATAAATAAATATACAGAGAGTGTGAGTTAATAGTAGGAATTGAAAAATATAACATATCTTGAATGTATCCCCGAAGTCCAGCAAAGCTAGACAAATCGACATAGTGTACCCGAAGAAAATCCAGAGCCATTAACAGGTGCGAAATAAGATCTTGTTTGGATAGCCCAAACAAAACATTCCCTGCTTCCCAACCATTCGAGGTTAAGTCCTGGGCAGGTTTGACTAATGCAACACTTCGTACAGATTGGGAAAAAATCCTATTCCGCTGGATTAAGCCCAAGATTGTCGATGTTCATTGAAAGAGGCAAGGGAACGTATTGAAAGAATATCACTGATGCCCTGGAGGGGAAGTCCAAGAGGCTGTGTCTTTACATTTTGTTTTTCGATAACATTCAGAGGGTTCTAGAGAACTGGTGGCTCATATGAACCCATACGAATACAATGAACTAAATTCAAACCCATACGAATACAGTGAACTAAATTCAAACCCATACGAATACAATGAACTAAATTCATGACAGTCACATGATAAAGGCAATCATTTGTTTTCCATTGATTAAAAACTGACATACTAGTTGTTCTACTTGTACAATTTAGACAACATTTAAAATTTGATGATTGATTAAAGATGTTCACGTGTGTGTGTGTGTGAGTTAATATTCTTCAAATAGTTTTTTTAAATTAAGAAAAACCCTTACATTATGCGTGTACTTATAAATTAAGTAACTATGTGCAATATTATCGTCGACAGAAATGTACTTTTTAAAAGAAAGTTTCTGCGAAATCAAAAGTTGGCAACAATGAAGCACATGAACTAATTGACTGGAAACGCATGATTACAATTGAGATAACTATGACGTCACATGAATTTAGGCCATTAACGTTATTGAATACAAGCGATATTTCCACTGACGTAGTGTCAAAATATTACGCATGCTGGGGCCCGTACCATTGGCTGGGCTGATACCTACACCCCTGGATATTTATTTCCCTAAGATGATCGTATGTCTGAAAAGCTGGAGAAAATTTGTATTTTTGGACAGAAAAATGTCTCACTTTCCATATTCTTTGAAGTAGCACATATTCATTCATTCCACTGACATTTCATACTTAAAAACATTTCATAAATTATCTATTTTTCACTTTAACATTGTTGAGTTAAAAGCCACTTGAGCATTACAGTGTAAGAGAGGAGACATGGAGCCCATTACATGCCCGAAAAAAAAATAAGCTGCACGCTAAGATGGTGAAGACAGAATAAAATATTAACGTTGAATAGTTTTTCTCCCCCAAAAAAAAAACATGCGACGAATTTGGGGCCCTATTTTTACAACACTGCACGAAGGCATGAATTTTGCGTAGAAAACCAAGAGAAATCTGCCCAAATAAGACGTTTCAGTAAATTAGTGAACTGAAAATAAAATTATACTAAAGATCTTTTTTTTAATAAACTTGTTTCAAGTTAAAACTCTATTCATTGGGGAAAGCCAGCTTAAAAAAACACATCTTGCCCTTATTTTCCCTAAACTAATCTCACTTTAGAATCTCCATTTATTTCCATAAAACATTCTAGTGGGAAAATCCTGTGTCTCTTTTTCCCACCTCCCTCCTTCAGCCCCCAAAATTGAATAATAGCAGTGGTTTTATAGAAACAGCCGCGAGAATCTGTAACAGCGTGTTTTATGTGCCTTGTGAGGCACGTTCAAATTAGATGACTCTGAATAACGGTTGCACAGTAATTCAATGGGCCGTCAACGCACACATAGTCTTTTTCCTCGTCTCTTTACATAACAATATTTCGCCTCTGACGGCTATTACAGTTCGATGGAGGGGGGCAGCAAGGAAGTCTTGAAATAGTTCTCGGAAGAGCAAGAAAGCACGGCGTAAATTATAAGTGACAGCCGTGATGGATTGCGGCTTTCAGTTTAAGTTATTCAAATTTCTACCTTTCTTGTATGGGACGAATATGGTGTAGCTTTTTAAGACTTGAATCTGTCTCAGAGGCGGCTGCTAAAACTTCTCTAGAGTTATTTTAAGCTTTCTTGTTACTTTCTCCCCCCCCCCTTCTGGTTTCCTTAAAACATTTTTTTTCTTGATTGGGTTTTAAAACCGCACGTAAATGTCTATTTGAGAATTGCAACGGCGCTGCATGTAAATGACTATTCGAGTTGTTGATAGCTGTGGTTAGCGTCACGAGTTGGAAAAATAAATATATGTGTTTAAAAAACAGTAAATTATACATGTGACCATTCACTAGGAAATATCCCGGAATTTCTGCTAAGGTTGCAAAAATACACGAAATGCAATTGATGATTAAATTTCAAACCGTGTAATCTGAAAAATTTGCCTGAGTGATAAAAAAAATTAAATCCAATCCCATCGGAGATGTATAATAAGTATTTTTTATTTTTTTTAAGTATCATAACCTGTATGGATAAAATAGCTTTGATAACAGATATATATAATTTAATGGATATCTAGTACTGTAGAACGTTAGACGTTAAAGATTAAAACAAATGTGATTAATTTGGGGTTGAGTTAACAATGAAGTAGGTCCCCGTTAGTGTAGCAAATTATTTATTAATTTAAGTAAGGTTACACAAAGATAACATACATCGTTAATAAAAATTTATGAGCTTTGACGAATTTTCATAGCGACCACGTCCTTTCCTCACCTGGCCTGTACTGAAGATCGGTGGTCGCTAGAGGGCGCATCTGTTAGTTAAGTCAGCCAGTATTAGATACTATGACAGGAACAGCTACAATATATAATTTCCCATGCATGCAATTTTTTTTAAGTTAAAACACAATCAAGTGTTATTATGGTTGGATATTATTTAACATTCTGATGTTTTTGAATTAAAAACAGAGGAAGGAGGGTATTTCCCTTCACTTCAGCTCAAAATAAATTCCCATTTTAAGGTGAAAATAAGCAGTCGATTTCGAAAATTAATTTCCTCCTGAAAAGAAAAGAAATAAAAATGTAATTTTATTAGAAAAGATTTGTTTAAAATTTCGGTAAGAAAATCTTATTCGCGAAGGGGAAGGGAATTACAACCCCCACATCGCTACACAGCTGATTAAAACTGTTATTCAAAATCACAATTATAAATCTTTTTTTATAATGTTCATGGTTTTATAACATAGGAAGCATAACAATAATCATTACGCACTGAAACTATTATTTTTATACTTTCATAAAAATTTTCTATGATTTATTTATTAGTGTAATTTCTATTTTTGAATTAACATAATGCGATTATTTATCAATGAATTTTGAAAGGTTTTTAAATTGAAATATTTTTCTTATGTTGTGCGTTCATAAAGATAGTGTCATCTCTGATAATAAATTTTAAATGATGTAAATAAAAATTTATTTTCCAATGAATTCATGAATAATGCAAACGCCGAATCTGTCCTCCTGTTCTTGATTTTCTGAGTTCTCTCAACTTCGCCTCGATATAATTCATGTCCCGAAAGTAATTTGGTTGAGAGTTTGTTACATGATGATTATTATGAATGAGTAATAAGTTTTCGGAAAAATCTAATGTGTTTGAAAATAGCAACGCTTTTTTTCTTACATTATATTTAAAAACATTTCAATCATTCCCATTATAGAATACAATATCATTTCAGAAAAATGACATTAACAAATTCATTATTAAAATTCAGAATTTTACAGTTCTTGTTTTCCACCTAATAAATTCTGAAAATAGGTTGAAATTTTCTGATTTTGTAAATAATACTTTCAATTATCTTTCATTATTTCAATTTATTTTCGACAATTCTAAAAGAAAATGATCTATATAATTCTCTCTCTCTCTCTCTCTTTTTTTCAAGTGTAGGTGATGACGTTTGAGAAGAATAGTTGATTGATTGATTGAATATTAACGTCGCACTGTTCAGCTGCACGAGGGCTTTTGGCGACGGACCACGTAATTGAGAAGAATAGTGACAAATAACCCAAACATGGATTTAAGAATGAACAATGAGATCTTTTTCTTCTTGTCTTGTCGATGGATTTAGTGCGAGATGCTTACTCGTAACATATACTAGGACAAAGGTTCCTAAACTTTTTTGACTTTTTTCAGACCCCTTACCATGTTTTTAAGTTTCGGGTTGACCCCTGCTTACCTAATATTGAATTTTTGCAAATTTATCAACTTAAATGTCTTTGACAGCTGGTACTACTACAAATTTTAAAAGAATTAAATTTCTAACTATAGTGAAGTATAGCGTTTAAAACTTTAGAAGCACGTGTTAATGAAATAAATTAAAATTAAATTAATACATAAATAACAGAATAAGAAAAAAAATGCCTTTAATGATAAGGGTGAATCTGGGGCTTCAATAACTAATTTTCAACATTTGGTATGAATTTAGAGAGATTTAACCCTAAATCTCCTTTGTTAGTATATATATATATATATATATATATATATATATATATATATATTTTTATATATATATATATATATATATATATATATATATATAAGTGTGCAGTTTTTTCCTTCTTTCTTGTGATTGGCAAACTCACTGAAGCTCCCTCTCACTAGGAAAAACAATTAAAAACTTTATAACAATATTCCATATTTCGCGACAAATAACAGATGTCTTTTTAAAGTTAAAATTGCTGACATTCGTTTCTGAACTTTATTTTAAGATCTTCGTTAGAACCTACTCTGATCAGTTCCTTTAGTATTATAACATTTTTTTCAATGTGACTACATGTGAATTCATTGTCTATTGTGGTATTACTATAAAAAAAAGGAATCTCAAACCTTGTTTCAAAATCTTAGTAAAGGGCATTTAAATGTTGAACGTAGATTAAAATATCTGACAACTGTCTGTGACAAATTGAGAAATTCGCGACGTCCAATATTATACTTCTTTAAATTAATTCTGGAAAGAATGTTGAAATGGTCCTTGTCTTGGTAAAATGAATACTGTTATCTAGTAACCACAAATTAGCCTCACTAAATTTAGTAACAAGTTAAATTGGTAAAATCTGGCTTTTACTACTTAAACTTTTTTTAAAGATGAAAGTCACGAGCTGGTTTAATGAGAGCCACTATCGTCGACCCCCATTTACACCTCATAGACCCCCCCCAAATTATTCTTTCGTTGGTGTGGACCCCTTGGAGGTTATATAGACCACTTTGGGAATCACTGTACTAGGAGAACTGGGCTATTTTTTTTTTAAAAAAGACTCCCTGTAAAATATTCATACTCGACAATGAATACATTAAAATTCTAAACTAATCGAGTTTTCTCTACTCAAATCACTTAATCGACTTCTAATACCTGTTGCCAGCTTGAGAATTAAAATTATAATATAGAATATTCAGTATTCGATTTTTAAACAAGACAATAAATAGGCATACAAAGCAATAGTTTAAAAAATACTCATAGCATTAAAATTACAAAATATATCGTTACATTGAAATTATCAACAGAAATTTCAAGAATTAAAAGTGTCCAATTGTCGAATGATGGTCCTTTAGAGAAAAGAATTTTACTTTTCAGACTCCAAACACGATTCTGGGTAAGAAATGGAGCGTTGTTTCATTCTATTGGTCATCTAGAATACATTGGGAAATCTTACCTGCTATAGCTTTACTACTTACGTTTCCAATACCTTATTATCAGTGGTGCACACAAGTCTCGAGTCTGGACTCCCCCCCCCCGAAAACCATTGATTTTTTTTCGATTGATTATAATCCTATGCATATAGTACGTAAAATTTAATCAAGCAATTGTTATTAATAATTAATTTGACTAATTAATGCTAATTATTTATTCAATAATTTATTTTTTCCTGAAAATCTACAAAATCAAAAGAATGTTGGGTGACGTATTAGAGAATGACACGAGAATGGTGAGCTTTCGACCCTGGACCCCCCCTTGAAAAATTCCCGTGTGCGCCACTACTTATTACATAAAATCGCAAATTTCAGCAGCGTAAGCAAGAGTGGGGGCTCAATCCCTCCTCCTTACAGACCAACAGATTTTTAATTTTTAGCGTAATGATTACGTCTCAACGCTATCACTTTGAGTTAAATGTACAAAAAAAATTCTAGCATTTATATTGGGATAATGATGTATAAACGTACTACAAAATGAAAAGACTTAATAATGCTGGAGAAATGTATTAAAATTTTCATTATCATTCTTTTGAAAATTTAGATGAATTGTCGAGATGGATTTCATCATCTGATTCGGAGCTCGTACTCTATATTTAATCCCTCCCCCCTATTGTGTATAACTGAAAAACATTCCAAATTATTCTCATGATAAAAAAAAGCGAGTAGAAATGGTACACAGTTATCGTTTCCTATCAAATCAGTAAACAAACGTAATTCTCATACGCGTTTCAAATTCAAATTCAGTTTTGAAAAGGTGTTGACTTTCAAATGGAAATTCCACGACACGGACAAAACAAGAATGGAGAAAAATATATGAATTTACGGATCAAAACCCAATGCACAGCAAAAAGACTACTTTTTCCGCATAATATGCAGCCTCTCTTTCGAAACATATTGAAAGCATTTCAATAACAAATATTTATAACGCGAAGGGCATAAAGTTGTTTTTCCGGCACTGCACCCCCAAACAAAAAGAAAAAAATAATAACATATTTTCCAACTTAAAAGGTTCTGTCACATTTCCGTCATTGCATATGGATGTTTTCTCGCAAAGGGATAAAATTATATAGCTCTGTCGTACAAAACTGATGTATCTTTCCAAAGAGGGGAGAAGTAGGGAAAAAAACTCATTTTCTTCGGTTACCGCTATTTCGTTTTATACCTTTTTAATAGATATTGCTTTTTCAAAATATCATCCCTTCTCCTCCCCTTCAGCATTTTTCTCGTTTTCGAAATAAAAAAGGTACAGAGGGTTGTTGAATTTTCTTTTTTATATGCCGCGCATATGTATTTTAAAAGAAGTCAGAAACGATCCTTTTTTTTCTTTGCTGAAGTCTCCCCCTCCTAGAAAAAAATTCAATAGTTCCCGAAGTTCACATCTGAATCGTTTGGGAGGGTAGAGGGGGCGAAGCAAATTTGCAGCTTAATGGAGATGTTCTCTCCGGTGAATGTCGAAAGAACGTTTTGTAGAAAAACGTTCTTTTCTTTAAGTAGCCTTTTGGGGGAAAAGAGCAACGACGAAAGAAAAGGAAGCAACAAAAATCATAATAAACAACCCTAGCACGGAAAATAACGTAATGACATTTTACAACGTATTCGGTTCCCATCCTTAATAACACTATTTCGTTTTGAGAAAGAGGAGTAAAGAACAGCGAACAGTTAAGTGAAATTTTCATTCTTTTTTTCCACCCTTCCCCCTTCTGAATATCCCCCCAAAAGCATTCATTCAAAAGCTTTATTTATTTGTATTGTAAAAATATGTCTTATTGAATAGAATTCTTTCTAATGCGTCTTGAACCTTTTAAAAGTTTTTTGGCCCGTTCAGTTAAATCGTTTTTTATATATTAAGGTAAAGAGAAGGGATTATATAGAGCAACATTAGCTATTTTATAAAATCAATTTAATTCGTAACAAATAGATGTTTCTGTCTCAATGTATATATAAAAAAAGTTTTTCGTGATACTGTAATAAATTCGTTGTGTACTATCGAAATAATGTGCTTTCTTTCATTTTATGTCTCCAATATAACTAAAGAGGAGCGCCAGGAATGAATTTCCCGGAGAAAAAGTAGATTGAACTAACTACATAATACATTTTTCAATTTGAGCAATGTGTATGAACAATTGTATAATTTGTACACGGGTTGACGGTGGACAGGAGGTAACCCCTAGTTTATGTATAAAGAACAATTCTACCCCCTATACAGCAATTAAAGTAGAAGAATCAATGCATTTTAAAATGGATATTGGCAGTTTATTAAGATCGCATTTCGAAGCCACGTGTGAGCTCTTGGCGACGAACCTTGTAATTTTGAGCCATGATCAAGTGCCTGAGTGATTATTAACTCCATACATACGAGGACTATTGGCATTGGACCTCGTAATTTTGAACTACACGGTCAAGTAAAGAGGACAACCCCTCTCCAAACTTCCCACATCACATCAATGGAAAGACTTAAAAGCCTCTACATATTCAACGTGCATCAGTCCCCCTAAGCGACGAGTCTTCAGTGGTACTAGAGCTCGAACTAATGACACGTCGGCCACGAGTATGAGACCATAAGCACACTAGGATATCTCGCGGCGACATCTTTAAATTGAAAATGTGTTATATATAGAAAAACCTTCATTTTCAAGCAGATTTTTTTGTTAGAATAATAAGGGGCGTGCTATTCAAAACTACTTCAGCAACTGTATGAAATTATTAAAAAAGATGATAGTGTTATGTGTGATAATAACTCTCTTATATTTAATAAACATTACATCATTTTAAAAACATTTAGATTTTTTTTTTTTATTTCGCTATTTAATGGGATGGAAAAGGGGTAGAAAAGTATATTTTGAAATAAAAAAATTTCTATAATAAATTTAAAAATGAATATATATATTAAACGATGCAATACTTATCTATATTTCAACCGCTTTATAAATTAATAGTATAGTTTTAATGAAAAGCTTTTCTTTTTCAGATGTTAATTTATTTCAAAGCAGAAAGAAAAAACACGAGAACAAAAGTTGGATTTGAATTTTTTAAATAAATAAAAGTAGCACAGGTATGTATTTAAATAGTTCTTTCTTTCAAAAAATATTTTCACATTTTTTTCAAATAATTTTATTTTTTTATTGGAAATTCTAACGTACATTATTACATATAAGAGAAAAAGATTATATATAATTTGGTTCTTAAATCTGACAATAGCTTGTCTATTGTTCATTGATTCATCATGATCTAAGCATTTTTGAATGCATCTTCAGATAGGTTACCTTTTTCCTATAATGAATTTAGAACTTCCATCCGTTATTTTCAATAAGATTTCGCTAGTGTTACAAACACAAAGGGAAAATGCTGGCTACCTAAAAAACTGGTGAACCCCACTTTCATACAAAAGTAAAAGCTGTCCTCAGTCAGCATTGTCTATAATATTGCATCCAATAACTATATGACTCTGGGCCATGAGAAAGTATTCACATAATCAAAATGAGTATCCCCGCGTCAAGAAATATCCGGGCAAATTTTATTCCCAGCTGGTGTATGGTATTAAAGTTACAATAACCTTCCACAAAATCATTAATATTAATAACCACAAGGAAATTCGGAGAAAGTTTAATCTCCAAAATCTACGACGGAGAGAAAAAGCTGAAAAAGTGCACGACGTTATTTTAACTGAATTTTATGGAAACCTTTACTCTTTAATTAAATTTAGTAGCAATATTATGGAATACAACCCCAACTCGCTTATAAATTCCAATCAATCACAAAACGGCTTCTTTGAATTTTTTAAAAAAAATATTCGAACATACCAAGAATGGAATTTTATTTTTACGAAGAATTTATAAATATGTGGATGTTACCGCTAAAGTGCAGAAATGTTAATCTCTGCAAATTATCTAGATAATCTGCACATTAACTAGAATGTCCCGTTAAAGTGCGGAAAATTGATTCATTTCTCAAATTACAGAGGCAATCCGCGAAATACCTAAATAATCTGCCTATTACATACTAGGCACTCGTTAAAGTGTGTGTGTGTGTGTGTGAAGATAAGATCTTATGTGAACAACAGCAAAGTTTATGTACACTTAAATTAAATGATATTTCAGTTCATCTCCAGATTAGCTAAGTGACCTGGACATTAACGGCTTTAGAGCTTTAACGTAAACATCGACACACATTTTAACTTTAAATGTAGAATATTTTTTAAGCGAGCGTATTATCATCATAAATTAATTTTTTAGATAATTGCATTTTATTATTAGTTAATTGGAAAAAGCGCTGGGTTATTTTATTTTCAAATTTTCTCTTTCTGCATCAGTCAGTAAGTATATCAGAAATTAAATAACTATTTTGCTAAAACTTCCGACTGAATTATTGAAACAATGAATTTCGAATAAAACCAATATTTACTTTAAAATATTGGATAAGTATTCCATTGATTAAAACAGTGCCAAACGATTATTTTCTCAGATTGACCTCGATCATTTAATTTTTCTTTGAATTACTCGGCATAAAAAAAATCTACATTATTTAACATACAAACAATCTCGTGTTTACCATTCATTTTTTAAGGAATCAGTGTGTGTACCAAAAACAATTGAGAATAAATTTAATATTCCAAAATGTTTTTTTAGTAAACACTCTTTGTTTACTTCAGAAATATTCCTATACAGTTTTGAATATGCAATGCTGTATATGATTTTATATATATATTTTTCTCATAAAACATTAAATTTATATTCCAGATGTTTTCCCATGAAATATAGCTCGTTTTATTTGCGAGATCTTCTGTATACATATAATAATACAAAAAAAAATAGCTAAAATAATAGTTATTTATTTTTGATGCATTTTTAACTGCTTTTCGAATAAAGTTTAATATGAAATAGCATGTTCTATTTTGTTTGATTATGTAAATAACATTACATGTATATTCGAAAAACTAGAACATTCTCTTTTTTTTCTATACTCTTGTATTTTTACATCGTATGCATCATTTTGTGCTCATCTTCGTGTTTATTATTTCCATCATAAAGAGTTTTGTGCTTTGCATTATAAAAAATATTAAATCTACAAAACAAAACATAATGCTGTGGTACCCCCCTGTATAACCAATAACATAATTTTAATCCATTTCATACACAAGTCTCCTCCTACCAATTTTAATCTTATCAAATTTTCACAACTGCATTAAAAATTCATTTAACGTTAACGGACAAACAATTCTTCCCACTGAAAATTTTCCAGTTTTTTTTTTTACCGGAATAAACTTTGTTACTAGACAAACGATTATCACACTCAATCTTGTAGATAAATAACTTTTTAGATTGAATTCACCATTAAACTTTAATGGGACCATTTCGATCGCAATGCTTCCCCCTACTTTCAATACCCCACCCCACCTCTCTCCTTCACTCCTGATATAAAGAAAATTAAGCACAGGCGTTTCAATTTCACGGAAAACACCTATGACCGCACCCTCAATTTTAAAAAAAAAGAGGGGGGGAGAATATTTTTTGAAAAAAAGTACTAGTGGTTGGATGTAAAAATAATAACCCCTCCAGGCGTGAACAAATCATGGTACTACAAATCGTTTTTAACAAGTCGGAAAAAAGTTATAATACCGTGTCACGTTGTTCAATTATAAAACAGGGCGGTGGAGATGACCGAAGCTATTGGGTGGGGTCCAAATAGAAGCATATGGGGGGGGAGGGGAGATCCACTTGCACACACACTATATATATTAAACAGGAAAAGAAATGTCAGTAGCAGCAGGGTTGAGCTGCTTCTGGAAAGGAAATTAATATAAAAATAAAATGGCAAAAAAGATACAATTAGGAGTAGCGGGTTTTGCTTAAAAACTTCAATATAAAAATGAGTTGAGAATAAAGAAATGAATGTTTTTGGAGGAATTTTCACGGGTAAATAATTAGAAGGCAGCTGGAGTGTTAAGTTTTAGCACGAGTGGGACTTGTGGTTAATTAAAATGCCTAGATAAGTGGGGCAACGGAAAAACGATTTCGAGTCTTTTTTTTTTTTTTTTTTTTTTTTTGTTATTCTCCGTGCAGTTTTAATTTATTTGGAATGAGTGTCGTTTTTAATTTGCATGTCTGAATTTTTATCGGCGTATAAAATCTATAATTTAAAATTCATACGTTTTCTAAATTAATAATGCGAAATAAGGGAAAAAATATCTAACTGAATATTAAGTAATGAATACAATATTAGTTATAATTGATTTTAATTATATCTGGAAGAGTGAGTGAGTGAGTGAAGATTAACGTCGCACTGATCAGCTGCACGAGGGCTTTTGGCGACGGACCACGTAATTTTGAACCATGGTCATGACGTGGACGACACCTGAGCTGGCACCCCCCTCTCCTAACTACCACACCACACCAACGGGAGGACGTTTCAGCTCTCGACAGATTTAGCGTGCATCGCTGCCCTACACGGCGGGTCTTTAGTGGTACTGGGCTCGAACTCGTGACAAAGCCAGCCACGATCCGATGCCTATACCACTCGGCTACCGCGGCCTATATCTGGAAGAGAAAAAATATATATATTGTTACAATTATGAGCAGATAGCCAATCAAAACTAGAAACACCTACTTTACTTTCTAGAATCATTTTTAAAAATTTATTCAGTTTTGAAGGGGGAAGGGGGTAAAAATAAACGATGTTAATTTAAATATATGCTCATTTTATTTTGTCTTCCGCAAAATGATTTTGGATATCTAATTAAAATATATGGAAATCACTCATGTTTTCAAATCGTCTGCTGATGTTTTTTTTTTTTAATTCTAGAACATAGGTTAGGAAAAAAAAGAGAAAAAAAACCGCTTTAAATTAAGACAAGATTATAGCAATCCTTATTATCATTTTTATTTTATCACATAACGAATTCATTCACGTTTCATTCTAACAAGGAAATCATCTTATAACCATCCTCATGCCACATGCGGAAATAATGAAGAAATACCATTATGAGATAAGTACCCTTATAATGGCATGTTTATATTGCTTTCAAACATTCATAATTTCAAAAAAAAATTTACTAATTATCCCTCCCCCCAATGCAACATACAAGTTAAAGATCCAGAATTAGTATATATATGGTACTGTTAACTACTGACTCCGTTTACAGTATATAGATTGACCACAATATAAAGAACCCTAGATCCTTCTCCGATAAATGTATTTATTCATTTCACCACAGGGAGCAAAGGAGAAACCTAATTAAGATTATGCGTAGTTTACCAAAGGGAATTTTTCTTTTTACTGCCTAATTGAGAGAGGAAAACATACCAAATAACACAGTGTGGCCACTCTATAAACCGAAACGTTATTCCAAGCTTTCCGAAAAACAGACTAGAAAGTCGGACACCACGCCATAAAGGCAGATCCAAAAGTTTTTATACATAGATCTACACCTGTTGTTGTAGTTGCCAATCATCCAATGTCAAGCAAGATTCAAACGTCCAGCACAAGGGGATGTGAGTAAAGGCCTTGTGTAGAAATCCCCAAACAACCAAGATATGCTTTGCACTTGCCTGATGCTTTACAGAATTTAATACAGATAGCAAAGACTTTTCTGCGTTCTCACAGAACATGAGGCAGAACAAAGTTGTCGGGGGTCTCTATCACAATCAAGACAGAGCCACAAATCAGGTCTTGCCATATACCGATGATGTGTGGAAGGTTTCGACCACGCTTCCCTACTCAGAGACTATTGAACACAGCAAAATTCTAGACATAAGCTACAAGATTTGAGAAACTCAAATCGAAAAATTAAATATCACATTTTCTTTGGTCCTTAAAATTTAAATTATAATATATTTATTTAACAAAATTCTTAATTAAGAAACTTCAGGGTTTCAATGCCTATGAATAAAACCTTCGAGACAACAAAGGAACTCCCTAAAACTCATTAATTATACTTCAAATATTCCAAACCAGGAAAATAAGTATTTTATAAACATCAAATCTAATTAGCGTGGCGTCTAATGCTTTGCTTTTAATCAAAATCAGAAATATATAAAACCATTAACAATTTCATTAAACGATTCCATCTAACAACTTTTAAGTACAATCGAAACTTAGACCCTATCTACACAGCTAAACCTAAACCTACAAAAAATAAAATCAAAATGCATTAGTTTCACATTCAACGCAGCATTTCTGAATAGGAAACAGGAGATCGACTCACTACTTTCACTCTATGGAAAACTCGGGAAAGGTTCTTTTTTTTGGTGGGGGGGATAGAACCTCTTCAGAAAACTTCACAACAGCATCCACTCCAATACACAACACGATACTCCGTCTATTCCGGTGTGTTCGGATAACAGGGGGGAATGTCCCTCTCTACCCCACCGAGCTCCTTGAATCGTTCTCTTTGTGACAGAAAGAGAGAAATGGCCCAGGAGAGATGAAAAGAGGACATATGGGACTGAAAGAAATGCGACACCCTCTTCGTAAAACAACACTGGCTGTAGGGATGGATGTTTCAGATCTACAGAGGATGGGAATGAAAAGAAAAGAAAGATAAGGGAAATGAATGGAGTTTGCATGGGAAAATGGAACTGACAGTAATCTTGTAAGACAGGGGTGGGCCAAATAGAGGCCCATGGGCCACATGTGGTCAGCAAAGAGTGGGTTTTTTTTGCGGCCGTTGACAAAATAGGAAATATTCGCTATACTTGGGTAAACATATATTTGTTACCAAAGTTTTTCTTGCATGAAGATCAACAAAAACAAATATAGATTAAAGTTGGCTGACATTAACTTGCAGGCTGCGATGAAAGTTTCAACAAGCAATCTCGCAAAAATAGTGCAAAAAAGTGCAATAGGGTACATTTGTCTCATTAAACATTCTATATTTAAATGGGTTTGCAGCTATAGATACGACATTAGCACAATAAGTATACTGAATAAAACTGCTTCTATTTCATTTAATTTATATTTATTGATTTTAAAAAGGTACAATTTATACCTTTTTGACACGCTTTTATAAGTTTCACTTGTATGTAATGGAATCTTTGGACTCAATTTCTACTCACTTTAAAAGGCAAGATTGATTCAAAATTTTGAACACTTGTCAAGGACCGATGACAGTACAATAATTTCAAAATTTTGTTCCAATGTCCTGATCAAGATCGTCAAAAATAACGATCTTGGGATTTCGAGATATGGCGAGAAATTGCATACGCAATTTCCAAATTTGGCAACTAAAAGACCCTACCCCTTAAAAACGTGCAACCCTAAAAATGAAAACTCTTGTTATTAATGCAAATAAAACAAAAAAAAAATGTGTACTTTATGTGAGAAAGGAGAAAAGAATCGTGCATGTGAATAAAAATAATTTATGTTCTAACTGCTAAATATTTTTTATTTTTATAAAATACGTTTAGAAGTGATGACACGAATTAACATTATAGCAATACGTTTAAAAGGTGATAATACGATTGACATTTATAATATTTCTTCTTAACACAATTTTATTAGTTAGACCTGTATCTATAGAGACGGAATCTTTGAAATTAAACGATATGGGACTCATCCGAGGCCCCGTAAACGGAGAGAATAAATACCCATCAGACCCATTAATTAATATCCATTGAAGAGCAAGACTAATTCCAGCAGCCACATAATTCTTGCTCCAAACATCAAACTCAAGGATAAATTTAACAAAGAATAAATGATAGTTTTAAAAAAAAGCTTTTATTGTAGATTGAACTAACAAATGAAAAATAAATTATAGTTTTAAAAAAAACTAAAAAACACGTTTATATAGTGAATCGAACTAAAAAAAGTAAAAAAATAATTCTTAATAAAGAGTTTTTTTTTCTAGGTATAGAAGTTTAAGTTGGCATTACTTTCTAAGATGGCGACCGATTTAACAGCTGTCAAGTGATTTATTCTCAGTTTGGTTTGGCAATTCATCAAAACGATCATCAAGCAAGGCTTGGATTCGTCGAATGGGCCCAAAACGAGATTGCCGGTTGTTCCCGATTTCCATAAGCGAATTTTGTTTAGCGATGAAGCGCACTTCTGGTTGAATGGCTACGTCAACAAACAAAACTGCCGCATTTGGAGTGAAGCTAATCCACAAGTGTATGTCGAAACACCGTTACATCCAGAAAAACTGACTGTTTGGTGCGCTTTATGGGCTGGTGGAATCCTTCTTCAAAAACGATGAAGGCCACAACGTTACAGTCAATGGTGATCAGTATAGAGAGCCATGATTACTAACTTTTTCAAAAAGTCATCGAAAATTGGACGTCCAGATTGGCTACATCCGAGCCAGCCGTGGCAGTCATATGCCAGAAAATCATATTTAAAATGTAATGCCACAAGATTATCTTTCGAATAAAAAAATTCATGTCAATCGAATAATACATCGTTGTTTTATTGCAATTTAAAGTTCTATATACCTCTAAAAAAAACACCCTTTATAAGAATAAAATGATTAACGAGAAAAGTAATGTCATTGTGGTAAACGCCTTGGGTGCTTTGAATACATTTTTACACTAATTCAGCATTTCGGAACAGAGAAAACTAGTAAGAAATTATAACAATTAATATAGAGCACCCCACGCTTTTATCCCAATAACATTAATTTTCTCGTTAATCATTTTATTCTTATATTAAGAATTATTTTTTTACTTTTTAGTTCGATTCACTATAAAAGCGTGTGTTTTTTAGTTGTTTTTTTTAAAACTATAATTTATTTGAGATGCAAAGTTAACTATAAGGAATCTAATCATTTTTTAAAAAAAGGTGCAGTCCTCCGATAATCTTCGCTTCCACAATGTGGCCCTAGAGCCAAAACAATTGTCCATTCCTGTTTTAAGAGATATTTAATTAATATATATATATTATCGTCATCTTCTACACTGCAGACAGCAAGAACTTCAAGCAAATCAAGTAAATAATTTTTACTGAGCATAAAAATGGCTTAAAAAACAAGAAAAACCCATCACAAAAGGAAAAGAATAAATTTTCTTCTTCAAATGATTGATTAATTACGGTGTGAAATAACAAATATTAATGTGTTGATACGATTATTCAATCAGTGATTAAATTCTTCCAACATTTTAAAATTCAAACCACATGCTTGGCGTACATATTTTTAATAAAATAGATTATAATAGATTGGACTGTTGTGAAATTCAGAATTAAATAATTATTAGCTTATACTACGTTGTATTATTATCTTCTCACTCACTTTTGGTGAGAAAAAGTACTCTTTGGAATCACTTTTGACGATAAAAAGTACTCCTTAGAATCACTTTTTGCAAGAGAAAATTTTGGTATTGGCGAGAAAAAATACCTCTTGACCTCACTTATTGGCACTTTTTAAATTTTTATACACCTCGTGTTTTGAAAATTAAAATTAATATATGCGGAATTAAATACGTGGAATTCAATGAGTGTGTGTGAATATATATCATGTCTAATTAATGCTCTTTCTTTTACATATGAATTTCATCGAATGTGCTTAGAAATAATTCAACAGCAGTGAGAAATGAATCAAATAATTTTCATTAAATTATCTCTCTAATGATACCTCATGATAAGATCACAAAAAGCTGCATCATCAATTATGGGCAACAGAATGATATACTCGCATGAAACAAAAACCTATCAAATCACTTTAAAAAAAAATCAAACACTTATTACTCTATGTTTATTTAAAATACAGCCATTTATTAAACTGCGTTGTTCTAAAATTTATTTGATAGTAGACCATTAAACCTATAAATAACAGGAATTAGTTCTTCAGCTATACTTTCGCAACATACACCGTAGGCAGCGTTGTAAATAAAATCGTTAATCACAGTTTTAATTTGAGAGGGGCCAATAACCGAGCCCCAATGCCCTGAAACGCGGTAGTTAATTTAAGTAGTATCCACTGATAGATTTATGGACGGGTTTTTACGACTTCCCTTTATCAAATCCGGAATTAATAATGGAGAGGTTAGATAGCGAGTCGGATTATAGTTCTGCTGGACATCGAATGGGGGGGAGAAGGGGTGCACGACTAGAATTAAGTAGTAGTAGGATGTAAAAAAATTAATTTTAATGTGTGATCATCGAGTTGAAATAGGTGAAATGTATTTATTATTATTTTTTATTTTTATAGTTGTGATTGATTTGAGATGACTGCACTTCATTTCAAGTTATTTATACGTAATGGGAAACTTGCTATTACATGTGTGTATTTTCCTTTTTCTCTAGCTATAATTTTTTTTATTGCTCTTATAATAATGCTTTTGGTAATAAAAAAAATGTTCACAAAAATAATGACTATATATTTTCTTTTTCTTTACAAAAAAATTAACATTATATTTTTGTTCATGTTTGATCAAATAAGTTGATGATTATCTTCCATGCCCACCCAAAAATACTTACGAAAAATATTACGATAAAATTGAAAGCTTTTGTTCAACGGTAAAAAACAACGTTAACATTAAAAATGAAAATAAAATGAATGCATAAAAAAAGATTTTTAAAAAAAGATTAAGTTTTAATATTTTTTATGAATCTAATACTACAATGAAGCACTTTTCTTTCTGAATCTTTTTTAATTTAAAATTTTAAAATATAAGTATTTTTCAATAGATAAAAATTAAATACTTAATTTTTGTCAAAGTATACAGGGAGACTTGATTATTTATTTAGAAACAAAACAATTTTACGTTTTTTCCCCTTCAGATGTTGCATTACTTAAAAAATTTTAAAAATTTGAATCAAAATTGTTTGCCAAAACTCTCTACTTCCAATATTACAGGTGTAGGTAAACGAATCCTGAATTTTTTAAAAAAGAATATCACAGAAACAGAAAAAAATCTGCAGAAGGCTTATAAAAAGAAATGAAAAAAAAAATGAAGTTGAAAATTTAAGATATGTATTCAAGATTTTAAATTTCATTTTTCATAATTCTTTTTTCAAATAATTGCAGAAATACTTTCATGTTCGAAAAAAAGTAATCTTCATCATTCACACTTTTTAAATAAGGTAGCCAAAATACAACACTAATGAAGTAAGGAAGGGGGGTTGTGATATTTATTTTGTTTTGCAAATCCGAATCCAGAAACGATAAACTAATTAATTAATTTAAATCTAAAGAAATTGATATAACCTCAAAAAAATAACTACTTTCTTAAATTCTTGCACAAATTAAAAAGGCTTATAATTCTTCCATTAAAACTAACCACAGATCGTTCAGTAGAAGAATATTAAGATAGAAAGCATTTAGCGACATCTATCCGTGACTTGCAGTTTTAAATACAAAGGTAGTGAGTGTTCCATTTCCTTCATAGATGGCAGCACAAATCAGTAAAATATTTAAATTGCACCAGAGCTGCCATCTGTTGCGTGTGAGTTGAACTAATATTGCTTAACTCTTATGTAAGAGCTAAATAATTAAAATTTTTAGTTAAATTAAATTTGATTTCTAAAAAATATAATTGAGTACGAAAAATCATTTTCAAAAACAAAATAACGACTAATCAAATTATATTTCTTTAAAGATTATAAAAAAAGCTCATTACTTTTTTCCAATTTTGAGAAATAAAAAAAAATTCTTAAAATTTTTAAAAATCAAAGATAAATTTAATAGCTGATTAAATTTATAAAATACATATTTTTGTTTTCAAGAATGCAATGTCTTAAACCTTTTATAGGAAACAATACAGAACAAGTAAATAAAACTAACTAGTTTTATTTTATATTCAGAAGTTCAGATACAGATTCACAAAATATATACAAGAAAAGAAAAATTTCAAAACTCACCACATCTTCACACAAAAGTTCGAACACTGCACGGATTTATAATTTCTTCTTTACATAGTAGTTGTTCATTCATTAAAACGTTTTTGTTTCGAAAACCATACAATTTTAATCACACAAAAAATAACGAGTGTGTGTAATAAATTTTAATCACATAACTGAATCTGGAACTAGAAAGACTTTCTTTTTAAATTTAATACAACGTTTCTAGAAGTCCACACAAAAATTCAATCCAGAAATCTATCATTCAATTAGAATTGTATTAATTTTTAAAAAAGTACACTTTTTAGAATATTTTCATAATATTCAAAAATATTCCTCAACAAATTCTTCCTGGTAAAATATAATTATTATATGAAACAATATTTTCATTTGAAATTACAGATATTACATTTGAATTTTTTGAAAAGAACTTTTAAAAAAATTTCAGATAGTATTTCATGTAGGCTGAAGGTAATATATACATAGTACAAATTTTTATAGAATTTGAAAAGAATATTAATATTAAAATCTAGTAAAAAATATATGAACAATTCTTCTAAATACAAAAAAAACACATTAATTATTGAAATTACAGTAAATATATATAAACTTTATTAAATTCAACACAATATCAATATACATATTTAATAAGACATTATATAAATATAAAATGAATTTTTAAAAAATTTTCAAAAATTAAAAAGGTTTTTAAAATGAAAATAGTGAAGGGTACAAAAATGTTAGGCTGTTTTTTAAAATTAACTGAATAGGCAAAAACCAAGTAATTATAGCAATTATTAAAATTTCAAAAAGGGAAAAAGAAGCACCAACACCAATGCATGCGACATTTATTTTTATTTAGATGCGATCAGCATCTACAGTACAGGGTGTATAAACCTTAAACATGTACTTCAATGATAAATTAATGACAAAAATAATTCTAATGTGAAGATAGCTTAGGTATTTTCTAAATACAATTGAAATTTTAGTATCTTCTTTCTTCTAAGGCAAAAGGCAAATAATTTAAACTAATTTTTTGAATTTTATTATTCATAATATTAAAGCAAGAGAATTTACTGAAGAAAACAAATAATCAATATTGTATAAATGTAGGAGTAAAATACTTAAGTTATTTACGATTTAGCATTTATTTACACCTAAACTATATATGTTTAAAAAAGACATAGCATAAAAAATAATGAACTGAAGTACTTATTATGATATAGCAAAATACAATAATCCAAAGAGGACATGTAGAAATTTTTGGTATTAATCATTGGGAAATATTTACACGAAAGTTTTACTAAAAAAACAAAACCTGTATTTATTATAAAAAACACCCTGTACACTGATTAATGGAATGGAAATGTTAGAAGAAACATTAGGTTTAGAATCAATGACAAAACAAATTGAAATGTTCCACATGCACACATGCAAAATTAAGACTCGCACACATACATACAGAGATGGAGAAGAGAAATGAAAACTACGTCTAAGCACAAGACAGAAAGAAGTGAAACTAGTAATGCAGCAGGTACAAGCCAATTCCTTTTTACAAGCAAGAAATCATTTCATACATTGACACTGTAGCATATTTCAACTAATGAAAGTCAAACTTCAGGGTAACACATGATTCATTTAATCTTATGAACTCACATAATGGGAATGCTTGATCCCAACTTCATTCTGTATTTGTTTAAACAAATTGAAATAGCACTCTATTCTTTCTATAATATATTTTGCAATTCAAAATGCAAAATAATATATATATATATATATATATATATATATCAATCATTGAATACAATCAAATTCTCATTCTATACAGTTAAATAAAAGTATATGTAATTGAAGAATAAAGTATTATATAGTTCATATGATTAAAAAATGAACTTTTTTATAAAACATGAAAGAGAAATTCAACAACATATTTTATATATCACTTTTATGTGAAACAAATTTCAATATTTAGCATATCTTCTGAGGAAAAAACATATTACGACAGTTGGAAAGTTACTGTGTATTACGAACTAAAGAGTGGAGGTAAAAGTAAAGCTAGTGAGGAACATGTGTGAAACATACAAAATTTTTCAAAAACCCATTTTGACCTTTATATATATATATACACTGCTGGACAATTGCTAAGGACGGATAACACTATCATCCATAGCAACCACAAAATGAAAGGAAGCAAAATGTGGAAAATTAGAATAAGTGCGGGATATTAGTAAAGAAGTATGACTATGCAAATTTTTTTTCCCACGTCTGTTCATCACGTGATAGCGTTCATAAGAGCTTTAAAGGTTTTGACGCGTGTGGACAGTTGTTGTTTCAAGTCAAAATTTTACAGGAAAGATTTAATAGACGAACTTAAAATTTTTGGCATGTCTTCCCGACATCACATAGATGATTTTATGCGTGGCCGAATTATTGAAAAGATCAAAGAAGGGCAAAAAATAACAGATGTTGCCAGGGAGTTCGACATCGCTCACAGCGTTGTTTCACGGCTGTGGAAGTCATTTAAAACTACTGGAATGTGTAGTAGACGGCACGGGGAGGTCGTGTTAGAAGTACGACGCCTGCAGAAGACAGATATATCGTCCTATCAGCAAAAAGGAACAGGCGCACCACAGCTCAGCAGGTGGCAAATCAGTTTCTTGCTGCCTCAGGAAAGCAGATCTCCCGAAAAACTGTTGCCAGATGTTTGAGGGGAGGAGGAGTGATATACGCACGCAGACCTGTTGTGTGTGTCCCATTGACCAGACAGCACCGTACTGCCCCTTTGCAATGGTGTCGTGAGCATCACAATTGGACTGAACAGGACTGGGCATGCGTACTATTCTCAGATGAGAGTAGGTTCAGTCTGTCATCGGATTGTAGACGCCAACTGATCTGGCGCGAGAGTGGTACTGCTTATCGTCCAGAAAATATCCAGGAAAAGGACCGATATCCGACATGTAGTATCATGGTGTGGGCCGGCATCATGATCAATGGCCGCACGCCCCTACATGAGGTTGCGAATTGGAGTATGACGGGCCAACGATACATTGATGAAGTTCTACTTCCTCATGTTCGTCTTTTCCGTGGTGCTGTCGGTGATAAATTTGTTTTTATGGACGCCAACGCAACATGTCATCGAACACTCGCTGTTCAGGATTGTCTAGACAGCGAGGGTATTCAACGCCTCGTATGGCCAGCGCGTTCTCCAGATCTAAACCCCATTGAAAATGTGTGGGATGCTTTGGGGAGGCAAGTTGCTGTTCGAAACTATCCTCCGACAAACAAGAACACCCTCATCCGTGCACTCACAGAGGAATGGGATAAATTGCCTCAACAGCTGCTGGATAATGTTGTGCAAAGTATGGTACGACGTGTGGAATGTTGCATCACACTCCACGGTGGACATATCCCGTACTGATATCTTTCTTTAAGGTGCCTGCTGACTTTTAGATGCATTGTTCCATTTCTCCGTACGCAGATCAAATGAACATTTTTTTTTCTTTCAGATGTTTCACAGCTTTTGTACTTTCCAGAACAATAAATATTCTTTATTCTAATGTCTGAACAGTGTGGCAACTATATTTTATCCTACTAGGCCTCATGTCTCGCTTAATGTTATGCTACATAGCAATTTGTGATCCGTCCTTAGCAATTGTCCAGCAGTGTATATATATAGTCTGACTTTCAATAGTTCGTTAATGCACTGATAGAAAATGTAAAATAAAACATTTATATGTTGTTTTTATAATAATGAAAATATCGGGGAAAACTAAAATTTTAACACAAAAATAAAATGCAGTGTCAACACAAAAATGGATTTTCTACACATAAAAAGGAAAATAAACAACAGGCAGGGAAAGATGGTTCTAAATCTTTTTTGGTGGGAGGTAAAATTTACGTTCAGATTCAAAAAGAGAGAGAAGAACAATAAGAGTGAAAAAGCATTTTTGTAGGAGGACATTTTGGGATTTTATTTGAGTCTCACCTGATTTGGAAGCATCTGACTGTGAGGGGGTGGGGGCTGCGGGTGAGGGGACGGCTGCGACACTGGCTGCTGTGGCGGCGAGGGCCTCATGTGAGAATTCTGCGGAAGGGAGAAAGCAGGGTTGTTTTCAAGCAGCTAACACATTCACTATAGGCAGACACTACACCACATGGATGGAGTGGCAATCAACTTTCAAACCATATCTGACTACATCTGCCTACGAAATAACACTGACTATTTTGCACCATTTGAAAGAAATTCCGAGAAAGATACAATTCGAAATTTTGATGGAGAAATTCCCGTAGAAGTGTTATCCAGATTGTATTGAATATGTCTTTATGACAGTCAAATGAAACTGAAGTCATTTGATTAATTCATCTCAAGTTATGCTTTAATTTATTATTCATAAATCTGAATCCAAGACAGATTAATAAGGTTCACTATTCTAGAGAAATTTATTTTTAAACATCTCTAAATCCAAAATTTTAAGTACCCAGAAATAAGAATTGTTTAAAATTTAATATCTATTTTCAATAGTGATACATAGGGACATCTTAAGACCTTTTGATGCCCTGGACCCAGAGAAATCATCACATTTTTTTAGGCCTATGTAAAAGTAGACCCTATCTGTGATCTTTCAAAGTAGACAGTATATAGAACATGTGTTGTCAAATACTTATAAAAACTGCAATTTGAAACAATAAATGAGCACAACTCACAATCTTGCAAACTGACTCGACCGATGGTCGCATTTCAACTAGATGGGTTGAATGATATGGACAATGGTCATTACATGATAATACAGTCCTGCCACTTTTATCAGTAGACATGCAGTTAGAAGTTGCCTATTTTTCGGAGGATATGGAGAGGAAAAATATTTTATAGTTGAAATTATCCAGATTATGATCTTATTAAAACTGAGTAAAGAATGAAACAAGTTCCCCACCAAGGGGGAGGCCCTGGGCCTAATTGGCTCATGTCTGAAGATGTCCCTGGTGATATATAAAATTGTATCATTAGGCATAGAGTTGAAGTATGCATTGGGCTTTAGTTTTACCTATATTTTATTAAATGAAATTAGACACTTAAATTACTCTTACCCTGGTCAAATTATTTAGCACATAAATTAAACACACTTCCTGCTAACAGTGTTTTCAAAAATGTTTCATACGTAACTTTTTGTGAACAAAGAGTGCCAACAAAGCTATGTATAATGCACAAATTGCACATTTATCAGAGTTTACAGAATTTAGGTAATATCGAGAGCAAGACTTCACTTATTAGTAGAGACAATTATCTGCCACTGAAAATGGTAAATTACTATAAGGAGTAGAAATTGTCTAACAAAGGTCAAATTAATATAAGAAATATTCACATTTATTGAAAAACTTGAACAGAAATCGATTGCTTCTGTATATATTTCACCAAGGTAATAGTTTATCAATTTCTCAGCTGTATTTTTTTAAAAGTAGATTACCAAAATATCAGTGTGAAAAATTATCAGTCTTTTCTTAATTCTGAACTTGGATTTCATTACTCAGCATATATGCAACATATTGCTAACATTTTCTTAACTTGTTTATATCCTGAATGTTTGCTTATGCATAAATACAAATTAAGCAAAATTTTTTCAGCATGATGAAAATCTTTACTAATGAAAAATAATTTAATCATGATGTATTAGCTTAGAGTATTTATGAATTAGAAAAGTCTTTAACATTGTTTTCCACACATAAATTTAATAAAAAATGAAAGAAGGGAAAAAATAAACTTGCTTTAAAGTTAATTATGATGCTAATTTTTATGTTAAATCTACAACTTAATAGTTTAAAAAAAACAAAGAAAAGGGAAGAAAGTTTTTAAAAAACTAAATTAAAACTATCAACATTCTTGTATTCTTAATAACACACATAAAAGAAAGCTATCAAACAAGAATGCTGGAAAAGAAACATGCCACCCCATCTTTTGACTCTACAGATACAGTAGGCAGAGAAAATTGTTGAGCACTGCAGAGTTTGCTACAGAGAGCGACATTTGCTACATTGAATCGACATGCACAACATATCTAGAAAAGTGAGATCTAAGAAAATGTAAATGTTGTCTGTCAGTATCATTCATTGCCTAATTAAAAAGTGTCAATATTTTTTAAAAATAAAATTGAAATAAATTACAACAGATATAACATTATTAACTGCAAAAATTAACACAATAGTTATGAACATATATAAAAAATGCAGATATATAGTACATAAGGTTTATTTTATACTTCACACTTCTTTTGAAAAATAAATACGAATTGAAAAAGTGAAATCAATTTCAGTGAAAGAATAGTAAAATTATGCTGCTACACTCAAAGACTTCTGGCAAATGAGAATAAGTTTGTCTAATTACAAATTGATAGCAGTGGATATAAAAGCAGAACATGTTGAGTTCACTATGATTTGTACATTGTGGATAGATGATGGTAGAAACAAAGCCTTAATATGCAACAATTGAAACAATTTTACTTTGATATCTTCTAAACCTAATAGTCCATTAGTATGGTTGTTGAAAATATACACTTAATATTTCATCTGTTTTTTTAAATTATTTGCTACCAAAAATCGCATCCATATGTAATTTTTGCTTATGTAATTCATATGTGTAATGCTTGAAGCAAAAATGACTGTGATGAAATCTGTTTCATGTATATTATTGAAATATTAAGTACAGAAAGCGATAAAAATAGTTAAATATATGAAATGAATGGACTGACAGACACTCTTGACTAACAGAAGAAAATAGACAGTATAAACTTGCACACCATTAATAAAAGATCCAAACAAAACCAAAAAAATATCTGCAATTTCTTCATCTGTAATTTTCCACATTTCAAAAATATGCAATAACTTAAGTTAATTTTTGAAATTTTAAAAATATACCAAAATGGATTATCTATAATCAGTTGTAAGTACTAAAAAAAATCTCAAATTTGTGGTAAAATTTTTAACAGATGCATTTAAAGCAAGCACAACAAATGACAGTACTACTTAAATAATTAATTATAATATTTAATATTTAAAGGAAAATTTGATATAAAACACATGTATCCATTAAATATTACACATAAAAGGTTAAATAAAATTACACTAATATTTCAAGATTATTTTCATCAAAATGCCGACAGATGGCAGCACCAAATAAATGTGAGCAAATTGTTTTACTATTTTCCGTTAGATGGCAGCACCACCTACTTATATTTGTAAGAATGTATTCTGTGATGTGATAAACTAACGACCAAAACTTTTTTATTAAACGCATGAACAAACTCAGAAACTTACAGGAAAGAAGCCGGCTGGAGCCATTGGACCTCCTGGCATGCCATCGTTTGGCGGAATTTGACCTAGTGGACTCGGCGCCGTAGGATTCTAAATAAGTAAGTGAAAGGGAAAAAAAAATTAATGCTTTGATATTGAGAAAAATCAGAAATAAAGAAAGAACAAGAGATAAAAACAGAATACCCGATGAAAATTGTTACACACAACAAAGATAATTATTGGATGGTTCTGGATACTTCACACCATTACCTTTTTTTATGAATAAAAATTGATTCCCATATATTTATTTAAATACAAAATTTTCGTAGTCTAAAATTCAAATATAATAAAACATGTACGTACACATTCAAAAAGTAATAAATGAAAGAACAATTACAAAGCGATATGATAAGAAATATATGTATTTAAAAAAATCATTCATGAGTAAGTAAATGTTGCAGCGATAAACTATTGTCAAAAGCATAGAGTAGAGAATCACTGTACAGTCGAACCTCTACATAACGAACCTCTATATTGCGAATTTTTCTATATAGCGAACTTTTCCCTGGAATCTTGAACATTTCACGATTTTCTTCTTAAAATAATCTCTCTATAGCGAAGTGCATTTTCAAAAAACGAATTTTTTCTTTTAAGATTCAATTTTTGTTTTCCCTTTTTTAAAAATATTTCTGAAAAAAATATTTCAAGTTATTCTCTCTAATACATTTTATGGTGATCATAAATCTTGGACTGTTATTATCAGATTCTAACTCGCCTAGAGTAATAGAGTTATAGACGTTTCATCCAAGAAGTGCAACCCTTAACCCCCATTCCCCAGTTCACTAGAAACATCTTCGATATCCTGTTGCTTGTATGCTTTAAATTATAAAAATGTTCTTAAAACTTCTTAATTTTAGTATAAAATTATTTTCTTAATGTTGAAAATACAGTGAATTCTTCGACATTCTTTTTTGTTTCCATGCAGTTTTTCTTTCTTTTTTGATGGGTAAGATATATATAAAGTAAATACATTAGTTTAAAAAAGGCGTGAATAATTACTTTTTCAATATAGTGTTTATGAATTTATAATATTTATTTTAAGTGGTTTATAAAGTATATAAAATGATGAACCTCTATATAACGAACTTTTTTCCGGGATTTAGCGACTTCGTTATATAGAGGTCCGACTGTATATATATTCAGTTAAAAATCTTAAACGCTCTTAATACAGATTGAAATGATTTTTCACAGGATATCGGCAGTGTCATTTTTAAAAATATGGTAGTGGAGAGAGAGAGAGAGAGAGAGAGAGAATTCGTATTATATATACTATGACGACAGTTGCATTGACACTGCACTCCCTTAACTTCCACGTAACGTATATGAAATTTGTTACCCAATTCTTTAATGGGCTGCTTTTTCGTATGAACTGGCAACGGATTTCGCGATTTTTAAGCTCTGAATTTTCACCGACAAGCCTCATTCTATGAATTTTTTTTAAATTGCCCGATTACATTCCGGACCTCGTATGAGCTTAAGTGGCATAAAATTTATGAACAAACTATTCTCCGGACAGCCAAGAATGCAAGTTAAAGGTGAAATACAGAGCTATTCATGATTTCCTCCAAGGTTTCGGATAGGGATGGCGATCTGAGATCGATTAATCGAAAAATCAATTTCTCGGGCCAAAAAAAAAAAAAAAATAAATTTTTAAACCGATATGTAGCCCTGAATTTATTCAGTGTGAATAGATATTTCATTCTACAAAAATGACATTCGATTTTTTCTGTGTTTTGGTAAAAACTAAGGATTTAAGGCATATTTGGTAAAAACGAAGAATTTAAACACTGTTTATCGCAGGCAGTTGTGCACCTGAAGAATGATCCTGCACTTTAATGTAAGAACAAAAAAAAAATTTATCATCACGTTCATTCAATAGCCATGATGTATATGAGTACCGTGGGATCATGTGTTCTTTGTGAGCGCCTTTTTTCGATCGCCAGAAACATTGCAAGTGATGAGCGGAACCGCTTGGATCCCAGTAGAATAGATACTGTTGTTTTTTTTAAAAAAGCTTAGATATTAAGCATTGAGAACTATATAAGCTATATATTAACTATTTTCTAAACTTTTTAATGTAACAAATACATTTAGAAAATAAATGCCATCTTTTATACCTGATACTTTGGTATGGTAATAAAAATAATTGCAATTGTCGAATTCTCTGAACTAAAAAAAATTCCCTGATTTTACTGATAAGATATCGTTTATTATGGCATCTTTGTTGTTTTTCATAAAATGGATTTATATTTCAATTGTAAAAGCAGACTTGGAAAAAAATCGATTTTTTAGTGAATCGATTCATCAGGTTACGATTCGAATCGATTTAAAAATCGATCTTTTTCGGAAAGAATCGCCATCCCTAGTTTCGGAGCGCTGTAGGGAAAAAAAATTAAGACGAATACTGCAAAATAGTCGAGAACGAATACAGAAAAAATTCAAGTTTTACCAACATATTTTACAGGTGTTCTGTATGTGAACCTTTGGTCACAAAAACAGCATACAATGTTAATAACCCAGTTCTTGCCACACTATTTCAGCATGGTACTATCAATGTTATGGACATAACGTGTTTTATCCTTTCATTGTATTTCGAAAACTTATCCGAAACTTTTACATAAGACCCAAAGTTTTGTAACCCCCTTTGCCGTGTGATGTAGCAGAACTGTTTGAAAGGATAACACGTGCTGCCAATAAAATTCATAGTACTATGTTGGAGGAACTGAACAATGGCATTCATGTATGCCGTGTGGTCAAGGTTTCTCACATATAACACCTATTAAGTATATTAAAAACTTGAATTGTTTCTGCGTGTATTCTTTCTAACATTTTTCTTAACTGATTTCGCCTTAGTTTTTTAACTGCAGCGCTCCGAAACCTAGGTGGAAATTATGAATAACTCTGTACCTTATGTATGAGAAATAGAAATGTCAGGTATTTAATCTTAACACATAGCTGTCATCAGAAAACGCAGAAGGAAGGGAATGGACAAACTGGTTTTTTTATGCGTGTGAAATTCTTCAGATAAAGACAATGTACACCAATCTTAAAGGGATTCTTAAAATCAAGATTATCAATGAGATTAAAGTATTTTTTATGCGTGATGAACCAAATAAATTTTTAACAGAATTAAATACCAGATAAAGTGAGAATGACACTCTAAATTTTTTTAATAAAAAATGAGCAAGAATAAGTCAGTGAAAAAAAAATTAAAATATAAAAGAAAAATTCAAATGGGCAGCATTTTGGCACACAAGCATTTGCAGACACGATAAGTCTCCCCCCCCCCCAAGTGTGAGAGTCATTTCAGAGGAGGCACCATCTAGTGACGGATCCTGCTACCAAATTTTTAACACTTGAATTAATTTTAATTCAAGCTCTGGTCGGATGCTAAGCGTTGCCGTGATTTTAATTGTGTCTAGAGTACCAGTGCCAAATTGATACTCAATGGATCTTTTACATGCCACAAAATCATATGACAAGAGTGCTTTCGATATTCGCATCCAGAAAATCTATCGACTACAGCCGGGATAGAACTTGCAATCTTGGGCTTACAAAGTATCACACTACCTTTAAGCCACAGAGCCACAAATCACATGCGAGGGGGGAAATAATAATACAAATATTTTTAAACAAGTTGATTCTTAAAAAACCTCCCACAGTCAAATGTAACTAATTCTTCATTCACAATTATATACATTGCTTTCATTATAACGGCAAATTAAGCTTTATTGCTGCGCATATTGTAAATGAGAGAATTTTGATATTTATTAAAATAATTTATAGATAAGTCCATAAAGTATTGAAGGTATCTGCGGTAGAGAATTGCAATTATATGCTTAAACTAAACTATCTACGCAAAAAATAATTTAGGATTTATCTCCACAATAAAAGTTAAAAATTTAGAACTGTACCCACGGCATCCTAATTTATCCATCTGTCCTGTGCGATTTATTTTATTTATTCCACATCATAATTTCATTCATGATGTGGAAAGAAAGATACCTACCAATAAAAAAAGTTTTCAAGCTCTCCGTATTTCTTCTTCACTGCCCGACACCGGAATAACTAATGCACCGATCGAGGAACACCCGTGGAGGGGAGTAGTGACCATCATTGCAACAGCCGTCGGCTTTCGGGGGCGCGCGCTTTCCCAACGGCAAGGACGTCTACAAATGATCCACAAATTTGGGGATTTTTATCGCTCTTCTTGGCGACAAAGCATTTTTTTAATTATCGGGTGATTCAAAAGCGAATATTTACTTCACACGAATTATAGAAGAGTGTGTGTACGATAATAAACATTTTTCACTTATAAAAAAAAATCTCCAAATTAATTTGCACACAAATGCAATTGAAATTAAATAATTTATGAAATATTTTTAAGTGGCGTGCTGAAGTATCACCTTTTTTTTTCTATCAGTAGAATCAGTTTATGTAAAAAAAAAAATTTTACACCACAAATTTTGTTTTAAAAAATACTTAAGTTATAAGAGTGTTCCCCTACCTTTTTTATAGCCGCGGACCGGTCTACGTTTGTTAATTTTACCGCGGCTCGCTGAGGGGGAGGACGTTGATTATATTTTAGACTGTTTTGATTTAATAATTCTAATTTAATAGTGACTTCAGAATAAAATATAGCTACACCAAAAAATAAATATAAAGTGATTTAACAAGGAATATAAAGTGAATTTCATAAAAAGTAGCCCAAACCCCAGAAAAATATACCACAGTAAATAAAAGGGAAATAATTTAATGTTTCTTGTGCGGACCGGTAGTATTTGATCCACGGACCGGTAATGGTCCACGGTTGATTGATTGATTATTAACGTCGCACTGTTCAGCTACACGAGGGCTTTCGGCGACGGACAACGTAATTTTGAACCATGGTCAAGTGACGTGGACGACACCTGAGCTGGCAAGTCCCTCTCCTAACTACCACACCAACGGGAGGACGCGTTCGAGCTCTCGACAGATTTAACGTGCATCGCTTCCCTACACGGCGGGTCTTTAGTGGTACTGGGCTCGAACTCGTGACATGGCAAGCAACGATCCGATACCTATACCACTCGGCTACCGCGGCCACGTAATAGTCCACGGACCGGGGGTTGGAAACCACTGAGTTAGAAAGTTAACAATATATCTAACACCATGCAGAATACCTTAATATTAAATAAATTTGTTTTTACTTATTTTTAATGTGAACATAAATTTACACCAGATCTGATTTAGAAAAGCATAAAAGCTCAAATAAGATCACAAATTTCTTAAAAATGTATGCCTCTATTCCAAGGATGGCGAACCTTTATGAATCAACTTGCCATTTTTTCTAAAGAAATGCTAAATGAGTTGAACACGTGCCTTCAAATAATTTTGACTTGTGATTATTGGGAAAATAATAAAGCTAAATACTAATACAAAACTCTTTATTTACTACAGAAAACTTACTCTTTATTTACTACTAATGTCTTGAATTCAGACATTTTGTATTTTATAGAAGTAAATTGTTTTAGTTAAACGTGTAATTCAAATTATATAAAGTAACATTAGTGTAATTTCTGCTGTTGCAGATTAGATAACAAATAAATTATAATTGGATTCTGTAAAATGTTACTTTTAGCTGAATGCATGCTGAATTGGAGTCATCTGCCAAATGATTTCTAAGCGAGTTTTTAATATTATTCATCTCTAAAATAATGACTCGTAGGCATAAGTCGATGAAAATATGGTTATAATACCATGAGTCAGCTCTTTCAAACAGTTCGAACGCATTTGGAATCGAATTTAATGTTTCCAAAATTTCGCTACAGGCATTTTACTTATATTGCTTGTTAATCTTTCTGTTTCAATCAATTCTAAAATTTTTCCTTGCTTCAATTAAGTTTTGAATCCGTATTGAACTAGACTAGAAATCAATAAGATGCATTTAAAATTCTACAATTTTCAACGTCGAATTGGGGAAGCTCAGTTTATCAAATGATGTCACATCAGGGTACATAATAAACTTGATCATTTCTGGTAATTCTTTGAACTGGGAAAATCTCATTGAAAATTCCTTGATACGAGTAAATCGTGGTTATCTATTTTGATCGTGAAGTGCCCAAAATACTATGCCACGTGCCAATGGTTCGCCATCCCTGCTCTATTCAATATACTTAAAAATATGAATGCGTTACGACTTAAAACACCCAGTTTTTATTTATTTATTTCTACCTTTGGAAATTCAAAAATTGCATCAGTTCATTCATGCGTATCAAGTCTGAATAGAAAATGTCCAGCTAAGGTAATGTTACGATTTTGAAAATTCTTTCGTGTATAAGGTCGGATCCATCAGTGTGATGCTCAATATCAAGCCAAGTTGAAATACAAAAATGTTGTAAACACTACTTATAATATAAATCCTTAACAAGAGGATGGGGGACGATGGATGGACGAAGAATCAAGTCTTTAACAGCACAAAGCTTCTGGACATATGTCGTTGATCTCACTATCAATGTTTGAATTACATCAATGCTTTTGCGAAAGAGATTCATTATATCACCACTGCAATCAAAGCCGTCTTAACTCTACATTTTCTTACATTCTGCTTATGTAAAATCCGAATGGATATTTCTATAATAGCTAGCAAATAATCCTTTTTATTTTAAAATAAAACGTTTCAAACTTTGTTCGAAAAAAGTAGATGCTGTACCCAACTAGCGAAGCTAGTTCTGAGTGCGCATCCGGTGTTAAAATTTACTAGGAATCCCTTTTTGGGAGGTGCTTATCATTTTACGATTTTTTGTTTACACATTATGGGGCCCTCGAAACTTGAAAGCCCTGTATGATTGATACGGAAGTAGGACCAAATATATATCATTACTAAAGTAATATTCGTACATCTCACCAGAAGTCACATAATATATATCCTTTAATAATTTTTTAATACCAGGAATTTAAATTAGTTTAATTATTTTTGGATTCTTCATAAATTTCATACCGATTTTAGTTTCGGAAAAATCACCATGTGAAAATTGTTTTTTTAATGTTCTTAAAAAGTCGAATTGCTGGTTAATGTCGTGTTCTGTAGTATCAATGTCACTGTCTTCATCATTTTCAATGATGTATCTCCAATGATGCTTTAGTGGTTTATTGACTCGCACACACAAATTTAAATACTTTGTTTTGGTAAATAATAAATCTCCCGAGTTGTTGACACTCTTAGGAGAAAAGGCAAAAAAAATAGGATAGGATGGCATCCAACACATCTCTCTGCTTTCGGCAGATACAAAACCTTCACAGCTCGCAGGCGGAGCTCACCAACCTCTTTCTCTGAGATACAATCACAGAATAAATACCCTGCTATGGCACTCGAGCGTGAGTGAATATTAACGCAGCACTGTTCAGCTACACGAGGGCTTTTGGCGACGAACCTCGTCATTTGGAACCATGGTTAAGTGACGAGGCCTCTCGTAACTACCATACCACACCAACGGAAGGACGTTTGAGCTCTCGACAGATTTAACGCACACCGCTCCCCGATACCTTGACCACTAGGCTACTGCGATCAATAAGATCTTTAAACAAAAACCTATGGGTAGGAGAACTAAATGACTTCAATGGCTGGACTCCATTAACACTGATTTCAAGACCATAAGAGTATGGAACTGGCGACAAGGAGAACTGCTTGGGAAAACGATCTGGAGAAGGCCCCACACACGAGGCTCTTGAGCCAACGATGCTGATGATTTCATATCGCTTAATTTATTTGATCTATATTATTGAAGAAATTTGAAATATAGAATTTCGACCTCGTTTATAGATTTCTGCCTCGTTATGTAATTTGACTTAACAGAATTCTAAAAATCATATATTTTGAAAAATCAGATTCTATCTTTCGGATCTTATCTTCGTTACTTTATAGTGTACCAAATGAATGACGTCACTTCCGGAAGCCACTAAAGACCCGTCTTGTAGATGGACTAATGCATGTTAGATGTGTTGAGATTCAAAATCCTCATCTTGGTGTGGAGTGTGTAAGTTAGAATACGACAATTATAACCTATGAATTAAAAGAAATAATTATCATGGGTGTCTTTATTGAGAAAATAGAGCCAATACCCTAACCACATCTAATACGGAAGACGACGAAGCGTATGTACCGTATTATTAACTTCGTTTGTAAAAGGCCTGTGGTATTATTAACCCCCCCCCCCATATACTTTTCATGAAACAAGTCATTCTTACAACACATCGAAAATCATTCACGTCTTTGTTAAATTTATAAGATAAAATTCATTAATTGGGGTTAAATTGTACCTACGATAACGTAAAAGTGATTTTTTTTTTACGAACATACATTTAAGTTTTAAGCCGCTATATCGATACACTTTCTTTCACAAAATGAAAAATCATCAGCCACTTATTCTAATACACGTGTAATATCAAAAATCTTACTTTTAAAAAAAATGGCATTTTCTTTTTTAAAAAAGATCACTTCAGCAACAGTTGTTCGAACCGAAGACGATATTTTCTCCAAAACCCGCCAGATTAACGCCACGGACGAGAGAAATCTCTCTAAAATTTCTTTTTTCTCTTCGCAAGCAAAACGATCTGCCGTACGTACACGTAACTAAGGAAGAGAGAGTGACGATTTATCACCATGGCAACCAGCAGCGCGATGAGCGAGCGAGGATCCAAAGCGATAAAGAGCAACCCGCGAAACTGACACGTGCGGACTCGAATGTAGAGGTGCGTGGAAAAGGGGGAATGAAAGTAAATAGATCACAATTTTTAGCGCTTTGTCAGAAAATTCTCAGCTTGTTTTTGTGTGGAATCCCACTCGCGTTCTCTGAGGTCACGGTGCGCGAATTGTCGAGAAGTTGATATCTTTTTTTTATTGTGATTGATCTTAAACAGCTAACCTGTTATTTACGATTATATTCATACATAAGCTCAAAAAGACATTTAAAAAAAATAAGAGTTGAATACTATAAAATAAATAAAGGGGTCGTTTTTCTTCAATTATTTCTTTTGTTTGAATTATTAATTTAGCCTATTGGAAAGCGACAATTGGTTATATTAATATTTATTGCAAAATTAAATAAAAGAACTAAGCAAATTTTCGTTCTTGTATGTATTTAAACCAAAAAAACATTTCGAATTACGATAGATATTCTATCAAATTTCTCTATACTAAGGTGACCAATTTTTTTAACGAAAAGGAGGACGAAAATTTTTTTAAAAAATTACAACTTAAATTATGTGAAACGTTTCTTTAATTCAAACAAAAATACGCTGATTACGCTTACATTCTTTTTAATTATTATCTTAAAAGAGTATTTTTCCATTTAATGATTTTTTTTTTTTTTTTTGTCAACATATCATTTTCTAATATAGCGAAAAGTTCGGGCAAAAAATATCCTTCATACTGAATTTTACGGTAAGCACTGTAGCTAAAATATTAACATTCAATTTTGATTTCTCACTAGTCACTTCACAAAAATCGTTACCAACTGAAAAAAAAACTATTTCAACTGCTGCATTAGTTCCAAGGCAGCACAACGTAAATTCAACAAGAATAATTACATTTTCATATGGAATGTGTTCATTTTTGAAATGGTTTAAATAATTGCACCCAAATTTTACCAATTTCTCAGCATGTTGATTTTCCAATTGTTCTAATTCATTAGAATTTAAATATGCATTCAGTCTTCTTTCTACTTCAAACAAACAATTGACATCGATTTTAACATCGGGCATTTCTTTCGATAAAAACTCAACGTGATTTTCCAATCTGCCCACTTTACTTGAGACCAAGTCAAAAAATACCATCGAAAACTGTTATTTTTTGTGATATATGTTTCAGACCATTCTTCGACAGTTTGGAAACATGTTCGGTTCATCACTGAATAGAGATTAATAGATCAGTTTTTAAAATATATATTGAAAAGGAGGACTGTCCTCCCTAAAGGAGGACGGTTGGTCATCTTATCTATGCTAACTGTTTTCTTAGAAGTGCATCAATTTATTTGTAATAAAGACCCACAAGAACTTCAAGCTTTTACTAATATGACCTTACAGCTTTTTTGACAAAAGAACCAGTAATATGACCTAAAATCAAAGTATAATTTTGATATTATGAGGTTTTAAAGATAATATCCTTTAAATTAACTCAATGAAATTAATTAATTTATTAAATAACGCACGCTGATAAGGTTATTGAACATTTAACTTTAATCTGACTCTTAAAACTTTAATGGACAAATTCAAAATAATATTTACTTAAATTATCGGATTTCAATTCAATCTTCTATGAATATCGAGTTTGAGCCCAAGTCCTGTCCGGGTTGTGAAATAGGTAGGCTCCTAAAAAGCAGCTGTGATAAAGTTCCGTATAGATACAAAGTATAATTTTGAAATGAAAGCTGGCTTTAAACTTTTTCGACTCCTAGGACATGATTGTGACAGGACATGATTGTGTATGAGTTTCCATCTCTACCAAATTGTTATCGCCGACTCTCCTAACTGTACTCTCTGACTCTGGTCAGCCTATGACAGCTGAACACTTGGATGTGTGCCCTGCACACTAAAAGTTTTAAATGTATTGTCGAAAAATATTGGGGAGCACGAGCACTAATGGCACAAGTGCTATTTGTAGTGTGTGGCATTGGTAAAATAAAAATTTATTTGTGTAACAAAAAATATTAGTAAAATAAAGTTTAGAAATAGTTTTTTAGAAATTTTATGAAAAGATCTAGAGCGCTTATTAAAAAAAACCCAACAAGAAAACAATGCCAAAAGTAATTACAATAAATAAAGCTATTCATTCTGCAGCTCAGCTTCATTCAAATACGCATCATATCTAAGGAATTTATAAAACATCAAATGATATATATTATATCAAAGGAAATTCACTTATTTTCAACCAACCACGTCCAGGTGGCGGAAACAAAAATATAAAGAAACAACAGAGCTAGAAAACATTACCTTACAAATTTTAATTTTCCAAGCAAATGCTGGGAACCCTACAGCGTCAAAAACCCAGAACCACACACATTTTAATAGACCCTGATTTAACCTAAATTTATCCAATTCTAATTTAATCCCTTCTCTATTTAACTATTACTTTCTCATGTCTACTCTACTTTTACAATTCAATTTGTTCGAACTCATAACTACTCAACGATTGGTCGAGCTTCTCTTCCCAGTGCAAAAACAGCTGACATGGTCAATTCTAGTCAGCCAATCACAGAAGCTCCTCTCAACACCTATGTATCCTTATCTCTTCCCATTCAGATTTTTTTTATATCACACTCATATTTCTTTGCTGCAGAGGAGGGATTGGCTCGCCTCCCCCACTTTGAGTTTTTCATCCAGCTTCAACCTTTCACAACACATGTAATTTCTGGCGCACAAATACAATTCCTAATTCTTATTCATTTACTCTAATTGTATTTTGTCATCTTAAAAAAAATACTTAACTTTTAAAAAAGGCACCCTAAAATTATATAAAAGTCACTCAAAATCTCACGATTTGTCATAAAAGTAAAAAAATAACCAAGTGTAACCAACCCAGTACTACAAACGTCTGCTTTTATGTAAATGAATTTTTAGACGTATTGTCAATGTTCCCACCGTCGTTCATGTCGTTACTTATTATTGACAATCGAACGAAATTATACCCTTCTCAATTTTAAGCGCCCTGTAAAAGCTTGGCTAGTAGCGCTTTTAGATTGGAAAAGAGGGCGCTGCTGTGGATGAAAGGACTGGTTTTCCATTGAGCGGAAAAAAAGAATGGAATAGAAAAACGTGGTCACGCGCATGCAGGATGGTGAAGATGTCTGTATCCCCCCCCCAAGATTCTACGTTGTGTATAATTGTAAATAGAGTTGCGTGTTTAAGAATTAATAATAAACGCTACATATTGGTAATTTTTTTCCATCATCTACATGACGTCATAGCCCTGTCTTATTTTCAACCAGTGCTGATTTAGGCTCATTTCGGGCCCCGGGCGCAGAAGATCTACAGGCCTCCTTGGCACTGAAGGATCGAAATTTATTTTTAAATATTTTTTTATTAAAAAAATAATTTTTTTTCCTTCATAAACAAGGGGTGATATATGTCATGAATTTAATAATTATGACTCTAAACCTACTTACTACATGGAAATTTTTCAGCTGAACGAAGATTTGTAACAGTAAATCAATGTCACAGCAGAAAACATTTCCTTCACACTGTGATCTGACTGCAAGTCAGGTTCGAGTTGTAGCTACTCAGGTGCGGTATCAATATCAGCAGTTATGGGATCAGAGGCGGCTCTAGGGCCGGACAAACCGGACCCTTGCCCGGGACAGCAAATTTAAAGGTTGGCATTTGAATCCAATTTGAAAAATATTTTTTTTTATACAAAAAAATTGATATACTTTCTGAAATATTATTGGGTGTGAATTGTGTATTTTATTTAACGTATCTTCTTATTTTTTTATATTTTGTATGTATATTTAATGACAGGTTTCTTTTACGTTGACCAGTGCCGATTTGAATTCATTTCGGGACGTGGGCGCATAAGATCTAAGGTTCATCTTCGCACTGGTGGATCGAAATTTATTACCAGAAAAACTGGTTTTTTAAGGTATCCGACTACGTTTGGAATCGTGATTTTATAAAAGCGCATAAATGGATAAATTTCATAATATTTAGTGTCACTTAGATTAGAATACATGCATAAAATTGTTTTTAAGGACATTTTGACAAAAAAATTTATTTAAATACAATATTTTGGCAAAAAATTAACAAAGAATAACATTTTTCAAAATGTTCTCCTTTTATAAAAAATGCTTCTAAAATAATAATATTTTGCTTATATAAAGTAGACTTCTCTCCGGAGAGTCTGGACTATTTTTATTTTGAAAAATTTCTCATTATTTTCAGAGTTACAACCATTTGAACTAATTATCGGCGTTTTTTTCTTAAAATTTCTCCCTTCTGTTGTCGTAAAACATGGATAAACCTACTTCTAAGTTATATATTTCAAAAATTCTAGTTGAGCCTCTGTACAGAAGTCTGAGCAGGCAAAATATTATTATAATAGAAGTGTGGTGGGTTCATCGCGTTTTCTACTAAAAACTCCTCTTGGGTTCTTTGGGGCCGAAAAAGGCAAATTCTTTCCAAAAAATTCCAGAAGCGAAGCGTGAGTATGTAAATTAGAAACCTTTTAAATAGCAGAAGTTTAACGTAAGCGGATGACCTATTGGGAAGTGATTATGCTAGTCTGAGTTTAGGCGCGTCAACTGAAGTCAGAGAAGTAAGCCGTTGTTCTAGTGTAAAGCAGTCCGTGACAGAACTATCAAGTCAAGATGGATACTGTTCCACGCGAGATCAAGAAAAGATATTTAGGATCTGAGAGGATTATTATTAACCAAGAGATTAAGGTAGGATAATTCTCTTATCTATTAGGAACTGTGTATAAGTTGAGATTAGGAATAGGCGGGAATATAGTGATTAAAGTCGCGCTTATTTGGTAATACGTATTGTGTATTTTCTCACCTTAGATCCGCGAAGTTAAAATATTAATATTATCATTGTTAGTGTTTAAGTTAAGATCTTAATAAAGATATATTAAGATCATGGAAACGCCTGGTTCTTCATTCACTCCCACACCTCTAGGTTACGAAGATAATTTAGAAGTAAGGCATCACCAACGGGCGCAGGCTAAATATTATTTTAATAAAAGCATTCTTCACAAAAGGAGAATATTTTGAAAATGGGTCATTCTATGTTCATTTTTTGTCAAAATATTGTACTTAAAATAATTTTTTTATTATAATAATATTCTTTAAACAATTTTATATACATTTTCTAATCTAAGAGACACTAAATATCACAAATATTATCTATTTATACACTTTTGCAAAATCACGGTTCCGAACGTAGTCTGATACCTTAAGTCAAGCTTATCAGGGCCCCCGGGGCGCCCAATGGATAAATCGGCACTGTTTCAAACCCAAAATGATTCCTCGGCGAAATTTAATACGAGTTTTCATAAATTTCACATCTTGCATACAAGTGAATCCTAACAGACAAGTAAACCATCACTAAAATCACCTATCTAGAAGTGAACCTTAAATTTAAAAAAAAAAAAAACAGCCAGCGCACGCTCATTTCAATGCCTTGTTTCTTGACATGAAGAGACGGAAGGAAAGCTGCCAATGCAGCTGGCAGGGTGCCATCGTCCTCCCTCCACCTATTTACCTTCGCTTCCACGAGGATTACGTCTATAAAATATGGAGTAGGTAGGTCTGGAGGTGGATGTGTGCATGCATCAACGATAAGGCAATGTTAGCAAGATCGATGGAGATAAAAATCGATACTTTGGGGCACTTGAGGTCTAGATATTAGGACGAAGCCTTCCAAATGATACCAGACGACACACATTCCTCACTCATTTATTCCCCTACCCCTGGATTTTTGAGAGAATGAAAATAAACAACTGGAATGACCCCTTTTGTTATTTTTAATTAAGGTATCCGACTACGTTCGGAACCGTGATTTTGCAAAAGCGTATAAATGGATAATATTTATGATATTTAGCGTCACTTAGATTAAAAAATGTATTTAAAATTGTTTTAAGAATAGTATTACAATAAAAAATCATTTAAGAATATTTTGACATAAAATGAACATAGACCATAAATGACCCATTTTCAAAATATTCTCCTTTTATGAAAAATGCTTCTATTATAATAATATTTTGCCAGTATGTGGCTCAGACCTCTGTACAGAGGCTGAACTAGAATTTTTGAAATGTACAACTTAGAAGTGGATTTATCAATGTTTTACTACAACAGAGGGGAGAAAATTTAAGAAAAAAAACGCCGATAATTATTTCAATGGGTAGTAACTCTGAAAATAATGTGAATTTTTAAAAAATCCTGGTTCAGACTCTCTGGAGAAGTCTTACTTTATATAAGTAAAATGTTATTATTATAGAAGCATTTTTTTTTTTGAAAATATTGTATTTAAATAATTTTTTTTGTCAATAACCTTAAAACACTTTTATACATGTATTCTAATCTAAGTGACACTAAATATCATGAAAATTATCCATTTATGCGCTTTTGCAAATCACGGTTCCCAACGTAGTCGGATACCTTAAAGCCCGAAGCGTGTCACACTTGGTGGCGAGTTAATATTTTTTAGTTTTAGTACATGAAAACATTTTTCGCATTAAGATTGGTTTAAAAAAAAAAGAAATTTTCTTTCAGCGTATCAAAAAAAAAAATTTAATTTTTTGGAACCCTTCCCCTATTTTCGGGGGGAATTTGTTTACCACCACACTTTGTGAGCTATTGAAAGGCTTTATGCTATTTATTATTTATTTTTACGTTTCACAACATGAAATAAATAAAATTTATTTTGTTTGAAAAAAAAGGAATTTTAAATAAAAATAAATTTTATATTCATCGATGACGATGAAACTAAGAATTTGTACGCATTACGATTCCTGGAATTTATGAAAACGTGAATCAACGTATAGCAAACAATACAAATTTATAAAATATATATATTGTGAATATAACTATACCATAAAAGCAGTGACGTAGCGATAGGAATCATCCTACCTTACCCATAAGAATTCTTGCGTAGTGAAATTTTACAGATAAAAGTTTATATTTTTATATCTTTTTCTCAGAAAAAATTTAAAATTCGCCGTATTCCACATAAACATTCGATTCGTCTTGAAAATAAGCAATTAAATTTGAAATTAATATTGAGATACGAGTTTAAGTGGAACGTCCTCCTCCTTCATGAAATATTTCTCGCTGTGCCCTTATGTAAAAGGAATTGTAGATTAAATTGATGAAATAAGTTTTAAGTACACATTCCGCAAAGTTCAATTAACAATTGAAAAAGATTTCGAGATTGGTCTGCAATAGTTAGCTTGATTTCGGTAACCCGAACATATGTGTATAAATATTTTCAGTTATTTAAAACGAACTTTTTTATACGGTATGTACGTTTTTCAAAAAGCAGTTTAAAAAATACCATTTCACATCAAGGGGGCAAAGTTATCCAAGAACCGTTTAAGATAAAAAATATCTTAATTTGAAAAACCGTATAAAAAAAGTGGAGGAAACTCAACCATACACATGTTCAGATACGAAAATTTACATTCATATATTAAATATTTATACATTTAACACTAATATTATATTCAAACATATTTATTAAGTTGAAAGAGCTGTCTTTTCCATGAGAGATTCATCTACAGTGGATCCCTTCTCGTACATAAACACCGCAGTTAGCAAGATTGCAGACACACCGACTAATAATAGGGTACGTGTAAACTATGGATTCTCTCGGACTTCTATGGAATCGTATCTTAAAACAAAATGTAAAAGAGCCATCTAGACCACACCAGCCAGTGGCGGTTTATCCACGGGGCACTTGGGGCGGACACCCAGGGGTTCGGATAAGCTGGATTTATCAGATTTTCTGGTGATAAATTTCGATTCTCCAGTGCCAAGGGGGCTTATAGATCTTCTGCACCATGAAACGCTACTATTATACTCAGTACTTAGGCATCAGAAACTATACAGAATAAATGAACTCTCTAAGAGAATTTTTGAGGATTACAGAAGAGCTTAAGTCTTTTGAGACACAATAACAAAATAAAAATGTGTGTTGTTCGATTGAGTAACCGTTTATTAATTGAACCCTTTGAGCTACATGAAAACTTTTGGTGACGGACTTCGTCATGATGGTCACATGACAAGTGCTATTACGTGTTTTCTCCATTGAATTTAAAGTTGACATTAGATACAGACATTATTTTAAGTTGCAGCCGATATCACATACTAGTTGTACTTGAAATGTCCAGATACAATTTCTGATCTAACAATAGGCAAAATTCATTGAATTCAAAATCGATATTTGACCTATTTTTGTTGTCCTGCCTGTAAAACTTCAAATTCGGTTATTTGGTTAAGATCTTCAAGTTTATTACGATTTTTAAGATTTTCAAGATTAAAAAAAAACTTTTATTATACGTGTATTTTAAAAACCAACGTACTTTATCCATGTGCATCAGTGGCACACACAAGAAGGGAGGGAATCGCGGGTACGGACCTCCCCCCCAAAGCCCTTTAATTTTTTTTCGGATTGATTATAATTCTAAGCATATAGTACGTAAACTTTAATTAAATATTTGTTATTAATTATTAATTTTATTAATGCTAATTATTTATTCAATAATTAGTTTTTTTACTGTTTTTTCTTCCCGAAAATCGACAAAATCAAAAGTATGAAACAAGAAAGGTGGACTTTCGACCCTGGACACCCTCTTGGAAAAATTCCTGCATGCCCTACTGATGTGTGTGTGTGCATTATTATTCTTTATAAATACATACTTTAAAAAAGGAAGTTTCTGTAAAAGGCAAAAGTTAGTAAAAGCGAAGCACATGAACTGTCTGGCTGGAAACACGTGTCTGTAGTTATCATGTGACTATCGCGTCATATGAATTAAGCCCATTTCATTGCGAGTTCGACGACTATTGGTAAAATTCCAGTTTAGGTCACACCGTTGGCAATGGATGGTACCAAAATGCGTCAACATCTTATTTTTCTATATTGAACTTCTATCAACAACGACGACAATAATTCGCCAAGTTGGCTGTAAAAGATGGCGTGCGCTGAATTTTGAATCAACCATATTATTTATCATGAATAGTAGGGAGTGGGGGTGGGGGAGTATATATTCGATGATAAATTTTTAAAATCATATACTAATAAATAAAATTACAAGTCTTATAAGATCTGTCGTGATTTATACATCAGAGACTTGGGCATCGACTTTACGTGATGAGGCTTCGGGAATTTTCGAGAGAAAGATATCCTACGCTGCATTCTTAGTAGGGTCCTAGTGAATGTATCATGAAGAAGATCTAATTTAGAACTCTATAAAATTTACAAGCAACCTAATACTGTAAAAGTCAACAAATTATAAAGACTTAAATGAGCTGGTCATCAGAACAGAATGAATGAAAATCGTTGCTGCAAGAAAGTCTTTTTTAACAAAGCCCATGGGAATAGACCTCGAGGCAAATCCCCGATAAGATGGATTGATTGTATCGAAAAAGATCTTAATATTTTAAAGGTTAAAAAAAGGAAAATAGCTTCCAAAACTAGAGATGACTGGAGAAGACTTAAATAAAATGTTATTAGTGCATATGCCAAAATACACTCCTTTTGAAAAAATAAATATCAAAAAAATTGATTTTGACAATAGTTCAAATTTTGTATACATTTCAAAAACCAAATGGAAACGAAAGTAGAGGGCAACCTTGTAAGGATTCTAAAAATAATAATTAACATAACACACAAGTTCGCGCGCCACAGACAAATGTCATCATCGAATGCGCAACAGATACAACATGAGTTTCAACAACCATTTTAGCCCATATCACTTGCCAACCGAGAGATAACCTTCGAACGAACGATGTTTGTAAACAAAGAAGCGTCAAAATCTATCATCGTGAGCAGATTGTAAAAACAAATTCAGCAAAGGAGCGGTGAAAAGCCGCCGTCAACGCTGACAGGAGAACAAGGAGGATAAAAAATCAACAAAAATAAATCAATCGCCACGCGAGGCCTACGTGAAGCTGTGCTTCGAGACCAGAGGTCAATCCGCTTGGCACTGCGGTCGATCAGTGGGATCAAGACGTGGAACTACGCATCGTGATAAATGATATCCGATTTTACCTAGATCCAAAGGACGGAAAAGCCATGCCGAAAACATGAAAACTCACGATGCAGGCCTGCAATTTATCAGTTAAACATAATAAACGATACATATAAAAAGAACTTTCTTCCTGCCCTCTTGCTCTTAGTAAGGTTTACAGGATTTCTTTTCCTCATTTATCAACAGTGTTTTGTAAACATTTCATACTGTGCGGACATGAGAGTTTTGAATTCCATGTAGAATAAATCCTTATTAAACACAACTAATGGCGCACACAAGGGGGAGGGGAGAGGTCCACGATTCCAGACCCCCATACCCATTGAATTTTTTTTCCATTGATTATAATCCTGTGAAAATGTAAAATTTAATTAAATATTTGGTTTTTACCCTTTAAGTGCCACCGGCGTATATATACGTCTAGCTCATCCAATGAGTTAATTGCACCAGACGTATATATACGTCTTTCCGAAGTACAATCTTTTCAATGTGCTGCTATCATAAAATTATTCCATGGGCTCTGGAATGTAACAAAACGATCTTGACTGTGTTTGCGAGAAATATCTACATATTTCGCAGAAGAATTTGCTTATTTACTCCATTTCTCCCCCTCCCCCCCGAAAAAAACACCGCATACGCACACCAATGTGAAAAACGGTGGCACTGGGGAGAGAATCACGTAACTTTTAATCGGCAGTTTAGGGGTTAATTTGTTTTATGCTGCTTTATGTTCTCGACAATCCATAAAATCTAAAGAATATGTTTGGCGGCGTATTGAGGTGTGATACGAGAATGGTGGAAAATTTCTTGAGTGCGCCGCCTTTATCCAGAAAACCATTTTAAAAAATCAGTTCTAAATAGTGTTTTTCACCGACCCAATCATTACATATATAAGACCTTTTTACCCCAACCTTTTACTGCCGCGTACCGGTCAGAGCTTGATAATTTTGCCACGGCCCGCAGGGGAGCGGCGTCGATTGTTTATAATTTATATTGTTTTGATTATATAATTATAATTTTATTGTATTTAATCATATCTTCAGAATAAAATATCGTTACACCAAAAATGAATATAAAGTGATTTAACATGAAATATAAAGCAATTTCGATAAAAAGTCGCACAAACACGATAGGAAAACGCCACAGTAAATAAAATGAAAATAATTTTTTGTTCACCGTGCGGTCCCGTACTAATTGATCCACGGACCGGGGGTTGGGGACCACTGGTTTAGGCCATATAGGCTTTCTCCACTTCCAAATTCTTATTTTAAAAACTTGTTTCTATCCAATAGAACTTAATCGCAAAATAATTCCATTCCGACAAAATATTAACACTAAATATAGAAAGACAAATCCACACTCAAGAGAGAGAGAAATTACATATCAAATACATCGATTTTTAACTACAGTCACAAAAAACAAGAGCAGAAGTTTGGAATGTCGTCCATTGAGAAATCGTCGAGTTCAGATGACGAAATATCGTTTAAAGAGGAAGAAATTAAGTCTGCATCGAACGAAAACATTCATAAAGACAAAGACGACCACAGATAAGCATCGCACTTCCGCATCTCGCACGAGTGGCTTAGCTGCGATTCGGCGCATTTTTATAATCAGTTGTGTTATATATACTCAGGGTGAAAGGAATGACATGTTTTGCTTGCGTTCCTTCATGCCTTCAAGTCCTAAGAGTTCATAAATTTAAATGGCGCTTACGTAATTGAGTGAATGGTTCGCAGTATTTATTTCGAAAAATAAAACTTGATCCAGATAAGCAAATGATATGTCCATCAAACTCAATTCGATCATGTAATTGTTCTCATAAATAATTCGAAAATGTTTAAATAATCACCATTATATTAACATAAATATTTTTCAAATAATTAACATAAAAAAAGTTTTAAGTTATACAAAAACATTCTACATTAAATTAATACTCGTAATTTCGCTTTTCAAAAAACGTTTTCATTGGCTCTTACACCGTGTTAAGTGTGAAAAACCACATAAAATAATGAAACATTAATACTCAAAACAGGACAACATTTTCAATCAGATTTAGCTATATTTTAAAATAAGAATTTCCATTTAGGTATAAAGTAATACTTTATTGGAAGTGGTTAAAATTCAGTTAAAGAAAAGTCACAAAAGGTGTTTTTTCTCTCATTTTGTTACATATGAATTTTCAAAGTGTTTTTGAAATAAAATTATGAAAATTTTCAAAACCGTACTTTTACATACTGCATAATTAGTTGTTGGCGTGTTCTTCTCGAAGGGAAGGAAGGAAAGTTGCCAGAGTCTGTGTGATACGTTGGACTTCTACATGATAGATGGCGAAACCACCTATCTCTGCCTCCACAACTTAGGCATGGACTGGAGGGGGAGGGAAATATTCTCCAGCCCCCTGCACCCGTGGTTTCTGCTCGGTCAGCCCACAAGACTTACGGTCCCACTGATTTAACGACACATGCTCCGTGTCAAATCTGAGGGTATTTGATGGCATCGAACCCAGGCCCTTCGGTCTGGAGTCCGATGCTTTAACCACTATAATAACATGTTGTCGACATTAGCAAATACACTCAAGCACTCTTGAAGCTCCTTTCAATTGATAACCCATCGATTACTTACTAATGGGTCAAATTTATGTGACGTCACAGTCGCATGATAAATGCAATAACGTGTTTTTGGCCAATCAGTTCATGCGTCTCACTGTTGTCAACTTTCGCTCTCTGTTCACAGAAATTTTATTTTAAGAATAGTATATACTGGTTAACAATAATAACGCTCATAGGTAAACCAAATGCACTTCATTTCAAAATACAGTATAAAAATAAAAATTTATACTTTGAAAAACACTTTTTAAAGAATATTAATACTTTGATAACCTGTACTCATTTCACAAATGTGAAACTGTACAACTCTAACGTTGGCTTGGAATTCAACAGAAAAAAATGCATGGCCCCGTATCAAAACACACGTGGGGGCCCCAATAACTAAAAAATTGTAAAACGTTATCAACAATAATTACAAAAAGAAGCACCCAAGGAATTTTGATACAGTGCCTCACTCAGGACTACCTACACGTGGTGACAAATAATGAATTTGGCCCATTATTTATTTGGAAAGGGGGGTAAACTTGATCTTTGATTTCAAAAGTCTGAATCTACAATCGCATAACTATTTTTTAAATATTACCTTCAATTCAAACTACAACTGATCAATAAAGCTTCATCGATAAACAAGCACGAGGAACACGAATATCGCACAAAAATAGTGACACCAAAATAAAACACCTACAGTTTACAAGAACTGAGTGCCTCACTAATTTCATCAATTCAAAAAAAGACAAAAACGTAGATATTTATTTTTAAGTAGAGACTTTATAAATAAATACAATGAAAACAGAATTAAATTCAATTACGATTGCATGGAAAAACAAATCGAGACTGAAAAGCCACACCCTTAAGTCCTAGTACAATATCTAAGCAACAGTGACAAATGCAGCGAATACTTAGCTAAATCAAACAGGATGTCTAATGATTTTATTAAAAAATATATTGGGATTTCAAGAGTTAATTAAATATTATAATGAAATTTAATTAAAAAAATACGTGTAATGAGAATTTTAATTTGGAGTTCTTAAAGCCATTACAACTCCACAACACTCTAATTTCATCTTATATATTTTTAAAATAACACACAAGGAAAATTCATTTCGCAGTTGATTAATTTAAGACTAACTCTCCCATTTTCGCATACAAATAGCGTTTCGAAGCATACATGCGAACATAAAACAGTTGAATTTTCATACATCCGCGTCTATCGTGGTGGTGCCATCTACCGAGAATATTTGCGAAAACTCATCAATCAATCTATAAATGTAAACGGCACTTTTAAAATCATTATGAAAATATACATTGAAATCCCATGAAAAAAGAATTCGATCAGCTAGCTGCAAGGTATACATTTTGAAAAATCAGACAGACTGAAACATATCTAAAAATAACTAATATCATTTATCAATATGTAAAAGTTTGTAACATTTTCCTTTTCGTTTTGTAAACTGACGATTAGCTTACGTTTTTGCTAGGAGAGAAAAAAAATAAAACAAACTAAAATCAAAACAACACAAATATACTTAAATCAAGCTCTAGAACGACGGTCATACGGAACACAAACTGCGCACAGCTATCTGACGTTGCGTGATATTTAATTCATCATTGATGAACTAAGAGCTTGAAAGTCTATTGTAATCAAGGCCACTTAACTCATTTGCATTTTATGTATAATTTAACCCAACGACATTGCATATATGCGCAATGCAGAAAAAACCACAAACCACCATTTTTTATTTTTTATTCAAAGTGAAATTTTTTTTTTAATAATATTTCTTTCAAAAGCCAGATGCGATTGGTTAATATGAAAAGTAGACTAGAAATGTAAGGCACATTTAAAATGAACGATGGTATCATTAGTCGAGAGAAAGATTAGATTAAAAACTAAAAATGTAACACAAAATCAATTATTTCCAAATAAAGGCATTATTCGGTTTGCTAAAACGTAGTGTTATAAAAATGGCTGTAAAGTACGTAATTTTATTTTGTGCAGAGAGGTGGCGTGCCCGCCTCGTAAATCCAGGGTGGAGGGTTCAATCCCAGCTTGAGTCGATAGATTTTCTGGATGTGAAAATCTTAATCACGCATGTCATATGACTATGTAACATGTAAAAAACCCCTCGAGTATCAATTTATCTCGGGTACCATCTGCAAAATTGAATTTCGGTATTATTTTGGATCCGACGAGAGCTTGAAATAATTAATCCCTTAACTGTCGCCTAATTTTGAAGAAAACGGTCATAAAAGTCCCTGTTTTTTTATTCAAGAAAATTATGTAAAACTATGTGTATGTTAAATATATATATATTTAAAATTTGAGTAGTTTTTTGGCTTGAAATACAAAAAATTTATTTTTAAAGAGAAGCCAATATTTAGGGTTATTATGACTGAAAGTTGGTTTTCCAGCAAAGAGAAAATTATTTAAAAAAACATATGTTTTAAACATTTAAAAGAGAATTTTATTAGACCTATGCAATGTAAAAACACATCAGTAATTTTTGCTTGTGAGATAAATTTTAAAGTATGGGATAAAAAGGCCAATATATCACACACACAGGTTACAGAACAGAACCATCATCAATGCTGTCAGGTTCACTAACCGAACTTTCAAAACAATCAGTTACATCAGCATCACTCTCAGATAGATCTCTTTGTACTTAAAGTAAAATCCGCGCGAGATTCACTTCCATACTAACTTGATAATGTATATAATATTAAAAAAATATAAATGTATTTTATCACGTAATTGAGCTCAGGTTACAAAGACATATTGCTAATATTGCTATATTTGATTGTGATACAACATCTAGTTTAAAATAAAATAACTATCTCTAAACACGCTTCTAATAATCTGGTACAGCCTTCTGGTGAGAAATAAATATAATTGCGGGCATAAGAAACATATAGTTTTAATCTTTTTAGCGCGTTACTTTCGAACCCTCCAGCCCGGAAATATCACGGGCACGAGGAATAGAGAGGGAAATTTCACCCCGTGATATTGACGGGAACGAGAAGTAAAGGGGATAGGGGGGTGTCAAAAATTTAGTAGCGAAAGCCGCTATTAGACGGTACGACCAACGAAATGGCTCTTACACTTGGGGACTTGCTGTGTCTGCGAAATTTTAGCTGTCAAAATGCAGGCCATTTGAAAGGCGAAAAAAAATTTTTTTTTTGCACAGGAAATAAAATCGAAAATGAATCATAGAACTCCTAATTCCCTCGCTTCAGCGAAATAGTAACTGAGAGTATAATAGTAACTATTACACTCTTTACGAAGAATCTTAATCGAGTATTTATGACGAACACTTAAGATAGTTCAAACAATCACGAGTAAGTAGGTGATTTTTTTTAGGTCACATTATAAAGCAACAGCAGGACCATTGGCGACGGACTCGCAAGTTTGTACCACGGTCACGTGATTAGAACTAAACCCGAGTTGGCACTCTCTTCTCCAAACTATCACACAGTGGAGCACACAAAAACAGGGGCGTCCCCAGGTCAGGACAGCCCCCAAAGCTCTTTATTCTTTTTTGATTGATTATAATCTTGTGTATATAGTACGTAAAATTTAATCAAGTTTTTATTAGTAATTAAGTTGATTAATTAATGCTAATTATTTTTTCTACTCTTTTTCGGTCCTGAAGATCGACAAAATCAAAAGAATATGTTCGGCGGCGTATTGGAGCAATGTACGCGAGAAGGGTGGACTTTCGACTCTAGACCCCCTCCCCCCTCTGAAAAATTCCTGCGTGTGCCACTACTACTACAAGTGCCGATTAAAGCTCATTTCGGGTCCTGGGCGGAAAAAAAAACGGGCCCTCTTGGCACTGGAGGATCGAAATTTATAACCAGAAAATCTGTTAAGACCAGCTTATCCGGGCCCCTAGGCGACCACCCCAAGCGCCCAATGGATAAACCGGCACTGGCTACCGCATTATGCAAATGGAACGACAGATGTAACGTGCGTTAGCTCCTCTACATGGTGGTTCTTAAGTGGTGGCACTTGGGCTCAAATTCACGATACGTCGGCCACACAAGCTCGTGACCAAGACCACTAATCTACCGCAACCTCCATCGCGGCAGATCTATAGAACTAGAACTGCTTTCGGATAGTTGACTTGGAATAACCACAAGGAAAAGAAGCAATACGGGGGACAAATAGCGAGGATTTCATAATTTTGGTAAAGGATCAAGTATAGGCTAAGTCTAAGTTGATATTCTATTCTGTATAACCAGGCTGCGGTATTCGGAAACATGAGACCGAAATTGCCATCTATTAGTTTCGACGCTATAGGTTTGGTTTTTTTTTTTTATTTCTTCTTTTACTTATGTATTAACTATATGAAACATGATAGTTTAGATGTTTATTTATAAATTATTAATAAGGATACTTGTGTGCAGCCCCCCTCCAAAAAAATTATCCTTAGTCAGTGATATGGCCATACAACATGCTTAACGTATGTATAACAGGGTCATCATTTCTCGCGAGTCCACACCGAACCTCAAATCACTACTGCAATGACTCAATTTTTCTTTTACTGCGGTACACTTTTAAACCATTTCAAAATTTGACGGCACACTAACAATAAAATGAGCTTAAAAGATTATTTATCCATAATATACTATGTAAAATAGTTTATGATAATCATTTTCAATGTTAAATAAAATAAAATGTACGACAAAGACAACAAAATGTTTATCGAGAAATTAAATACAAATAAGAATACATTTAATGCGAAATTTGAGATTGATGATTTGAAAATTTCGCTAATATTGGGTTGTAAAAATTATAATGACCGTCTCATCTCGTCATCTACATTTAGAAGTCTCGATCTTTTTTTTTCATTTTTGTTATTTGTTAATGCTGAAAATTTGAATTTCCACAAATAAGTTGTACAAAATTGAAACCATACTTTTAAAGCTTTTTTGGCTATTATAGGATAATTGCCTCTAATTTTAATCCAAAATGCATTAACTAACTCTTTCGAATGTTTTGAAAATAAATCTCGATTATTAAAGAACGAAATTAGTTCTTCATTCAAAGTGAATTCATATACAGACGTATCTGTTATCACAAATGAATTACGAACCCAATCAATTTTTTTTTATCTAAATTTTGGAAGTAATGAACAACTAACTCTCTCTCTCTCCTCTAGAGTAGTCAAATAGTCAACAACAATTTTATGAATAGTTTATTTCTATAGAACGGCTAAATGATACTCTTCTGGAATTTTTATTCAATTCCTACTATTAGCTCACACTCTCTATATATTATTTATCTTGGTGGAATTTTCAATCGTTCATAAAATACATTTCAAAGCGCTCAATTGAGCTGAAATTTTATATACATGATTATGAATAACAATACAATAATTTAATTATAATTAATAAAAATTAATTGATTAAAACTAACTATTCAAAGAATTACAAATACAGTTGCGTTGGCATCATTTTTGGCGACTTTCAAAACTTGAGAAGGTTTATTTTCTCATGTTTTAAAGCACTCATTTGAGCTGAAGTTTTCTATACACTATTGTTTTGGGTAAAAATACGATAGTTTAATTATAATTAATTGACAGAAACTAATTATTTAAAGAATTACAGATACAGCCACGTTCGTTTCATTTCTAGCGACTTGGACCAAAACTTTAAAAGTTTTTTTTTCTCTCACGTTTTAAAACATTCAGTTGAACCGAAATTTTATATACACGATTGTTTTGGATGACAATACGATACTTTAATGATAATGAATAAAAATTAATTACCACTTAATGTTGCGATTCTGTAATAAATATATACATATTTATATTAATTGCAACTCTTTTATAAAAAGTAGCTAAAATAAAATTTTTCTTTGTTGATCGAAGTAGGAATTGACTTAAATTTTTTTTTTTTTTTGTATTACTTGTTTTTTTTTCCCCCTCAAGAGTCTAATTGATAATTTAAAAATTCGGCGGCACAATGAGCTACTGTTTAAAAACAAACTAAATGTTACGAATATTTTGATCCTTTTCTATTTGAAAATGTGTTCTAGATTGAAATTATATGTTGCTTTACATTACATAAACTTAGATACATTTTAACAGGGAATTGAGTGTAATTAATAGCCACAACCAAAAACCAGTATTTTAATCCCCCGTGCAAAAAGAAACTGAACGTATCAAACTATAGAATGTGACGACAGAGTTAAGTTAAAATATCGTTCATCAAACTATTTTGGTATTCTACTGTCGAACTCTCAGTCGGCGCCCCGAAGGGAAAGCGAGACAGTCAAAAAGAGGGTATCTTGGTTTTTATTCCGGAACATCCAACATTCCCAGATGCGCGCGTCGACCCTCTCTTTCAGTTTTACGACACATACCGAGACGTTTGACGCGTCTCGACTTGTCATAAAAATAAATATGAAACAATTTTCATGAATTATCTTATTTAATAATAACTAGAGCTTTTCTAAATGCATTTTCTTGATTATAGGTTTCCGGCAGTAAAAAACCACACAATGTGACGCAAAAGGGATTAATACTAATTTTTCTTCATAAATTTCACAGAAAGAGATAATTTTTTTTACAACTCTAAAATGTTCGTTCCTATCATAACTACTTTCGGACTCGATGCGGCCGTGAGTGTCGTGGTCATAACAGAACACTAACAAAAAATAAAACTAATCTCGATTTTGTTTCTACTGTTTTGTTTCATAACTTAATTAATGAAGGGGAGACTTTTTCACGGATCTATATAAATACAGTGAAATACGTTGTTGTTTCTGATCCCACCTGTCCCACGAAATTCATCGTGGCAAAGGGCTACATGTACGCTTGCTGTTAGCCGTAGCTTTGAGCACCAAACAGGTGACAGTACGATTTGGCTCGGTTCCACCCCAATTTAGAGGGAGAATATCCTGGAGGTGGTCAGTCATATTCTTATTCCTTAAAACAGTAAGACTGCTGCGGGAATTCGATTTTTCTTAACTTCGCACTTGGAAGCAACACGATGGCTGTTGGCGATGTATTTCGTAACTTTACACCCGCTCACGTGACGAGGACGACATCCAACACCACGCCAACGTGATGACTTTCAACACATTAATAGCGAATCTTTAGTGGAACCCATACTCGAACGCAAGAATCGACAACGCCGGCCACTAGTCTCTGCGACCATGACCATTCAGTTATTGTGGCCTGCGACAGCTGCGGATTCATGCGTGAAATTATACTAATAAATTTATTGGAATCAGGATTGAATAAGAATACGCAGAATCCTTTTCGAAATTCATTTCAAGTTATTTGGAATCTTAAGTAATAGGAAATTTCATCACATAAACAAAACAACAAAATCAAATTTCTGAAAACTTCGTGGTTGAATAACAAGGACACTTAACGGCCACTGTACATTCAGTTAGTAGTGTGTGCTCCAAAAAATCCCCCCCCCCCTTTTTTTTTTAGAAATCTGTTGCATTTAGAAATAAAGTATGACGAAAACTAGGTGCCCGCGGTAGCCTAGTAGTTATGGTCACGAACTCGCAGCCGGAGTTTAACGGGTTCGCGTCCTGATGCAGATATCCGAGTCCTCATCACCACAAGTCCTAAAGATACGCCGTGTAGAGGGGGCCGATTCACATTAAATCTACCAAGGTTTATTGTCTTCCCGTTGGTGAGGTGTGATAGTTAGGAGAGGGGAGGATGTGGCGGATTGCTTCTCAGTAATCCTTACAGGGAAATGTGGGTGAACCTTCCCTAACCGATGGGGAATTCCATCAGTCTGTAAATAACTTTGGCCAATTACGGAACCCCGAAATTGGTGGGCCACAAAATAGGATTTTTTAATAAATGTTTAATTGTTTGTGTGTTGTGTGTCGTAATAATAAATATTTAAAAATGACAATATGTATATAAGGTCTGATGTTTGAAAAGTGAATACGCAACAAATACGCGACAGAGGGTACCAGCTCAAATGTCACTTGACCAAAGATCAAAATTACGAGGTCCGTCACCAACAGCCCCCTTGCAGCTTTATAGCGCCACATAAATAAAACTCGCATTCACTCATGACAAAAATTAGAATCATTTTCTTCGCAATTTGCATGGATTTAATTTTCAATTTTTGATGTAAGAAATGCACACTTCATTGTTTTATATAATTTGTTTTCTCCAACGTCTATGACTTCCGAATATTTTTACTGCGGTTGGAAAAACAATTAATAAAAATTCTACATTATACCATTCGGATAAAAAAAAAAAAAGTTACCATTAAGGTATTCGACTACGTTTCGGAACCGGGATTTTAAAAAAGCTCATAAATGGATAATTTTCATGATATTTAGTGTCACTTAGATTAGAATACATATATAAAATGGTTTTAAGGACATTATGACAAAAGAAAATTATTTAAATACAATATTTAGGCAAAAACATAACTTAGAATAATCATTATTCAAAACGTTCTCCTTTTATTTAAAAAAAAATGCTTCTATAATAATAACATTTTGCTTATATAAAGTAAGACTTCTCCAGAGAGTCTGAACTAGGATTTTTGAAAAATTCACATTATTTTCAGAGTTACTACCCATTGAAATAATTATAGGCGTTTTTTTTTCTTAAATTTTCTCCCCTCTGTTGTAGTAAAACATTGATAAATCCACTTCAAAGTTGTACATTTCAAAAATTCTAGTTGAGCCTGTGTAAAGAGTTGCTGAGCTATATACAGGCAAACTATTATTATAAGAGAAGCATTTTTAATAAAAGGAGAATGTTTTGAAAATGGGTCATTCTATGTTTATTTTTTGTCAAAATATTATACTTAAATAATTTTTTATTGTAATACTATTCTTAAAACAATTTTATATATACGTTTTCTAATCTAAGTCACACTAAATATCAAATATCCATTTATACGCTTTTGCAAAATCACGGTTCCGAACGTAGTCGGATATCTTAAGCCTGACTTTGCCAAATGTAAGAAACAGTCAACAGTAAACTCTAAAACACATTTTTCACACAAAAAAAGTCTCAATTTTCATACATTTTTTTCAACTCAAACATTTGTTAATAATACTGCATTTTTAAAATTTTAAAACATTCCATAAATAAGCAATTGTTCACTTCGACACACAAAGTGAGAACTCATTTAACCATTACAGTATACAAGACAAATTGTGAAACACATTTTACAGCAGAAAAAATGATTGAATTCTTTCAAAAATGAATAATAGAATAAAATATGCTGCTCTCTATAGGATAACGAAGTCGGAATACAACAATAATTTTAGAAACACTTTTCCAGCTGAAGATATGTGGTTAATGAAGTAAATTAGTATGAAAGAGGTGAAAATGAGAGGATAAAAGGACAAGTTTATAATAAGAGTTTTATTGATTCGTAACAGCACGTGTAAAACAAGGTCTCGGTCGAATGATGGCGTCACATCCGGCCACCGGAAGTGACCTAATACACAGGGGGTAAAAAGAAACCTGTGGAAGGAATTCTGCGCCTGCGCAGTTACCAAAAACGTCCGGGAAAAAACATCTCGGTTTTTTAATTGATACGGTAGAAAGAGTTTTAGGGGAATGTTTTTGAAACCGAACGGAAAAAAAGATGAGAAAAAAATATTATGAAATAAGAAAATGATTCTCTCTCTGGCATTTAGGAAATTTAAAAATACGGTGCAAAAAGGGAGGTGTTTCCCCACCTCTTTTACATAAATAAACTTATAAGTTTCACACATCTATATCATTATCGTCTTTTCAACCTTTTTTAAAAATATGTTTATCTATCTGAAGAGTAAATTAGGACATAAAAAGCAAAACAAAATGTTTCCAAACAAAACAAGATCTTGCTTATTGATTGATTGAATATTAACGTCGCACTGTTCAGCTACACGAGGGCTTTCAAGATCTTGCTTAACAAAACATAATAGACCCACACAAAAGTTTTTTTTTTTTTTAATTATTTTTCCCTCCGGAATGCATTATATTCACATAAGAAATGTTTAAAAATTACGTTTGGGATTCAACAAATAATAATCTTCTCAGAATGAACCACGATTTACCGAATCCCTATTTTGCGAATTTCGCGATTTAACGAATTTTGCTTTCCCGATTAAAATGATGACAGTCCCCCCCCATTTAACAAATAATAAACCCCGAATTTCCAAAGAATTAATTCAACAGCCGAAAAAAAAACTTTTTTTTCGTTTGGATTAGGAAAAATTGGATTTATTTTCAAATGGTATGTTCTTTTTGTCCGGAACAGAGAAAGATTTTTCTTGTTCGCAGCAAATTTCGACAGGAAAGGGCGCACCCCATTATTCAACTTCTTTGGTGGAGTGAGTCTTGAGTGGAACCTATCATGCGAGTTTTGAATAGGACATGAAATTCCTTTCATATCTCGTCCACTGGTACCAGTAATTTTAGCAGCGAAAAAAAAATGTTTTTCCTAACCATGGACATTTCTTTTGTGGTTGTTTAACAAGGTTGTGGAGTCGGGAGGGAAATCATCTCCCTCACTTTCAAATGTAACGATTCCGACTCCCTCATATATTTGTCAACATATACACATATGTTACAGCTTATTATTTTAATATAAAAGTAATAGGTGCTACAGAAAAAAATTGATGGCATATATTTAATTAGCATTTATTATGAAATGGAAAAACTGGCATTAATAATTTCTAAAAAACAGTATAGCTCTTGCAAGATCTCTTTGATAGAGGACCTTTGATCCGATTTGATGAATTGCCAAGCCGAGAATGGTCTTCCCACATTAACTTGAGTAGGCGAATCTAATCTTTCGGGATAGATTTGTATAAGTACTAATGAGGTGCTTTGCAAGAGCGATAATATATTTTTCTATTTTTTCAAGTAGTGTGCACGAATCTTGTTTGTATCTTTTGATATTACATCTAAAGGCTCTTGGTTCTTAATTTTTATTCGCTTTGCCTTGGTCTTTTCGATATTATCCTTATATTTCTCAAAATTTATTAAATAATAAAATAAGTAAAAATACTAACAATAAGAAATAACAAGTTCATCATTATTCTTTTTTTAATTTACTTTTAATTTTATTTCAAATTCAAACTGTCCAACAAAAACTGGAGTTTGAGTCGACGCATTTTTAGGAACTCCCGACTCAGTGCCGCCCACAAGGAGGGGGCCCTCGGGTCCAGACCCCCTTCCATGGCAATTTCTTTTTCGATTGATTACAATCCTAAGTATATATAGTACGTACAATTTAATAAGTATTTGTTTTTAATAATTAACTTTCTTAATTAATGCTAACTATTTATTCAATAAATTTTTTTTACTGTTTTTTGTTCCCGAAAAAATCGACAAAATCAAAACAATATGTTGGGCGGCGTATTGGTGCATGATACGAGAATATTGGACTTTTGACCCTGTCCCCTCCCCTTTCCCCTTGAAAAATTCATGTGCGCGCCACTGCTCCGACTCCTTTCATCCCCAAATTTTGTACGACACCACAGCCCTGCTTATTATAGAATTTCCAAAAGAAACGTGCAAAAACATTGCATTTTTTTTACCCCGATAATAGGAATAATCCCGAATTAAATGTTCGATCACAAGGAATTCTTTAAGTCGGGGTCTAACTGTATTACTCTTATAGTCCTTTCAAAAGCATTTGCTCCAAATAATTTATTAAGGGAGAGAAAAATCTCGTTACGATAGGGAACAATAACGACTTTTTTTTTTAATTCAACGACACAAACCCACAAAGAGCGTAAAATTAGAGACGACACACGCACATCAAACAAAAGATCGTGATCCCAAATGGGCATTTAGAAATGGTATTGTATTAACGTATTTAAAAAAAAAATGGCCACCTTGACGACTTTTGGGTACGAACAAGGGCAACCACCCGCTATATCCAGTGTTCTGAACCAGCCCTGCAGGAGAGGCGTTGTCCTCTGTGACCTTCAGAATATAAAACAATTTGAGCCCGGAGGGAGAAGGACGGGGGGATGTGCGTTCAGACATTACCTATCGTTTCCCCCACCCCCTTTCCCTTCGATAGATATCCCGCCTTGCCACAATGCAACCGGCCTTGGCATCTTCTGGGTCGGTTACTTTTTTCGGCTACAAATTGGCGGCATTTTACATAAATGATTGATACAGATCGATGCTATATCGCGAAAGGTTACGTATTTTAAAACTTAGTTCGAAAAAACGGACAAGACAGTAAGACAATTCGCATCAGTGAACTTTCTTGAGGAGAGTTAAGACAAAAGATTTAACAATAAATATTTTTGAAAATTAATATTTTACATTTTTTTTAAAACGTGTAAATTTGAACTTGCGTGAACTACTCAATATGCTTAATTTGTTTCGCAAAGATCAACAATTCTAAAAATGCACCCATCACCATTTGTCTACCTACAGCATATGTTTTACATATAAATGAGAAATTATCAAACATACCGTATTTATTTGAGTGAGTGAGTTAATATTAACGTCGCACTGTTCAGCTACACGAGGGCTTTTGGCGACGGACCACGTAATTTTGAACCATGGTCAAGTGACGTGGACGACACCTGAGCTGGCACCCCCCTCTCCTAACTACCACACCACACCAACGGGAGGACGTTTCAGCTCTCGACAGATTTAACGTGCATCGCTACCCTACACGGCGGGTCTTTAGTGGTACTGGGATCGAACTCATGACATGCCTGCCATGGTTGGATACCTTAACCACTGGGCTACCGCAGCCCTCCGTATTTATTTGAATCTAACCCACACTTTTTTCCCCCAATGATAATGGTCCTGGAAACAGAGTGCGGCTTAGATTCGAAGGGGGTGAAAATTAGTTCGATGGGGAAAATTGAACATAATACTAACGGTTAGAACAATTACAAGTTCATGCATGCACTTTAAAGTTTTTAATATTGTTAAGAAATATTAATTACACCTAACTTTTTTTTGCACGATTTTGAAATAATACGGTACACGGATTTAACGATTTTTTTTACACGGATTTTTTGTTCTTGCGCGAAAATCGTGCTCTTTGGTTCAGGACGATTTGAACTAGTTTATGACAATTAAGTTGATTACTGTCGAAGTTGAAGTTCAGCTATCAAGGTATCCGAGACTACATTCGAAATCGTGATGCTTTTTTTTATTATAAATATTTAGTGTCACTTAAATTAGAATACACGTATAAAATAGTTTTAAGAATATTATTAGAAAAAAAAAATTTAATGCAATATTTTGTCATAAAATGAAGTTACTATTACCTATCTTCAAAACAATCTCCTTCAATGAAAAATGCTACTACAATAATATTTTGTTTACATATAACCAAGACTACTCCAGAGAGCCTTAACTAGGAGTTTTGAAAAATTCACATTTTCAGAGTTACTACCAATTGAAATAATTACCGGTGTTTCTTTGCTAAAATTTCTCCACTCTGATGTATTAAAATGTAGATAAATTCCTTTCTATAAGTTATACATTTCAAAAATCCTAGTTCATGCTTTATACAGAGGTCTGAGCAATATATTACTATTATAGAAGCATATTACTATTCATAAAAAGCGCGAATGTTTTGAAAACAGATAAATCTAAGTTCCTAAGCCAAAACATAGCATTTAAATAATTGCTTATTGTAATAATATTCTTACAACAAATTTATACGTGTATTCTAATCTAAGTGACACTAAATAATAATTCGTTTTTGCGCTTTTGTAAAATCGCGGTTTAGAACGTAGTCTGAGACCTTAACAGCTGTCTTAATTCGCGAGGGCTTGAAATTTGCTACAAATGTGGAACATGCTATTGAAAATGATCCTGACACAGTAGCACACACAAAAATTTCTCAAGGGGGAGGGGGGTCGAAAGTCCTCCATTATGGAATCATGCTTCAATACGCCGTCAAAAATATTCGTTTGATTTTGCCGATTTTCGGGAACAAAAACGATGAAAAGTTATTGAATAAATAATCAGCATTAATTAACAAAATTAATTATTAATAGCAAATACTTTCTCAATTTTACGTAATATATACTTAGGATTGTAATCAGTGGGGGGAAAAATCAAGGGCTATGGGGGGGAGTCCGGACCCCCCTTGTGTGCGCCGCTGTCCTGACATAAAGAGAGCATTACAATTTCTATGTAATCTTCTGTAGCAGGATATAGAGATTTATATAATCTACTTAAGGAACCAAAAAGATAGCCTAATAAGAATTTGTAACAAAAAAAAACCCCCCCACCAACGGAGACCGTTAATAATGAACGAAATTCTTCAATTCCATCAAAACCGATAGTTGTGCTGTAGTCATATCTGACACCTCTATTGATGATAGCATTTTTGATCCAGTTCGTAATAAACGTGCACACTTGTTATCAAGTAGCGATGAATAGTTGTTAGTAAGTAGTTTTGTTCCTAGTTTCAATTTGAATTTTTATATATTGAATATATGCATAGACACTGGCGTAGTTAGTTCTGAGAGGGCCCTGTATCAAAATTCCTTCAGGGCCCTTTTTCAGATATCAGCACCTTGATAGTGGGTCTGTAGTTACACATGTTGGGGTCCCTGTAGCATGGAGGTTCTGTATCATTGATACGACGGTAGCTACGCCCCTGCTTATAGATTGTGAATTTGGCAATTTCAAAATTACATTACATTCTTTGAGGTTGTATTTTATGTATATATTTTATAATTTATTTCAATTAAAATTAATGTTGATAAACATAAATCTGTATTAAGACCTTTAGCATGGAACGAAATTCGGACGAGAAAGTGTCAACAGTGCATGACTTTTTCCCCCTACGTTAATTGTTAAAATGAACAGTAATGAAACAAGAATATTAAAATATTAAGAAATGAATATACCGATAAATTACATAATCAATTAGTCTCATAGTTATTTAATGTCTCATTTTTTGGTTACACATAATATATTGGATAGTAACAAACTAAGTTCTTTCAATATTTTAACAATTGTTAAATTTTGCATGTCCTCTATGAAGCAAAGTAGGAATAAAAATTACCTGTTTTAAGGAAGGGATTTCCCAGTTTTCTTAAGGCTGTATTCACAAAATGCTTAAAAAAAAAAACCAGGGCCCATTCCGCCACGATATAAGAGTATTGTAACATTAATGTATTATAGCTTCGCTATCTTATAAAGAACTGCATATATCATACATCTCATTTTTATTCCATTTAATCCATTTTTTTAGTGTAAAATTGTTTTGCAATGTTTTTCCCCTATGCAATAATGTTAAATGAGCTATCACTTCACAAGTTAAAAAATGGTTATTTACCGAATATTTTGAACTTTTAAAAAAAGCTATATTATAAACGAATGTATGAATTACAACGTCGCAAATTTACATGAAAATTGAGACAATTTTTCTGCCTGAAAATGTGCTTTGCGTTGACTGCGGGTTTTCGTACGTTTGGCGAAGACAACCTTTAATAAATACTTATTTATAAACCAGATTAAATGATTTATGACAAAACTTAATTTTAGACACTTAACAATTATATACCAACAGCAACAAAAAAAAAATACAAAATATCTTTACAAAAAGTTAAATGAAGAATTTCCAATTCCTAAAATCATTTGAAATTTGTAGAATACATCAAATCATTTTAGTATAAAATTATTTTTAATTAATAGTTTTTCTATTTTTTTAAAAAAAATTAAGTTGAAAATATTATATTTTTTGCAATAAATTACTAGCACTGCATTTTTAACAGATATTAAACTCTATTACCAAAGATCCAATATTTAAAAAAAAAACTACCCGCACAACAACTACCCCAACAAAAACAACACAAAATATGCCAACGTTTGTAAAAACAACACAAAATATGCCAACGTTTGTAAAAACAAGGATATTTTTCTACGCCTCTACACTAAATTCGAAATACTACTAATCATTCGCTACGATACAACATGCTGTAATCAAAATAATCGATAAAAATTAGATCTTTTTCTGCGCATATCCATCAAATATAAAAGTGCAAGGCCATAAAAGATTTTGAAAGAAAACGAGACAAAAAAACCGATATTAAACACATAAACATTTAGCAAATTTAAATTTTATATTATTACTATTCGAAAGCAAGGATTGTACTTAAAAATAAATGATTAAATACACATATTAAATTGTTAATAGCTTCGATACGTACTTGGCTTTACGAGCACGAACAAAAGAAAAAGCGAATATACGTTTTTCTCTTTCGATTTCGTTTACTAAAACATTTGTTTCCAAAACAGTTTCAGAGATGGCGCTGCATACGAACAGAAAACGACTAACCGAGCACGTGGTTTTCGGGATGAAATAGTTCACCAATTTTTCCCCCACTTCTCGCCTCCTCCTCCAGTTTCGGTTTAGAATCCGGTGATGAGGCAAGTAAAGGGTTTATGAGCAAGAGGGAGAAAAAAAACTCATTCTTTTTGGAAGGATAATAAAGAACTCTCTCAGCGATATATATTGGCAGTAATTTTATACGATCAAAGACGAAAAAAAAAGGTGTTGATATCCGAGTGAAATGAAGATTTTTTTTAGTATTATATTATTTTAAGAGAAATGTTCTTGTGCTTCGTGAAAGACATCTAATAAACAAAATCATCTCAACTATTTCATTTATACTAAAGAAAAATGTCTAAAAAAATAAAAATACACGCACAAACGTTCCCCCCCCCACAGAAATTTGTTTAAATTACAGTTGTCCCTCCCCCCTCCTCGCCAAACCGCAAAAGTTGCAAATCAAGTATTAATAACGAGATTACGTACAGAACATTATTCCAAAAACGAAGCCTTTGATTAACATTGTAAAATAAAATTCTAGCTAGTCTTTTTATTAATATTAATTTCAATTGTGAAAGAATTAAGCAAGACTATTTCCAAAAAACATTATGACTGAGTTATATAAAAATATTTAAAAATATACTATAGTAAAATATAGATTAGTTTTATATTTTATAATAAGCTACAATACAAAGTAATAAAGTAAAATCAAGATTTTTTTAATGAGGATATATTGATGCAATTAAATACATGACACGACACAAAAAGAAAAACAATTATAATTCGTCAAGTCCTGAAATAATGAAAAAATAATTACCAATAATATTTCAGATGTATTTTCTTAAAATGAAATTAAAATATCAATATAAACAAACATTATACTTGCGTATTAACAGAAACACTTTAAAAACAAAAAACAAAAAGGTTTTTGAAATGCATGACATTGAAACACGATGGAAATTCAAATTTTGGCTCTTTAAGTGTAGAAATTAGGATCAGTGGCGCACACAAGGGGAGGGGGAGGCCCTTGATTTTTTTCCGATTGATTATAATTCTAAGTATATAGTACGTAAAATTTAATTAACTACTTGCTATTAATGATTAATTTTATTAATTAATGCTAATAATTTATTCAAAAACTAGTTTTTTACTGTGTTTTGTTCCCGAAAATCGACAAAATCAAACGGAGCATGATACAAAAATGGTGAACTTTCGATCCCGGACTCCCACCCCTTGAAAAATTCCTGTGTGCGCCACTGATTAGGATATATAAGCCCTCTATCAATATCCAAGCACAATTACTTTGTACTTTGAGAATACTACAGTTCGCTAAATGAGTTCATAGATGCATAATTTTAAATATTGAAATTAATTCATTTAAAAATGAAAAGACCCAACACATGAAGCCTGTTTATCTTTCCAAGACTTTGCTATTCAGATACTATATTAAAAAAGGAAATAAGATAAATAATTAAAAATTAAAAAAAATGATAAACCCTCCGATATCAAAATTACTTGACTTCAAAACATGCCATGAAAAAAAATCTAAATTAACAAATAAAGATCACAAGACTAAAGATTGCGGCCACAGAATGGGATACATTCGGCCACAGAATGGGCTACATTCATGTGACATCATAATTTCACATGATAAATATAATTACGTGTTTCCAGCCAATGAGCTCACGCACTGAACTATTGCCAACTTTTGTTTTTCACAGAAACTTTCTTTTACAAACTAAACATTAGTAAACAATAATCATACACGTAGGTAAACAAAAAATACTCTTGATTTAAAAATGCATCTATTCAAAGATTTTTTCTTTACTTCTGTAAAACTTTTTGATGAATCTAAAAACTTGAACATCTTTACCCAATCATTAAATTTGAAATTACATTTAAATTTTAAGAGTAGAACAACAAGCACAAGTCTATTAATAGTTCTGAATCCAATGGAGAACACGTGATTCCATTTATCATGAAACCCTAATGAATTAGGCTCATTGTACAATTTTGACCAACTTGACCAAAGTCGATTTTTGATCAAATATAAATAAAAGTAATACATGAATCAATGAAATGAAAAATAATTTTTACAATAAGAATATTTTTTTAAACAAAATATCGTTATTATGGTAAAAAGCTCATTACTGATGAAAGCAGGCACAAACGGTGTGACGCACACACATTTTCTAATTAACATATTGGATGTGATGGTCAAATGATTACTTAAACGATGAACTGACCGAGTGATGGAAGAGACAGCAAGCAAAGAAATAAAATCCTACGCAATCAACCCACACACAAGCGCTGATATCGATTATGTGAGAATTCGTTTTGATTTACCAGAAATTCTGGACCTTAGAAAAGTTGAAAAGAACCAGGAAAGCCGTTCGATACGACCAAAACACTCCAGATATACTTAAGGTTGATAAAAGATGGTCATAAATGGATGCCTACGCGCGAGTACGTTCAATACTGTGGAGTTGTAGATATGAAAAATACTCAATTAAATTATGATTGGTGACTTTATAATGCTTATCAAAGCGGCAAAGCAACTCAACGTAGTCAATATTATCAACTTTAATTTCAAAATCAAAAATTTATAAAAGGACGATTTTTTAAAATTTTTTTAAGAATATAAGGATTTTGTTCATTTTAAAACTAGCTCTGACTAAAAGGTAGGACCAGTAGTGCACAATACAGTTTTTCAAGGAGGGGGGTCCAGGGTCGAAAGTCCACCATTTTGGTATCATGCTCCAATACGCCGCCCAACATATTCTTTTGATTTTGTTGATTTTCGGGAACAAAAACAATATAAAATTCATTATTAAATAAATAAACTCCCCCCTTGTGTGCGCCACTGGGTAGGGCACTTATGGTGTAAAAAATTTTCTTATTATATATGTTACCGTTAAAATGAAGAATCCCGTTATTTCATAAAATTAACATGTAAACATGAATTGCCTAACAAACAAGACATAAGTAGAATCTATAAGATTTAACAAGTTTTTAAAAAAGTAATTTAGTAACAAATCGTCACTGAATGAACGTTAAGGAAAGCATTATTTATATATAACCTGAATAAAATTTTTATATTATTTAAAAAAAAACGTATGCTTTTCACTCCCCCTTCCCAGTATGATTAAGCAATCAAAAAATTTATACAATTACAAGTGGCAATCATTTAAAAATAACTTGCAGTTTTTCTTTATTATTTGTTAATAATTCTAACCATAATACGAAATGTATTTTTCCACCAAATAAGACTATTAATCATCAGTCAATTTATTAAAACAACGGTTTCATTCTAATGTTAGGTTTGTTCTGTTGTTCACTATTACGGTCTCTAAACTAAATTCGGTGGCGCAACAGCCCACAGAGGGCCAAGGTCTACTGTGCCCATCTCAGATTTCGTGACCGTGGGTACTGATGTGCATGAGCAGATGCTCCGGTCAGGTGGTCAAACTGATGCGAAACCCCCAGTGTTTAATTCCCAAGCAAGCTTGGTACTTACTCATTTATTGACCCCCTGAAGGGATGAAAGGCAGAGTCGACTTACCCAGTCCTGGATTTGAACATTGGACCGGACCTGTAGCGTGGAAGCGCGAAACGGTCTCTAATTGGTTCGTCTACAGAATACCTAATTCTTTCATACAATAATAAGATAACGAGTGAAACTATTAAACTATTCCACATTTTAAACGACTCGGTCAGTTATTTCGTGAAACAACCTAGGTATTTTATGAAATAACTGAATTAAAATACCCTCTAATGGTAACATATGTTTTTAAAGTATTAGAAAACCCAGTAAACAAAGCGCAAAAAAAAAAAAAAAAAAAAAAAAAAAACATACCACCGCTATAGATTTTTTAAAAAAAATATTTATCCATTCCATTAACAAATTTTTTTAAAACCCATTAAAGATTAAATGACGTAGAAAAAAAATCACTAGCTAAGCAAAAATCTCAAATTCCTGCGGCATTAAAGAAAAGAAGCCAATAACTAAAAGCTACATTGATTGAAAATAGAAATAAATTTTCAATAATCCTAAAAAAACAGTATGTATCCTAATCATCTCCCCAATTTACTTGTAGAATGCCTTCTCGAGAACACAGCACAAAATCTAAAACAAATCAAAACATAACTAACTTATTATATACAAATCCGGAAGACTCTTATAAGAAAACTTGGGTATCAACCACCATTCGCGTTTGAGTTGTATCGTCTTCTATCCAGATCATGTTTCGATTTAAAAATAGCTCTAAATATCAAATTCTAATAACAAACTGGCGTCAAATTCCAACTGACTTTTTTTTTTTGCCTAACAGTCTGTATACTAACATCTTATTATGAATTTATTCGTGGAGAGCTATTTTACAAACCGCATTCTTTCTCCATTGCACGAATGAGATGTCATAAATTTCAGTAACGAATTTCTAGATGGATGGATGTTGTAGTACAGGGATGGGCAGACTTTTCCAGGTTACGGGCTACTTCTAACTTTTTCCAGGTGTTGCGGCATAGGGGTAGTGTGCTAAAAGAAGGTACACAATACAGTCAGACAGTGGCGCATACAGGGAGGGGGGTCCGGACTCCCCCAAAGCCCTTGATTTTTTTTCCCGTTGGATTATAATTCTAAGTACATAGTACGTAAAATTCAATTCAGTATTTGTTATTAATGATTAATTTTATTAATTAACGCTAATTATTTATTCAATAATTAGTTTTTTACTGTGTTTTGTTCCCGAAAATTGACAAAATCAAAAGGAATAAGATACAAGAATGGCGAATTTTCAACTCCGGACCCCCTGAAACATTTCTGTGTGCGCCACTGCAGTCAGACCTTCATTTTACGAACCTCTAGCTTACGAATTTCTCTATTTAGCGAACTTTTACTTGGAATCAAGAATATTTTAGTATTTTCTTCTCAAAATAACTTCCAAATAACTAAGTACATAATCTATTTGTCGAAATTTTCTCTTATGATTCGATTTTTTTTCCCTCTGTCTTTTAAAAATATTTCCGAACCTTCGTAAGGTGAAAAGATTATAGTAGGTTTTAGTGAAGGCGGTCATCCCAAGATGTCTTAGCGGTCCACCGGTCGATCTTGATCGACTTAATGCCCACCCCGGTTGTAGTATATCGATTTCGGCGCGATTTTATTTATACAACCATGTTTTATGTACAATTTTCTATTTTTTAAAATTTGGTTTCTTTTAGTCATGGCCAAAAAACTTTGAATAAGTTATAAAAACACCGTGTTAAATAAAGCAATACTTATCAGTAATCGATAAAGAACAACTGTAAATTGGAAAAAGCAAAAGCAAACATACTAAGCAAGCTAAAGATTGACAGAGATTAATATGCGTGTGTGTGTGTTTCACTGAAATCCTATCCTTTCCCCATTTTTTTAAATTTAATGATATTAGCACTAATCGTATGGAATAAAAAATTAAAAAATAATGCGAATTAAAAAGCGTAAAAAGCGAAGTCTTGCATATAAAGCGGGGCATAAATCAGTGTTATTTATATATTCAACAATACGTACTCGAAATGTGTTACGATAAATTCAAATTAACTTGTAGCCTTGTTCATTGTGTGCAACAAAAATTAAAAGTATTGGGGTAACTCCGTCACTCCGCGCGACCACTATCGTTAGCATCAAGTGCGAGCTTTCTTAAATAATTATTTCTAGTAAATTAATAGAAATAATCTAGTTAAGTCCGGATATAAATTATTTTCTCTAGTAAAGAAAGCAGTATATTCTAATTCAACTGGCACTTAAAATAAATTTAAAAAAACATTTAAAAGCTTTTTAAAAACCACGGTTCAGATGAAAGACCTCAATCCTTTCTTAGCAAATGTTTTAAGTTCCTGTGAATTGAAAACAAAACGCACACCGATAGTACAGAAAAATATCTTGACACCCGGTTGGCGACTACAGGGAGAAAAAAATCCAGCCATCTTTCCCCAGAGCGCTCGTTTACAATGGAGGCATAACTCACCTTTTCCTTAAAGTGTTCCGTCTCACGCTACTCCTTTTCCTTTCCGTTTAAGTTGAAACACAAACGGAGATGTGGTACGTGCCGGGGGCAAATTCCTTCAGAAACCCCTCCCTCACCCGGTCAAAGTTACCTCCACCTTCTCCTTTTAGGTTTTTTTTTTTTTTTTTTTTTTTTACCTATCTCACAACTAGGGAACATCTCGACACACTACAAGGGTTGCTAAAGGAAAGACTCGGGAAAAAATTAGGTTGGCGACATACTTGGCTAGGAACCGTCATTTATGTGATGTATTTTTTTTTGTAATGATTAAAGCTTTTGTTTATGAATGGTCAATTTACATTTATGGAATTCGGCCTTAAAAACAAAACTCACGAAATATAACATTCTTATTTTTTATTTTATTCATATTCACGACGCTATATGGGGCAGTGAACCTCAGAGGGTGTGTAAAATTATTTGTATCTCCTGACAAGCCAAGAAAATCCAGTTTTTCAACCCAATTAATATTCACCACAAGTTTCATATTTTTGCTTATAATAAAATTTTAAACGGTTAATAGAATAAATATTGTAATCGTATATGGTTGATAGCCGGACATAACCAATATATATGCACAAACTTTAAGTGCGGACAAAAATCGACGGAAGAATCATTCCAAGTATTGACAACTGCATGAAGCAATGTTTTTCTTGCATTTGTCAATTGCATGAATGACACTAAATTAACAATACACTGATTGAGATAAATCCATATGTTTCATCACCAAATTCACGGTGAAGGATTTAAGGACTCAAGTTCAGTATCTTTGATACATATCAGATAAGGAGTACTAATGTTACTACAGCGACAATTAAGAATTTAGCATAAAAAATACAATTCACAATTACTTGAGCCTGAAAAATAATAAAAGTGTATGCCCATTTGAAAAAGAATGCAATAATTAACTACAATAGCAATCTGTCAATGATGAATTTTATGTGATTTAGTTAGTTTTTATTAAAAATTGCTGCATATGATTACATGCAAGTCATTTGTTTTATTTCACGCAGTCAGAGAGTGACACGGCACACTTAAGGTTAACAGGTCACGCTCAAAAGAGTAAAATGCCAAAATTAAGCCTCTTTGTTTATGGGACATATATCTTTAAAAATTTCCAAAAGAGCTTAGATTTTTGGTGATTTTAATAAAGACAATTTAATAAATCTGTAGAAATACAAAAATAATTTTTTGGTTAAAAAAAATTATTTTTCGTTGAGGGGGGGACCAGGGTCGAAAGCCCACCATTCACACATAATGCTCGAATACGCCGCCCAACATATTCTTTTGATTTTGTCGATTTTCGGAAACAAAAAAACAGTAAAAAAATTATTAATAACAAATAACTTAATAAATTTATAGGATTGTAATTAATCGGGAAAAAAATCAAAGTCTTTGGGGGGGATCCGGACACGGTGACCTTCCCCTCTTCCTTGTGTGCTCCACTGGTTGGACATAATTTTTGAGATCTCATTATACATGCTTATGTGTGTATAGTTACCATTTTTTAAGAAAGTGTCACTTAAATATGTAAAACACTTTTTACACATATAGAAAACATTACGCAAAATATACTAAACCTAAGAAAACCTTTAGTAAAATATTAAGAAAATTTTAAAACTTTGTAATTTTTAAAAGAAAATTTTCAACCCCTTATCCATATATAAAACTATTTTTTTTTAAAAAATACATAATATGCAAGACTGTCCCCCAAAAAAGGTTTACTACATGCACAGGTATTCTGTATAGAAGTAAAAAAATTTGTAACGATATATTGCCAGAACTTTTTTTTCAAAAGTGTACCTACCCTAAAGGCAAAAAAATTATGCTTCGGAGAAAAAGTGAAAAAACTAAAAGTAGCAATGTTTTTACATATCATACCATTGAATAATATTTTCCTGTCTATTTTTATGTACCTCATGACGATACTTAAAGATATAATTTTTTCCTTTTTTTCTCATGTAAAACTAAATTTAAAAGAGAGAGAGAGAGAGAAATAATATTGTTCCTGTTAGTAAAAACAAATTAATGGTTTACATACATTAAATACAAGAGCTATCTTTTAAAATGAGTCAAATGTGTGGTCGTTTGTTTACACACACACTTTTATCAATTACTTTTTTCATATTTTACGGTTATTTTATCAATGAATATATAAGTGTGATACATTTTTTGATTCGGAAAAAAATAACGTAGGATTCATCGTAAAATGGACGTAGAGAAAAAGATAGAGAAAAAGCACATTTTATTTTTCATAAGCTTTTTCCGCTGAAGATGAAATAATAAACAGAAAACAACGGAACTGCTTCGAAACATATACAAAAACTAAGTTAGTATAAAACAAACAGCAAATCCGATTCGTTGTGACTTCGAGCTATTCTATACAACTACCTATATTAAAATATTCGATTTTCTAAAATTATACGTAAAAAAAAAGTCCTTTTCTATAATCCTCCAACGCCCGTATTTCAATCTTAAAGAAACGTCACCTCTTTTCCCTCAAGGTAGCATCGCACGATAAAAGGGGGAGAAACACTTTTTCCCAGCAACCCCCCTCCGGCGATAGAGTTTGACCAATCGACTTGAGAAAGCGACGACATTTCGAGAGGAAAAAGTACCGCCAAGGTAGTCCCTTTTGGCGGGCAGTAGGAATGCGACAGGTGAAAGTGGCAACCCCCACCGGTGTTGTCTCACCTTTAGGGCACAGGCAATGTTCATCTTCGGCAACCGCGGTTCAAGGTCAAACGCGGGCGGGGTCTCCAACGTCACGGACGAGGTGTAGAGAGGAAAGGAGAGAGGAGATAAAAAAAAAGGTGGTATATTTCGGCCACATGCTAAAGCCATACATACCCTTTAAGTCTAATCCCGAACACGCGTGTGGCCCCTAAGCGAAGCGGATCAGGACATTTTTTAATCAGGAGAGAAATACCACATTTTCGTACGCTGATTCTCATGTTTATGTGACAGATATGCGTTAATGTAAGCACCAGGTGTGTTAATTCATTTCCAGTGTGCAAGACGTCCAGACATCTATCCATATTTATAGACTGAAAATCCCAAACTCAGAAAAAATAAATGTGGCCATCATAACAATAGAGATAAAAGAGAAGACAGAATTTAACTCTTAATGAGATAAATAAATAAAATATTACGTGGAAGAAGTAATTTTTTTATCATAGTAAACCATAAGGAAGGAAGCGGTGGACAAAATCCAAATAAATTAATGCTAAAATTTTAACAGATAATAACATTTTCTATCATGCTAAAAAAAAAATCTCTTCAGAAATCATGAAAACATAAAAAGCACGATCAGATGACGAAGTCGGCAACTAGGGTGTCACCCATTTTACGAACTAAATCACAAAATATTACATTGCTCGAAGCGAATTTTTCTTAAAAAGGTTTAGGCTACCAAGAAGTTACGATACGTTACGTTTTTTTTTTTTAAATAGTTGTGTGTGTGTGATTGGAATAAAATAATAGGAACTATTTTCATTGGCATAGTACACTTTAAAAATATAGTTCATTATCGGTGAAAGCAGATGCGAACTGTAACGAACAAAATTGAAAAGTGAGATAAGCTGACCAATTTATAGGAGGCTGAAACAATAGCTCACTTGGTAGCTTACAAAACATTTTTAAAACAAATCGGTTATGCAACAAATCAAGAACAATAGAAAGAACGAAAATTTTCTCAGAACTCCAAGAGAGTTTCTTCCAACAAAAATCTTTAAGATTCGTTGCAAAATTTTGGTGCTTTATAATATTATGTTACGACGATACTGCTAAGTAAAAATTTTTCCTCTCTCTCCCTTATAGTTTCGTATATTTACTTTTCCCACTGGTTTAAAAATTAAATTTTTAGAGAATACATTTCAATTTTCAAACACTGAACAATAGCTTTGTTCCCCGGGCACCTTGGACAGCTTTAGGCAACAATTTAAAATCGACTGCTCCATAAGAGGACTGCTGTCTGAGAGGTCAGAAGAAAACAACGGGAATTTAAAATAGAATTTCGTATCAGTTTTTAAGAAGGGATAAAAAACGAAAACTTAAGTATCACTTTTAAAAGAGCAAAGAATTCCTTGATAAAAACAAATAAAAGAGACGGGAAAAGTTGCAAACATCTTACAATGTGTGAAGGAATGGGAAATTCCAACTGGATCATAAACATGCCTTGATATGAAATATTTTTTGTAATTTTTAAAAATGAGAAAACAATATACCGAATATACAATATACCAAACAATAATAACATGCACCTATACTTCCAAGCTGCATTTTTTAATTTTTAGGTCTATTCGCCGTATAACGCGCACCCCTCCTTTTTTTTATGAAGGTACCTGAAATATACGTGTGCATTTTCCGAAGTCATTTGTTTGAGGTATTATCCCAAGCTTTTGAAAAGATAGAACACTTCTAGAACTACAATCATTTAAGTTCATAACGTATAATTTTTTTTAAATAAACAGTATTTCGGTCTATTTAGAAGTGTTATTTTCTTATGACCAACACCTTTTTTTTAAGCTATCATTTTTAAATCCGACGTATAATGCGCACCAGCAAAATACATCATATTAAAAGGGTAGATCACGTTGTCAGAATGCGCGAAGACCGCACCGCTAAAGTCTACTATGCCCAACAGTAGCACACACAAACATTTTTCGGGGAGGGGGTGATTTTTATACATCATGAAGCAATTGATTCATCAAAGGATCCTATCTTAGTTTGGTTTCAATTTATGCCGTACTATAAAGTTAAATATTGCTATTGGCTACTAACTGCGAAATTTTGCTACAAGGTCAAGTGACGAGGACAATACGTGTCCTAGCCCAACAAACAAATTTTTCACACCAACCCACCATGAGAACGAATATCATGGTGTGCGGTACAAAATTACGTGGTCTGTCTCAAATAGCCCTTGCGTTGCTTTTAAATGCGACGTTAATAAACAAATATACACACACTTAATGTCTCATTCGTAAAATAAGACAGTCATCGTCTCTGACTCGTGCTGTGTCGACTACAACCCATCAATCAAAACTCAGTACAAATTCGCTACATACTAAAACGTTGCAAGTGCGGTACCCAAATTAACACAGCATTGAGCTCGTTGCCAACTACAATTTAGTCAAGCAGCGAGCTCTGTTACCGACTCCAATATAATCTGGCTATGTAGGCTGTGGTTCTTCCAATCTAACGGAGTTTAAAATCATCACACACACACACACACACACACACACACATGCAGGTGTCATTCAAATGTTAACAGTAAAGTGCTAGCTCATGTAATCGACCTCGTCGTAGGAAAATTGTCTAAAATTACGAGGCATATTGGCTACGTTGAGCGGATCCCTAAATAGGCAGTCAGAAAAAAGTTCAATATAAAAAACATATCATAATGCTGAACTGATATTGAACTTCACTTGCTGAAATAAAAATGGAGTGTTTATTAAACACTTCAAATTTTTCATATCCGGACATTCTTCCTACATGAAAACGTGTTCCGGATTAGGTACCTGGCGAAGACAATCTTGGAAGTATAAACATTACTCATTGCCAATCAAAAAATATTAAGTATTTTAGATGAAAAAGACAAATAATCTATAAACACTACAATAAAACACCGCCATAATCACAACAACAAATCTGTACAATAGCCTCACCACACTAAAAGCCCACAAGTATTGAAAAATTCCACTCTCAGAGAGGTAAACATCCATGGAGGCGGCGGTGAGCGGGATGGCAGTAGAAAACAGATACATCAAAGGGACCTTACGGAGTGACAGCGTCAAGTAGCACTTAAGTGGAGAAGATACACTACTTTCTTGAGAGTCTTTAGCGGCTGGCCTCCCACCGTAGCGACCCCCCATTCCTCCCTGGAGGAGGAGGTAGGATTGCGAAAAATTCATCCATCTTTCCCAGTTAAGGTAAAAGAGGGTCAATGTTTCGTCAAATTGAAACAAACAAGGGGACCGGCTTCTTTTTAAGGGGAAGGTGGGGGGTCAAGTTAGGGAGCGAGGGATGCTCTCCCCTTGGGGAATTTTGTTGTTTCATTAGCGGTACATATCCGAAAGGAAGGTCTTGGAAAAGTTTAGAGGAAGTAACGGTTTCGTTTTGGGGGGTTTTTCTTTCTTTTTTTTTTAGGGATCCTAGGTGGTTTGCGCAAGAGTTTTGGAAACAAGATGAAACTAACTCCCCTTCACCCCATTTTTTATATTAAAAAAAAAAACACAACAATTAATTTTAACGTTCTCCAACAAATGCAAGCAATAAATGATGCAATATTAGTTTTTTCAGTCATCAAAACCACAGCTTCTAATTTCGTTCAACTATATAAATGACTATCTCCACATGCACATACATGCATAAAGATTAAATTTAAATTAAATTCCTTTTGTAGTGAATATGTTTTAAGTATTATTAAGGGCATTAACTACTAATTATTTTTTTTTACAACAACAAATATAATTTACAACAACAATTAGTTTGAAACAATTAGCAAATGTTATTAATATATCCTGTATTACAATTAAGAGTGGTCAAATAAACTGATGGATTGTTAACTTTGTACTTTAAAACTACGCAAGGGCTACTGGTGACGAACCTCAATTTTGAATCTCGATAAGTCACGAGGACGTCACTTGCCCTGGCACACCACTCATCAAACTTCAACATTCCACAAACGTGAAGACAAGTGTGATCAGAAAGCACATGTCGTTCATTGTATTACATTTTTATCGGTTTAACGGCTCTTAACCTTAAGCAAAGACAACAGGAAAGTTGATTGGTTGGTTTATTAATGCCGCATCAGAAACGACATAACTATTGACAACGCACCTCGCGAATTGTGCACAATTATTAAGTGGGAAGGAAGACAATGAGAAGCTGGCAGTCCACTCTACATGGACGACACGCTAAAGTGAAGATTTTGATCCCCGAAAGATTTAATATACACCTCAGTCTCATAACATTATAGTATTTGGAAGGCTAGACCCAAACTCGCAATTGATCGATTACAAATGAATTAGTTTTCCAAGGAGGTTACCGAAGTAGGAGAATGTATCTTATGTGACTAAAATATGTTCAGGTCTTTTTAGTACTATCATATGCACTAATCGTTACTAATTATTAAGAGTAGGAAATACCTTATAGCTAATGATGTCTTAAGACTCCTAGAGGTCCTGGTTGTCAAATGCTCGTACAAACGATAACTCATAAACAAATGTGTGCGACTAGTAATCTTACAGACACAAACCAACTCGGCCGATTTCCGCCTTTCGACTATAAGAGTAAATGATGGTGTATATAGCGGTATAGGGGCCAAGGCCTAAACACGGACTTCGACTGTTGCCAGTTGGAGAAAGAGAGAATACAGTTTAAAGTTCTCAGATTTTCAGAGAATATGTTGGGTAATGACGTTTGCAATTACTCGGATCGTGATCTAATTCAGATCGATGACCTGGGCCCGGGTTCATGCCTTAAAATGTCTCTGCTTAAAGCTTAACATTCGAACATATGTACAATTTAAAATTGTGAACATGGCTGCCCGAAATCTTTAGAAATTCTTACAAATGCATTCTACTTCTTTCCGAAAAGTTGATTTTGGTTTACCATTTATATTAAGTGTTCGTGAAAGTTATGCATTCGTTATTTTTATAAATTATGTTCATAAAGTTAAAACTATCCTCTTCAATATATATATATATATATATATATATATATTTCGTACTTTTCTAACTCCCACTTTCCTACACTCACAATAATCGCCCAACACATTTTTAAAATGCAATATTTTTTTGGAGGTATGGGTGAAGATGTATACCACCTTTTTTTTTTTTTTTTTTCCCCTTCTACAACTTATGTGGACTTTACAACTGCCTACAATTACTAAGTATCATTTGAATGCTCTTCGGTAATTAAATGCCAATGCAAAGCAAATTAATGCATGCAAGAAGAAACAAAGTCTGTCGAACCCGTTCGTGTTCGGAAGAGGTCAGGGGTCAAGGTGAACGTGTTACGGGAGTGGGCTCGCCACTGGATGTGAATCTTATTCTTGTCGGTATGCTCTCACTTTTTTTTTCTTTGTGGGGGTGGGAATTTTGTACAAAAAATTTCGAATTTCTTTGAATTTGTCTTGTGATGTTACAATTTTTTTTAAGCGATTATTTCATAGTCTGTTGAAGAGCAGGATTAAAACCGTTGCATAAAAGTACAATTGAATTGAAGTTTGAGAGCTTTTATTACACAATTATTCTTTCAATAAGATATTAATAATTTCTGCTAGTAAATTTGTTAATATACATAATTTGTTTAATATCAAAAGGTCGGGCAGGAACGGCCAGCGAACAACTTTTCTAGGATGAAAACATTTCTTTAAAGATGACTGACTACGATAGAAACCATGATTTTGAAAAAGCGTATGAATGAATAATTTTTTTATACAACGTCACCTGAATTAGAACAAACATAAAATTGGTCTGAGAATAATGTTACAAGAAAAAATCATTTAAATGCAATTTTTTTTTGCACAAAAAAATGTAGAAAAAATGGCATTTTCAAAACATTTTCTTTCTATGAAAATGTTTCTATAATAACAATTATTTGCTTTTTTTTACAAGGACTTCACTGCAGAGCCAGAACTAAGATTTTCAGATTTACCATCAACAGAAATATTATACGTTCGCATCTTGTCAAAATTTCTCTACTCTAATATGACTATGAACAAATCCACTTCTAAATTATATTTAAAAAATTTTTAGTTCAGCCTCGGTATAAAAGTCCAAGCTATATAAAGGCAAAATATTACAATTATACAACTATTTTCCATTAAAAAAAGAGAGATAATGTTTTGAAAATCTGCCATTCTATATTAATTTTTCGCCCAACATAAATTGCTTTTAAGTAATATTTTCTTGTTATAAAATTATTTTAAAAATATTACATGTCCTACCAAAAAGAGTTATCCATTTACACGCCTTTTCAAAGTCATACTTTAAATTAGTCCATTATACACATCAGTGGCGCACACAAGGGGGGCCGGGTCCGAGCCCCTCATAAGCCTTCATTTTTTTTTCCGATTGATTATAATCCTAAGTATATAGTACGTAAAATTTAATGAAATATTAGCTATTAGTAACTAATTTTAATTAAGGCCAGTTATTTATTCAATAATTAATTTTTTACTGTTTTTTGTTGCCGACAATCGGCAAAATCAAAAGAATATGTTGGGCGGCATATTGGAGCACGATACGAAAATGGTAGACTTTCGACCCTGCCCCCCTTGAAAAATTCCTGTGTGCGCAACTGACTTAAGTAATTATGACAATTATTAATATTTGCTAGGAGAAATATCAAAAGAGTATTTGAGTTTTAAAAATAATCATATCGAAGTGTGAATTAATAATAAGATAAAATCAATTTACAGTGGTCGTTACATATTACGATGAGTACAATTTAAAATTACTAAGTTCATTGCCAACTATATTCCATCGTGTCGTTCTATTTTAAGAACCTTTGATCCTGTTCACACACAACCCTGTATGTAAGCCAGAGGTCTTCAATCGGAGTTATGCGGAACCTTAGGGGCCGCATAAAACGTAATTGATCGATATTTTATCGATAAAATAAAATTTTAAATTTCGAAAAAGTCGCGAAAATGTTGACAAAAATAAAAAATACAAATATTTTCGTTCTTTTTAGAAACTTCGATATTCTTAACTTAATGCAAAATGTTCCTTAAAATATATTGATTAAATTTTCAGACACCAACGCCTAATTTTGGAGGATAATTATTAAGTGGATAATAAATGTTTACGTATGCAGTGGTATCAAAACAAAGTAGAATCAGAAGCTCTAACCAGAAAAGAACGATTTTAAGTCTCCATAATTTACAAAGCATTTAAAAAATTAATTTTCAAACTTGATAAAAAAATTTAATATCAAAAACAATATATTTTTTTAACTTACAGAAAATACCTACAACGTGTTGATTTACTTTAAATATTATTTTATATTTTAAGATATAGTCTTCTAAGGATGGGACAGGGTTCCCTAAAAAAACCTTACAGTTCTGATGGTTCAACGAGTCGACAAAGTTTGAATGAATGAATGAATATTAACATCGCACTGTTCAGCTACACGAAGGCTTTCGGCGACGGACCACGTAATTTTGAACCATGGTCAAGTGACGTGGAAGGCACCTGAGCTGGCACCCCTCTCCTAACTACCACACCACACCAACGGGAGGACGTTTCAGCTCTCGACAGATTTAACGTGCATCGCTGCCCTACACGGCGGGTCTTTAGTGGTACTGGGCTCGAACTCGTGACAAAGCCAGCCACGATCCGATGCCTATACCACTCGGCTACCGCGGCCTCGACAAAGTTTGAGTGAGTGAGTGAGTGAAGATTAACGTCGCACTGTTCAGCTACACGAGGGCTTTTGGCGACGGACCACGTAATTTTGAACCATGGGCAAGTGACGTGGACGACACCTGAGCTGGCACCCCCCTCTCCTAACTACCACACCACACCAACGGGAGGACGTTTCAGCTCTCGACAGATTTAGCGTGCATCGCTGCCCTACACACGGCGGGTCTTTAGTGGTACTGTCGACAAAGTTTGAAGACCACTGGAAAGAACAAATATAGTAGTTTTTTTTTTTTTTTTTTTTTTCCTTTTATCCCTGAGCTGTCGAGCATATTGCCCAAAAAATAGATTGCTATTTATTGTTAAATAATAATTTATGAAGATGCAATTAAAAATCGGACAATTTTTTTTTTCAAAATACAATTACAATTTCAATAAAATGTCAATAAAAAGAAAATAAATTTAAAACAAAAGTAAAAGAATCAAAAATTTCCGCCACCCATTTAAGAAGCCCCCCAATTTGAATTATTTTTGTTGTCTAGAAGCAAAAAGAAATTAAAAATCCAAGCTAATCTCGGTGAAAAGTGGACTATCATTATTACATCACCATTTGCGGTTCTCTTTCTTCTCTCAAAAAAAGTTTTAAACAGGTTTTTAAGTGTGCAACCGCGTTATCAATGATTTATAACCGTTATTTCACGTCGTTAATATCGGCCTTATCGTGACCTTACCCGCGCTCTGCTTTCTTTCCGATACACAAACAGAATTAAAATCCGTTTCTTCAAATTTATTTAAAACCTGACTCCCCAGCAGAACTAGTTTTTCTTAATTAACAGTTTTGTCTACCTGATAAATGTCCGACATAATTTAGTGCTCATTATTTATGTCACGTTGTGCAGTAACACGAGGTCTAACAACAACGGACCGCTTCATTTTGAACCTAATGACGAGGACGACACCTAAACGAGTACTACAGATTTCCACAACACGACAACATCAGCTTGGACAGATTTAACGTGCATTAACCCCTCCTATACGGCGGGTTTTCAGGGTAATCAAGACTCGAATTTACTACTCTACGAGTTTGTGATCATAAGTAATAAGTTACAGTAGTTTTAATGTTAAATAGAAACACAGGGAGAGTGAGTGGGAGAATATTAACGTCGCACTATTGAGCCAATCGAGAGCTTTTGGCAACGAGCCTCGAAATTTTGAAATATGGTCAAGTGACGAGGACGACACCTCAGCTGGCACCCCTCTTCTAACTTCTACATCCCACCAACGAGAGGATGTTTGAGCATCGACAGATAAAACGTGCATTTCTCTCCTACACGGCGGGTCTTTAGAGGTACTACGCTCGAATTTATGACACGCCGGGCGCGAGTCCGTTACCTTGACCACTAGGCTACCGCGGCCATAGAAATACACAGGAAAATTGTATTTCAATTTATCGCGCAATACAAAATTTCAGCTATGTTAGTAGTTTTTAAATAACTCCCATGATGACATGGGGTAAACAAAACATTAACTTTAAAACACATTTCCAAACGAAAAACTAAGAATTATTTCCATTACAGTTATTAAACAGTTGAACGTACTGTCACCTGCCTGGTGCTCAAAGCTAAGGCTAACGACAGGCGTAAAAATCTAGCCCTTCGCCACGATGAATTTCATGGAACTTGATCTGATGTTACTGTCGATCACAGGTGGCATAAGTAACAACAACAATAAACAGTTGAATGCTTTCGCGTGTAACGTTAAAGAATAAGGTTCAAAATCGGAACTTTTACCAGGCAGGAAACAGTTCAATCAGTAATTTAATATTTTGACTTCCTCCTTACAGCTAACATATTTTATTGTACTATTTTGTCTTATCTTATATAAAAAAAGGTGCTCCATATTTCAGCTCCTGTACCAATTTGGGCATACAACGACACGCTGACTTGATGTAATCCATTCGCTGACATTTCACACATTGTAATGTTCAAAAATAATCAGAAAACACAAACAAAATGCAATCAAAGTTTAATTCATCTTGCACAATAGTATTAAAAAACGTTCAAAAGATTATTTTTCAAACTTTTTATCATTAAAAAAAATATGTAGGTCGCCTAGTCCCCCCTCCCCCACGCTACTTTACAACTACTACACGTTTGGACAGAGATTCCCAATATTTCATTTTACATGTAAATAAGGGCAAATTATTTCAGGAATATTTTCTTTCTTTTTATTCCCTCTCTAAATAAGAAAAGCATTATTAAAATAAGGGTGAGTTCAAAATGTCCTCTAAAATTGAATTTTGTGCCTAAAAATATGTTTAGAGTGGAGTTCGCTCTTTTACACTTGGCGAGAAGAGCCTTAAAATGCATTAAATCCAAAGAACAATACGGACAGGAAATCAGTTTCTAAGCCTTACTCGAGTATCAAGTTTTAAAAACAATCGTTTCCGAACTGATTGATAAATTCCAGGGGAGAGAAAGAGAAATCCCAATACAAAACAAAATAACCAACACACACGCACAAAAAGAAAAAACTCAAAAGTTCACTAAAGTTTAATGAATAAACATAATGTATCAAATTAACCGGGAGAGGAAACGGGTGTCACATGTTAAGAACAATCGGAAATCCGAAACTGCGTTTTTTTAACATCACCAAAAGAAGAAAAAAAGGCCACCTCTGGTTTATTTTTCAAACCCATTGAAGGCAGGGAGATATCAAGTTCTCACGATTCTACCTGGTAGGGAAGGGTTGCCCTCTCACCGCGGGATGGCGCTGGCGAAGGGATAAATTACAAGACCCCCGTCGAGATGACTGGGGAGCCCCTGCCGACAAGGCTGCTGACCTCTGGTTATCGTAGGCGCGATTGAACGAACTAATTTGAGGAGAAAGGTGAAGTGGAACCATCTACCAACTCGACGGCTTTAGATGGCAGATTACGCAGGGTGATTGGAGAACAGGGTTTGATCTCTATCGGGATGTCTTGGATAACTTTCAGTAAATTATAAGTATATTTATATATATATTTAAAATTACGGGCTTCTCATTTAAGCAATTTAGTATGAAGGTGATCTTTTTGTCAGGTTGTTACAATCGTAAAAAGGATAAGGAGGCTTTCATACCTTTAACAGGCACATTTTTATAAACGAACAAACGGGTAAGGCGGCAACATAAAAAATACAACACAAACACGCGCACATTAAAGACAGTCAAAAAAAAATTTCTTTCCGCTCCCGAGATTTCATCTATTTATAGTTAAGGTTAATCGGAAGTTATTAAAATCCATATAAATTGTGGTACAGTCTTTTCTACTCGGTCCGCAAATGGAGATGACAAAAGAATGCATCATATTGATTTGAAAACGCTCAACTTTTAGTTTTTTTGAGAGATAAGAGTCATGCTTGGTTCCCGTTAGGCGGGTAAAATAAAAATTAAATATCACGCTAAATCTTGGAGAGATAAAGACCATTACGAATTATATAATGCATTTTTGTACAATAAATTTAATTTTTTCGTCTCATGCACATTACCAAAATTTTTTGATAATACTTGAAGACAGGAAGCAGATGCACTTTAAGGCATGGACCCTACTTCGCTCGGACCCAAAACCTCATCTAGTTCTCGACTTGGGCTCAATAGATCATACGTTTGTGATCCAAATAGTTTTAATCGTGAAATGATACTCCAGGTCATATTCTCCACATAAAAAAATAGGAATTTTGAACTATACATCAGCTGGCTGCAAGGACAAGACTGCATTATTACGTCATAACCATCCTACTGTCATTGTTATGCCGAGGCTTACCACCACACACAATCATTATTCATTTAGTCAAAAAGCAACAGCCGGCGGAGTTGGTTAGTGCCTAGGTTTGTGAGATTGTGAGTATTGCACATTGGTTAAGGGTTACCCCTTGTACGAGTATTTGACAACGTAAGCTATAAACTGTCTACTTAAAAGAGTCGCAGGTGAGGCCTACTTTCGTATAGGGGCCCAGGGTCTCAAGAAGCCTTAAGACGTTACTGGCGCGCGAGAAGTTAGTACTTTTAGCGTAAGAATACAATTATGCAATATTCAAAACAACAAAGGGTTTTATTCTCAGCAATAGGATTTTCCTACAGACAATGTGGCCATGGATCATGAACCGAGTGGATCATGAGCGCCACACACACAACTTGAGGTCTCGATATTTTTTTTTGTTCAGTCGTGCATTTCAAACACAATGCCACGAAAGTCCAACGTGTAGAAAGCCCGATGCACGTTAATCGTGTTGTATTTTGCAATGCGAAGTCCACATTGGCGCAATGAAGTTAAGAATGAGGTGCCAACTCAGGAGTCCTTCTCATCAGGGATGTCTTAAGGCACGTGCCTCTTGTATTATTCTCGACTCTGTCTTAATAAGATCATGATACAGATAATTTTAATGATCAAATATTATTCTCGTACTTATTATCCGAAAAACATGCAATTTCAAACTGCATGCCACCTGGCAAAAGTGGTAGGACTATTATTATGTGATGACCATTGCCCATGTCTAGGCCTTATAGCATAAACAACCGTTCAACTCATTTAATCGAAAAGCAACCATCGGACGAGCCGGTTATGTACCAAAGTTTGTACGATTGTGACTCGTGCATGTTGTTTCAAGTTACCGTTTGTACGAGTGTTTTACAATGCATGCTATATACTGTATACTTTTAAAGATCTCAGGTAGGGCCTCAAAAAGTCTCAAGACGTCACTGGTTTGAATTACTTATTCGAGGTTCAAAATGGCGAGGTCCATTACCAATAACCCTCGTGTTTCTACAGAGCAAGACCTTGGTAAACAATCAGCTTCTATACACAATAAGGATACACGCGCGAGAAAACGAGTAACGATAAAATTTTAATATTCTTTTAAGGAAGTTTACAATTCTTCAAAATTCAAAATATCACATGATATTATTCTCAGCAAGAAAACTTTCATCGGCCGAAATGCAAAACAAGATTAATCATAAACATTTGACTACTTCATTTATATTAAAATTATTGAATCATAATTCAAAGAAATCTCTTTAAAGAATAAATTTGTCACTGTTCTTCACGAGAAGTGAAATTTTATGCATTTCATTCTGTATTTCCCCAGTATTTTACATGGGACAAAAACAAAATTTAATACGTATTTTTCTCGAAAATATAATTAAAATTTTTCCAATACTGCTGAAATTTAATAACATAAAAAGATAGTAAAGTTTTTCAGTTTTCTCTGCCAATATTTCACTCCCCCTCCCCGCCCCATCTTTGCGTCGAATTTAGTAATTTATTTTTAAGCAGCATTAAGATCGTCTCACTGGATTTTGGAAAGTTATTTATCTTTCACATCGAAAAACCCTTAATAAACTTGGAAGATAAGAGGTTTTCGGTTGATTAAGCCTTATAATTTACTTAACAAAGGGAATTCCGACACACACTCAGTAACATTGAAAATAGCGACCCAAGAAGGAATTGAAATGAAATTTAATACACATAATGACACAGATGAGCGATTCACTTGATCTAAAAAAAAAGACAATTAAACAAATACAGGGTGTGCAACGACACAAATACTGGGCAACTTCAATAGCGCGTTGGACCACCTCCAGCTGCAATACATGCCGCCACACGGTCCGGCATTGAGTTGATTAGACACCTTATGTTGTCCTGAGGCAGATGGGCCCACAAATCTTGAACAGCCAACTCTAAATGATGTACAGAGTGACACGATGGCATCTGCCGTTTTAGCTGATCCCACACGGGCTCTACAGGGGACAAATTGGGGGAGCGGGCCGGCCATGGAAGAGTCTGAAAATGACGTAGGAAGTCTTGAGCAACTCTTGCTGTATGCGGACGAGCATTATCTTGTTCGAAAATTGCCCATGGGAGACCATTTAGGAAAGGTCCTACATGGGGTCGAAGAATATCATCAACGTAACGTTGGCCCGTTAAGGTTCCACGCATTACAATTAAAGTGGACCGGCTACCATAGGCTATGCCCCCCAGACCATTACACCTACTGTGCGGGCAGTGTGACGTAGAACAGTGTGGGGGGAATTGTACCGCTCACCAGGGCGTCTCCACACCCGTACACGGTTATCATATGTCCCCAAAACAAACCGGGATTCATCACTAAACACAACCTTTTGCCAATCTGTGACATTCCACATTGATCTGGCTTGGCACCACTGTAGACGCAGTTGCCGATGTTCCGGTGTTAAAGGGAGTGAGTGCACGGAAAGGGCGCTTGGATTTAAGATTTGCTTCTGCAAGGTGTCTGGAAATTGTTTGTGGAACAATTGCTACGCCTACGTCTGCTCGTATCGTTGAACGAGTCACTGTGGGGTCCACAAGTGCTTGCCGCACCATCCTTCGATCCTCTCTCCTCGTGGTCTTCCTGGTCGCTCCAAACCCGGTTTTCCGCGCGTGGGTACCTTCTCGTGTCCACTCCCAACTATTTCTAACGACACACTCCGAACGATCCACCTGGCCAGCAACACGGCGCGTCGACCAGCCTGCAGTGTTCATCCCGATGATCAGGTTTCACTCAAACTCACGTAACTGTGAGAAATGTCTTCTAGCATGTTTCGCTTACCAAAGTCTTCCTACAATCGGCGGGTAATCGTCACGTTTATGAATGTTCGAATTTGCACTGGCTTATTTAGCACCCTCTTCTTGATTGTAGCGCCACCTCGGCGTGTATGAGCATGCGTATTGGATCATTTGCATATCACATTACGCTGTACTTATTTGCAAAGTTTCGCGATTGTACTTAGCTTCCAATGCGATTGTACTTAGCTTTTCAATGTTCTTGAGTGTATATTACACATATATGCGAAGTTATAAGTATTACATCTAAGATATGTAAAAAGAAAGTAATCGGGTTTAAAAAACAATCAACATGTTCTAAATTGGTATTTCATTTAATTTGTGTGCACGTGAGAGAAATACAATATTAGCAACAAATAAGTAAGTGAGACTCGTTCTTCTGAGCATCAGTAAAGTGACGAGGACGTCACCTGAGCTGGCACCCCTTCTCTCATAACTAACACACACGCCAACGGGGAGACTTGGAGCTAGACAGATTTCACCAGCATCTACACGGCAGGCCTTCAGTGGCACCAGAACTCCAACATGCTGGCCACGAGCCCGAGACCATAACAATTAGTCTGCTTAAAGCCATATAAACAACGAGCCTCGTCACTTTGACAACCACCAACTGAAATGACAATCACATCAGAACTGATACACATAGAGTAGCTTCATTACTTCCTAACTACGGCTTGATAAGCAGTTTAATTTGACATGATGCACAAACCTTGTCATTTCTTTCCATAACATTTGAAGGTGCGTGTACCTTAGAAAATATGAAAATGCCCAAAAATGTCCACCCCTTCTAAAATAATCATAAAAAAATATTTTTCAGTACAGAATTCCATATAATCCCAATTTTAAAATAACGTGTGCATTCAATAAAATACTTCCAAATTTAATCCAACGAGACATTAAAAAAATACCAGATCTACAGCCTTCATTGTGTAGAAACTACAAACGAACTGAAAAAGGAAACAAAAAAAAAAGGTTCGTAATGGGATACCATATTTCTGTGTTGAATCTCTGTTTCTATGGAGTTTTTATAGAGACAAGAAATATGGAGGGAAAAGTTGATACATGTAGTGTACAGTGTCTCGTTATACTTTGAAACATTTTAACTATATTTTATAAAAAAAAATGTTCAAGACATATAGTCTACAAAGGCAATAAAATGCCTTAATTCAGTTCAAGAAACATTCCTTTCCCTCCTCAATCGATTGCATTCGTTCAATGGAATTGGAATCCCTTTCAAATTGTGCAATGCTGCATTGGAGCGGTTCTTAAACTGTGGTCCCCAATGCCTTTCTAGAGGATCAGCGAAGGTCTCTTATTTAATGGTAAGATTTCTCTTTTTTACAGACTCGGAAAGGCCTCATGGAAAAATTGAAAGATATGGCATTCTAAACTAGATCAATTAAAGTCCCCCGTTAAATAACTCTACTAGAACATGTACTTCGATCAGGAATATTAATTCAATGCTTTGTTTGCTACACAACATAACCATTACTACAATTTAATATTTTCAAAAATAGTAAAAACACATGCGTAAAGATCAAGAACTGAATTCAGTTTTAGGATTTTTGAGGAACCTTTAAGTCACAGAGTCATCTGTTGAGAGTCAGAGAGAGGTGTTCAAAATCTTGGAAGTCCGTGATGTCCAACTGGTAACATAAACGGGGGGAGGGGATACCGCTGCTTTATCGGGAATAGCAGGGGCGTAGCTACCACACTGTATCAATGATACGGGGACCCCAACATGTGCACTACAGTCCCACTAGCAGGACTCCCATACCTAAAAAAGGGCCCGGAAGGATTTTTGATACAGGGCCCATTTAGAAGTAGCTAAGCCAGTGGTTTGTAGTATTTATCAACTGCTGTCAGAAAGCATTTCAGCCATCACCAATTTTTCTACTTTTCATAAAACACGATGAGAAATTGAAACAGACTTGCACAGCAAAAAAAAAAAAAAAAAAAAAACCACAATAAGATTGGACATTACACTTGGTTAACACAGTAACACCTTTCCAATACGTAACCTGCCGCTATGCTCTGTTCCGATCGGAAATGCTAGGATGAAATTTCTTGATGAGATATTTTCCATCAGTTGGCGTTATAGTGAGTGAAAGACGAGAATGTCCCTTTCTGTTACTTATTAAACATGTATTTCACAAACGCGGGACATTGGGCAAACATAATTGAATATATCAATAAGCAGATACATTCTCGGGTGGATTCAACATAAAAACTAAAAATCCTAAAATTTTGATTAAAAAACCTTTAAAAAAATGGTGAACTTCTTTGGCGACGTTGGAACATGGATTATTTGCCGTAATAATCCAAACTTACCACGTACTTGTCTCAATCACCTAATTTGCATGAAAGATATTCGTAGTGAAATGAGTCTTTCTGATACCAAATCCAAAGTTGGAAGATGTGCTGGAATTTCTGGGAATAAAAACCATTATATTTTGATAAATTTGGTATACTTTTCCCATTTAAACTTTGTCGGCAATTGTAGCATGCTTTTTAATGTGTCTTCTAAATTTATTCCAGGTAAAATATGTTATAAAATATTTTTGGCTCAGCAACAAGCGTTCTCAAATCATCTCTAAACCATAATCTGTAATAAATTGAACACCCGTGACCGAAAGGATTATCAATGAATCGCCTTTGAAAATCTTTGTGAGCCTTTTTATGGGAATCAGTCTTTGTAACGTAAGAGAATTTATTATTGATTTACATGCATCAGTTCCAACACGCACTAGATTTGTTGTGGGCTCTGTAGTTAATGGCACAGGTTGGTTCACAAAGTCCGTATTAATCTGTGATGTCATTAGAAGAGTCTCAATAGCATTCCCATCCCTTAAACTGGGCATTAAGAGTATTTTGCACTGGTTTTTTTTCCGTGCTTGATATTCTCTCATGAACTCTGATGGCCATTTGGCAGTAGTACTTGATGAATTTGCACTATTTTTCTGGGGTTTTTTTGTCACTTTTTCGACTGGACTTGCTGCTAGTTTTTCTTTTTCTTTTTTTTTTTTTCTTTCACGAAACTCTTTTCCTCTTTGTGCATTTGATTTCGACATTCTGATTAGAACTAATAATAACTCAACGCAAATGAAAATTAAAAAAAAATTATCTTCCGAATACATAGCCATGTAGCCAAAAATCTAAGGGGGAAAAGGCACGCTTTTACTGCGAGAGCAATTTTGTCTACACCGTAATGCACAGCTGTTCCCGGGTCTGCGGAGACAAGGACCCTCAATCGGAAGGTGGGCAATCATCCAACTTTTTCACGGATATGACGTAAGTCACGTGGTGTCCCCGCTCCCCTCTTTTCCACCCACTCGCTATCCTGTCAGCATGGCGAAGATTCGGGGCATGGGGGAGAAGACTACTTCCGTTCGCTTTTTCGACTGTTACGCAAAACTGGGCAAAAATTTCTCCAAGCGCAAAAAAGTTTCACTTCAATAAGAAACGTAACGTGAGTATATATATTTGAAGGTAAATTTGAGGATTCTTATTTAATTTACATCAAACATTTCAGATTTAATCCCTCCGAGGAATACTGATAAGGAAAATTCCTCTACTCAAGGAAAAAGATTGCTTTTCCTCTCAGTGAAGCGATAGGGTTTATAGTGCAACTTGTCAATTCTGCCCAATTTTTTGACGCGGAACATGCGGCTCTTGCTTCTCTCCGCTGGGGTCATAGCTTCCGTAATTCAACTAGTGGCGTGGATGTACGGTCGTTCATCAAAGTTATCTGATACTATTCATCTACTGTAAGGTGGAGGTACATCATGCTTTCATGAGACAAAGGGACCCCAAGTTGTTGTGGAAATAAACCAGGTTGTTGAGTATTCGCTGTCTCTAATGACTCATTTCATTACGTTTGGATTATAACCATAAAATGATTCTTAACTATGTACGCATAATTTTTAAAAATTAAATGAAAAATGTAATCTGGATGCATAATATAATAAGATTGTAAAAATAATAAATTAAAAGGCTTTTTTGTGTGTCTTATCGAATATTTTCTAATGTAACACTTCAAAGCAACACAAGCGGCCGCAGTAGCATAGTAGTCAAGGGAATGGACTTGTGGCTGGCGTGTCGTGAGTTCGAGCCCGGGACCGCAGAAGACCGCCTTCCAGAGGGGGCCGATGCGGAAGTTAGGAGTGGGAGGAGGGTGCTAGCTTAAGTGTCGTCACTTGATCACGGTTCACGAGGGCTATTGGCGATGAAGTCCGTCGCCAACAGCCCTTGTGCAGCTTTATAGAGCGACGGGGGGGGACCCTCACTAAAGCACCCAGTCTAAGCAATGCGAGGACTATTGGCGAAGGACCTTGTATGTATGAACCTCAGTTAAGAGACGAGTACAAGCCTTGTGCTGGCATCTCATTTTCCAAACCATGCCCAAGTGGGGACTTTGATCTTTGATAGATTAAACGTTCTACATGACTAGTCTTAAGCGGCACCAGGACACGACAGAAATACCGACCATGAATTCACGACGTTAAGTTTTTATACATTTAAAAAGAAGGTATACGTTTTCTTTTTTAAAAAAAAATTCAAATAATGTGAGGATAAAAAATGCATTTTCAATATTTCGCAGCCTTTGCAAATAATCAACATGAATTTTGAATATTTAATGACTTTTAACTACATAATTTCCTTTTTCTCTATATACATTCAATATCAAAAACGATACTCAACAATTATGACTCAAAAAAGACCAAAATCGGTGAAAAGAATAAAATAGTAGAGAAAGACAAGAAAAAAAATCGATTATATTATATATATATATCGTCAAAAGAAGACAAAAAGAAGAGCACTTTTTCAGCGACAACAGAAAGAAATCAAGTTTCTGGGAACAAAAGCAATCAAAAGGGTGGCAGAGCGGACGAAGATCCACAGAAGAAATAAAAGAAAATAAGAGACAACAATGCGAAAATAAGACAAAAAAAACCTGTTGACCACCACTCCGGTGAACGTTCACATGCTCCGAAAAAAAAATCCATCACTAACTCCCATCTGAGTTCGAGGTTACATGAGTTTACAGGTAGCATGCTTTTTGTGGTCTCTAAACCGAATCGATGACGGCCACTTTTGGAAAAAAAACAGACTTTTATTTTCGTTATAAATAGAGCGTGAGGCCTTATGGCAGGAAGGAAATTCAAATTTTTAATTTGAGTTGTTTATTCGCGTATTTTTATATTTATTACCTCTTCACCAGAAAACTTACAAATATTGTTTCAGAAAATTTAAGTACTTATTCAAGCGAATGTATCACTCAAAAGTTTTGTATCTTGAGAACATTGTCATCTATTTTACAGTTTTTTTTTTCAAAGATTAAAATTCTAATAAAACAATATGCTACTTATTCCTGTTAATATTACTTTTCAATAAACATTTTCTTTCAGAGGGTTGGTTCACAAATTTCCACCCCAAAACTCTTTCACGTTTCGCATTTTTAAAAAATATGATCTACACTTCTAACGATTGTAAATTTATCATTCTATGAATGGTAGAAGTATTTTTAATCATTTTTTGAAAATATTTTACCACTTATCAACGTTTGATTGCCACGGCCATTCATACAAAAACTAACTTTTTTCTGCAATGTAATCCTCTCTCGATCCCCCCCTACTTTTTTTTATTATTATTAAAATACTTTACACGGCAGCTTCTGATACAGAAATGAAACATGACTAAGAGCTATAGAACTAAAAATGAAAGCTAACAAAATACCATCGAGTTGTCGATATAGACTTAGATGCAGAAATTAACAAATTCCAGCAATATTATGGATTGGCTATTAGAAACAATAATGAAAGGATTAATTCGGTGAAGCAAGCTATTTGGGCTACCTATTTCCAAAAAGATGTATATCCACAACATAGCCTGTGCCTAACAATGAATGATACTCGTACCTAGTGTAAATACAGCGGATCAATTACAACGGGTGAATTGTATAAATACAAAAACATCTTGCCATCAGAAGTGCTCGATTGTTTCAAAAGATGTGTATAGGGAGTTAACAAATCCTAACCTCCTAGCCAAATGCTTACATAGAAAAACAGAAAACTATAACGAGAGTGTAAACAGCATATTTAGTCACGAATACCGAAAAATATCCTTGTGCCATTGGATACATTAACACATTGGATACATACAAACTGGATAATTGGAAGCATTGCCTCCTATAATCAAAGAGTCTGCAAGAAGAACTAAGGTTCGAATAACTGGTACGCCGGACACAAGTCCGTGACCATGGCCAGCAGGCTACCACGGCCACATATGTGAATGGGTAGGCGGCAGAAAAATTAGTTTTTGTTTATGGCAGCGCTGATATCAAAGGATTTACTCTTACAATTGCACCAAATAAACTAATCGACATAACACTACATGAATGATTACCTTCAACAATGTGAACTGAGACCTTTATAACAATGTTTCAGAAGACATGGTTTATTTGAAATGTCTTAATTCGTGTGTATGAAAACCACGACATCAACTGAGAATAGCTCCCAATGAGGCTTTTATAGCAAAAATTAATACAAAATCCGGTCTTGGAAAAGCAAGACAAATGTCGAAAAACATCGCATAAAATTGTGTTCCATAGGTGCGGTACCCTCCACAGCAAAAGCAAACTCACAAACATATTGATGGAATAATCTACAGGGGTTTTCCCTCCAACTCCTGAAAAAGAGAAATTTCCAACACTGCTGAATTGTTTCCGGAAACCTCCCCAAACATTATATTGGGTTCATGCGCGAGGAATATGTTGGCTAATCGATTTGAGACTTACGGAAAAGGAAATCGGCCACTAGCCAAGTAGGGTGGTGTTATGCATTAGAGGGAATTCATCTCCTGACCTCAATAGACCTGAGAATCGCATCACTATATCGTGGAGATTAGTGATCCATTTTTGATTAACGCACAGGTTGGTATGATCATTGATGGGTATACAAACTTAGGTGACTAAAAACTAATGGAATACAGAAAGGTTAAGTAACGATTTCAATTTTTTTTTTTTTACTACGCCTATTCCACCGATTCTGTTAGAAATTACATCTATGTTCACACATACGAGATTTAAGTTTCTCTTTCGAGAAAAATTTCTCGAAAACAAAATATTCGTACTCTTTCATGTTAATAAAAATTATTCCTGTCAATTTTAAAAAAGACACGCTTTAAGATTCAATACAATACTAATAAAACAAATTGAAAACTTGATAAAATTCCGACATGTAGTATTTTTTTTTCTTTCAAAGTCTCTTGAAATTATTTAGTGTGTCAAAGAATTCAAAAAGAACCTCTAAGTAAGAAACAAAAGCTTATGAGTTGCAGAGTGTCCATTTTTCAAACAGGCTCCGTTCCGACTAACACAAATCAAATACCCCAGATTTACATTTTACAACACTATTATCGTTTCGAACTTTGAAGCATCGCAAGAGCTATTGGGCCTCTTAACGTCAAACCAAGATCAAGTGATGAGGATGACACCTGAATTGACACTCCACTGACCAAATTTCAACACCATACGAACGCGAGGACTTACAGCCAACTTTTATTTTAAAGTGCGTGAGTCTCTTAACACGAGTCTATAGTGGGCATGTGAGTGTTTCTTAACGTCGCACTACAAAGGAACACGAACGGGTATTGGCGACGGATCTCGTAATTTTGAACGATAATCAAGTGATGCGGACACTTGAGCAAGCACCCCATTCTGCAAATTTCCACAACACACCAAGGGGAGGATTTTGAGCCACGACAGATTTAACGTGCATCGGCCTCTCTACATAACGAAACTTAATTGTATTGGGGCTCAAACTCATGAGACAACGGCCACAAGTTCGTCACAATGACCACTAGGTTACCACGGTTACGAATTTTTTCTGGCATTAGGATTCGAACGTTCGACTCGACTGAAACAGGGATGTCGCACTTAGAAGCACCACGAGCAACGTAATCTCGTAATTTTGAACCACGGGCAAGTGACAGACGACGCCTCCACTCACCAAATTTTCACACCACACCAACATGATGACTTGGGGCCTGAACAGATTTGTCGCGCATCAGCCCCGCCGCACAACCAGCTTTTAATGGTGTGAGTGAACGAGGGTTTACTATAAAGCAGCGATACTCAACCACCGAGCCTTTTTAAGTGGTCCGGTCAATGCCCATTGCTCTGAAAAACTAACTTATTTGAGAACAATATATTAAAAATTTGGTGTCAAGAAATAAAATACATCAATTTTGCTTTTTTGCTGTCGATGTCGTACGAGTACGAATTGATATTCTTTTATTTGTAACGGTTACGGTTAGTGATAGCACACAACAGTGGAGTAGTGACAGTTTTATGGGTGGAACTAATTTTTAACTATCTTTCATATCTTGCAAGCGAAAAATATTTCAAGAAAATGTATCGTTTCAAAACGATTGGGAAGGTTGTGGTGAAAAACAAATATAGATCAGTAATTGTTTGATTTGTCACGAACGTGCTGTATTTAAATATCAATAAACAGGAATCATTCAATGATACTTTTCCTCGAATATCTCTTTCGCGAGGTAATAAATATGATTTCTTCAATAATCTTTGCAACAGCCACAAAGTGTTTTGTCAGTGGTAATGTCACAGCGGTAACAAAGACATCTTATGAAGTTTGTTGTATTATTGGTAATCATATGAAACCGTTTACTGCGATGCAGAAACTGTGAAGGAGTGATTATTAAATTATTGTAATTCTGTGTTGGTGGCAAAAATAAAAAATAGTAATTAAAAAAGTCAAACCAAGAGTTAAAATATTTTGATCAATTTTCCACATTATACCCCCCTCTCTATATATATATCCTCACGATGAGGCCCGCGTGAAATTGCTAACAAATGTTTGCGGCTCGTGTGAAATAGCTGACATCTGTATGCGGCCCAGCAGAAAAAAAGGTTGAGTACCCCTGCTAGAAAGTAACACAAGGTTATTGGCGACAAAACCTCGTAATTTTTAATCTCGGTCAAGTGACGAGCTAACCAAGCTGGTACCCCTCTCCGAGCTACCACACCATGCAACAGAAGGAAGGACCTTGAGCTCGACAGATTTAACGCGCATCAGACCACACTACACGGCAGGTCTTCAGTGAGCACGAAATACGAGTTTGTGACCATAACCACTAAGCTATTGTAGCCACAGCTTGTAATGGCACCGGGATTTAAACTCACAAACGTCACTGACCATGGTTCAAAACTACGAGGTCCGTCACCAAAAGCTTTCGTGTAACTGATCAGTGCGGCGTCAATATTCACGCACTCACTCCACCTCACAAACAAATGCACAAAAGAAAATCTTGCTATTAAATCAAATTTCTTAACACACATTGAGAAGATCAGTGACGCTTTCAAGGGGCGATTTAATTAAGTATATTCTAAAAAATCATTTATTTTATAAATTAATGCTAATTACTTATTCAAAAATTAAATTTTAACCGTCTTTTGATACCGACAATTAATAAAATCAAACGATGACATATTGTGGTATGATACGAGAATGGTGGACCTTTTGAAAAATTCTTGTGTGCGCCACTGAGAAGGATCACATCACCGAACATAACTTATCAACTAATCTATCTGAAAAATTACAATAAAATAAATTATAACCATACCTAAGATTTGGATTAAACAATTAATAAGTTAACACACATGAATAAAAAGCAAAATAAATTAGAAATAAATCTATGTCATACGAGACACGAAGCCGGCACAACGCAGACCTAAACATCGCTAACCAAGCTGAGAAGAGGAAAATTTAATCCGCGAAAATGATGAACTGACAATAACTTCCCCCACACCCACCCGAAAAACACGTGTTAAAAACTCGTCTCTACGAAAACAGAAACGCCGACGAGTTTTAACCGAACGAAGAAACGGTTTCGATCATCCCTGACAGGTTTCTTTGACAAAAAAAAAAACCAAAAAGGAGAAAAGAACTCGATAAACAGAATCGATGAATCCATTTTTTTTTAAACTAGGCGCATCGATAGATGGTGAGAGGGTGAGGTTCAAAAATCAATGAGCACATGCGCTCCACGGAGAGGGGAAAAAAGTAAAAGTGGTCTTTCCTCTCTCACTCCGTGGGGGTTGGGGAATTAAAAAAAATTCTTTATTATTTTTTTTAAAAAAGCCAGAGGGTGAAGAAGAGTATAGGCACTGCGTGCAGAGGAATGTTGAAAAGTGGAAGGATGGGGGTGGGGGTGAATAAGATCAAGAATGGGGATGAGGGAGCGGGTACCTTCTGCAAAAAAGTGTGTTTCGTTTTTGCATTCTAAACACATCATAAAGCAGAAATGAATATTTTTTTAATGTTTGCATAAATTACGTTAAATGAAATTATTTATTTTTAAATCACATCTAACTGTTAATTTTCTCTCTCAATATATATATATATATATATATATATATATATATATATATATATATATATATATATATATATATATAAAACTTTTCCGTGATGGCTGTTATAAATTTATTACGTACTATCGCAACAATGCCAACGTTCAAGATAACTCACCCAGTTGGCAACTCCGATTCCGCATGCGTCACACACGATGACTTGTGCTTCTCTTGTTTTATGTCACCAATACGGTTGTGTTAATATTGCTCTCGCAAAAAAAACATCGCAACGATTGCCCGGACTAGAATCGTTGCATGAGAAGAATGGCGTTGTCTCATATGAAGACTAATATATATAATCAACAGAACTAAATACTCAACTTTTCAGGATGCTGCAATAGCTGCAAGTTCATCAAAATCTGAAAATTATCAATGAAGTGTCGGACGTTGCAGCTCCAATGATGAACTTAACTGAAGAGGAGTGCCAAGAACGAATTATACAAAAAACGAACAAATAAACAGAACTACATGATACATGTAAATTACAGTTTTACAATTTGAGCAATGAGTAGGAACAGTTGCACAATGTGTACAGGGTTGGTCCACGGTTAGACGGACAAAAGAGTTGAAAATTTAAATCGGCCAAGAAATAATAAACAGAATTAATTTTATACAACTATATACAAAACGGTGACTTTTAACAGCTGGTCTAGATGGATTAACCCATTACCTACCACTTTTAAGTACCACTGACTTTAAAATTACATAGAATAACAATTTTTACGAATACCAGCAGGAACATTCTTTAGATTCTAACATTCCACGATATATGGCAGCACGGGTTCTATGATGAGTATTTTAGCGGAGAAGGCGAATAGTTTTATAGCAGAAATTGAAATCGTTTCCACTGAAATTCGGCTAACGGCATTTTCAGCGGATTACGAAGACTGTCATTTTTGTTCCGAAAAAATAGTTGATGCCAAAAGGTGTCTTAATTTTTTCGTATGTTAATGAAGACCTTAGAAAACGATTTGACTATTTATTTTAAGTGAACAGTGTGTATAATCAATTTTAAAGTTGAATATCTTTAATAAATTAATCAGCTCGAACGAATTCAATTCCCCAAAGTTGAGTATTTTGTTTTTATGTATATCCCTTAATTTTCAATGAAGTGATTAAAAAAATATATTGCATGAAAAACTGCAGCAAATCAGGATGCGTTAGATGAAGGGTTAATAATTAAAGCAATGATCAAGCGTCAAAACTGTAAGAATCTGATAACGAAAAATTAAATGTGGGATTTTAAGTCTATTAAAAATTTTCTGCAGAAAATGTCACTAAAGGAGAAAGGATTGAATCTGAGGACACATACGAAGAGAAAAGTTTTAAAAGTTTCTAGTTAGAAAATTTAAGTAAAATTAGTCTATTCGATATCTATACTTTTACGTGGCCGAGGCAGCCTAGTGGTCAAGGTCACGGACTCACGCCACGGGTGCCATGAGTTCGAGCCTAATGCCGCTGAAGACCTGCCGTGTAGAGGGGCCACTGCACGTTAAATCTGTGGAGACTCAAACGTCCTCCTGTGGTGTGGAAGTTAGGAGAGGGTGGTGTCAGCTCAGGTGTCGTTCTCGTCACTTGATCATGGTTCAAATTTACGCGGTCAGTCGCCAAAAGCCCTCGTGCAACTTTATAGTACGACATTAATATAACTCACAGTCTCTCATCCATATTCTTGCGTAAAAAAATATTTTAAAAAATGTTAGGATATTTAAATTTTTATCATTTCATAGAATACGGCATCAGCAAATTTTATCGAATAAGGACACAGTAAATTTAATAGTTAGGGTTTCAAACCTCAAGTTCGTATGTCCATTAAAAGAAGGCAATACGAAATAATAAAGATTATTGCATATTAACCGAACTAAACTAAAAAAAATTTTACATAACGCTGCAAGGAAATTTGATGAATGAAGTATCAGTTCCGGCACCGTTCTCTATTTACTTGAACGGGATTTAACATTGTGATTTTCTAGCCAATAACCCCAACACAATACGAAATAAATATACAATGTAAAAAAAGCTTACCCTAACGATTAACCTTTTGTTTCTCGTATGTTAATAAACTTTTTGGATCGGTTTCCTTATGCTAGTTCTTTAAAGATTCAAAATACGCTGGAGAAATAATTTCCGAGAGAAAGAAAATTGTATTTCTATAATACTGATTTAAAATACATGCTGAAATGAAACATTTTTACGACCATGTTAAAATCTTTATAAGCATGCATTTTAAATTAGTGTTATTGAAATACAATTTTCTCGACATTCAACAGTATTGCCTTGATATAACTCAAAGTAAAAAATAACATTTTATTTTTTTTCCATAAATATTTAAAGAATTACTTTCAGAAGAACCGAGATTTCAAACGCAACCAATCATTTTTCGCACAGATCTTCTCAAAAGAAACTTTGCCCCCTAAATTCAAGCAGTTTCAAATATTATTTGCAGCATATGTTACAAAGAATAACTTAGAGAAAGTGGGATTTATCGTTTAAAAGGTTCAACAGAATGATACACATAAACAAGACTAACAAAATCGATTGAATGATAATTTACGTCACACTTTGCAGCCTCACGAACACTTTTGGTAGTATTCCAAAACTTTTGGAACGCGGTCAAGCTAACATCCTACTATCAAAACTTCTTCACTACGCCAACGCATGGATTTTGAACTTGGACAAATTTAACGGCCATCAGCCCATCTACACGCGGGTCTTAAAATCAAAATATGCAAAATAGCTATTTAGATTGATTGACATATGCATTTGAATCTTCCTCAAACTTTTACCGTTACTTCTGCGTGAATATTAACACGGTAAAATTACACTAATGTATAGATTTCATGTGTTTTACAATTCCTACTACTAGCTCACGCTCTCTATATATTTATTTATCTTCGTGGAATTTTCAATCGTTGATAAAATACATTTTAAAGCGCTCAATTGAGCTGAAATATCATATACATGATTATTTCGGATGACAATACAGTAATTTAATTATAATTAATAAAAATTAATTGATTAAAACTAATTATTCAAAGAATTACAAATACAGCCACGTTGACATCATTTTTGGCGACTTGTATCAAAACTCGAAAAGGTTTTTTTCCGTCACATTTTAAGCGCTCATTTGAGCTGAAATTTTATATACACGATTGTTTTGGATGACAATACGATACTTTAATGATAATAAATAAAAATTAATTGAGTGAAACTAATTACTTAAAGAATTACAGATACAGCCACGTTGGTTTCATTTTTAGCGACTTGGGTCAAAACCTTAAAAGATTTTTTTCTCATGTTTTAAAACATTCAGGTGAACTGAAATATTATATACACGATTGTTTTGGTTGGCAATGCGATACTTTAATGATAATTAATAAAAATTAATGACCACTTAATGTTGTGGTTCTGTCATATGTATATACATATTTATATTAATTGTAACTATTTAATAAAAAGTAGCTAAAATAAAAATTTTCTTTGTTGATCTAAGCAGGAATTGACTTAAAAGAATCATGCGAAAAGTTAAAATACCCTTAAATTTAATTACATTCACAATAAGGATTACCATGGCACAAACAACAGTCAAAAACATCTATTTTACGATTTTATTTATTAAATAACCTCCAAATAGCGAAATGCATTTTCTATTTAATGAGCTTCTTCACTTCAAGTATGATTTTTTTCTCCCTGTCTTTAAAATATTTCAGACATTTTAAATTATCCTCTCTTTTAGCACATTTTATGGTGGTCAATTATTTTGAACTGGTTTTACCATGCGCTTTACTCACCTAGAGAAATAAAATTGACATAATTCAAAACGCTTCATTTTTTCAAACAAAATAAAAAAAAACTCAAACGCATTAGCAGACTTTATCAGTAATCAAATTTCAGAACGCATGTGATAATGTATGCTTTAAATGACTGGTTTTACAATAATGTATGCTTAAAATTACTAGTAGTTTTAAAAATTAGAAAATGTGTAATACACTTTAACATTAAAATAAGTTTTTTAAAGTTAAAAATACAGTGTATTCATAAACAAAGTTCCCCTCCCCCTGCTTTTCCTTCATATTTCTTCTTAATGGGTAAGATATTTAAAATAGATATTATTTTCCAAAAAATGGTGTAAATAATAACTTTTTATATATATATATATATATATATATATATATATATATATATATATATATATATATATATATATATATATATATATATATATAGTGTTTATGTATTTAATTATTTTTTTGTTTGGTTTATGAGTACATTGAAAGAAACCAATTTTCCACACAACGAACTTTTTGGGGGGATTTTGCGACTTCGTTAATTAGAGGTCCGACTGATAAATTCGTTTTTTAAGAAAAGCACTATCAAATGATCGATCATTTTCACCTAGTCCTCTTTATCGGCAATATGGAAAACATCCCTTTTACCCCCACAATTTTCTTTTTCCCTCTCTCCCTCTCACACCGACGCAACCCCATCCGTCGGGGTGCAGCAGGGGAAGAAGCAAAAGAAACAGCGCGGTTGCTAAGCAACCGCATCGCTTTCCTCCTCTTCCCATCGCTATTATTCACAGTGCTCTCTTCCGGCGTGTGTGCGCTTCCCCGTGCGGCCGCGCAGGCGACAAGGTCACGGGTGAGTGTCGGATGGCAAGCGGCCAAAACGGCACGGAGGGGGATTTTCGAAACGGGGCCCCTTTCCGAGCACAACCCGGGAACAAACATTTTTAAGAGTATTGATTGAGGATGCCTTTATCTGTTGAGAAAAAGTGAAGTTTCAAGAGTCGTTCTCGGAAAGAAAGTATGAAGGATGACTGTATGAAATTTAATCCTTAAATGTGTCGATAGGAAATACTGTTGGGTAGCATTCCTTCTAAAGATAAGTTTATTATTTAGAAAGATTTTCGTGTTAGAAAGAGACATAAATGACAAACTTCGCTTTGAAATACATGCATACTATTAGTCTGGAATTTTTTTTAAAAAAATTTACTTAATGCAACATTTTTTTTAAGGGGACATGGTACGATTTAAGCAAAAAATTTTTAATTTAAGGAATTTAAAATTTTTTTTCGTTGCCTCCTATTTGTGTATACTATGTCAAACAGATTTTGTGCTCAAAATTTCATAAAATGCTAGTCATAACTTTTTAAGGAAAAAACTTGAAATTTGTGAAGTGAATTTAAAAAATGCTACTCCTCCTACAAAAATTTACGTACACGCATGAAATTTGATTTACAAGTACGTCAAACTATGTACAACAAAAGTTGGTATGGGTTTTGCGATAACATGATTAGTATTCGCACAATACCTCTTTTTATGAATGCTTATTGAAAATTCCTTTAAAAATGGATAAATTCTGAATTCAATTATTTTTAGAAAAATAAGTATTGCTTTGATTCAAAAATGCATACCAAATTTTGCTACTTGTACTATTGGTAATAGGTAAAAAAAAATAATAATAATAAAGCATTTTGCACAATAGAAAAAAGCCTTAGCATTTTAAATGAAGACAAACTAGTTATTTTATTTTTCTGAGATAAATAAGTTTAACGTTTTGATTTGCCATAGGGATGTAAATAAAAACGAACATAAAAGCTATCATAATTCTGCATTTTTTAAGTTTACAGCTTTCAATTTTTGTGAGGTTATAGAAAAAAATATAAATAATAAAGACTAAAAAAAATTAGATTTGATTTTTTGACCGATTTTGATCAATTGAATCGTACTGTGTCCCTTTTTATCTCTCGGTTCAAATACTGACTTATGCTGATGACATTGGCATTATTGCTCGAGCAAAATCAGCTGTTAAACAGGCATTTACAACATTAGAACAAAATGCTAAAAGAATTAACTTATCTGTAATCGAGAATAAAATTAAATATTTACCTTGTTTAAAGTCCGACTTGCAACTTAGTCGCATAGAGATTCGCAATTATAAATTTGAAAAAGTTAACAGTGCTACTTATTTGGAAACCGAAATAAATAATAAAAATGACCAGGCCCCAGAAATTTATAAAATAATCATTGCTGCAAATAGATGTTTTCATGCCTTGAAGAGTTATTTTAAATCTAGTTTTCTCAAATTAAGAACCAAATTGCTTCGTTACAAAAGTTTTATAAGATCTGTCCTGACTTATGCATAAGAGACTTGGCCATTGAGTTTACGTGATGAGGAAGCATTGGGAAGTTTCGAGAGAAAGATCTTACGCTGCATTCTTGGTGGGATCCAAATGAATGGATCATGGAGAAGAAGATCTAACTTAGACCTCTACAAAATTTACAAACAACTTGACATTGTAAAATGTGTCAAATTACAGAGACTTAAATGGAACTGGTCATCTGACTAGAATTGATGAAGAGAGTTGCTGAAAGTAAGTCTGTCTGGTAAAACTCATGGGAAATAAGACCTCGAGGCAGACCCGCGTTTAGATGGACTGCGTCGAAATTTTAAAGGTCAAAAACTGGAAAACAGTTGCCAAAAGTAGAGATGCCTGGAGAAGGTCAGGGCTGTCGAGCCATTGAAAAAGAAGTTTTATCTTAAAAAGAAAAGTTAAAGCCTAACAAATTAGATGAGAAAAACATTACATTAGGAATAATTTATTTAAAAAAATGAAAAGCATCACCCACAATTCTTTTAAAGGCGAATTAGTTTATCATGTAATATATATACACACACTATATGGAATACACTATAGTTGAACTCAAGTTCTTAGCAGGGTTTTTTTAACGATGAAATTAAACCTCATTCAAAACAGATACGAGTATCATTCACCAAATATGAAAGAAAGAGCAACCAAACTTGGAATATCTTTTCAACAATGCACAAAAATGGTTTAGCATTGAGATATAATGTCCTCCCTCCAAAAACAATGAGTTGGATATTGGCATACAAGCCGTTGTAGACGCGGCAAGTCCCCCAAAAGTGGGAGCCATTTCAGTTACGGTACCATCTACTGGCGGTTCTCGCGACCAAATTTTGACTCCTGCATAATTTTAACACATAAAACATCTCCATTGTACAAAAGAGCAGGATATTTAATTACGAAAATCTACAATAACGAGAAGCCAGCTGGTTCCTCTATGAACAAGTTCATTTAACACATGAAGAAGCGATAAAAATTAATTTTAATACATGAGCCATAGAACTATTGGAAGTAGAGGTTTTATCTAATACGTGGCTACAATCTTGATCTCGTGGCCAATGTTGTCGAGCCGTGGGTTCGTTTCCTGATGCCATTAAAGAACCGTCGTGCAAAGGATGATGACTTATGTACATTGAAATCTGTCGTGACTAAAGGTCCTTATGTCGGTGAGTAGTTTGGAGAGGGGAGTGCCTTCCAATCGAGTGTCGTTCACATCATTGACTGTGGTTTAAAACTACGAGATCCGTCGCCAATATCCCTGGCGCAGTTTTAGAACGAGATGTTGATAAAAACACACTGACTTATTAGTGTGTTTTTTTTTAAAGTTTATTATTATTATTACTTTTGTTGGCATTAGTTGAAGTTGGGAAGCGATTAATGGTTCTATCAGACAACCTAAGCGTTATTCACATACACCAACCAAAAACAAAATATTAAAGCCGAGTGTCACGTGACGTGAGACCTGGCTGACTATGAGCGTTACGATATATAAAAAAATAAACTCAGTGGCGCAACAGCCCATGAGGGCCAAGGCCTACTGAGCCCATTACAGTATATATGGCCTTGGGCATTGAGGTGCATGATCAGATGTTCCGGTCAGGTGGTCAGTCTGACGCGTAACACCCAGCGTTTAGTTCCCAAGTAAGCCTGGCACTCATTTATCGACCCACAGAAGGGATGAAAGGCTGAGTCCACCTTGCCCAGCCCAGGATTTGAACTCCGGACCTGAGGTATGGAAAAGCGAAACGCTACCACTTAGATACTGGGCTTCACAATATATAATACCGGTACTAAATAAGAGAAAGGGTTTTTGAATGCGAGAAAGAAAACATTTTTCGGTAAAAGTCTCATCCCTAAGGGGTAAACGCGAAATCGCATTATAATATTAATAAGGGTGCTGACATAGTGGAGGGAAGTTGTAAAACGTTAATCTATAATCTATTTGAATACATCTTACCCCTCCTAACATAAAATATTCCATATTTCACCTCCCATATAATAAAATTAAAGAGTCCAACTTAAAATTTTTTAAAAGAAAAATTTGCATTTTTTCTAGATATTTAAAAAACAATGATAAACGGGAAACAGAATGAAACAAAACTCGTGAAAGTTCATAAAAATGGCACAGTCTTCTGTCTCTAACAAAGCGCTCCGATTTTTGAGCATAACACTTTGAAACCTAGCACAGAGATAAATCATAAATAACTATCTTCTAAAAATAATACTATTCCACTTCAAAATCTGTGAGTTTCAATCTCAATATCATGGTTTATCACCAAAGCTTTTCAAGAAAATAGCAATTGAGTACTTACATGTGCAATACCGTTGACGGCGTACCCCGAGTTGACAAACCCCTACAAAAAGAAATAAGATCAGTTGATCAATTATGCAAACCATAAAAAAAATTGACTAGAAAATCCATTTTACGATAGTTAATATGACAATAATAAAATTAGATCACACATGTATGAGAATTGCACAAAAATTACATTTTCAAGCACAGCATATCAAAAAGACTGAATGTTCATTACTAGGCAGAAAAAAAATTACAGCTAAGGGCAGTAGAGTAACGGAGAATATTACGGTCCCCCTGTCCCTTAGAGTATTATCCCCCCCATGTGGGTTTACGGGGGTGTATGTTACGCCACTGGCTCTGGGTTACAGTATCAATAAATTAAATTTTTAAACCCATTCGATTACTTCGCATTCAGTTCGTTCACCAAAAATTGCAGAAAACTTTCAAAGTAAATTGTAGCTAGAGTCGCTCTCGCAATCAATGTTTAGTCTGCCGAATCGTGGGCCGCGTGTTGATAGGCTGGTACTTGTTATTCTGTCAAGGGTCACTGTCCAAACAATGTATTGTAGAATGAGGGCAGTCGACCTCGTAATTTTCAACCTAGACCAAGTAAGGAGAACGACACCCGTTTCTCTAAATTATCACACCCTGCCAAAATAGCTAGAAAGATTTAACGTACAACAGCTCCTCCGTACGGTGGGTCTTCAGTGGCACCAGGACTCGGACCCACGAGTTCGCGACCCTAACCATTTGGCTACCGTGGCCACAAAACGTAGTGTTGAAGTCTGAAGAGTGGGGTACAAGCTCAGGTGTCGTCGTCACATGAACGTGGTTCAACATGACGAGGTTCATCGCTAATAGTCTTCTTGATGCTTCTGAGTGAGTGAATGAATATTAACGTCGAATTATTCAGCTACACGAGGGCTTTTAGCGACGGACCTCGTCATTGTCAAGTGATGAGCACGACACCTGAGCTGGCACTCCCTCTCCTAACTTCCACAACACACCAACAGGAGGACGTTTGAGCTTCGATTGATTTAACGTGCATCGTCCCTACACAGCGGGTCTTCAGCGGTACTAAGCACTAAGCTCGAGATGCTTCAAAGGATGTTAAGTAAACAGTTGAAGCAAGATGCAGCAATCGAAATAACTCAGAAGACCATCAAGGAAAATAAAATGAACAGTGCTGGAATTTTCATGAGAGAAGATATAGTTATCATACAGCCCAATGCAAGATACTATTCGCTCTTATTAAAAAGTATACGCATAAATGACTATCTGCAATAAAGACACTCAATATGTAACCCACAAAATAACACTATTTGGAGATTCTTTTTAAAGAAATAATACTAAAAAAAAAAACAGTATAGCTTTCAGCGAGAGATTGGGCGTTACGAATAGAACAGTTACAGATTCTATTTTTAGACTTTCGACGAGTAAACAGAAACCACATTTACGCTGTTTGTTTTCCGTTCCGTTTTCCTCTGAAAGGCACCATTTTATAAACTATTGACTTTTGGATACATTGATGCCATCTCCTTTTCGTTCTGCCAAGCTTAGAGTTTGTTCAGTGAATTAAAAGTAATCGGCAAGGGAAAACCTAAAATGAGGTACAAGATATCCTTTCCAAAATTGAATTAATGGATGTCTAATTTTTGTTGGGCGAAAAGAAATTGAATTTTTTTTTATAACAGACTAAATTAATATTAATTTTTTTTAAATATGCAAGGATAGGAACATTTTTCATATTCCTCAGAGCAAAAGTTCTTAAACTTATCGGGGCGGCAACCCCATTTTTTGTACAAAAATTTTGTGCGACACCACAAGCATTGTGCAAAGTTTACTCTAACACGCTTGGGTATTTCTGTACGTGTTTTATTTGTAGTACAGTGGCGCACACAAGGGGGTGTCCTAGGGGTTCGGACACCCCAATAGCCCTTGATTTTTTTTTCGATTGGTTATAATCTTATGTATATATTACGTAAAATTTAATCATGTATTTTTTGTTAATAATTTTATTAATTAATGCTAATTATGTATTCAATAATTTATTTTTTATTGTTTTGGTTCCCGAAAATTGATAAAATCAAAAGAATATGTTGGGCGGCGTATTGGAGCATAATACCAAAATGGTAGACTTTCGACCCTGGACCCCTCCCCCCGAAATTTTTTTGTGTGCGCTACTATTGAATATTTTTCTTTCGCAGTAATAAACATCCACAATAAGTTTTTAATTTGAGTATAACAATCAAAATAAAAAAACGAACATTGTATAATATAATTACACGGTAAATTATGCATAAATTGAAATATGTTCAAGTGCAATCATTTTGAGTTTACTTCCGAGATCATCGCTTTATATAACAGTAGATTTAAGTATCAATGGGAAGGATGTGCTTATTTTTAAGTACGTTACTAAATCTTGGAATTATAAGTCGGATGCCGGACGAAGTACTTCTTCAATATTCTTTAGATTTGATCAATACTCTTATAAGAATACAAATAAACAATTAAATTACCTATTGGCTTTTGCAATAAACATCTAAATACACAATTATTATAATTAATGGTGAACGAGTTATTTCACATGCAAAATAATATATCAAAAACTCTTAAGATTTTCCGCGATCCCTAATTTATTGACGCTAGCATAAAGAAATGAAGCCCAGTGGCTGAATGGTAGTGTATCGCGCTTTCCCGCCGCAGGTCCGGGGCTCAAATCCCGGGCTAGGCAAGGTCGACTCTGGCTTTCATCCCTTCAGTGGGTCGATAAATGAGTTCGAAGCTTGCTTGGGAACTGAACACTGAGGGTTTCATGTCGGATTGACTACTTGACCGAAACATTTGCACATGTACCCCAGCTCCTAAGGTCACGTAAACTGAGGCACAGTAGGCCGTGGTCCTCCTGGGCTGTTGTGCCACTATAAAGAAACATTGGCGTGTATAAAAACGCCGAGGGATAATCCCTACGGTAAATTTAACAATCTGTTGGTCTATGGGGGAGGGGGCTGAACTCTCAGTTCCCGCCCCTTGTAGTGTTATTTTCTAAAGACTTAAGAAATATGTGTTTCTGAAACACATTTCACATAATTGATAAATTTATAGTATAAAGGAAATAGGGATAGGTTATATTTGATTATTAATGAAAGCAAAGCAAGTTATAGTGGCGAAGGATCTCGTAAATTTACACCAACTTCAAGTGACAATTACGATACTTGAGTGCCCCCCCTTTAGTGTACACCACACAGCGATTATAATAGTAAGGAATCCGACTACCCAAAAATCACGATTTTTTTCAAAAATTGACAATTTTTTTTATGATTTTATTTATAGGCCATCTTATTAGCTTAATAAAAATACCAAGTTTTTTACTTTTCATTCACTAGAACAAAAACTACAAGTGTTTTAATAAAAGAAGATGCCATAACTTAACACAACTTGTCAAACTTTAAAATGCGTTTTACTCGAAATGTGTTTTTTTTCTCGAGAAACTCAAACGGAGACAGCGATTGCTCAAAAAGTTTTGAAAATAATTTGCTGAAATTTTTTGGGAATGTTTTGTATAACAGTAGAAGTGTTTTGAACTTCAGATTCATCAATCACTGCTTTATTTCAAAATTTGCAGTCCTGTACGTAAATATAATCACTAAGATAGAGTGCTCAAGTGTTTGTAAAAATAAAAATATCTATTATCCTGAAGGTCATTTCAAACATGAATAACAAAGTAACACATTAAAATTGAAAAATTGAGAATTTGTTCAAAACATTTTTGTACAGAGCGCGGGCCCCGTTTATGTAATTTTTTGTACATTTTCAACAGATTTTTCCCCTTTTAATAGTAATATATAATTTTTTTTCTGTTTTCAATTTTACGATTTTTTACTTAAAAAATACTAAAAAAATCTAAAAATCTCCATATCTATTTTTTCAAAAAAAGCTGTCGCAAGTAGTCGGATACCTTAAATTCAAACGCATTCGTAACTAGGGTTTTCAGCGCCAGGAGCGAAAATCAGTTTTCGTTTATTATCAGGTATGGGCCAAAAGGGGGTCCTCGTCAAGCTTTCCTGGAACTCAGAATATATAAATGTGCATCTCATGGCAAATTATTTTATAAAAAAAAGGAATGAAAAATAAAATAAAATTTACGCAACGTTATCAGAGGACTAAATTAAAAAAGTGCACACAAAAAAAATTACAGAATTTTTTTAAAAAAATTGATATAATCCAAAATATTTTATTTTGAGATTCATTCATCAAGGTCTAACAACAGTTCGGCGGCGTCCAGATGCTACACCCGGAGATATATGTGCCCTTACACTCCCAACCACGCCCGTGTTACTGTATGCCATCTTAAGACAATTTTAATGAAGTTGTGCATCAGAGCAAGAACAAGAGGACACCCATTTAGAGAAGCGATTTTCATGACAACGGAAGAGAGAAAGATCAAAAATGCTCGCCGCAAAAACGCATTCTTTTCCCTACTTTTTGCGGAAGTGTCGCCAACCAGACAGGCCTAGAGAAAGAAAAAATCCCTCGCAGGCAGTCCGACAGGCGAACAGAAAGCATCAGACTTCGGGAAAGGAGCTTAATAACCTTGAGAAACATCAAAATGAAATAAATTTTTCAGATAAGTTCTCAAGGTTTGTACCATAAATAAGCGATACGGGCGCCTTTTTCCGCTGGAATCATAATAAAAAAAATATATGTGTAATTTAATAACGCTGCACCGAGTTTTCATAGTGAAGGGTTACAAAAAAGTAGTTTAAAAATCGTAGACGGTTCGGTTCAAAAATTTGAATTTTTGCTACAAAAAAGAACCGAGTAAACTCTCAATACATTTAACTGAAAAAAATACGCAGTATGAAAAGAAAAGTAGGAGGGGAGATACAAAGGAAGACGCTAAAGAAAGTTGGAAAAACTGTTGTGCGAAATCACAGCAAGGAAAAATAAAACCACTCACTATTAGACATATTGAATTCAAAAAAGTAACAACGAAATAAAAGCCATAATAAACACTGCATTCATTTGAAGAAATTAATATTTTAAAAATAAATCGGGAACTAGAGACATCAAAAGACACATTTGTTGTTTTTACTTATCCTACCCCGATCGGCAATAGTATCAGATCGAAACCCACGAAATTCATCGTGGCAAGGGGCTAATTTTTACCCCTGACGCTATCTGTACCTTTGAGCACCATGCTCGGGTTCCGCCCAATTTTGAGAACATCTTGAAGGGAGGTATGAGGCCTCTCATCCCTTCCATCAACCTCTCGAGCGGACTTGTTTTTTAAAAACTAACTTGGACACAAAGTTCTTCGTTTATTTTACAGCAATAGGTAAATTCAGTAGCAAGGGTCACGGATTCGACACTTGGTTTTACCAAAAACTATCTTGTGGCATAATGAAAACTTTTTGACCCTTAGTCAAAAAACCCTCGTGCAACTATTCTATAACGAACATTAATTAAAACCAAGAGGAAAAGCGTTCTATTTTCTATACATAAAAAAAACATTCCTTTCGAAAAAGCCAGAACAAAATGCCATTTACATTGAATGCATTAAAAAGAACATAACACAAAAAAACGTTCTTTTTAAAACCTGACCGTATATATATATCCTTTACATTTAATAGAAAAAAAAATCTTCAATGAAATTGGATCTGACAATCAAATTTAATCCAACCCACATATACACCACACACGCGCCATCAAATATATTATTTTCACGCCAAATAACCATCCCCCCCCCAGTCAACGGCGCGTGGGCAGACAGAAAAGTACTGTCAAAGAGAACAAATCAAACAAACAGCTAAAAAGCGGACGAATCCCCATTGGGAAAGGTCAACCGTCACTGGGTGTACCATCTTCTGCCACCCAGGCAAGAGAGATTAAAAGGGAAAAAGCCCAACAGGAAAGAAGGGTTATCCGCATCAACGTGTCTCGGTTAAAAATAGAAAACGATACCTTAATTTGGAGGAGGAACCGTCATGTCAAAAATGTCAGGGACTGTTAACTTATTAGCGAAGGAACGTATCGACAATGCCACGTATGAAACACAGAAGGGAATTGTATCACTTCCCTAGCCCGCAGTGGGATCGGAATATGCCAGACAATCTGGACCGATAAAAACTTGGCCTGGGAATCGAGACAATATGGGGAGGGGTGACGTAACGCGCGCGCGCGCGGGGGGGGGGGGACACATATAATAATTATCTGTAGTTTACATACATTAATGCATTCATTAATCTTTATATCTTTTTGATTGGTAGGCCAGATTTTGTTTATAAACGTCATGATTACGATATTATTCAATTACATTACTAATTTTATGCATTGTTCAGTGGCGCACACATGCATTTTCCAAGGAGAGGGGAGGCAGGATCGAAAATTCTTGTTTTATGCCCCAATACGCCGCCCAACATATTCTTTTGATTTTGTCGATTTTCGGGAACAAATAGTAAAGAATTTAATTACTGAATAAATAATTAGTAATTATTAACAAAATTTATCATTAACAACAAATAATTAAATTTTACGTACTATCTACATAGAATTATAATCAATGGGGGGGAATCAAGGGCTATGGGCGGAGGGGGAGAGTCCGGGAACGCCCTTCCCTTGTGTGCGCCACTGCTTTATGTCATTCGATAGTGTTTTTAGGTCATTTTGAGTGGCCACGGTAGCCGATTGGTCACGATCGCGAGCTCGTAGGATGGTCGAGTCACTGGTTTGTGTCTAGTGCAACTAAGACCCAACGTGTAGTATACATATGACACGTCAGCCACAAGTCCGCCAACTTAACCACAAGACTACCACGGCCACAAACGATTTTAGAACCAAAAAATATTGAATCACATATAAAAAGCTGTTAATTTTTCAAGTCCAATTTTAAGCTTAACATTATTATTTAGTAACGGATCCTTGTTCTCTAGTAAAGTTTTCTTCCTGATTATCAATACATATTTGCATATAGACTGTTGCCAAATGAAATTAGGAAACTGAACGATAAAATCAAACAAAATGGAAATAAATATTTCCTTATTTATAGAAAAAAAATTCCATTGGAAAACCAACACTCTACGAAACTTATTTTGAAATAAGCACTCTAATTACATAATTTTTTTTTTTATCTTGATGTCATTAAGAAATACTTTGTAGCATTCCTTTCCTGTTTTCATATTGCTGGCACATAAATATACTTAAGTTAAACAATTTTAATATAGAAATAGTACTAAAATAATATTATCAAACTACATTGTTATTACAATTTTGGAGCTATATCTAAGAAAAACGACTGTTCCATATTCCACACATCTTTATTTCCAAAACCACTTCATACAAATTAGTTCGTAACATTCACATCCTTTTATGCCCCAATAAGAATCATGGATAACTGGAACATGAAACTCCTCCATCCATTTGTTAGAGTGGCACTTAATTTTCTTTCTTCTTTCATTTATAATCCGGAAATCCTCGACCGACTGTTTAATGTTACACTTGGCACTGCAGCAACTTAAATTCATTCTGCAAACGTTTTGCAAATATAGTAAATCAGGGTGAAATTTGAATTTTTTAACTTTTATTTTAATATAAAGCGGGTTTGCCCAGCGGGTTGGTGTCCTTCGTAGCGCTAGTCCTCCCGGGAGACCCGACCTCACATGGCTCCAAATCTTGTGGGCGAGAAAGAGTGAGAGTTTTATTAAAGTCACACACTGTAATACCACACGAGAACTATTGATGGAATGCCCAAAGGAAACGAGCTCACCCGAAAAGGGGTTTAGAGCTACAAACCGATCGCTCGAGAAACAACCCTCCCCCCCAAGTCCTATCTTTATTGAAGAGGGGGATCAAAGTTTACATTTTATAAACAGTGGAAGACAGTAAAATAACAAAATACAAATTTAAAGGCAACTGCACTATATACATGTGCGTGAACGTAATACAAATATACAAAGCAAATATTATAATAATAACATAAGGAGTATAAGAGATAGAAAAAAGAATATACATATATTCCAACTTTCTTACAAATTCAAAAAAAAAATAATAAAATTCTACAATACAAATGCACAATACAGACCAAATAAAAAAAAAGAGAAAGAAAGACAGGAACCACACAGAATAATAAAATGTTTCTTGGTCCGCCATTTAGAACCATGATTAGGTGACGATAATGCCACCCGAGCTGGCACCCCCTCCTAATTCCCATACAACTCCAACGGAAGGACGCTTGAGACTCCACAGATTTAACATGTAACTCCACCCCCCTACACGACGGGTCTTCAGCGGCACAAGGCTGAACATAACCAATAGGCTACCACGGCAAGTACTTGGTTGGTTTATGTGTGTTACGGCACATACTATATATATATATATATATATCAGTGGCGCACACAAGGAGGGGTCCGAATCCCCCCCCAAGCACTTGATTTTTTTCCGATTGATTATAATTCTAAGTATATAGAACGTAAAATTTAATTAAGTATTTGTTATTAACGATTAATTTTATTAATTAATGCTAATTATTTATTCAATAATTACTTTTTTACTGTGTTTTGTTCCCGAAAATCGACAAAATCAAAAGGAGCATGATACAAGAATGGTGAACTTTCGTCCCCGGACCCCCCACTAGAAAAATTCCTGTGTGCGCTACTGATTATTTATATATATATATATAGGCGTGTTGTTGGATGTTTATATCTTGTTTGTAGAGAATAAGACTATATATAATAGGGTCAGTGACGCGCACACAGGAATTTTTCAAGGGGGAGGGGTCCAGGGTTCAAAATCCACCATTCTCGTATCATACTCCTTTTGATTTTATCGATTTCAGGGAGCCAAAAACAGTCCAAAATTAATATTATTTAATAAATAATTAGCATCAATTAAAATTTATTAATAACAAATAATTAAATTTTACGTACTACATATACATAGGATTCTAATCAATCGGGAAAAAAATCAAGGTCTTTGGTGTGTGTTAGGGGGGGAGGGATTTCGGACACCCACCTACCCTTGCATGCGCCACTGTGTATAGGGTACAGCCAGTAGCGCAAACAGGAATTTTTCAAGGGAAGGGGGCGGTCCGGGGTCGAATGTTCACCATTCTTGTATCATGCTCCTTTTGATTTTGTCGATTTTCGGGAACAAATCACAGTAAAAACCAATTTTTGAATAAATAATTAGCATCAATTAAAAATTATTAATAACAAATAATTAAATTTTACGTACTACATATACATAGGATTCTAATCAATCGGGAAAAAAATCAAGGTCTTTGGTGGGGGGGATTTCGGACACCACCTACCCTTGCATGCGCCACTGTGTATAGGGTACAGCCAGTAGCGCACACAGGAATTTTTCAAGGGGGGGTGGTCCGGGGTCGAAAGTTCACCATTCTTGTATCATGCTCCTTTTGATTTTGTCGATTTGGGGGAACAAAATACAGTAAAAACCTATTTTTTAATAAATAATTAGCATTAATTAATAAAATTAATCATTAATAACAAGTAATTAATTAAATTTTACGTACTATATACTTACAATTATAATCAATTGGAAAAAAATGAAGGGCTTTGGGGGGTCCCCCTTGTGTGCGCCACCGGGTACAGCTTTTGATTTAAAACGAGTAGCAGATACAATTAATTTATTAAAATCTAACATGAATTTTTAAATAACATTTTTATTGGTTTTCAAGGAACGTACTTTAGAAAACATTTTTAGTTTAAAAAACGCACTTTTCGCGCGCGCGCGTTGCACATATTATTTCAACTACCACATTGCAAACACCCAATACTCAATGGTCCTTAGTGCAATCTTTCTCTACAGACACGAGAAATGTCGCATGGTGTGTCACCCCGAATTCCCAGTCACTTTTTCACTAGAAAAGAAAGAAAAACCTTCCAAAACATGAGCAGCGCAAGAAAAGGAGCCGGCGTCTAGCGCCAATCGTTCGTTCACCCGCCTTCGAAACAGAACGGGCGAACACATAGCAGTTCGGTCGTCAGATACGCAAGGGTGCACAACCAAGTACAAGGTTACGCACTGCCAAAACAAAGCGCGTAGAAAACGCGTTCAGTGGCTCAACACACATGGAAATATTTAACCTAGAAATGACACGAGTTTGATTGATTTGTGACATAATCAGGTTCCTATATAATCACGATCCATTTTGTCACAAGTCAAAAATCAGCAAAAGTTTTCTCCCCCAAGTCGTTATCAGTTTTTCATTTTTATACTTATTGATGAAAATTCGAATCCACGCTACTATGTAGAAAATTGTATCAATGTTTTTAAATCTCATTTTTGTCTGTTATGAGATAACCGCCTATTATTTTAACCAAAAAAGAATTAATATACTCTTCCGAATGTTCTGAAATTAAATCTTTATTATTACAAAGTGCAATTAGTTTTTGATCTTCCTTTAAGGTGAATTCATATACATATGTATCCGTTATCACAAGTGGATTGTTTGTGTGTGATTACGAACTCAAATTTTTTTTTTATATTCATCTATCCACGAAAGGATAACTAAAAATACCACGATACCCTTAGTTTATTTCAATAAAACGGTCGAATGATTCGGTTCCGAATTTAAAAATTTTTCACAGAGTATAATTTATAATTTTTAAAAAAATTGGCGGCACAGAGGCAGAAAATCACTAATACACCATTTCCGTTACACGGTGAGCAACAAAAGAAAAAATTCTAGAACTTATAGCTTAAAAAAAATACTTCCGCAATAAATACGGACAAGAGGAAAGATCTCCACTGCACCTTTCCTCCCAACCAACACGCGCAGGCTAAGTTTGTTGTCCTCTTAAAGTTTTTTTTCCCCTTCATTGCAAGGCTCGCCTCTTTTTTAAACACTCTGACCTACTAATTAGACGTGCAGCAAGGCGTTCTTCTTTCCTTTGTTTCGGAGCGAGCATCCTTTTACAGAAAAACCAGTGTCCAATGACAACCAGCGAGTTACACAAGATGGAACGGAAGGTCACAGGCAATCCATTTCAATTTATACAGAGGAGGGAGAAATGAGATGCCGGAGGAAGACACTCGAAATTGTTTACTCAACTTTTCTTTTAAGTTGTGTTCACAAGGTAAAGTCTGTGTACTCCAAGATCTTTTATGCAAGGGCATAACATTGTATTCCAATAGGCAATTTGGGAAATTCCTATTATGAAAAGGATTTTCTTTTTTAAAACGCATTTAAAAAGATTGCTATTATATTATTTATAATTGTTGTGCTATTTATACCACAGTTTAATATTCGCTATAATTCAAAGAGGCGAAAAATGGTTTCGACATTTTCGCTATCGACCGAATGTTAAGTAAAATCGCACTCACTGGCATAGCTAGTCCTAGCTACCCTTGTATCAAAATTTCTTGGGGGCACTTTTTTTGGGTCCACTTAGCATTTTACGATTTTTTACTTACGCATTTTAAAGCCCCTGTAGCTTGAAGGCTCGCATCATTGATATGGCGGAAGCTACGCCACTGGTCAGAGACGTAACGGAGAATACTAGAGCTTTCCTGCAAACTCTGATTTCGGGCCCGAAGCCCAAATGTGAGTCAGTCAAATATGTACTTAGTAAGCTTTAAGCCCCTCGCAATGCGGGGTGTACGTTACCCACTGCATCTGGTTGCACTTTTAAGTAACAAGAGAGCTATTGCAGACGGACTTCGCAGTTTTGAGTCACGGTCAAGTACTGAGGATAACACCAGACCTGGTTCTACAATCTCCAAACTTCTACACCATGCTAAAGAGAAGATTTTGAGTGTGGATAGATTGAACTTGCAGCGGTACCAAAGAGTCTTTAGTGGCACCATGACGCGAAACCACAAATCGAAAGAAACAACGCTGACCACATGTTCGCGACCATGACCACTCAGCTATCGCGAATACTTTGTAACGGGCTCTCTTCAGTTCTTCCGCTCAGTGGCGCACAACAAGGGGGCACACAAAGCCCTTGATTTTTTTCCCGATTGATTATAATTCTAAGTATATAGTACGAAAAATTTAATTAAGTATTTGTTATTAATGATTAATTTTATTAATTAATGCTAATTATTTATTTAATAATTAGTTTTTTACTGTATTTTGTTCCCCAAAATCGACAAAATCAAAAGGAGCATGATACAAGAATGGTGAACTTACGACCCCGGACCCCCCCTGAAAAATTCCTGTGTGCGCTACTACTTCCGCTAATACTCTATTCCAGGGCATGGTAATTATTTGGGCTCGAGAGCCACAATGTGAAAGAAGATACTGAAAGGTCGAGCCGTTTTTAAAATAATTGCATTCATTAGCTTTGCATCTTTGAAAAGGTATATAAAAAAAATCAATAACTATCACTTAAATAAAATATTGACAGTTTTATTCATTTTATTCATTGTGTTTTTATCATGTATGGCTGCAAGCACATTTAGTTTTAGAATCAGTCTAGAGTACTGACAATGTACAATGACAACGTAAAATGTACAAACAAATGTACCTTTTATCACATTTTTCTGCAATTTTTTTTCTTTGCTTTTCTTTATTTGTAGTTTTTACAAAGGCTTCTTTCGCGCATGAGTGTTGGCGTGGCCGTATTAGAGGAAAATACGAACGGAATCTTTGGTCGCGCATGGGAAAGAAATCTCTTCAAGGTGGAATTTCAAACTGTTCAAACGGGCCACTATTTGCCGTCCCCTAATCTAGGATGAATTGCTTTCAGTAAATTGTTTCATTTGAGAATCTCTTTCTTTAAAGAAACAGTTATATATGCAAAATAGTACTACTTAAAGTGAAGTGGGTTGAGTTCGAGGAGGAAGGTAACGGATGTGTTGACGTTGCGATCACTACCCTCACCGCACATCTACACGCCCAATCTCCTGCATAGAAAACACTGCACCAAGCAGTCGCAATAAATGTTTAAGTCTTAAAATTCGCATCTTCAGTTAATTATAGTACACATTCGCATTAATAAGATGTATTGATGTTAGATGAAATCAGTTTGCTAAAAATTTATATTTTAAATGTTCGTATATCTAGAAACAAGATCAGGATCTTTGAGGTTCAAGTCCCAGGAATTGAATTGTTCAGTAGAAAAACAGTCTATAATAACGATTCTTATTAAAAATAAGACCGACTCGTTCCCATTGGCAATTGCGAAAATTGATATTAATTGAAAGTAATAAGAATAAACAGCTTTTTGATTTAGAGATATATCTCTTCACAACCAACGAGGAGGAAGTTCGCGACAACTTAAACTCAAGGAAGACAGAAGAAGTGTCTATTTCCAAGGTTGCTAACAAAAACCTAACAGATCTAAACCAGCAGACAACTCAACTCATCCATCACGACACGTTAACTTCACCAGCACGAGCCCGACCAATAAAATAATCACTTAAAGACACATTACGCCCTCCCCTCTCCAGCAGCAGTAAAAACATTTCACTCCATTAAACAACAGTTTCACTTACTGAAACACTAACCACCATTTAAAAAATAAATAAAAAACCTTTAACGCCTAATCCTTCTTTTTGCCACACAGCTTAAGAGCGAAACCCGCGGACACTTTCCAAACGGTCGTCACGTACTTCCGGACAAATTTACTGCCGGCCGACCCCGCCCCCCTGACGAGAATGTCAACCGCGAGGACGGGAAGGTCGCCCCAAGGCGTACAGAAACGAGGGAGGTGGAAAAAAAGAAGGAAAAAGTAGAGTGTGTGTGAGAGAGTAAGCTACTGTTTTATGAGCATCTTGATTCCTATTCTGATCTCGTATCCACGATGTCTACCTGCACACCTGTTGAGCTCGTAAGACCCGTTTCCCGGTTGTTGATTCTTTTTTTTTTGGTAATAACTTTTTTTGCTCTTGCTCTTCTCCGGAAAGTGGAGTGTCTGTGCCTAATATCTGATCTATGTTTTTTCGTGATGGTGGTGAATCCTTTAGATGTCTCTTTTTTCCCTTTTTCTAATTCCTGCTGTTATATATAGCTCACACTCTATATATTTATTTATCTTGGTGGAATTTTCAATCGTTAATAGAATACATTTTAAAGCGCTCATTTAAGCTGAAATTTTGTATACCTGATTATTTTGGACAATACAGTAATTTTATAATAATTAATAAAAATTAATTGATTAAAACTAATTGTTCAAAGAATTACAAATATAGCCACGTTAGCATCATTATTGGCGACTTGTGTCAAAACTCGAAAAGGGTTTCCTCCCATTTTAAGCGCTCATTTGAGATGAAATTTTATATACAAGATTGTTTTGGATTACAAAACGATACTTTAATGATAATAAATAAAAATTAATTACCACTTAATGTTGTGATTCTGCTATATGTATATACATATTTATACTAATTGTAACTAATTAATAAAAAGTAGCTGAAGTAAAATTTTTCTTTGTTGATCTAAGTAGGAATTGACTTTAAAAAACATAAAAATATACATGAAAACATAAAATACAAGCAGCAAGGGTTGAACAGCTAAAAAGTCGGAAAGATTCATACCCGTGGAAATCGCGAGATGCGCAGTAAGAGGATTAATATACTCTTAAAAAAAAAAAGATTTCTGATTTTTAAAATGTTACTATAATTCATTTTCTAAATGAAACTTTATAATAATGCAATTAAATTTACAATTAAAATAAAAGTTTATTTTGAAAATCTCAGGAGTACCTTCCGATGAAATGCTAATATCTTACAATTAAAATGACATGGTACGAATTTTTTTTTTTTAATCCGTGATTTAGTGGTTTTTACAAATTTTTTTTGCTTGTAAACTATGTAAATGTAATTACATAAAAATTAAATTGTTAGCCTTTTGTGGTATTTTGGACAGTTCTTGTGTTCAAAATACCACAAAAAGCTAACAATTTAATTTTTTATAAGGAAAAATTTAAAACTATAAAGAGGATTTTAAAATGCCACTCCTCCTACACTAATTGACGTACATACGTGAAATGAGATTTATACAGGTACGTCAAACTATGCATAACAAAATTTGATTTGGTTTAAAAAAACACAGTTTAACACATCTAGCCCAATCTGTTTATATTAATTCTTAACTACTCTCAATGAAGAAGGAATCAGAGCTGACAGCCCTTTAACTTAAGCAACACATCATACCATTAATGTTCAAAGAATAGGACACAAACAATGCACTCCAAACAGAAAACGATTGACATCTTTAAATGCAAGGGGATTGTTTATGCTCGTACATCAGTGGCACACACAAGAAGGGTGGGGTCCTTGGGGTCCGGAAACCTGCCCCCCAAAGCCCTCGATTCTTTTTCCGATTGATTATAATTCTAAGTATATAGTACGTAAAATTTAGTTGAGTATTTGTTATCAATAATTAATTTTATTTATTCAATAATTAGTTTTTTACTGGGTTTTTTTTGTTCCCGAAAATCGACAAAATCAAAAGGAGCATAATATAAGAATGGTGGACTTGCGATCTCCCCTGTGTGCGCTACTGTCCTATATTATTGCATACTTACACAATACATTTTTCTTCCCTTTCCTGAATACGCAGTACAAAAAAAAAAAAAAAAAGAGTCTTACAGTAGTCGCATATGATGTGTAACATCTGACATGTTATCGTGGTAAATACGCAGTATTAACTTTTTTTCTTGAAAAAAATATGAATCGGGTATTGTTGGAAATAATTTTCTATCGAATAATTATATCTTTAATGAAAATTGTATTTAATTATAACAAAAGGAGTAAAAAATGCAATATTTTAACAAAAATATTTATTCTTGTTCAATTGGGGAAGAGCGGAGACAATAGACTTATGATAACTAAAATATGACACATACTTGTGATTCAAAGTATTTAAAAACCGTTGAAAAAACAGCGTCAATAACAGTACCACTGTTAGCAGTCGAAGCATTCTAATTTGTGTTCATTTCGAGCTCGAGTTCATCATTCATAAAAGCTATGAGCGGCTCAGCTTTTGGCAAACTAAAGTTAAAGTTAAAATCACCACTCAAAATCTGGGGAAGCGAGTGATAATTTTTTTTAAAAGAGCAGAATCATTTTCTTTATATGGTAAAAGTACAAAATGCAGGAAATCTTTAATTTTTTTTTAACTGTTTGATTCGAAGAAATGTATACGACCACCGAAATCACTGTTTGTCCATTTTCAAATAAGCATTCTGTCGCACTTATGTCCCTCCCCAATATGGTAACTAACGGATTTAGAGTCAAGCGCTCGATGGCTACTAGAATTTGACCCCCATGCGAGGGTAGCGAAAAGACACAGCCAAGCACTCTCATTTGTCAAATCAAGTAGCACACGCTTACGTCACATCCTGTTACACACATCCGTCCCTTTTCACGAAATCACTACCAACAAATATCCAGCAACCGAGAGGAAAGATGTTACACAAAAAAAAAATACCTTTACTATAGTAACCCAGATTAAATTTTCCAAATTTCACAACAGACGAGTTTCATAACCCGACTTCAAGGGAGGAGAGAAACCACAGTCCCTTTTTCCGGCATCCGCTTCTTTCGTCATCGTTTCACGGAATATATCTGTAGTAAATAACACAATTGCGTTCACAGAAATAAATTGAAGGATCGCACCCCACCCAATATGCGTAGGTGGCACACAGCAGCGAATGTGTGATTCTTATTGAATAAAAGCAGAGGAAGAGCACCATCAAGAAGAACAAGCACACTTAACCCAATCTTGCAGATTTTAAAAACGGTCATTGCGAAATGTTTGTTTCAGGAAGTAGCGCGCCGTGCTACGTCACATTACAGTTTTAAGAATATAGTGTAGTAGTTTTTTCATGCTTTAATTATTTTCACAATTTTAAATCTGTAAGTTGATTAAAACGAACGGTTTATAGTTTTTCGTGGGTGCCATAATTTTGGCATCAAAATTATCTAAAAAAGTTAACTATTTATTTGTCAGATATCTTGTTTGTATTATACCAAAAAGAATTACGAAGAACCGTGTTCAAGTCAGATCAAACAGAACATTGTAACTTTGTAAAAATTCCAACTTAACAAATTATTGAGATATAAAAGTACAACTTTTATTACAAAACGACCACACACAGTCTCAACATAACATTTTACCACACTCTGTAATGGTCAAACATCATTAATACAGTTATAAATACTTTCTCTCTTCCAAGCAAAATAATGTAAAAATCAGAACTTCTAGACTTCTTTTCGATCTCCAGATTAAGATATCCGTCTACCTTCTGAACAGTGATTTTAAAAGAGCTTTATATATTTTTTAATATTTAGTTTCACATATAATCGTGTTGTTACTATTGCAATAAATAATTTTACTGAAAATTTTTGGCAAAAAATAAAAAAGGATGACATCTTCAAAAACAATCAACTTTTACGAAAAATGCTTCTATGCCAACAATATTCTGTGAATATATATATATATATCCAGGACTTCTCTACACAGTCTGAAATAAGATTTTTAAACAATTCACAATACTTTCAGAGTTACTATCAATTGAAATTATAACCAGTGTTCGTTAAAATTTCTCTACTGTGATGTATTAAAATATGAGTAAATATACTTCTAAATTATGTACTTAAAATCCTCTAGCTTAGACTTTGTACAGGAGTCTCATTATAGAAGCATTTTCCATAAAATGTGACTATTTCGAAAATATGTCATTCTTGATAAAAAAAAAAAAATGCATTTAAATATTTTTTTCTTGTAATAATATTCTTAAAACAATTTTTTTTATGTATAATCCAATTTAACTAATACTAAATATCAAAAAAAATTTCATTTATATGCTCTTTCAAAGTCACGGTTCCGAACGCGGTAGGTTACCTTCAAGATTAAGCCTTCGATTCAAAACAAATATATGAAAAGCATTTTAAAGATACACGACACCACACACACAGATCCTAGAATGGGAAAATAGGGAGTAGTTTTACTTTCCAGCTGGATGGTTTTGAATTGCCATCGTCATATCACATGAATCCAGTAATTACGAGAGTTTTAAAAGGAGGGTTTTCTGAACAAACGATATAATGAAGACTTCTAAGGTAAACCTGGTGGAAATTTCACCGATACAATTTACCTTAATCGACTTTTTTATCGAATTCATTACGTTTATCCTCAATGAATAGCAGTAAAATGATTGGGATTTCAAACCGCGAGGTGCCTAAAGAGCTCGAAAATCTTTAGATGAAATGGACCCATTAATTATTCGGAAATAAAAATGGAACGAAAGAGATAGCCTATCAATTCCTACTATTAGTTCACACTTTCCCTTTATATATTTATTTGTATATCTTGTTCAAATTTTCAATCGTTAAATTAAATTCTTTTTATTTATCCCCACAAGTTCAAATACATTTTTTTAAGCTTGTAGCGGTTGTGACACTTGATGTTAATATAGTTTTTTCAAATATTAACTATCATTAATTAATTAAAAAATAGTAAACGAAAATAATAGTCCAACACCCTATATAGAAAGGAAAATGGAAAATCGCTTTCTATTTTGCCACCGAACATTGTGATTCTGTCATATGTATATACATATTTATAGCTAACTGACTATTTAATAAAAAGTAACTAAAATAAAAATATCTTTGTTGACCTAAGTAGGAACTGACTTAATTTTTTTAATTTATATATTATATATACTTGTTTGTTACTTAAATGTCACTAGATATAAATCATATTTCTGTTTGGTGTGTACTTAAAAAAAATTAGAACAATTTGCCTTTTTGATGCAAGCAACAGCCCTTGAGAAGATAAAAAATTTTAAAAAAAAAAATATAAACATATTAAAACATCTTTTTTTTAAATCCAGTCTTTCAAAAGATACTTCAAAATGTATTTTATAAACCAAACCAATGGTTTTAGTTCGAAAGCAGAAAAAATTAATGGAACGTAATCCATAAAACGTTCTTTTTCGTCAAAATCCTAATTTTGCGCATATATAAAAAAAAAGGGGAGGGGTTCATTAGATTTCAGGCGTAAATTTTAATGTCTTTTACACATTATTTAATTCGGAGGTGGGGGGACGTGATCCTAGCTGTTTTCAAGACTGGTGAACATCTATTTCATTGCCTTCATTTGAAATCGGTTTGTTCATTTGGAATTATTTTCATCAAATGCATGGAAACTGTGTCTTGTGTGGAACAAAGGTTCTTCAAACTTTTTCTTAATGTAAAATTGATTTCGATCCTGTGTCTTAACGTTTTCTCAAAAAAGCATAGTTCTCTCTCTCTCTCTCTCTCTCTTTCAGAGATTATATCACCTTAAAGTAAACTTTTGATATTTCATTGCCCAGTCCCTTACGTATCTACAAAAATTTTTACACTTGCCCCATTGGAGTGTTTATTAACGTTGCAATATAAAGCAGAACGCGGGCTACCGGCAACGGACCTCGTAATTTTGAGCCTCGGTCATGGAACGAGGACTATTCCTGAGCTGGTACCCCCTTCCTTTCCAAATCTACAACACCTACCAACGGGAGTGTGAGCCTCGACAGACATGCATCAGCCCCTCAACACGGCGAATCTAGACACTAGGTCTCGAACTCACCACGCGCGCGAGTTCGTGACCAAAACCGCTAGGTTACCGCAGCCACATATGCTCTATTGAAAGCTACAATTGGAGACAGTTAGCTAAGATGTGATTTACAATTATAGGTAAAATAACTACATTAATATAAACCCAATGGTAGAATGGCAGGATTGCATTGGTTTCAAACAATTCATTTGAGCGATAGAAGGAACAATTTGCGGTGTTCTCTTTACATCATGGCTAGGTGAAAGCGAAAAAAGATATATCTGGGAATCCTTTAACTTCGTCATTCAGGTTTGGAGCGTTATCTCACATTTCCAGGAAAGATCAATTAAGAAAAATGATACAGATCGACGAATACAATGCGGAAATTTATCATTCCATTACAAAAAATGGCAGCGTAAAGAGGTCGAAAATACTACATGACTGATTATTAATTAAGGTCGCAGTTCGAAGCTACACGAAGGCTTTTGGTGACGGGCTCCTCACCAGACCAGTGACACCTGAGCTAGTATCTCACTCTCCAAATATCGACACCATGCCAAAACGAGCCCTTCGAACCATGACAGATTGCATTAATTAGCCCCTCCACAGTACTTTAAAGAAACACCGGGCGGAGATACTTTACGACCACTATCACCCAGATACGTGACAAAGAAAGAGTCAATTCCTCTCGTGTTGGTCAATCTGCGTGTTTCATAAGGTACCACTTTTCATGCATTTCTCAACTACGCCACATCAAATTCTTGAAGTGTAATTGGATTTAACATTACTGTTGCAAAATTACCAGTATTTAAACATCAAGACTGGAGCGCCATAAAACTAGCAATTTTCCTTACAAGCTACTTCAGACAAGCAACTTGACACCTTCTTCATCGGTAAATGATATATCGCTCCATGATGTGTCACGGGGTTATGACGGTTTGTCAAACTCTCCAACAAGGCAAAAAAAAGCACACTCTACCACCCCTCCGATTGCACTGGAAGAGCCCACTTTCACCAACTGAATCAGTGATTCGAAAATTGTATGAATGAATCAGGCAAAAAGAAGGGACGGATGGTAAATCTCCCCTTGCAATTTAGTCACGGCAGCCAAGCGCGGGGACAGTTGGTCGTCCCGATGATGATGACGCATCCCAGCCATCGATTGAATCCCACGTGCTTTTCCAGCGATGCAGCTGCTCTCCAGCGTCTCTCTTTCTCTACACCTCGGATGGGGTCTTTTATCCCGAAGAAGATACTTAGTCAGGTCTGCCCCCTCTAGTGACGAGCTCTAAAGATAAAGGATATATATACTTTGTAGCAACTTGGACGGAACTGCAACATGGGGCGGTATTTGTCTTATATGATTTTTAAGTTTGTGGAGTAGAATATTTTGAAACCTAACGAACTGCATGATAAATTATCTTGTCATTTGTTCATAAATAAGACTAATGTGAAGAAATAAAATTTTAAAGAGCTTATTCAATATACATATCTAAAGTTCGCGATGTCAGAAAGTTATGATATTTGAAGATATGTTCAGCCAACAAAGCAAAAATTCAGAAGAGGAATTCATAAATATGTTTTTGAAAAATTATACCCCTTTATAAAAACGTTTATTTATTGATTGATTGAATATTAACGTCGCACTGTTCAGCTAACACGAGGGCTTTTGGCGACGGACCACGTAATTTGGAACCATGGTCAAGTGACGTGGACGACACCTGAGCTGGCACCCCCTCCTTCTCCTAACTTCCACACCACACCCCGGGAGGACGTTTCAGCTCTCGACAGATTTAACGTGCATCGCTGCCCTACACGGCGGGTCTTTAGTGGTACTGGGCTCGAACTCGTGACAAGGCAAGCCACGATCCGATACCTATACCACTCGGCTACCGCGGCCACTATAAAAAAGTTTAAGTACACACACACTTAACACATAAAATAAGAGTGTTTATATTATATAATATAAGGAGCCAATAAATGAAGCAATTTGTCACATACGCACAAAACGGCATGAACGCACCTAAAGAATTAATGCTTATTAGTTTCGTGTTATTTACCTATAATTTCCTAGCTAAAGGAATTACAATACATTATTTGATTTACAAAATTTTTCCAATTGCTTTATAAAACAAAAAAGTTTTTAAATATTCTTTAAGAATTTAAAGTGAAAATTGTTTAACAAATAAATAACCAATGATTATAAAAAATCATTACAAAGATTTTAATAGAATAATAAACAAATTTTTATCCAAGGTGTACTCTGCTCCTAATTATCGCTATAAATAGCAAAAATATCGACTGGGCATTTTCCTTAAACCCTTCCTTTTCAAAAGGAAATGTTTGCCATTCATTTCCAAACAAATTATTCAAAACGTTTGAATAAATGACTCTGCGATGTGATTGTTCGTAAAAGGGCTTAGTGATTTTTTTTAAAGCCAAAGACACATGCATAGGACAGGGGGTAGGGAAGCTAAATGGAAGAGGGCACCGATTCTGTATATATAAATGCTACAGATAAATAAAAATTATATTTAAAGAAACTTAAAGGATTCGACGATCTCCACACATCAGCAAGGATATAAATATTTCACTTTCATATGAAGAATTTTTCACACTAGTTAAACGTTGATAAAAAGGATTTCAGAAAATCTTACAATAAAAGCCTGCCATAATGCCCCACCCCCAAAGAAACCCGAAAGAAAATTAAATAAAAATCTAGAGATGAGAAAACAAATAAAAAAAGGTTAACATTATAACATGTCCCCCGTATCCCCAATGTGGAAACAGTGACCAATCACAAGTCATCTTACTACATCCGTCAGGATTCATGAAAGCATTAACGGTTAACAGAGAGGAAAAACCATGCGATCAAAGACACAAAAAAAGTGTCCATCCTTCTGATGGTCATTCAAAGCAAACTATATAATAAAAAAATAATTGGGCATAAATATAATAATCCGGATAGGCACATACAAGATGTAAAGACAAGCGTTCGCAGTGGGTTTGGCACTAGCCTTGTACGTCCAAGTTTGCCGGTTCGGCCCCGGCACAAGTCGGTGGATTTTCATGGGAATCGACAGCGTACATGTCGTATGATTATGCGGCATGAAAAGAGCCCTAGAGTGGCTGTTTGGCTTAGGTGCTCTCGGCAAACTTAAATTGCTAGTACCATTTCGTATTGTCAGAACTCATGTGCCTCCCTCTGGGGAGGACACTGGGCGTCAAAATCACATTGTGGCAATTAATAGTCACCTATATGGTGCCACACTAAAAAGTGATACCAGTTCCGGAGAATGTAGTAGGTCTGCAATGGTAATTACCAATCCGTAGGCCCATTAGAAGAAAAAGTTTATTATAGTCTCCCTACTTCTGCACAGCTGAAGATATTTACTGATATAAATATGCAATAAGTAATCAAAATGTCTTCCATTCATGCTTAACACTAGTTTTCAGGAAATAGAAGACGCTGTTGGACAGAGGGGAAAGTAATGGGTTTGGAGAAAAAAGAGTTGTAGAGAGACAGAGAATACGAATTGGTGAGATTGTATGAGGAAATGGTATATTTAATTTAAAGTGCTTGTAGAATACAGTTATCTGTTGGGAAAGCATCGTGAAATGGATTTAATATATATTATGTTATGATCGAAACAAATAGTATCATACAAACCGAAAATCAAGTTTGTTGTTATTATAGGCATGTTTATTATACATTCATATTCTTTTTTAATAAACAATCTTACGGTAAAACAATTGAAAGTCAGTTTGAAATTTATTTTTTTTCTTTTAACAAAAATAAGGTAATGATTTTTTTTTTTTTTAGAATTGGGTGTGTGATGTACCACTTTAACATTCATTAAAAAAATCAATATTTTATTCCAAAGCACATAATTTAACTTTCAGCAAACTTAAAACAATTTGTACAAAAAATAACGTTGCTATTGAATGTCACGAGAGCTAACGGCGGCAAAACCCATAATTCTGAATCAAGCCAAATGATAACACCTTGTGACTGGTACATCACTTTCCGAACTTTTGCATCACCTCTATGAAAGTTTGAACCTCAATTTTACTATAAATGCGGTGAGTGCTTTATTCCACACAACGAATCTGATGAATGGGGACATTGGCGGAACGGAGAATATTAGGGCTCCCCTGCAAAGTCAGATTTGGGGCAATCAGCCGGATCTTACAAGGACTGCAAAACCATAGGATAACATAGGTTTTGGGCCCCCTAGAATCCCCTCCCACGATGCCGGGGTGTACGTTACGCCACTGAATCAGGAATGAAATCAAGATTGGAATACCTTTGAATTTTTACATACAAAATTCAAACAAGGTCATCCACAAAGGAATTTTGTACAGCTGTGAGCCCTCAAAAGTAATGTAATTCTTTAATATTTTTGGAATGAAAATGATCAATTGGTTGATTAATTTGAATTTTTATTTAATTTATAAGAGATCGTTATTTGCGATAACGAATTTTGAATCCAAAGAATAGAATAAGATCTATACGATATATCCCATTGAAATTTGACTGAAAATCTGGAGGTCAAAGCCAAAATCCTAAGCCCATGATATCAGTACTCTTAACCAGTTTACTGTAGCGTCCCCGTTTGAGAGCGCGCAACTATGTGCGTCACGGAAATCGAGCGTTGACGAGTAGAATCGTCAATCACAGATTAAGTGTCGCTGTTAAAATATTGGACCAAATAGATGGGTTTAATTTTATAAAAATTTCCACACAATTTTATAACTAATATTTATTTATTTGGTTAACATAAACATATATTAGGTCCACATTACTTGAAAAACGCAAGAAAAATTAAATACATATAATGATAAGAATTTAAACGTTTTTGTTCCCATGGTCGACCCTATCTGAAGGAACCCCATTATAAATCAACTTTCCGACTTTTGCCCCTTTAAAGCTAACATCTTAGAAACATTATCATGGCACATAAATAAATTCGTTATGCGAACTTATACGTTCGTTGTTAAGGCCGGTGCATACGGGGATCATATTATTTATTTGTTTTACCCCGGCTGGCTACAAAATATTCTTAACATATTGAAATTTGAAATATGTCTTGTTTTTCTCAAAAATTACAATTTAAGTAGCCAATGGGCAGTACTTTTTACACATGACGAGAATACTCGTCATGACAAAATCCTGTCCAGTTTTCCTTGACGAGTACACTCGTCAATCGCAGTTAACCGGCTAAATAAATTAGAACTTTAAGTTGCATTCGTAATACATTTTAGGAATTTTCTCACGTGTGGACATCTTTCAAGACTTACTCTTAATCATATTATTTTGAAAGCTCCATTTATTTTTAACAATTTTTTTTAAACTTTAGTTTAATACAAAATAAACATTATCACAAAGCAATATCACACACAAAAAAAGTATAAGCCCTTGAGGCTTGGTAGAAAAGTCAACTCTTAAAAGCTGAAACAAGAGAAATCGTCGCCGCAACAATCGAAGGCAAAGCGATCCGTAGCGAGAGAGCCTGCACACACTTCGATTTTTTGACACAATGCATCTTCTCTCTTTGACTATTTCAAACCGAGGCAGCGTGCTTAAATTAGATATGCCTTGGAGGGAAGCTCACCACAGGAGATAGCACCGAAGAGTGTACTACAATATTATTATTAGAGGGCAAGCGGCAGAGAAAAGTGCCAACAAATAGCACGCAACAAGGGACAAATTGCCAGGAATAACTTTCCCAGAAAAAACGGTGGGAGCGTTCTGAAATTGTGCCGCGAACAATCGAGCCGTTTTCTCATATGCGATACGGACTCCAGATAAAATTAAAACGTGTATATACTTTTTTAAAGGGGATGAAAATGATACTCTGTACACATTGTTTTGAAATTTGACAAGAAATGTAACTCTTTTAAATACAAATAAAATCAAGTAAGATTTTACGTTAAAAAAATCGTCACCTTTAACCTAAGTTTAATGTAAAGACATTTCTAGGATTATGGAGAACAAATTATACAAAGGAATGAGGGAGATAACCTTTTACTGGATGAAAGACAGTTTCCGTCACGCAATTTAAAAAGATAAATACATTTGCAAGAATAAACAAGTAATATAAAAAAAATTTACGTCAATTCCTTACTTAGATCAAAGAAAAATTTTATTTTAGCTACTTTTTATTAAATAGTTACAATTAATATAAATATGTATATACATATCACAGATTCACAACATTAAGCGGTAGTTAATTTTTTATTAATTATCATAAAAAGTATCGTAGTCATCAAAACAATCGTGTATATAAAAATTCAGTACAACTGAATGCTTTAAAACGTTAGAAAAAAACCTTTCCAAGTTTTGACACAAGTCGCCAAAAATGATGCCAATGTGGCTGTATTTTTAATTCTTTAAATAATTAGTTTTAATCAGTTAAATTTTATTAATTAGAATTAAATCATTGTATTGTCATCCAAAATAATCCTGTATATAAAGTTTCAGCTCAATTGAGCGCTTCAAAATGTACTTCATTAACGATTGAAAATTCCACCAAAATAAATGATTTAAATATATAGAGACTGTGAGCTAATAGTAGAAATTGAAAAAGTTTAACACACTGTAAAAATAGCATTGACACATGAGGATTATCTTCACATTAAAAAGAAATAAAGCTGAAAGTGCGATGAAAAGATGATAACAGAAGTTTTACTCCCTTATTTATAAAATAAATTTAATGTTTTCATAAAAAAGTTAAGGAACAAATTAATGTTTAAGAAAAAAAAGGGGATAGGGTCCCTCTGTCTGCCTAACGGCGGACTAACCCTCATATATATAATTCAGCAACGGATCTGCATGACTTAAAATTCTCAAATTGAGAGAGTCGTGTTCACTCTTCAGATAGCATCAACTTTTCTATCTATAGAACCGTCTTTTGTCGAAATTATTGCAGCTAATTCACTGCATCATGGTTTATAAACTGTACGATGATCTTCAGGGCTTGTATGAAATCACAGACGCTATACTCTCGATCTTGGTTTTAATTTCGAATTTCATGCAAAGTTCTATATCTTTCTGCTTATGGAATTTCATTCATAATTGGCTGTAAAAGTTGCAATACATCGTCCCGTTTAACTATTTTTACACCATTCCTGCAAAGTCTTGCCATCATCCTAAATGTAAATTTGTCCTAACTTTGGTTTTGATCCATTCTATTCTAAACTTGTGTAGTTGCTTTTTATGTATAAATAAATTGATTACGGTATCAAGAAAAACTTATTTTTATGTAGAGAGAGAAAAACATTCTTAGGGGATGAAGAGCGTAAAACCAAAGTAAGCAGAGCGAAATCAAAATTTGAGAATAATGAGCATCAAATACAAAAAAAAAATTTTTAAGCATATAAGGGAAACTATACTCGAGTTTCTTCATATAATCTAGCTATTACAAAATTCTTATTAAACAATCATCTAACTTAGCGGTCGCCAAACATTTTGACCTCACGGACCAGTAAATTCATAATTTAAATCCCGCGGACCACTAATAGGATTTTTCAAGAGTTAAATTAATGTTATGAATCGAATTATGTTTCAATTAATCTTAAAACATAGCTTAACATAATGAGTAAGTATATTCAACATTTTTCTGGGGACCTGCGAAATTTTCTCGCGGACCACCACTTAGGAGACCTCTGATCTAACTTGAGGAGGGATGATATAAAAATAACGAATATCAGCAATTACACATGCATAAAGAAAAAACCCATGAGAAGCCCAAAAATTTTCACTATTGTTCATACACATAGGAACAACATGAGGGCTATACAAAATATGGAAGAGACATTACTAAGATATTATATTACATCAAAAATAAAAATTATTAAGAAGAAAGTTTCATAATTTTTTTTATATCAACAAGAAACAGTTTGGTGGTTTGAAAAGATAAATAAAAATAATCCCAATTAGAATTTATTTCACTAATCTGCTCCACAGTGCATACTTCTTACGTAAGCATAAAAATTAAAGAAGTTTTTCCTAATGGTTTCGTTGGGTTAGATATGCATTGTTCTAAAGCTGTGTAATAAGTTACTGGGAACGGAGATTGACATTTAAAACCAAGGTCATAAACCGAGGTTTGGATTTGAGGCAGTACCTCTGCGGTCTGGTACTTCACATCCGATATTCGAAAAGGGATGCGATGTAGTTGTACGGAGATTAGTAGAATTAGAATATTTTCTGTCATAAAATAATTTTAATGCTTATAAAAAAAAGGCTTATCGAGTAAAAACATTATTAATCAATTTTAAATAAATAATCAACAAACAAATCACAAAATAGATGCAACATGTAGTGCCGGTTTATCCATTGGGCGCCCAGAGGCCTGGGGCCCGGATAAGATTGACTTAAGCAGATTTTTCGATGCGCCAGTGCCAGGGGGCCTGTAGATCTCCTGCGACCAGGGCCTAAATGAGCTTAAATAGACACTGGCAACATGTCCATCATAAATTCACATTGGGGACAGAGAGAGAGGAAAGGTTATCCACAAAATTTCCCAAGATTGAATAATGGTCCAATCCACAAAACTTCTCAACATTATAGTATTTTTTTTTAAATATATATATAATTTGTACAATAGTTCAGCTCGCTCTCTGATTGATTCAATTAAAACAATATATATCAATCATAACATTAGTTTTAAGGGAGTTAGATGCAGAACTTGTAACCTTTCAGTTACTAAACAGTAAATCACTAAACATCAAGTGTTGTTTTTCTAGAGAGCACTGGTTTTTTCCTGGTTTGTGCCTAACCCCTATCTTTCGGTAGGCACAGATAAGCGCAAAGAGAAAAAGGAAAAGTTTAACGAAAAGTGTAATTTTTGAAAAACAAATATATATAAGTAAAGATATATACATATGCAAATAAATTTAAACAATTTAATGTTAAATTTTTGTATACATATACCTCTAATTTCAATACTTTTAACATTCTTTTTTTAAATCAGGAGTAAATTGTTTCCATTAAGGAGGCGATTAAGTGTAAACTATTTTAAATGGGAAGTTGTAACAAAGTTTGAAAATCATTTATTGTAAAGAGTGTTTTTTTTCCAGGTATAGAAGTTTAAGTTGGCATTACTTTCCAAGATGGCGACCGATTTAACAGCTGTCAAGTGATTTATTCTCAGTTTGGTTTGGCAATTCATCAAAACGATCAAGCAAGGCGTAGATTCGTCGAATGGGCCCAAAACGAGATTGCTGTTGTTCCCGATTTTCATAAGCGAATTTTGTTTAGCGATGAAGCGCACTTCTGGTTGAAGGGCTACGTCAAAAAACAAAACTGCCGCATTTGGAGTGAAGCTAATCCACAAGTGTATGTCGAAACACCGTTATATCCAGAAAAACTGACTGTTTGGTGCGCTTTATGGGCTGGTGGAATCCTTCTTCAAAAACGATGAAGGCTATAACGTTACAGTCAATGGTGATCGGTATAAAGCCATGATTACTAACTTTTTCATTCCTGAATTGAACAATCATGATGTCCAGGAGCTGTGGTTCCAACAAGACGGCGCAACATGTCACACAGCTCTCTCTCTCTCTCTCTCTCTCTCTGCCACAATCGATTTAATTGAAAGACACGTTTGGTGACCGCCTAATTTCGCGTTTCGGACCTGTGAATTGGCCTCCAAGATCTTGTGATTTAACACCGCTAGACTATTTTCCGTGGGGCTATGTAAAGTCATGGGTCTATGCGGATAAGCCACAAACGCTTGGCCATTTGGAAGACAACATTCGCCGTGTTATTGCCGATATACGGCCACAAATGTTGGAAAAGTCATCGAAAATTGGACGTCCAGATTGGACTACATTCGAGCCAGCCGTGGAAGTCATATGCCAAAAATCATATTTAAAATGTAATGCCACAAGATTATCTTTCGAATAAAAAAAAATTCATGTCAATCGAATAATACATCGTTGTTTTATTGCAATTTAAAGTTCTATACCTCTAAAAAAAACACCCTTTATTATGATCCTGATAGGAGAAGGTTTAAATGTCTATTCCTCTCCTCAATTGGAAATAAAATCTAAACGCCTCATTCTTTTAAAAAATAATATATGATTTTGAATTTTTATATGCAATTTATAAACAATTTTAAATATCAAACTGTTTCCTAAATATTTCTTAGCGAGATGACCTAACACCCCTTTCCCTCAAATCAGAGAAGAGATCTAAAGTAAAAGTGACATGCCTCATTCCAAAACTCGACTCAATAAAGTCTGTCCAGTCTAACGAAAAGGCTACTAAATAGAACTCTAATGAACTTTTCTCTGAAGTATCTTTTTTATTCCTTCCTTTCTCCTAACTGCATTAGCTTCAATACTCTAGTATAAGATAATTGCACATGACAAGATATGGGTTATAGTTAGATATCTAACTTATAACTAATAGAACTAACAATTCATGAATAAAATAAATGGTTTGAACTGGCATACTGTCCAATTTTCCTTTCTAACGATAGCACAGAAACAATAAAAAAACTCAATTTTCAGAATTTAAAAAAAGATTAGATTGAAATAAAAATTTTAAGTAAAGGCGAAAAATTTTTAATTTAAATTTTTTAAAGAACCCACAGTAGTATATCTAAATGTGAAGCAATGCAGGCATGCGCAATCTGTCTCTCGCCCAAGACCTGATTTGATTACAGTGAGTGTGAAACGATGCAATACGAGAACTACTGACGACGTATCCCGTAATTCTGAAATCGGCCATGTGACAAAGACGACACCTGAGCTGGCATCCTTTCTCCAAACTACAACACCACGCCAACGGGAGCGCAGGAGCCACGACAGATTTAACGTGCATCGATCCCTCTCTACACGACGGGTCTTCAGAAGCACTAGGATTTGAACTTATGACAGGATGGCCACGAGCTCGGGACCATGACCAAGGCTACCTCAGCCGTTAAGATTTTGTCACAAGCTCGTTAAATTAATTTAGCAATAAAAACCAAATTAATCGTTAAAGTGCGTCTTGGTCAGTATATTTCACTCTTATTTGAAATAAGCACAAAAAACTTCAGTTGATTTGTTTTTCGGAAAATATCAGGACCCAAATAAATTATCCTCACGAGTTCAGTTCTGTTCATTAAAATCTTTAAACTATGACAATCGTTAAGAAAACTGTTCGAAACACTTAGCCCTGTCGGGCTCTAATCTCATATCTGGGGTGTTTTTAGATGGCTGTAATAAATTTTCTATTGCCCAGTGTAAGGTAAAATAAGTGAGATGATAAAATACAGTGTGCCCGGGCTTAAAGTATCCAAAAGTAATGACTCATTATTACGGAACTACCCATCATAATGTAATAAACTGTTCATCCATGGATTGAAAACTCTCCGAGATTTTTGAGCCTAGTCCGATCGGCCGCAAGTGCGCGCATTATTCGGCAATCGCAGACGATACATTTTTTACACTAACTTCATTAGTAAAAATGTGGACGGCACAGTAAAAGATGCAGTGCGTATTAAATCAGTCACGCGCGTACAGCGACGTGTTCGAACAGAATGGAATGTCGTTACTGGCTTACCTAATACACTTTTTAGGACTCTTACAAAAGAATCACGCACACGATCAAAAGTGTGTTCTATCACGAAAACTTAAGAATACTTGCCAGTATGAGATACCAAAGTTCCCGTCTCCTTTACAGTTCTTTCTCATTGGTGGACAGATTTTGATGTCGAAGGATCGACATTCCATTCTGTTGGAACACATCGCTGTACACGCGTGACTGATTTAAATTCGTTAACCAAAGTACGCACTGCATCTTTTACTGTGGCGTTCACATCTTTACTAATTAAGTCAGTGTAAAAAGTTAATCGCCTGCGATTGTCGAATAATGCGCGCACATGCGGCCGATCGGATTAGACCCAAAAAATTCCAGAGTTTTCCAATCCATGGATGAACAGTTTATTACATTCTGATGGGTAGTTCCGTAATAGTAAGTCATTACTTTGGTACTTTAAGCCCAGACTATATATTATATTACTATTATATTTAGCAAAAATTATTTTTTCGGGTGTGGAAAAGTTAAATTAAAAAGAAATGTGCGTATTCTAGAACGCCCATACTATTTAATAAAAAGTAATGTTCCATTCTGAAGGGGAGGGGGGTGAAGAAACTGTCTCGTTAACTATAACCATCCGAGCTTCCTCACACGCGTTCCAGAATCGATACTTTCTTTGAAACAGTCAATGGTACGTCACCATTCCCAACGGAAAAACAAAAACAGATGGCAAACTTTATTTACTACTCGGGGGGTGGGGAGTGAAATAAAGAAAGGGGAGGGGGAGGGATTACTTTTCAATCTATTCGACACAGAAAACGATATGGGTCATGGTTAAATGCGCACGAGCACACCTCCAGGCTCACAAAGAAGCGACTGTTAAAGACGGCAACAATCTCAAAAATAGTCGTTGATAGCGATCGGCTATTTAGCAACAGAGAGACAAAATAAAAGACTCGCCGCAGCGGGTGTAGATTGTGACGTTGGAGCTGACAGCTGAGACAACCCAGTCTTGTATCTACAAGAACGCAAGGTATGAGTGCGCGCTAACTGGGACGCCAAATACATTCATCTCGGGTTGTAAAGTACACCTATCTTGTTTGTCGCGGCTGTTTGCTTTGCCACCGGCCTCACAATGCAGAGGGAAAACGTTTGGAACTAATATTCAGTTGTGTTTCATATGCACTTTAAATCCCTCGTGAAATAATGTGTTATTTTTATTTTTGTGGTGAAAGAAAGCATAAGATAAGTGATGCAATCAAATACATGGTTAGGTTCGCATTTTTCTTTGCTGCTTTATCAAACGGATTGACAAATAAACCTAAATATTGTGTTTTCCGCTCAGTGGCTTTTAAGGTTCCCCCTTCTTGCCAGCCATTATGAAGTCGTGAATGTAATGCTAATCCTACGGAAAAATACTACTTTCTTCCTTAAATCAAGACTAGCGTAAGGTTTTGAATGCAATAAAGTACATCCGAAAGAGCAAAGAAGAAACAATTGTTTTCTCCGATTGAGAAAGCGATGCTTAAATCTACGTTTGAAGAAGAAAGAATTTCCTTATGAGATTACCATTAATATGAAATGAATTTAAAATGGGATAAGAGTGCCCCCCATGAGGCTGCACTTTTTTAAGACTTTATAGACACAGCAAGTTCCCGTGAAAGCCATTTCATGTTGGCGTCATCTAGTATGGCGGCCTTATTAGCAAATTTGGACGTTACAATTATTTTTTTTATCAATTCAGGCTCTCGTCGGGGGCTAAATATTGCCATAATTTCTTTTTGCCGAGAGTTCCAGAGCCAAATTTATACTCAAGGGATCTTTTACATGCTACATAATCACATGACATGCGTGCATACGATTATCGCCTCCAGAAAATCTATCGACTACATCTGGGATTGAACCCTCGGGGCGGGCACGCTACCTCTAAGCCACCGGAGCCGACAGCTATAAGAGTGTCAAAGCGTGATGCTCAAGAACAGGGCCCAAACATACACACCCTCACTAGCTTTAGAATGGCTCAAACATTAGCATAACATTTTTATTTCGCTACTCCAAACAAAGCAACTTATGTTAAAAAAAAACTACTAATTTCACACTCCAAACGTCCACACCATGCCCACCAAAGAACTGTGTGCCTTTAACGTGCACAGGTGCTCTACAAAGCAAACTTTAAATGGTACCAGGACTAATACACAAGCTTCGATAAAAACGCCAACCACGAGTGTGCGACCACCAGCTACCGCAGCCACCGCTCGTAATGGAATGCACACACACATTTTATTATTATTATTATTATTATTAACGTAGCACTTTAAAGCAACGCGAGGATTATTGGCGAAGGACCACAGTACTATGAACTCGGTCATGTGACAAGGATGACACTTGAACTTGCACCCCATTCTTCTAACTTCAACACCACGGCAACATTAGCCCATTTTCTTAAAGTCTGTCAGCCCTTCTACACAGCGGATCTTCAGTCACACCAGAATTAAAATTCATGACTCGCCGACCACGAAATCGTGACCATGACTACTCGGGGACCGCGACCACATGGAATCCAATAAAATACATTGTATTTTTCTATTAACAGCTGTAAATAGGGGAGGTAGGCCTAAATGCGGTAGGAAACCAGCATTAAAATTAACGTCGAGAGAGCTCAAATGAGAGAAAAATGAACTTTAATGCAAAACCTGGATTTATCATCAACATACGGTAATCAGTATCAACAATTTATTAATATATTTCAGAAAATCAGTATCAACAATTTATTAAAATATTTCAGAATTAAAGTATCTTTAAAACAAAGAGGTAGTTTCATACGATTAAACGACTGGGATGGTACGTCCGCTCGGTATGAGTCAAGTCGTACAAGCAGTGGCGCACACAAGGGGGTGGGTGGGTCCGGACCCCCTCCCCCAAAAGTCCTTGATTTTTTCCCGATTGATTACAATTCTAAGTATGTAGTACGTAAAATTCAATGAATTATTTATTACTAATGTAATTAATTAATGCTACTCATTTATTCAATAATTAGTTTTTTACTGTGTTTTGTACCCCAAAATCGACAAAATCTAAAGAAGCATGATACAAGAATGGTGAACTTTCGACCCCGGAACCCCCTTGAAAAATTCCTGTGTGCGCTACTGCGTACAAGTGATAAGATGTAGAGGGCGCGACAAGTGACAATAGCGGAAGTGTACAAGGTACCAACAACAACTATTAAAATGGCTGATCGACTGCTCTTTCGTATTAACATTTTAGAGTGTATATGTTAAATATTTCCCCTTCCAATTCTAATTAATTTTTTTAAAAAAAATTTCGGAACGATTGATCCTTTTTCCTCCTTAGAAAGAATAGATCATCCCACGAATACTTCCGATTTCCTCCATTGTCAACCCACCAAACGATTCTCGAAGTTCTCGATACCCTCAAACGACATGAATACACGTGTCGCACAGCTCCCACCGCGTAACATATATCAATTATGCATATCAGTTTGATTGGAACATCCCCTTCCACTCACTCACACACGTCTGGAGTGAATGAACGACTCTGAAACACGCAACAGTGATAAACACGCCGCACAGGAAGAAGAAATCAACAAACACGTGATGGATGAAAACAAAACGTTAAAACAAGCTTAATTAGAGATACGCAGTGATCTAAATCTTATCGGCCGGGGACATGCTTGGAAGTGCATCGCACAGATTTTTGCAACAATACGGAACAATTTCCACTGCTAATCCTACACACAAGTCTCACAATCATTCTTCCCTCGTTTTTCTCAAACGGCCCTGATCCACTTTTTCTTTCTTTCTTTCTGATGTTTAATCGCTGACGCGCAATCAAGTTGATCGAGTAGGATGGTGACGTCAGACACAAAATGACATTGACAGTTAACTTACAACTGGAGATTGAAAAGACCATCCTGTTGTTTTGTGTTCCGACACCACTTAAACGTTTTGCTAGTCTGGTTTTCGACATCGGTTTAGCACAAGGCTAGTTAGAATGTATATAAGCGGCATCTATTCATCTCGTAAGTCGGAATTAAAATATACATTTAATTATTAATACAGTAGAGTCGCGAAAACTTGGTCTAATGTGGACCGAAATGTGACCGAGTTTGTGGAAATGCCAGGTTATCGAGAATGAGATTCAAAAAAGAATAAGTACGAGCGTTCCCTTTGAAAATATTGTACTGCACTAGTATGTATTGTTCGCTTGATAATACAACACAAAATTAACTGCCCAATTACTTTTGAAAATAAAGGAAAAGTACGTACTGTGTGAAGGCATAGAGCATTTACTACATAAAAATGAAAATTAATGAATACATAGCGTACAGTAATTTTGCCTCATCAGGCATACCTCAGAAAAACACTTTATGAAGGCATAAAGCTTCATATATAAAGAAAACTTAATAGCCAATTTTGCAAAAATTGACTACTTTTTATTTTAAAGAAATGCGTTATGTCGTCTTCTGTACTGCACCTCCGTTTTGCTGTTTTCTCACGAAGACGATGAAGGAACAATAAGTCCATTATCGCTATATGATATTTTAGTAGTTTGCACGGTGTTCTCAACGCCAGTGCCGGTTTATCCATTAGGCGCTTGGGGCGGGCGTCCAGGTGGCCCGGATAAGCAGGACTTAACCAGATTTCTAGTTATAAATTTTGATCTGCCAGTGCCAAGGGGGCCTGTAAATCTGCGCCCAAAGCCCGAAGTGAACTTAACGGCACTGCTCAATGTTAACGTTTTCCTCATTTTCCGGCATATTTTCATTAACTGAGATAGATAACAGCAATATTTCTGCATCGGACTATGTCTTGCTCGATATCGTTCTGGAACGGGTCTGCAGTGGGTTTATACGACTTGCATGAGTGTGGCCGAGTTATCCGGCGAGTGAGTGAATATTAACGTCGCGAGCTTTTGGCGACGGACCACGTAATTTTGAACCATGGTCAAGTGACGTGGACGACACCTGAGCTGGCACCCCCCCTCCTAACAATGCCGAGTTATCCGGACTGCCGGGTTAAAGAGTGCCGAGTTTTAAGGACTCTACTATACTGGAAATAGAAAGAACCTTCCTGTTGTTTTGTGTTTCGGCACCATTTAAAACTTTTTTCTCCTAGTTTAGTTTTCGACAACGGTTTAGCAAGGCTAGTCAGAACGTTAGCCACTATTGATTTCGAAAGTCATTCAACTATACATTTAATTTTTAATACTATAAGAAATTCCTGAACAGACCCAACAGTTAATTATTGTACTGACGCAGTCTAAGGAATTTTAGTAACAATCATTATCTGAATTCAAAACTGTGAAAGATCAACATGTTTCCATTGAAACTAAGGATATCGGCTTCAGTGAGAGAGCCATATTGAAAACTAATGAATAAATTCACGGATAAAGATCTGTGAAGGGTGTAATCAACTTTAGATCGCACACACACACACACACATTTTATTTAATTATTTATTTTTTATTATTCAGTCTCCATATTTCCTCATCTTGACGCTGGCATTCCAACTTTTGATTGTAAAAGTTTCCTTGACCCACTCGCACGTCAGGTTCTTTGCAACATTTTATCACGTTCAAAATAATAATAGTAAAATGATTTTTCTTTTAGAATACACGGCGATTTTACAATTGTTATGCTTCACAGACTAATTTAAATCCAAAGGATCAACAGCAATTACTTGCTAAACTTAATTCCAAGTAATTTTTGATATTCGGGACACTAAATTTTCACTTTACAGTAAGGACAAAAAGAAGTCGAAAAGTAGTTAAAGGACAAGTAGTTAAGCGATCTAAGCCACTTCAAAAATCAATACAGAAGGTTAGAACCCTGTAGGGCTTACGGCTGGTCTTTGCCAAAAGTAAAAGAAAAGGAACTGAACTGAACGCGGAACACATTTTCAGAAAGAAAAATGACTCCATTTTTGTAAAAGTTTACAAAATTATGATTCATTTATATATTTACTAGCTGGTATATCCGTTCTTCGCACGGGTGAACTGAAAAATTAAACACAGATTGTAGGATAAAGAAGTTTTTAATGAGATAATTTTACGTGAATTGCAAATTAAACAAAAAAAGCTTTTTGCGTAGCTCAGCTAAACAAAAACAAAAAACAAAACAAAAAAATGAGAGAGAGAAATAAAACACCTTTGTTAAATTTTAAGTATGCAGATCTAATAGCTGATAAAAAGGATTTTTTTTAATTTATAACTCCCCGTAACACTCTTGAGGGTCGATTTTTGAAAATACCTTCCTAAACTGATCTCTGCTCAGCAAAAGTAACACATTGTCAAAAGTTTTGAGTAATGAACGCTTAAAATAGTGTAAATAATTTTTATCTGAAAGCATAATACATTAATATTACTTGCTGTAGTATTTATTTTATGTTAAAATTGTAATATTCGCAAGCAACGCCGTTTCTAAAATTATGATGACGATTCAATGAAAAACATAGCGAAATGTTAACGATAGAGTCAAGTTGGCAAATGCCTAGCTACTTTCATAACTCGAGCTTTTTTAGAGCTTCGTAAGATCCGCCGCGTAGGGAAGCGATGCACGTTAATACTTTATCCAACCGCATTATGATTTACTGCAGTTTTTTTCATACAATATTTTTTTTTGGATCACTACATTTACAAATTAAGGGATATACATAAACAAAATACTCCACTTTGGAAAATTTAATCCGTTAGAGCTAATAAATTAAATAAAGATATTCCACTGTAAAATTAATTATATATGTTGTTCACTTAAAATTAGTCAAATCATTTTCTAAGGTCTTCATTAACATACAAAAACATAAGACACTTAAATTTTGACAAACTATTTTATCTGCTAAAATACTCATCATGGAACCCGTGCTGCCATATATCTTGGAAGAGTGGATTTCAAAGAATATTCCTGCTAAGTAATGGTAGAATATTCCTTCTGAGTTGGTGTAGTGTGGTAGTTAGGAGAAGGGGTGCCAGCTCAGGTGTCGTCCACGTCACTTGACCATGGTTCAAAATTACGAGATTCGTTGCCAAAAGTCCTCGTGTAGCTGAACAGTGCGACATTAATATTCACTCACTCTCACACTCCAAAAAATACAGTACAGTAGTTATTGCGTTTTTAAGTGTAAAAATAATTATATCTGTCTATTCACTTAAAATTATAGCGTTATATTAACAACTAACCACAAACAAATTTTGAAAATTTGTCCAAATGATACACTGTGAAAGAGAAAGTTTATTTACTTGAAGTATCAGAACTGATAAAAGCATTTATTTGGAAAAAATATTAATTTCTTACTACCAAATGTGCATAATAAAATCATAAAAAAATATTAAAATAAAGAGATTTATAACAACCTCTCCCTTCAAAACTTGGTTTTATTCTGAAATAAAAAGAAATAGGCATTTTATGCTGATCAGAGGAATTAATTAGAAGCGAGCACCTTGCGTAGCCATAACAAAAAGAGTTCTTTCATAAACAAAAGATAGATATATGCTGTGGTGGGCTTTTTTGCAGCGCAAGCCAGATTTGCTTGCAGATGGCAGAATTTTTTCCTACTTGACATATATTGTTATATTTTGGACACTTCATGCAATATCTTTATAAATTATAGTCTATGCTATAAATTATAGCCTATGTGCTATTCTGATGTATAAGCTATATTACTGTAAAGTTTCATTAAAATCCATACAGTTGTTTTTGCGTGAAAGACCCACAAACATCCTCACAAACTTTCGCATTTATAATATATATTAGATAGTTATTTAAAAATTTCTAGTTATTTGAAAATGTCAAAAAAATATAATAACGTAATTTATTTTAACAAGTAAGGGATAGCTTATTTAGCATGACGGCATGAAAAAAAAATTGCGAAACACATTTTAGACTAGAAAAAAATGAATCAACTTATATAAAAATAAATATTAAGATAAAATTTGTTGCTCTCAATAGGACAGTGAGGCCAGAAGGTATTATTAAGATTGAAACACTTTACATGTGATTTTTTTTTCCAAATTCGGATTCTATTCTATAACATTATTGCAAAGACAATCGAAAATTTACTTCATGAAACTATCTTAACGAGTGTTCTCTATATACAAATACAAAAACACATTGCCTTTATTACACTTCGAAAATTTCAGTATTAAACTTAGATGGGCATATAACTGATACTAAAAAATGTGTTTGAAGATTAACTGTATTCCGTTTTAATTTAGATGCTTGAGTAGTGAAGGTATCGATTAACAAGGCCACACAAAACCGAGTTTTTAATGATGCAATAATTACGCCATTGGAAGAACTTGAAAATTGTTTATTATAGATTTAATTCTATTAATATACACAGAATAAATCTACGGGATCTTTTTCGATGAAAAGTCCTGATGCACAGAATTCTTACATGGAGAATATAGGCATCATGCAGGTGATCTTAGTCAAACTATTCCCTCCAAGAGATTTCTAGAACGCAGCAGATTTCAGGTATCCTACCACAGATACTCGATGACCCAACCGTTAAAGGTTTTATAATTCCTCCCACAAGTATGATAAACGAATGTATTTTCTACTGCAATAAATACAACCACTAATTTAGTAAATCCCATTTATCGAGCTCATTTGACATGTAACGACTACAAAAATTGCACGCTTTTTGAAGAGTCTGTTAATTTTGGCATTTTATTTCAAGTTAAAATCCACACGAACTTTCTATTCGGTGCTGTAATACAAATGAGATTTGAGTAAACATTGCAGAGAGATGTAACGTACCCACACATCGGGTCATCTTTCCAGAAATGTTTTTCCCCCTCAAAAAAAAAACTGTTGCCAACGGCTCTAGAACATAAGTTTCGAAAGTGATTCCTACTGACCCTTCGGGATACTCGAGACTGATGGAAAATTATAATTGATTTGGGGGGTTCGTGGACAACGTTAAGGGATTCACAAAAGGTTTAACGTAAAAAATATTAGTAACTCTTTTCCATTATTATAATAGTTAAATTAGTAGTGAGCTTTACATATTTAAAAGTTTGAGTAAAAATTAATAATTTTACAGCAAAATATTACAGTAAGTACATAAAATAATGCAATAAAGGTGGAAATTGGGCAGATTGCGGGCAAAGCTGTCTATGCAGGTTTAAATAGGAATGAGATCTTGCCGCTCTGCAAGCAACAATTTGTCTAAAATATGGCAGTATAAAAAAAATCATGCATCTAGTCAACAATTTAGTTTTATTTTGTACATGATCCCGCAATGTGAAGTGAATGCAACAAATTTCCATTAGTTTCGGATAGAAAGCTGTATTATCCTTTGTCTTGTTATAAAAATATAAAATGCGTACTGTTAGTATTTTTGAATACAATTGGTATCTCCTACTACATAAATTTATAAACCAAAGTCATACTTTTAATAAGTTCACTTATTAAAAGTTTATTTTACAAATTTATCAATATTATTTTCATAATCATTTGTCATTTCAAGACGACATCAAAGTTAAATTTGAATTTTTTTTTTTCTATTATTTATATAAGTTAGTTATTTAACTCTCGGGGGTTAATCAAGTTTTTGTATATATGGTGCGCATAGTCAGTTTGGGAATCACTACTCAAGAAAATTCTAGTAATGAAGTCAAGCATTCTGTTTTATTTCAGACAATTAAAATTGAATCATAATATTCGCATAAATATTTGATTCTTCAGCATAAAACGAAGTTGCCAACGAGAGAATGAGACATACTATGTGATTGGACGCAGATAATGGTTTCCAACCGCCAACCTCGAGGAAGCGAGCATCAGATCCGAAAGAACAGGGCAAATTTTCGGTGGAAGGGTGGGCCGAAAAAGGAGGAGGGGGAGGTCATTTACTTTACGTCACGGTTCGCGGCCACAGAAAATGGCGCGAGTACGTGATATCGGGTCAAGGAACGAGAGGACCAGGAATATAAAAGAGATTCTCGAGTGATGCATGTGTTTGCGACGACCGGACAAAACAGAAGAGGGGTAAGATATATCACCCATCAGGCGGAACGCTTTTCGCATACCTGCGCCGATAGCGAGCTCATTTTTACACACTTGTCGATAAGCATGCAAAAGAGAATGAGCATTTCTTTTAAAAATAGATAAATTTTAGAATGAATGTATCTGTAGTTTGAAACAATGTTTTGAATATCGTTCGCCGAGTCTGAAATGTTGACACAAATTTTTGAAGTCTCCCCCCCTCCCCTCAGAAATTTTATCTTGTACAAATGAATAATTTAATCTAGTTACTAAAATAGAAATTGCGCTTTTTTTCCTATAAAGCACAAATGGTTACCGAGATAGAACATATACACGGTCAGATGCGCACACAAGAATTTTTCAAGGCGGGGGTCCACGGTCGAAAGTCCACTATTCTCGCATCATATTCCAATACGCCGCCCAACATATTTTTTTGATTTTGTCGATTTTCGAGGGGAAAACAGTAAGCAATTAATTATTGAATAGATAATTAGCATTAATAAAATTAATTATTATAAACAAATATTTAATTAAATTTTACGTCGTTGTACTTATATTATACTTTGTACTTATATTAATTATAATTAATCGAAAAAAAATTAAGGGTGGGGACCCGAGGATCACCCCCTCCCCTTGTGTGCGTCACTGGACAAGGTGAACCTAAAGTCTTGCCCTGATTATAAAAATTTATTGTTCTCAAAACTGTAATAACCAGACACTTTTTTTTTGCAATATATGGTTAGGAAAAATTATGAATTTTTTTATAAGACCATTTACCTCACTAAATTTTAGCATATGCCCTCTGACCGCTCGGAGAATATCTATAGATACAGTGATATTCCAGTTCCAGCCAAGTGTCCTTTTATGTGTCTTCTTGTTATACACGCTGCTTTAAACATTTTATATCACAGCTTTATTGATTTTGTATCAAGAGAGTTGCGTCCAAAGCAAAGTCGAAATGTACGCTGAACATTAATGGGCGATTTCGTTTCGTGAAACCGAAGCGCACATAGGGCTTTTTCTTAAATAGACACCATTACGGCAAAAAAAAACCCACAAAAAAACGTGTTTTTACAAAAATGTTCCCCTGAGTCACTCTTGAAGGGATATTCGCGCCATAAACCGTCCAATAAAACTCTTAAAACTGACCTATCCAATGACACCTAAATTACATTATATTAAATGGTTATTTTGTAATAAATTTTTTTAATGATCAAGTCAAGGATTTTGATTCACCCAGTATTTGTGAAATTATTCAAGTGCACATATTAAAATGTTATTCGGCACAACAAAAGGTTCCATTTACGGGCATGGTTCGACGACATAGACAGCTCAGATTGCCGAGTATGCCCTACACCAGTGATTCCCAAAGTGGTCTATATAGATCCCAGGGTCTATGACGACCTACAAGGGGGGGTCCACGCAAGTGAAAAAATAATTTGACGGTTCATGAGGTGTAAATGAAGGTTCGTCATTTTAATGTTCTTTACTCAGATTTTGAAACTAGAGATTTAAGATTGCTTTTTTTTTTCTTCTTTTTAATAGTAATACCAGAGTAGACAATGAATTCATATAGTCACATTGAAAAAAAAATGTCATATTACAATCCTATTATTAACTGATCAGAATAGGCCCTAAAGAAGACCTGAATATAAAGTTTAGAAACGGATGACAGCAATTTTGGCTCTAGATTGATTGATTGAATATTAACGTCGCACTGTTCAGCTACACGAGGGCTTTTGGCGACGGACCACGTAATTTTGAACCATGGTCAAGTGACGTGGACGACACCTGAGCTGGCACCCCCCCCCCTCTCCTAACTACCACACCACTCCAACGGGAGGACGTTTCAGCTCTCGACAGATTTAACGTGCATCGCTGCCCTACACGGCGGGTCTTTAGTGGTACTGGGCTCGAACTCGTGACAAGGCAAGCCACGATCCGATACCTATACCACTCGGCTACCGCGGCCGCATTTTGGCTCTAGAAAGACATAACTATTATTTGTCATGAATATCGTGAAAAAGTTTTTAATTGCTTATCCGAATGAGAGGGAGTTTCAGTGAGCTTGCCAATCTCAAGAACAAAATAAGAAAGAGGGGGGGAATGGACACTAATTAATATAGGAGATTTAGGGTTAAACATGACTAGATCGATATTAAATGTTGAAAATTTGTTATTGAAGCGCCAGATTCATCCCTCTCCTTAAAAGCATTTGTTGTTCAGTTATTTTATGTATTACTTTAATTCATTAACATGTGCTTCTTAAGTTATAAACGCTACACTTCCCTACAGTAAGAAATTTAGTTCTTTTAAAGTAAGTAGTAGTACTAGCTGTCAAAAAGACATTTAAGTTGATAAATTCGCAAAAATCCAATATTAGGTAAGCAGGGATCTTTGAGACAAAAAAAAGTTGGGGAACCTCTGCCCTGCACCGTGATTTAACAAAATTGCAACATATGACGTAACCCGGAAAGCCCACAACTACACACACTGAAAGATGTAACAATTTAAAAAAAAAATTAGTAATTCACTCGAAAAGCGAAGAGGACGAACACGAGCAAAATGGATGGAAAGGGGAAAAAATGGTCGAAAATCGCCGCAAAAAAGTGACAAGATAATTGCAACAAAATTACCAATCTCGGATGAACGGCGTTAGGCTGCTTCGTAGGAAATCGAGAAAATAATCAGTTTGTAACCTCAGCTCTAATTAATCCATTAATAGGAACCTGTTCAGTAATTGCAGCCCTGGTGGTGGAACAATAGGTGTAATTGCATGACAAAACATGACAAGGGGCGGATAGAGGTGAGATACGTTACAACAGAATACATTAAAAAGGATGGATGGGTCTTTTTTGAAAAGATACACTGGTTCCACGCAAGATTATGGCGTTGGGTTCATGGTGAATAATTGATTTTGAAAGTTAATTTAAAAAGCCTTTTTTAAAAAAAAAATGCCCAAATTAGATTCGGGAACCATTAAGAAAGTCATTATCTGGACCTATAAAATGATAAGATTTTAATTCGACTTTAAAAGATACCTGAATTATTATCGACATATTCAATTTTGGAAAAGATGGGAAAAATGAATGAAAGTGCGTTTAATTTGATCAGCTCTATGACTCGGGTAAAATTTTAAAGAAAAATTTTTAATATACCAAAATACGAGAAGGAAAAAAAATAATGAAGCCGGCGCATAAATGTGAAAAACATATACAGGTTACAGCACTAGTAAAATGGTATACTTTTTAAAAATAAATAAATACTGTCTTAACACACGTACCAGTTCCAAAATCCTGCTTAAAACTATTTCCGTTTCTTTTCAAATAAACACCAAGGCACACACAGTACGAAAGAAATTGTTAGAGAATTCCAAAATAAGTATTAACTGCTCTGTAAATGTTTGCAGTTTAAAAAGTTTAAAATAAAATTGAATTTTGGAACTAATTATATTTTAAAATTTCATTATTTGATTAATAAAATAAATCATTAATTCTACTTATATTCAAAAGACTGAGTTCTAATGAATAATGACAGTCTAGTAGTTTAGATTTGAAACTTCGCGCTGAAGTTTGAAACTGGATTTGAATACCGGGAAAAATAACGTAAAAAGGAGGTTCAGAGTGTGAATACCAGTAATATTAACGTCTCACCATAAAGCAAAATGAGGCTTTCCTTATCGGCGATGGATTTCGTAATTATGAACCTCGGTCAAGTGATGAGAACGAAACCAGAGCTGGCACCCCCTTCCGCACCACGCCAGTGGGAGGACTGAATCATAACTAGGGATTGCAATATCGGACCAAAAGTTCAATACTCGTATTCGGAAAATTACACCTTATTTATTTAAAATCACAACAATTTGTAAATATCACTATTCAGTCTGATGTACTATTACAAATTTTTGAAATGTGATCTTAAAAAACAATGCATTATACTGCCAATAAGCCGGCAACGTAATTACGTGTGTAAAAATTACCAGCTGTCGAAAACGCTCTTTCGGCATCTACACTAGTAAGTGGTATTGTTAGCAATACGCGATATACACATTTTCCAAGTATTTACCTCTAAATCTCTCATCTTCAAATAAATCGATTTCTAGTCGGATGGGTTTGAATATATCTGATTTCTAAATTGTATTTTGGTTTGTTGATTTTTTTTTTTTTTTTTTTGAATTATCGCTAATTCTAATTTTTGTTCAAGAGACAATTCCTTTTCACTATCGTCATTAGTGTCATAATCATCTCCGATAACTGTACAGAATTCTTTTGAATGTTGATAAGGTTTGTGAGCAAACAAAATTTTAAGAAAATTTACCATAAACTTAATCAAATTTGAATTGGTTTTTTAGAGAGAGAGAGAGTCTCGTTTCTTTTTCATTTTCATTTATAAAATTATGATGATATGTAAATACAAGTGTGTGTGTGTGTGTGTGTGTGTGTGTGTGTGTGTGTATGCATATGCAAATACAATGTAAATAACAACATCCCCAATTAAAAAATATCAAAATTATTACGCACTTTCTTCAAAACTACAACCTTGTTTTCACAGATAGGAATATCAGACTACGAAATCTACGCGTGTGCAGTATCGCTCTGAGCCGTAACAGAATAGTTATGGCCCGCCTCCTTGGATAATGTGTCTTGATTGTACGATGCAACTTTATATTCACAGTCTAATTAATTTCTCCCTTTAGGGAAACAAAAACAAAAACGTGTACTATTTCACTAGTTTGGTGATCCTGAACATATAGTGAAGACAATTTTAATAAATTTCTAGTTAATACCGAAATTATTAAAGCTTGTGAATACTGGTATTACAAAATTGTAAATATTGCTCAAAATACCGGAATTCGGTATCCAGGTATCGCAATCCCTAGTCACGACAGATTCAACGCACATCATCTACACGGCGGATTTTCAGTGGCACCAAAGCTCGAAATCGTGACACACTGGCCATGATTTCGTCATATCATGACCACTTTATTTCTACGAAAATTCACAACAGAGAAAGGATTCCCAACCCTTTGAAGCTTTTGGATTCCTTGGGTACTAAATTTAAGTATATAAACGCCACAAACGTATATTTTATTTTTTGACGGTTTGAACAATTATCTCCCTTTAAAGCATCAAAGGATAAAAATACTGGGGTAAGAATATTTTAAAAAATTTACATTTTATTGAAAGCACTGAAAATTGATATTTTTTTATATTATTTTTCGGAGAGGGTGCGGGTGTACCACTGTTCACTCTAGCAGCTTGCAGTACATTAGAACAATTACGTTCAACAGCACAAGCAATCAATTCCATCACAAATATACCATTTACTCACTATAGAGTGGAAAAGACTACCATGGACATTTTCTGGATAAATTTATGCTTACGTAATGATTTCGACGAGAATTTTCTTGGATTAAATTTCTCTTCCCGCTAATTCAAGAAGATCCCGATAATACAAGTACCTCTAATCAAGAATTTCTGAACTTTCTGATATCTCACTATTATTTTAAACTAACTAATTAATAATAATTTTTCAACGATCTTCTTTTAATATAACGGGCTGCTAAAAAATGTTATGTTCTCTAGTAGATCCATTCAAAGCTTCTATGGATGTCCTGTTGGTGAACGCTGCAATAGAGTATTTCAAACTTGCCAATGTCTGCTACACACAAAACAGAAAGAAATTAGTCGGTCATCAACGTTTCGTCCGTTTATCGCAACAAACTCTTCACAAACACAACCAAATTCTGCGTATTGGCGAAGCAAAGCAAGTTTCTGAAATTACATAGTACCCAATCTAAAAGGCTACTCACACAACAAAGGAAAGCCAACGTGAGACAAGTGGTACGAGTAAAACAGAAACCGAACACAGACAGACCTCTCGCGGATATCCTGTCGTCATATATACACCAAGAACCCTCACGTGAATATGCATACCGATTCGGAGGAAGTTACGGTTACGATCAGCACTCGCCATCCACCGCAGGTAACAAAAAACAACAAAAGAGGTTCTTGCGAATGGAGTCAACGCTCTAGGGCGGGCCCGATCTGAAAGCAGTGAGCCGAGACCAGCTCTCTTAGCGCGTTTTTTAGACGGTGAAACTCCTCAGGAACTCTCAAGATTACATCGTTTAAATACAGAGTAATAACTCATTCATCTTCCAGTGACTTTTGTAGATAACCAATCGCATGAATCTGATCAATTGGTGCATTTGCAGCCTTTACTTTTAGATTGAGGAGACGGAAACTAATTACGGAAGAAAAACTGTAGTAAATAAAGAAAGTTAACAATTTTTTTTTTAAAGACTAGTTTGTTATCGTAGTTAAAAGCAATGTTTATAAAGCGTATTATTTACCATATTTCAAGTGTTTTTGTAACTGAGAAACATTCTTCAAACCAAAGATAGGGGATTGTCGATTTTAAGAGGGCAAAAAAAGACAAAAAAAAAAGGGGGGGGCATGCCAACATAATTTTTTAATGCAAAATGAAATCAAGACTACAGATAATGGCATAAAGATTGTATGTACTTCTACAGATTAGTATCATAACAGCATAGCAAACTGAGCTTCAAACGATGAACCATCCTAGATTGAAACACAAGTAATTAGAAAATGACAGAGTTCGATTTCTCCATTCTTAATTCGAGGCATATCTTTGGATTCCTGTTGAAATAATAAGCAGTGTATTTCCAACACATTTAAAATCTTTACAACTAATAACTCTTGATAATTAATCTAGAGATAATCAAGTCATTATGCCCCTACGCATAACGTAAAGAAGAAACCTTACACCGGAAAACTTTCTGGGACAGAATAAAGAACAGCATATTTTATAGTACTTTTATATTTCTGTCCGAATGAATTTATTCCGTCTAATGTGAAATATGATCTACATTAAGGGTGTCAAACTCTCTAAGGATAACTTGAGCCAAACAAACAAGGTTTAACTTTAGGTGGGCCATACAAAAAAAATTTAATATTCATAGAAACATAGGTATCGTATTTTTCTAATTGCAGTGCATTCAAAATAAATGTACGTATTTTGTTTAACCCCTTAATTGCCGATTATAAGTTAGGCGATTCACTCACTCTCCAGTGCCATCGTTTTTCACATAGTACGTTTGCGATGTATTTGAAGGAAAAGAGAAAGGCATAAAAGTAAGCAAATTTTTCTTTAAAATATGTAAATACTTTTCGCAAACACTGCCAATGTCATTTTATTGCATTCCAAAGCCTTCGGAATAGCTTTACTGATAGAAGTGCAAAGAAAAGGATCGTATTTCGCGAACACGTATATATACGTCCAGGGCATGTAACGCATCAGTTGAGTGAGACGTATATATACGCCGGTGGTAGTTTTAGGGTTAATAGAAAAAAAAGAATGTACATATATAATTAAAAAATCGTTTAGTGAATGCGACTTATTTTTATTTTGCGTCGGTTTGTTATTTTATCAAAAATTGTGTATCGATATATTGGCCGCAAAAACGTTCGTTGCGGGCCGCCAGTTTGACACCCCTGATCTACATTATGTTCTTCTATAGCGTTATCTTAAATGGGCTGGTTACTCACAAAACGTGTTGAAAATGGGAAAATTGCGCATTTACGAAATGTTTTCAGAATTTTAAAGACAAAATGTAATATATGCATGTATGTATGTATTATTACAACGATTCGAAATTATGCGAAACTTTGGAAGAGCTTTTCCGTCAGAAATTGTGTTCAAAACTTAGTTCTTTCAACATTCGGCGGAGAAAGATTTAAGTCGACAGGTAAAAAAAACTGACGGAAAACTAATTTCTCTTAGGTAAGAATTTCTAAAAACTTTAAAAATATAACGCATAGTTTTATACTTAGTATAAACATCAAAACTTTACATTCCATTTTCCTAACACCCCAGCAAAAAGTAAAAATTTTACGTAAGCTTAAAAAAAGTTTTTTTTCTTTAATCCTCCGTGTTTTTTTAAATCCTCAAATTTTACCTTAAATTTACAATTCGCACTCAAAGTTAAAACCCATTTGAGACGAAAAGAACACTAATCAATTTTAAATAGTTACATTTTCCTGACAGGCTGTTTATATTTTTGCTTATAACCTTTATTATGATAAAAAAACGAGGAAACCATAACAGTGCTTCAAAAGAAAAATTTTTGGCGGGCAAATATATTTTTTCATAAAACACAATGAAAACTCAAAGAAATATATTTTTGAATATGGTAAATCAAAAGAAACACAAAAAAAAGCACATAACTTATATGATATATTAAGCGAAAGGCGAAACATATTTTACTCCAGTAAAAATAGATCAACTAAGATAAAAAAGTAAAATACAATGAAACCTGAGCGTTCTGTATAGGATACCGAAATCAGAATATGAAACTAATGTTTGGGTACTTCCTACTCGAGGAGGGGGCATATGCTTCACTTTAAGATATCTGACTACGTTAAGTACCGTGACAAAGAAAAAATTATATATTTGTAAAATATTCTCCTTTTTTTAAAATGCTTCTATAATGATAATATTTTGCCTATATACAGCTAAGACTGTAAACAGGATATTTGAAATATATAACTTAGAAGAGTATTCATATTTTAATATATTAGAGCAGAGAAATTTTTATAAACACCATCATTAACTCCGAAAATAGGAATTTTTCACAAATCCCTAGCTCAGGTTTTGTATAGAAGTCTCAGCTATATGTAGTGAAAAGACTATTAAAGAAACATTTTCTATAACAGGAGAATGTTTTAAAAACCGTCATTTTTTTCTACATATGGGGGGAAAATGCATTTTACTAGTCATAACATTCTTAAAACAATTTCAAGAATATTCTAATTCAAGTGACACTAAACATCAGATACATTTTTCATTTCTAAGCTTTTGAAAAATCACGGTTCCGAACGTAGTCAGTACAACGAGGATGGCTTTAATTTGAAAATAAGCGAAGTACCTATTTAAACTTTCAAAAATAAACATCAAAGGAATAAAATAATTAGTACTGTAACATCTGGCGCACTTTTAACACAAAAAATAAGATCAGAATATAAGGAAGCGCGTTATACGCCGGGTATAAAAACGAGAGCTTTAAAAATAAAAAAGGATGAGCATAGGGGAAAAATTAGACTCCTACATATATCGAAGTACTATTTATTTAAAATAAATGACATTCCTTATGAACGTAAAAGCTTGTAGTTCTATAAATATACTACTTTTTTCCTTAAGCTTGCAATAATACTACGAATAAATAACTTAAAAACATAAGAGCATTGCGCACCTACATTTTAGGTTTCTTCGTAAAAAAGGGGACTGAGTGCTACGTGGCGAATATACTAAAAAAAATTTTTAAATGCTGCTTGAAAGTATAAATGTGCGTTATACACCGAATTTTTAGGAAAAAATGAAAATAGGATAAATAGCGGATAAGATAAATCCGGCGTATAACGCGCACCTATTCATTCAAGCTGATTTTTTTTAATTTAATTTTTAGGTACATTCACCTTATAACGCGCAGTCCCTTTTTTACGAAGAAATATGAAATATTAGTATACATTTCTCTTATATTTTGAAGTCACTTATTCGAGGTATTATACCAGACTTTTGAAAAAAAGGCATACTTCTGTAACTACGGCCCTTTAAGTTTATAAGGAATGTTATTTCTTTTAAAAAAACAGTATTTTGATAAATGTAGAAGTCTAATTTTTTGGTATAATCATTCTTTTTATTTTTAAAGCTCTCATTTTTACACCCGGTGTATAACGCGCGTTCTTGAATTTCGATCTTTGTGTGTGTGTGTGTGTTATAAGTGCGCGTTATACGCCGTGTTTTACGGTAGTTTAACCCGTACTCAATAGAAATCCCTCGCGCTTTTCTTTTTATTATTAAAAAATATAACTGTTTACATATTTTCTTTTAAGTGGCATTCTTTTCTTTTATTTCAAAATTTAATTAGTCTATTTTGATACACCTGCTGACAAATCAAATCTTTACTTTGTTGAAAAGGTGTAAATACAGTTTCTCATTTACAAGGAAGTTTTCAGCGCACGTACCGAAACTTGTTTCAGACGCCTTCAAAAGAGAAAGCGGTCTGATAACAACACAACCGAATAAATCTGGCAAACCAGTTCTCCTAAATCAAGTCCACTTCCGCAACTTCTTCGTTGGAAAATCGTGAATGAATCTACGTGTACTAAAATTAGCGTAAAAAAAAGAGAAGCGAAACACGCATTGCCTCGAAGAGCTATATCTGGGCGGAAAAATGCAGGATGAGAGGGAAAAAAATAAATTAGAAATCTAGAGAGAAAGTTATTTCTAAAAAACACTAAGAAACTGGTCAATGATTAGTTTAGCAAGTAATATAAAAAAATTAAGTCAGTTCCTACTTAGATCAGCAAAGAAAAATTTTATTTTAGCTAATTTTTATTAAATAGTTACAATTAATATAAATGTATATACATATGATAGAATCACAACATTAAATGGTAATTCATTTTTATTAATTATCATTAAAGTATCGCATTGTCATCAAAAACAATCGTGTATATAAAATTTCAGTTCAACTGAATGCTTTAAAACGTGAGAAAAAAACTTTTCAAGTTTTGACACAAGTTGCCAAATGGTCGCTAAGTCGCCAACGTGGCTGTATTTGTAATTCTTTGAATAATTAGTTCTAATCAATTAATTTTTATTAATTATAATTAAATTATTGTATTGTCATCCAAAATGATCATGTATACAAAATTTCAACTCAATTGAGCGCTTTTAAAATGTATTTTATTAACGATTGAAAATTCTACCAAGATAAATAAATATATAGAGTGTGAGCTAATAGTAGGAATTGAAAAATAACCTATAATAGTTAAAAAACTAACCACAAAAAATCCTTCCAAATTAAGATTAAAATACTTTTAATGATGAAATTCAATAAACATCAAAATTATATGCTAAAAAATCTGAAAAGTAAAGTATAGTAGTAATGCCCCGACTTAGGCGCAATCTTCCCAAGTAAATAAACTTAAAAATGGATAGTGATGATGTTCAAGAATTGTTGGACTCTCACAATCAAGAGCTGACAATTGATCTCATAGAAAGGCATAAGATCAAGCAAGACATTGAAGAACTTGTTTTTAGACCCAGTTCAATCAGAAGATCGAATGACAGCGCTGGGAATTTGACAGAAGGCCTCAGTTTAATTGAAAAATAGGTTTACAAATTTTAGAAAATATAAACTTCAACGATGCGCGTGGACAAAGAATAAAAAAATTATTAGCACGCTACGAGGAAATTTTGCGGGGGGAGGGGGGAATCCTCAAGCCGGCAGAGACTACTTGATTAGATTTATGAAATATTCTACAACAAAATAACTTTTCAGTTTGAGATTTTGTATTTGCATTATCCAAGAATTTATTAAACATGTTTCTCTGTTTTTTTTTTTTCGTCTCAATTTAAAATAATTTATATGTATTTATATGCGAAATTATACCCCGACTTATGCTGTTATGGTTGTTATTCGTAAAATGCCTTTTTATGAATACTTACAGAAAATTTCTTAAAAAATGTATAAGTTATAAATTCAACTATTTTTTTAAATATATATATATATATATATATATATATATATTGCTTTGACTCAGAAATCTATACCAACTTTTGTTACATGTACAAATAGCAATAGGTAGAAAAAAATATCAAAACATTTCGCAAGAAAAAAAAAAGGCTTAGCATTTTAAATGAAGGGAAACTAGTTATTTTTCTCTTTCTAGGATAAATCAGTTTGAAACTTTGATTTGCCAATGGGATGTGAATAAAAATGATCATAAAAGGTATATCTCTGGATCTTTTTTATAACTTAGTCTTAAAATTTTGTAGGATTACAGAAAATCAAATAAAAAATAACCTAGGCTAAAAATATTTTAACTGAATATTTGACAGATTTTTATCAATTGAATTGTACTCTGAACCTTTAATGTAGCGTTTCTCAAACCGTGGGGTGCGCCCCTTTACTGAGGCGTGATAATTTGGCGAGCATATTGAAAGGTCGAAAACAAAAGATTTTATAAAATTATTAATTTACTGAAAGTAAAAAAAAAATTTCTAACATAATAAAAAAATACAATACGCATTTACATTGATATAATATACTTATTAATGTACTGCACAATGTATTGCATAACTAATTTAACAATGCTAAGTTAAGAATAAGTTTCAATAGTTACCAGTGTCCCCCCCCATGGGTATGTCATATATAAAATTACATACAAAAATTAACACTTACCTTGATAATTTGTCAGGACTGCAATTTACCTCATAAATGCCAATTAAAAGTTACGCGATTCGCTTCCCCAATACCACCGTTTCCTACGCAGGCGAGCGTATGTTATGTATTGGGGGATGAGGAAAAGGAATAAATAAGCAAATCCTATGAAATAAGTAAATCCTTCACAAACACTGTCAAGGTATTTTTATTGCATTCCAAATCCTACAAAACAAACTTTATGCACAGCATTGCACAGAAAAGATCGTACTTCAAAATATACGTCCATGGCAATTAACGCTTTGGCTGAGGGTGACGTTTATATACGTCGGTGGCATTTAAGAGGTTTAAGTCGTATTGTAGCTTTAGCATCAAAGTATAGTTTTGTTTAAAATTCAATACATTGTTATTGTGTGGAGGGGGAGAAGGCGCGGTGAAAATTACGATTGAATATTCGGTCGCAAATATTAGAAGTTTCAGCAGCACTGTCATAATGACAAAATAAAATTTTTAAAACTCTATCAATAAATAAATAAATTAGTACAAAAAAACAATCTTAAAGCAAAGTCCAATAGAGAAAAACCCAATCGTGAAACAACAAAATAAGGCTTGCAATTTCACGAGTCAAATTGCGCAAGGAACTGCATAAACCTTTCAAGGTAAGACGCCACAATTTCCCGTTCGGAATGCGACATGATAATATTCTTATCTAGAAATTTTCAGACTTTCGTACACACCGCGATCTTTCATTAAACGAAAGTTAAAACTGGCAACCAGCGCAATCCCAACGAAAATGATATAGGATACGAGATTAAGAAAAAAAATACGAAAGTACTCCTTAATCGATAACAATCTGGGTAATGATTAAAATTATAATTGGAAAAAATTTTTATAAAAAATCATATCCTACATAAAACATATTAATTGGGGAGAGGGGGTGCAGAAAACCACTTGTTCACGCTATCCACAAGTTGCTATGGTAAAGAGATATCGATTCGTTGACGCTATCGTCCACTTAAAAGTGTACGTGCGATTTTCGAAAAGGCACACATAATTATCAGAAAATGGGTTTATATTTGTCAGATGAACGTGTTCCCACATTTTACCATCGAAATGTCAATTGTCATTCTAAAATAAACAATGAAATGTCAACAATGATTTTATTAAAAACAGATTTGGAGTAAATGATTTTTTTTTCATCCTCCCCTCAAAAAGAATATTTGTTTAGCAAACTAGGATAACAATAAAGGAGGAAAAAAGAAAAACATATTAATCTGGTCATAAATCGGAAAATAGTAAATTGTTAACTTTTTTTTCAGCACCTCTAAACTAATCATTTTATGACTTTTAAAATGCTATTTTTTTAAATTGATTCCCTTGATTTTGAAAGATAAAGAACGATAAAGAAAAAACTGTAAAATAACAATCCAGTAAAAAGTTATGCTCATAAAATGTAACGATGAAGCATAATAAACTTTTATTATTGGAATAGCATTTTATACAATAGAGAATTCATACCAGGAATCTGGTCAAATATCTCCAATTTCTAAACTGATGAAGTTAATATTCTTAACTATTTCCCTCATTAGCGACACTTGTTATTAGAACAAATTAAATCAAAAGCATAAACAGAAGCCTTTTTTAAAAATCACCAAAAAGAGAAACCTATTGAATACAATCCAGGTAAACTCCAAGATATTATATATTTTTAGAGATTAAGAATTAAGATTAAGATTTTAAGATTTTAAAAGATTGTATACATATACATTTTGCTCTAAAAATCAACATCGAACGAAAAATATAAATCCCAAAGTTCAATAACATGATGTTTTTAGATTGTTACATTTATCAAAAAAAAACATTACATAAAAAGGCCTTTGAACAGGATGGACCAACTCAAGAAAGATCTTCGGATAAATGTCGACGAACTATTAAATAACGTTGCACTACGAAACACGATAGTACATAAGTGTAAGATGAAATAAGATCATGTGATAAGGACGACACCTGAACTAGCACCACTCTCCAAACTTCCACAATATGACAACGGGAGGACTATGGGGGTATCGATAGATCTAACGTAAATCAATCCCTCTGTACGGTGGGGGTCTCTATAGTCCGATTTCTCAAAAAGTCCACCTTTCTAATATCATGCTCCAATGCGTCGTCAAACATATTATTCTGCTTTTATCGATTGTCAGGAACGAAAAGCAGTAAAAATTAAAGTATGAATAAATAATTAGCACTAATTAATAAAAAAATAACAAATAATTAAATTACCTGAATTATAAATTGGCATTATTTTACGTACTATATACATAGGTTTAAAATCAATTGAAAGAAACTCAAGGGAGTAAAAACTGCCCCCTCCCCCTTATTGTGTGCGCCATTGATATTAACGTATTTATAAGAAATCTCTCTTTGTCACAAAGAGTATTCCTCAAAATTACGTTATATAAAACAATCGTCAGACTCGACTTACCTATGGATCTGAAACTTGGACATTGACTGAATCACAGACTGGTCGTTTGAGGTTTGCGGGCCACATCTGACGTAAGGACCCCTCAACCTTGACGTTCAGAATTTTTAACTACAAACCTATTGGAACTAGAACTAGGGGTAGGCCCAAATTGAGATGGGTTGATCGTGTGTGCAGGACGATTTTAAAGTTTTAAGAGAGACTAATTAGAAAACTGTTGCCAAGCGGAGATCGGAATAGAGTTCTTGAGAAGGCCCCCAGGGCTGTTGTGCCAATAAAAGAAGACCTCAAAATTTTGTAACTTTATATAAAACAGTGAAGTGATGATGTATTATTAATGCTACATAATGTTCTGCCTATTAAAATTTTCTAAATTCAGGAACCCATTCTTCCATTCATTTACGCGAATGCGTGATATTCCATAAGCACGAAACTAATCCTTAACTTACGTAATTTTACACGGGTTATCAATACGTGAATGAAAATAAAAATGTTTATAAGCCGCAAAATAAAAATTTTTCACGATGAGTCATTTAGAGGTCAAGATTCCAGTCACCCAGTATCTCGAGAGAGATAAGAAACAAACTTATTAAACAAAGTAGCATTCCGAATTTTAAAAGAAAGCAAGGAAATTTGAAATGCACCGAGGTTTCTGCTGAAAAAGGAAATTTAAGAAGATAAATATTGGAAATTCCACTTAAGACTGAGATAAATCATGATACGTTTTATGTAACGGTGTTTTACATCATAAAAGAAGAAAGTAAAGATAACATTTAAAACATTCTACAGTAAAACGAATCTATATTGAATTCAAAACAAGACCTCCTTTCGACTACTCTCTGTTGCTATTTAACATTAGAATTTGCCTTATCGAATTTACCAACACAGCTTTAAAACGAGACGAATTCGTTCAAAATTGCATAAAAATTCTATCCAACAACGAAAAGTACAATTGTTCTACTGGTTGTAAATTTAAAATACTTAAAAAAAATGTTCCAACATTGCATATCTCATCTCTCATAACATGAGATGAATTTTTAATTGGTTGGAAGGGCATCTGGAATTATCGGATAGTCCTACGGAGGAATAATTGAATGCCCCTCTTCAGAACAACGAAAGGACTATTGGCGACGAACCTCATCATTTTGAATCACGCTCTAGGGACCAACATGGCATCTGAATTGACATTACTTGAGCCGCGACAGATATACTGTGTATCAGCCCTTCTTAGTGGCGTATCTTTAATGGCACCAGGACTCAAACCTATAACAACACGACTTCTGAGTCCGAATGAGGCATACTGTGGTAAACATAAAATAAAAAAATCACTTTATGAAACAAACCTTGGCCCTCTATGGGCTGTTGCACCCCTGAATTTAGTTTAATTATAAAAAGAATACAAAATACAAGGCGATTTATTATTATTAAATAAAAGTATGGGGGGGATATCCTGAAGGGTAAAAAATTATTATCGAGGAGTAGAGTCCAAGAATATGACTCAAAATTATCGGCTCCGGTGGCTTACAGGTAGCGTGCCCGCTTCGTAAGCCTAAGGTTGCGGGTATGGCCCCAAATGGAGCCGATAGATTTTCTGGATGCGAAAATCGTAGACACGCATGTCATGATTATGTGACATGTAAAAAATCATTTGAGTATCAATTCGGCTCTGGTATTCCCAGCAAAATGAAATCATGGCAATATTTAACATCCGACGAGAGCTTGAATTAATAAAAATAAATTAATTTAAGCGTCCAAATTTGGAGAGACCGCCACTAAATGGTGCCATCATAACAGGGCTCTCCCATTTGAGGACTTTCTGTGTCTGCAAAGGTTAAATTGCTAAAATGCAGCCCCATAAAGGGGGGGGGGAAAGGTTATTTAAAGTTACAAGCTAATTAAAAGAGTTTTAAAATCTACAAAGGCTTGTATGGATTTTGCGAATAACTTTAAATATCTATTTTTTCAAGTCAAGAATTAAATAATAGAATACTTGATAACATAATAAAATAGGAAAGAAATTTCAAAATTTTATTTGTGTGAACCACTTAAAACAATCAAAAAACTTGAATTAATTTACTATAAAAGGCAGTTCCTTCCCCCTTCCTTCTTTTAAGAAAGAAATTAAAGCTACCTGCCACTATTCATTTATACCGTTTGGCAATTTAAGCTTCTTTCCTCTTAAAATTTTTTTATCTATTTAAATATTTGTATTATACATTCAATCTGAACATTCTATAAAAACTCCAACTAGATTCTCCTAAATAGAAAATTAATTTATTTGGCAATACAATAGTGATTTCCAAACTTTGTTTTAAAAGGAATCATCAAAACATAACCTTAAAATTTAAAGCTTTCCCAAAGGCGTCTGCCCTATTTCTAAAACAGGATTTATTTTTAAAAAATTGTTTATACAGTAGTGAATGAAATAAGACAAAATTTGATGCTACATTACTTAAATTTATTTACACGAACATGTTTTTTTTAAATGATACGCTTTGAAAATTAAGATATCTTCCCAATTGAAACATTCAGTTTAGAGATCAGTCTGTAACCGCAGTCAGTATTGGGGAAAAAATACATGAATAATCAAATCAGGAAAGATAAACTAATTACGCAATTTGGAACTGCAACTGGATTTGCTGAAAAAAAGAGAACTTTTATAATATTTTCGAAAATTACAATGTGGATCATGCGCAGAAAATAAAGCTATAAATAATGAAATTCACTAATATTTATTGATTATTGTGAACGGTATAAACTATATCATTCGACGTAAGTTGCTTAAAGGTAATGACATAACAGTCTCGCTCAGTTTTCATAGGTGTAAATTAAATAAAGATATACGATTGTGACAAATATAATGAAGTATAAAATAATTTTTTGAGATAATACACAGTATAGACTAATGGCCTTTCTGAAATCTCCCTTCTGCAATGTTTTGAGCAACACTTTTTGGCGCCTGGAAATGGAGAACTAGCTTCAACGAAGGTCGTTTCGAGGTCATTTGATGAATTTCCTCTTCCTTTTATTAAAATTTTATTTCACCAAGAAGACATGAAATTCATTAGGAATAATTAACCGCAGGAATTGGAATACGATTCTTCCTCGTATTGAAGGATAATAGTTTCATATTACTCTTCTAATAGTATGTTTTTTTTATCATTCACAATAAAGTCTAATCATGTTTAACTATTACATGGAAGGTATGATTTTAAAATTCCAAAAAGAAAGGCTGTAAATTAATTTATATTGAAAAACAGTTAACAAAGTACATGATGCTTAAAAAGCAAGCATTAAAATTTAAAGAGAAATCCTTCCAATATCAAAAATTATATGCCTCCGAAAAAACAGGAAATGCTTTTTAAAAAAATTACAAAACTACGTATTTCAGAATATTGAGAATATGCTTAAAATTACGATATTAAAAATGCGTTCGTGAAATATCACTAGCAGAATAAATTATATTGCAAGACATTCGTATTAAGATATTAATCTTGGAACAAAAACATTGATGACCGCCAAAAATAACACGAAATAACGAATGACAGTAAAATAAATTAAAAAAGTGTTACAATTACTGTGATGGAATCTACTTAAATAAGTTAATAATCATTGCATTTCCTTCTGAAATTTTTAAGCGGCATTATTAAAAATAGTTTTTTTTTAAATATATTTAATAAATTTCTTCAAAAACAATTTATACATTCGATATTTTATGTTAGACTGCACTCGAAACACGTATTTACAGGAATATATTACCAAGCTTTACTGCAGATAAAAATAAAAGGATTTAACAGGAAAACACATGAAAAGTAATTTTCTAAGCAAGTAGTCAGGATTAAATAAGAATTTGGGAAAATGATTAAATTCACATTATTACTTAAATCCATTCACACTAAATCATAAAATTCAAAAAAAAACTGTACTTTTAAAGTTCTCTGTTGTTTTGATTTATTATTATCACAGTTTTAAAAAAAACCCTACTTTTTTACTCTATCTTAACTAGAAGACAAAATACGAAGCATTTTAACTAAAAAAAAAGTTTCACTTGAAAAAAGATTATAATGAAGTATTTATTTTTAAGCATAAAATCTTCTGGTATAATTCGACTCAGAAAGCTGGACTAAGGTTCCGATTATAAAAATATATAACTCTGATTATTAAAATCTCAATAATAAAACTTAAATAAATTCACAAATTATTACAAAATGAGATATCTATTTTAAGATTATTAAAACCATTCATTTTTCTTTCGTCGACTTGAAAATCTGTGGTAAGAAATTGTACTGTAAGGAACTACTTTCGATTGTACATTAAGCAATTAAATTTTTAAAAATGAACGTAAGCAAGTTGATTCAAATTTTTTTGTAGCAATAATTGACATTAAATTAAATTTACCCCCTCCCACGGTTCCTCCCGACAGTGGATGAATGATGCACTTATTTTTAACCTTATTCCATCCAAAAAACAAAACCGATCTCAAAGGAACTCCACAAATATTCTTATTCTAAAATCTTTCAAGCAACAAAAGAAAAAAAAATCGCAAAACCTTGACAATACCGTCCCCCAAATCTAACTCCCACAAATCACAAAAACAAATAAACATGCCCGCGAAAGAGGGGGTGGAGAGGAAAAGCAAAGGGGCACACGAAAGAGAAAAAGAAAGCGCGCGCTCTGGCGGCAAAAGCGAAGGATAAGTTGCGGTACCACAACAACATAACAGACCAACCAAGAGATCATTGACTGCTCACTCCTGGTCGCAACTTTTCTTTTCCCCTCCCCCCGAATCGTCGCCATGGTGAGGAGATAGCGAGCGGGTGGAAAAGGGAGCGGGGGACACCACGTGACTTGCGTCATATCCGTGAAAAAGTTGGACGATTGCCCGCCTCTCCGATTGGTCGACTCCCCCCTCTCCTTTTCCCCCATACCCGGGATCATCTATCAACGGTTGTATGTGTTGGAGCGTGTGCGTTACGGTGTGGGCAAAAGAGCTCTCGCAGCAAAAGCGTGCCTTTTTGAAATATTTCCTTAGATTGTTGGCTACATGGCGATGTGTTCGGCGGCTAATTTGTTGTTTCTAGTTAAGAAATGTCCCGGGAGAGATCGTCCTGTTGAATGATGAATACGCGGAGCAGTTTTCGCAGAATTAAGACAGGTTTTTTTTTCAGACTTAAGTTGTTGAATTTGGAGACAGTTTGCGACCTTGAATACGGCGGGGTTTTTTTTTGTTACTGTTATTGATTTCCTAATAAGACTTTCCAATCGTTTTTATTTTCCGATTATTTACAATTTCATAGTTTGAAAGTAAATCATTAGCAGCATAGATATAACAGAAATATCGAAATTTTTTTTGGAAAATCGATAACATTTCCTAGATAATTTTCCTTGCCGAAGGCACACACATTGGAGGGGAAGGTCCACGGGTCGGGACCCGCCCCCATAGCCCTTGAATTTTTTTTTCCGATTGATAACAACCCTATATATATAAAGGATGAAAAAAAATTCTTTGCAATTAACAAATTATCTTAATTAATGCTAACTATTAATTCAATAATTTATTTATTATTGTTTTTTGTTCCCAAAATCAAAAGAATACGTCTGAGATATGGTATGTAAGAATGGTGGACTTTCAACCCTCGACCCCCAAAAAAAAAATTGTTGTGTGCTCCACTGCTCCTCGCTATTAACACAGTTATCAAGCTGAAAAATATAACACAAAAAGAAAATTATAGTTCTAAAACGGGAACGTGTGTGGAGGAGGAGATACATAATGATCGTTAAAACAAAATTGACTATTAATAAACAAAAACTAATTTTTCTTAAATAAATATATAAGCAACGACTTTAATTTTTCGAAAAACCATTAATTTAGAATTGAAAGAGGATTGGTAATATATGAATTGCAAATATCAATAAGGTGGGCGGGTGGGGAGGGGGAGAGAATAAGTGCTATTTTTCTTCGTCAAACTGTTAATACGGAAAACGTTAAAGGCTTTTATAATAACTAATTTAATAACACAGTCAATGGCTTTCCTAGGTGGTGTGGGGGGGAAATAGCTATTTATATACAAGTTTTATCTAACTATTTGTAGTGCCAACACGAACTTTTTCTTCACAAGTTGTAAATTGCTCAAAGGTTAAAATCATATCCCAACTTCGCTATCCTATAAAAGGGAATCTTTTTTATAAAACTCATTTGTAATTTCCCGCATAAAATTTCTTCTTTATTTCCCAACACCCAGGGGGATTTATTTATGGAACGCTTTCGAATTTTATAAAACACTGCATTATGAACAGATCTATGAATTCAAACGATAGGAATTTTCGAGAAAAGTCAGATATTTTATATTTTGTTAATATTAAAGTGTGTGACCAACCATTCTCCTTTAGGGAGGACAGTCCTCCTTTCATAGGTCCTGTCCTTCCTCGAAAAGTGTCCTACTTGTCCTCCTTTTCAATATTTTAAAACTGATATGTTAATCTCTGTATTCAGAGATGAACCAAACATGTTTCCAATAAGTCGAAGAATAGTCTGAAACAAATATCACAGGAAATAACAATTTTCAATGGTGTTTTTTGACTTCATCACAAGCAAATTGAGCAGATATAGAAAACTGTGTTGATTTTTTTTTTATCAAAAGAAATGCCTGATATTACAATCATTGACTGATTGATTGAATATTAACGTCGCACTGTTCAGCTACACGAGGGCTTTTGGCGACGGACCACGTAATTTTGAACCATGGTCAAGTGACGTGGACGACACCTGAGCTAGCAAGTCCCTCTCCTAACTACCACACCATTAAAATCGTTGACAATGGTCTGTTTGAAGAAATTGGAAGACTGAATGTATATTTAAATTCTAATAAAGTGAAACAATTGGAAAATCAACAAGCTGAAATTGATAAAAGATGGGTTGAAATACTTAACCATTTCAAAAATGAACACATACCATATGGAAATTTAGTTATTCTTTTTTAATTTACGTTGTGCTGCCCTGGAACTAATAGACCAGTTGAAAGAGTCTTTTCAGTAGGTTCTTTTTGGACAAGTGAGAAATCAAGATTGAATGTTGATATTTTAGCTGCTGTACTTACAATGAAGAATATTTTTTGTTCCGAAATTTCCGATATATATTAGAAAATAATATATTGACAAACAAAAAAATTCATTCAATGAGAAAATACTCGTTTATGTAAATAATTAAAAGGGATGTAAGCATAATTAGCGTATTTTTATATGAATTAATAAAATGTTTCATATATTTACGTTGTAACATTTTCTTAAAATTTTTCGTCCTCCTTCTCATTCTAAAAAAAAACTGGTCACCTTATTAACATGTTCCAAGTATGATTCTAGCACTTTGACATTTGTCGATGACAACCTTAAATTTTATCGAACATTTTATAAGTCTCTTTTAATACTTATTTTTAGCTTTCAATTAGAAATAAAAAAAATCAATATGAATCGCCGTAAAATCTAACAATAACCTTGCCGCTTAATCAACACCCTCCTACCTCCTGCCCATTTCGAAAGGAAATTGACAAGTATATTTTTTACTTCGTTTGCGAGTTATTGTAATGTAATCCACATCATTTCTCCTATTTTTAAAATAATAGGTCTCTTTTTTTTTCAATCTTATTTATTATTATTATTTTTAACTCTTATAGGTACAGGTTTTCAAACTTTTACAAGATAAGAACTTCAAAAGAAAAACTTGTAATTATAACCGATTATAACCAATCAATTATTATATAATTTTAAATATTGTAAAATGAAAAGGCACTTTTTTTCCCTCCCAATTTTAATAAGCGTATTTGTTGAATAATATGAGATTAGAATACTGCAACAATTATTTTACATTTACAATCAAAGTTTTTTTACAAACAGTATGCTTAGCTTTATGTCCTTTTACATCTATATATTCCTATAACGAAGGAATGAAATATTAAATAAATTCCAGAAATTTCGATAAAAACTATAACAATATAAGCATGCTTGATAATTTATAATATTGTAAAAACCGATTTAAACATTAAATTTCAAAATTTTCCAATTAAGAACATCAATATGTCGTTTACGGTAATAACGTGAATGTAACTTCTCTACCATTTGTCAATTTCGGTTGAAATACTTCAGAACTTTTCTAACAACCCCTTTCAACAAAGGAAAAAGTCGAGAAATTTTACAAAAATTCAAATGCTCTTTTCGAACTTCAGAAATCAATCAGGCGGGGCAAACGCTTGACTTCCCAACGAACTGCAAGTCACTAACTGCCCCTGTAAATTGAGATTGTATTTGACCTTGAAATTGGCAGTGATGCGGTGAGAAAAGGTGGAGTAAGTGGGAAAGGGTAAATAGTCTTTTCAAAGAAACATTTACGGACGAGAAACTAGGAATTTGAAATATTTAGCAACCCGGTTGGGAACAAAGAGAATAGAATCGAAGAATTTTCTGGAAAGACTCGCTTCACAAAAACTATGGTTTTCATAGGAGACGATCCTATTCAAAAATACCAGTTTAGGTTCTCGATATGATTGGGCAGAGGGAAGTTTGGAGCATTTTTCCCTTTTGTTAATAGACAGTGCTTGGAATTCGGTACAAATGTATCTATCGCAGGAAAATGCCGAAATTAGGACTTTCATCGAATCCCCAAAACAGATGATCTATTCACGCAAGATGTTAAAATAACGTTTCTTCAAGGTCATTTCCATGATGAAAGTGATTTTATCAAACCCTGAATTGTTTCAGTGAAATGATAAAATGAACTAGTCAAGATTTGCATTGGCAAAATGCTGCCCGGGGGGGCACCTGGGGGGGGGTAGAGTCCTAGTACTTCCTAACCATAAAGGTAGTATTATCGATCCCCTAAATATCAACCCCATATCTTATCAATTAGTTACATGACCTCAAAGAGACGTTATTTTAACATCTTGCGTGAATTGATCATCTCCTTTAAGGATTCGATGAAAGTCCTAATTTCATCCTTTTTCTGCAACATCAGGGGTAGACAAAATGTTTTGGCTCACGGGCGACAATATGGGAACGGAGGATACGGGAGAACCGCGCTTTTCCCTTTTTTTAATGATTGCATATGTTAATGATTGATGATGATATGTTACATAAAATAGTTTTAGTTTTTATTGAATTTATTTATTGTGGTAATTTCATATTGCCTATAGCTGTAAGCACATTTAATTTTAGAATCAGTTTAATGAGACAAATGAACCCTAACATACTTTTCCTTCTTGAAATTAAAAGTGAAATAGCTTGTTGAAATTCTCAACACAGCCTGCAAGTGTATGTCTGCCAACTCGCATCTATGTTTAATATTCACTCTTGTCAGTAGCGCACACAGGAATTTTTCCATGGGAGGGGGTCCAGGATCGAAAGTTCCCCATTCTTGTATCATGCTCCTTTTAATTTTGTCGATTTTCGGTAAAAAAACACAGTAAAAAAACTAATTATTGAATAAATTAGGATTAATTAATAAAATTAATCATTAATAACAAATACTTAAATTTTCCGTACTATAATACTTATAATTGTAATCCATCGGGAAAAAAATCAAGGGCTTGGGGGCCGGACCCCCTACTTTGAGTGCGCCACTGACTCTTGTTGATCTTCATGCAGAAAAAGCTTTGCTCACAAATATTTGTCGCCTCAAATTTTAAGAACAATTTCCCCAGAAGTTTCTTCATATAGAGTAGAACGTCGTTTATCCGAATCAATTGGGACCGAATGCGATCCATGCAGTATATGAAATTGAACACTATAAGAATATTGAAAATCATAACATGAGGGAAACGTGCTTGAAGAAAATGCAAAATCGGTGCAAAATGTCGCAATTTTACCTTTATTGTGGAAAATCACTTATTTTTCGCTGTACCATTGTACACCTTCGTTGTTTCGCTGCAAGGTCTCCGATTCCCTTGAGCTGCAATAGTTGAGTAGGACAGCACTCTGATTGTTGTTCGTACCACTCCATAGCTGTCAGAGAACGCGTCAGCATTTGATGGGTCCTTTCTTATGTCAAGTATTGTTGAATTTACAACATTATAAAATTGTGCTAGAGACTCTCCACTTTCTCCCTTCGCGAGGGGGTTCAATATTTCAAGTTTTGTCTGTATGTTCAAGACGTTGCGCTTCCGTTTTGAATTCGAAGCCATAGAAGTTCACAACTCAACAAAAGAGCACGTATAGACCACCTCACTTGGAAACAAGCTGACCTTATATTCTGTGCAGGTGTTTTACCAAATCGCCCAACTGAAATTCCCCAAATATCCCTGCCCTTGGGATTTCCTGTCATTTTTTACCTCATGCGAAACAACCGTTGAGCATTGCACTTTTCGAAAACGTATTTATATACAATACATGTAGTTGACAAAAAAAAAATCTGGTCCGAATATTTGACGCTCCGGATAAAAAACGTTCGGATAAACGACGTTCTATTGTATTGAAATTTTTTTAGCTGACAACTAAAAATAGTTATTTAAAAAAGTCAATGTCGTAGCATTAAACATTTCCTTCACACTATGATCCGACTGCAAGTCAATAAGTTCAAGCCGTGGCTCCTCAGGTGCTCTATCAGTATCAGCAGTTATGGAATAATAGGTTAAATTGTGGAAATTTAAGCTCTTTTTTCTTAAAATCCTAAATCTTCTTGTAACCTCATCCTCCAAATTCGGCAGATGATCAAGTATAGGTACTTCAGGTACTTTGTTTTCCCAATAGTAAAAAATTAAAGACGAATTTTTTTATTGATTGGTTGATTGAATATTAACGTCGCACTGTTCAGCTACACGAGGGCTTTTGGCGACGGACCACGTAATTTTGAACCATGGTCAAGTGACGTGGACGACACCTGAGCTGGCACCCCCTCCTTCTCCTAACTTCCACACCACACCCCGGGAGGACGTTTCAGCTCTCGACAGATTTAACGTGCATCGCTGCCCTACACGGCGGGTCTTTAGTGGTACTGGGCTCGAACTCGTGACCAGGCAAGCCACGATCCGATACCTATACCACTCGGCTACCGCGGCCACAAGACGAATCTTTGATAGCACACGGAAAAAACCTTGATTCAAAGTGGATTTTCTGTCTTGGGTCGGAAAGCATGTGGTCCACGAGCTTCTAGCTGCCCCCACCTTTGTTTTATATTATACTACTCAGAAATTAAACCAATCCGTTTTTTCCAATATAACAATTATTTTTACTTCATCTAACTTATTTTAATGATAAACTGGCTCAGCAATTCCCCCCCTTCTTTGATAAGACTTTAAAATGTCACAATCCCACAAAAAACTGATTTTTTCTTTAAAACTTATTTTTAAGCGGTTTTATTAATGTAACAGTATTTAAGTTCCTAGAATACCAACGAAATATCAAGTTTAGCTTAACTGAGTACTTTCCAAGAATTGAATAATGCAAGCAAAAGCGAAAAGAAGACGGGGAAAAAATAAAACAATTTCTCTTATAAGTCAATATTTCGGAAAGCAATTCATCTACTAAAATCACTACAGCACAAAATTCTCTGTTCTAAGTTTTTACACTTTCTTGTGTGTGTGTGAGCTGTTACAATTTTTATTTTAATTCACTGAAACATGTATGAATTTAATATCAATGTTAGACGTATGAATGTTTAATGTATAATTATCAAACATATTTTTAACATTTATGTAGATGTCGTATTTATTAAATATTTCTAAATTAATAAATAATCCCGTTCAGTGGCGCACACAGGAATTTTTCAGGGGGTTCGGGATCGAAAGTTCACCATTCTTGTATCATGCTCCGTTTGATTTTGTCGATTTTCGGGAACAAAACACAGTAAAAAACTAGTTTTTGAATAAATAATTAGTATTAATTAATAAAATTAATGGCAAGTAATTAATTAAATTTTACGTACTATATACTTAGAATTATAATCAATCGGAAAAAAAATCGAGGGCTTTGGGGGAGGGGGTCCGGACCCCAGGACCCCCACTCCTTGTGTGCGCCACTGATCCCGTTACATATAACCACGATCTTATTCAAAGATTTCGATATTTTTTCCCACCTGTTTTCGGGAAAGTCTAGGGCAGTGTCCTTAACTTCCGGGCCGCGCCCAAGGAACATTAAATTATTTCCACTTTATTTACTGTTGTGCATTTCTCTCGGGTTTATGGAAATCACTTTGTAACCATTTTTTTGGAGTAACTGTATCTCATTCTGAAGGCATATTTAAATACAATTAAATTAAAATTATTAAATGTTGACGACCTGTCAGTGGCAATTAAAAGATTGGGGGACACTAGTAGAAAATTTTTTGCATTTTATTCCTTAAAAATACATTGGAACATTTTTAAAAAAAAAAAAAAAAAATCAAAATCTCTATCACAGATTACTTTCTTAAAAAAATGGTCAAACTGACAACACTTTTTGGATTCATATATAATTAAAACACTTCTCAGCTTAGATATTTCAATGAAAATTGTTTCTGTGCAACAGATACGGACAGTTTTTAACATTAAGTTTCCAACGACTCTTGTTTCGGAAAAGTAAAAGCTTATTTAACGCTGGCATTTTCGGAAAATTCGAGATTGCTACACCAAAACGACGCAAAATATCTGAAACTTCGAAACCTTACCATTAAAAAAAAAAGCCGAAACAGAATAGCAGACAAAACATAAAAACAGAGAGATCTTCCCCCACTTAAAAGCCACCCACCCGTCTACCAGTTCGTCTGCACAGACAGCAATAAAAAAAAATGTAACCAACTCTCAACAGTTTAAAACAAACGTCTTTTCTCAAAACAAATAAATAACACTCCCTTCCAGGAAATGCCAAGGAAATCGCCTCGCCATACCTGGTGGACAACAAATAACACGTAAACTGGCGAAAGAGAGGGAAAGAGGCAGGAAGGAAGGGAAAAAATTCATACTAAGGCACAACCCCAGCGGGAGTGCTGAAACAATGATCCGTGAAGGGAAAGAGAACTTGAATGACAGGTACGAGGCAGGCGGGGGCAGGGCGATCGGTTCAAGGTCGATGGGTCGCGGTTACCCCCAATCAACCCTCAGAGAAAGTAGACTCCGTTATTCGCTTCAGGGGAGAGGAATGTCCCCGTAGGTGGAGGTTAGCTGTGACAGAATGTGTGGTTTGGGGTCTAGCAGAATGGAATGATAATTAACTAAGTGATTTTTTTCATTTTTATGTAATTGCCACAACCCGAACGCTTTTTTTTAATGCAACACAGAATGCCATTTCATTCCAAATTAACCTTTATAGCAACAATTGTTTTCGGTGAATGGTGTACAAGTTATAAGCTTTTATTCTTAAATGTAATGTTCACTGTAATTAGATGAGTAATATAATTAAAAGATTTTAAAGGTTTTACAAAAATTTATATTACACGTAAGTTTTAGTTCAGTTGGTTACACAGACGGATCTCTATTCAACGAAATCACTAAATCCCGAAAAAGTTCGTTACGGGAAAAATTCGTTAATTAGAAAATCATACTTTATAAATCAAATCCCAGGAAAAGGTTTGCAAAATAGAGTTTCTTAAAAATGGACAGAGAAATCCGACTGTAATTGCACATTTTTTACAAAATAGGATAAAGTTTCAAAAGTTGGAATTTTATATTTTTAAGCTCTACTTGCTCTAACGTATTACATTAGTTGCATCTTATACACACGCGTGCACGCAAATCATGCAGCTGGAATAGACCACAATTTTATAATTGCTTCCATACCACGGGCGTAGCTTCCATTGTATCAATGTTACGGGCCCTACAAGCTACAGGAGCCCAAACATGTTTAAGCAAATAATCGCAAAATGTTATCACAGTCCCAGAATTAACAGAGTTCCCATTTCCAAAAACAGGGCCCCCAAAGAATTTTGACACAGGGCCCACTCAGGACTAAGTCAATGCACCCGACTTTCACTTTCTGCACAGATACTCAAGTTCACATACATTTACATTAATCGCCAAACATACAATCCCATTTGACAACTGTACAAAATAGTTTCAATAAATTAAATCACGACAATTTTCTATTCTATTTTAAGGTCTTATAGAAAAAATGGGACCAAACCATAATACTATACTACGCAATGGCACACTCAAAAGGAGGCAGGGGGCCCAAACTCCCCTCTCCCTCTTCTTCCCATTACCCTTGACTTTTTTTCCTCTATTGATTATAATTTTATGCGTATATGTAACAATGATTTCACAAAACGAAGGTAACAATGATCTCTGTTACCTTCGAAAAAAATGAAAAAAAAATAAATTTCTTTTTTCTCTTTCTTCCCCTCAAAACTGAACTGCATGTGAACATGCCTACAGAAACAGACAGACCGGTGGCTAAGTGAAAACACTTAATAATCAAATTTTTAATTTTGTCATTACAGATTCAAGTGAGCTTTTTTTCCTCCTTCTAAGACTCAGTGCTTCTATAATGATACATTTGCTTTGCTGTTTTTATTTTTGAATTATAAGAATACTTAAATAATGCTTACTGGTAATTTAATAATTCATTAATTATGTATTTCATTAATTACTGTTAATTATTTACCCAATAATTTTTTGACTGCTTTTTGTTTCCGACAACCGATAAAATCAAGAAAATATGTTTGACAGCGTATACGAGTGGTACGAGAATGGGGACTTACAAACCTCGACATCCCCCACACACCTTGAAAAATCCCTGTGTGCGCACGGATACTACGCGATATAACAACAAAATTTAACAACCTGAAAAAATATCACACAAAACGACGAAAATAACTGCCATTCTAATTTACAATTTTTTAAATATTGTATTTATTCTTCATACGTCCCTAAATCTTTCACCTTAAATAATGACAAGGCAAAAGCACAAAATAATGCAGAGCCACGATCTTGCCCCTCCCACACCGAGCAATCCATCACAGCGCACCCGAGTGCGAGCAGCCAATACCCAAACGTGTCCGTCAAGATGTTAACCGGGCCAAGCACGTGTCCCTTCGGAAACGAAGCGTTTTCTGGAATCCTAATCACGTTTTATGGGTCAGCACTTCCAGAGGTATCGGTGACGGAAGGGGGATGAGAGGTGAACTTTGGACTAGCAGCTGCTTGCCGTCCCTTTCACAGACAATATGGAATCCACTTTTATTATTCTTGCGATAGCGTAGTAGTAGAAGGATGAGCTAATCTTAATTGAGGGATAAATCTCTAGATACATATATCAGCATTATTTGTTTATTGAAGAATGGAAACACTTTGATTTAAAAATAATACAAGAAACATTTTTGGTGTACCTCATGAATCCGGACTAATTTTGAACTCCATTAATTGATTTTGATTTATGTCGCTCTCTGAAGAAACACTAAGACAATTGGGGCGGAACTTGTAATTCCAAGTGACGAGGACGATATACGAGCTGGCACCCGCCTCTTCAAACTTCCACACCAGGACAACAGGACTTTAGAGCTTCAAATATCGATTTTCACGATAAAGAAATTTCTTTAAGCGATTTGATTACTTAAAATGTAATATATACTTTTTATAAACCCACATACCTAGTACTTAAAGAGAAAAAGCATTTACATTAATTTTTTTCAACAGTGTCGAATTAAAGAAATGGTTTTTCCAGAAGAACAATGAATGATTCATTTCAGAGTGAGAGTTAGGCAAACGTCACACTATAAAGCAACGCGAAAGCCAGTGGCGACGGGTCTCGTAATTTTGAACCATGGCCAAAGGACGAAGACGACACCCGAACCGTCAACCCCTCGCCGAACTACCACCACACGCCAAGGGAAGGGCTTTGAGTCTGGACAGAGTTAACGTGCATCTACCCTCTACTTGGCAGGTCTTCAATAGCCATATGGCTCGAACTCATGACACGCCGACCACGAGTTCGCAAACTTAACCACTCAGCTACCGTGGTCACGTGAGTAAATCCGAGAAAGGTATCCTTACTAACATAAGGCATCGGAAAACTCAAAAACCTTTAAACTAATCCAATGTTAATGTGACTAAACTAACACCCATAACAAAAAAAAAACACTGGGAAATTCTAAAAATATAAATATTATCAAAACTGAATAAATATGCTTCCTATTTGATAGGTTGACATTCGTGCCGTTTGACATTCAGAATTCCTTGAGAAAACGATTGGAGATTAAGGGGAGGGATTACCCTCATCAGAAACGACACGCTGCAAATTGAGAATCTCGAACAAGGTACTCAACTTGGCAGAAGCGAAGATCTATTAATTTCTTCTAGAGTAAAAAAGCACCGGGAGGATAAAATTAATTCCATGCAGGAGACAAAATCAACAAGTACAACAAGGCATTCGCAAACAGCAAGGTGGTCGCTTCAGAAGAGTACAGTTGAGGTGAAAAAGGGGTGGAGATACGGGGCGAGAGCAGACGGTTCGCGTGTCCAGCTAAATGTTTCGAGCACGCACTTTCAGTCTGTTCTTTTTGAAAGTCCAAAGAGTTTGGTTTCGGTCGGAAGGGCTCGGAATGGGATTCCTGAAACGACTGATGGGTTTTGATGTTATTTCACATTTAAGTTAGAGAAAATGTAGGAAACTTGTAACTACGAAAAGGGTTTTTATTTTTAAAAGCCAAGCCCTTGTCTGCACCAAATTTTTATCTATAACGTCTAAAACATACAACGGCGAGAAACAAAATCCATTAACAGAAGGGGGAAAAAATAAAATTGTCTTATATCTTTAAATATTGATTGTTTCTCCGTATTTTAGTATTAAATGCAGGGCGGCATTTTGAAAAGTTTAAACTTCATTTCACAAATGACGAAATTAATTTTTTTAACCTCGATAAATTACAACAAATTAAGAACCTTAAAGAAAGAAGTTAAGTTAAGTTAACAGCATGTTCCATCTTAAAGCGCATGTTTAAAAGTTAAATAAACGATAAACGCTGGTATTACTAATTCATTAAAAGAAATTTCTCGTACATAATAATGTACCCGAGGCAATTAAAGATTATATTCAAACTCCATTAACATATTTTTCCAAAACAACTTTCATTTTAAATTTATATATAGTGTTTTTGAATTTAAAATATTTGTTTCATTAAGTTTCTAAAGCTTCTAATTTTTTCAAGCTTTAGCGACTTCGTTAGAGGTCCGAATGTACTTTTTTATTTTATGACTTCGTACCACAACACACTTGCTATAAGCTAAGTTTTGAAAAAAACAATTTTAGCCACCGAATGGTTTATTGTTTGAAGAAGGAAGGGGGAGCCTTTTAACGCCTTAAACATTAAAAGAAAATATTTAATGGGTACAATATACTTTAAAATTAAGTTCATTATTGGTGAAAGCAGACGTGAATTGTAACTGACAAAACTGGAAAGTCATTAGCCGTCCACTTTATTAGTAGCTGAAACAATTGGTATCACCTCGGTGGCTGATCAAACTTAATATTGCGTTCACAAAAAAGAAGAGAAAACTACCTTGGTGAATGCCTACATTGAGAGAGAAAAAATGTCGTTTTTCGTCTACATAAGGCATTTTTTTTTTAATTTCAAAATCGTATAGTTTGAACATTTTTGTTTCCAAAACAGTTATTTTTCCCCTTTACGTGAAATAGAAATAAAGTTATAGTGTGTGTGTGTGTGTGATTTTAAAAACCATCACTCTATGCACAAGGGCAGTAGGATAAAACTTTAAATGAGTTTTTCTCAAAATTATGTTTTCGAAAGAAACTCTTTACCAGATGCGTATCTTAAGAACCAAACCAGATAACGTTTTGAAATTTAGTGGGAATGTTTATATTATACTATTTTTCATAAAGTGGACCATAAGTTTTGTATAAGTTAAATATTTTCTCATTTAGGGTAGTTTTTATAAAGAAAAGAAACTTTAAAAATATCAAAATGTTCATATTATTATGTATGTCTTGTCTGTAATTTTTTTGTATTTTAATATTTCTCTTAGATTTTTGTTCATTTTGAAGAGCACCATAATATGGGTGTTGTGTATAAAGAAAATTATAATATTTGTATTAGAAATTTTTATACAGTGTTACCCGTTTTAGCAAAAATTTTGTAAAATTTCCTTGAAAACAACCAATTTTTCTAAAAGTATAATATTTATTTTAAAAAATTTTATGCATTTACGTATTTTTATTTTTTTTTTCTGCAAAAGATTGGGTCCGAAGGTAGGCAGCCACCTTAAAATATTTGTACCCTTTAAAAACACATGAGCAAAAATACAAACAACGAACGAAACAAAGGAAATTTGTAAAACAAAAAACGGAAGTAAGTTTACAGACTATCACTTCCTTTCTGCGCGTTAAGATTGCGAAAAAAGACGACTAAAAAGTAAACCACTGCTTGCATAGAAGACTGCACCAGACACACGACACGGATTTCCAATTCGAACGCACTACAAACAGGCAGGGTGAAAAACATTTCCCTCGTAGCGCGAAAACAATGTCTCCAGACACCTGCCCGACTATAAGGCGATATCAAGTGTTGCACCAGCAATTTCAATGAGTAACAACACAGACGTTTCACAACACAACGATTTTTCTTGCAGTTTTGCACGAGACGTGTGCAACTGTAAACGTGTAGTTTTGATAGGTCACAGGTTAAATAAATTTAAAGCTCATAAAGAGAAAGAATTTTTTTTTTTTTTACTTAAGATTTCGTGAGCAAATCAGAATACAAACGGGGGACAGGACAGTTCGATTCTGGTAAAAAAGACAATCGCGAAAAGTCAAATGTCACAAGGATGATGAATCAGCATGGTTTCACCTTCGAGTTGTGTCGTCAGGTGTATGGTCATGTCGAAAGACAAAACCAGTAACAATAAAGATAGCAGCAAGAAAAAAGCAAAGCAATAGGTCCCACATTCAAGGTCAAACACTTACGACAGATCGGAAATTTGGTTGCTTTCCATTTGAGAGAGCTTAAAATAATAAATATGAGTAATTAATAAATTTTTCGGCTCTCGTTATTTCACATGCGTATTTGAAATGGTCCGTTTATTTCCACAGATTTCAATACAACACTGAGCGTCCACCAAATTATACTATGTGGATTACCTATTATATTAACGATGTCTTCGACAATTGTTAACAAACTTGATAAGAAGTCGATGCATATCTTTTTTTAAAAAATCCCCATTATTAATTTCAATTCATTTGATTGTTGCAAATACGCATCCGTTTATAGGGCCATGTCATTCGAATTAAGAAGATTTTTTTAAGCAACTAAATATACAAGATAATTGAAATTAAAGAATTACAAAAGCAGGGGGGAAATATAGAACATGATGAAATGAATCCATTTAAACGGAAATAATAAATGTTCTAAAATATTTTACTCAATCTATGCTAATAAAATCCAAAATATTAAATTATAAAACGGTGATCTTACACTCTGAAAATTGCCCGATATCCTATCCATATTCCAAAAAGTGATCATACTCTTCAGTAAGTAAAGATTATATTAAAATGGTAAAGAATACAATTCAAAGAGTTATAAAATATTGTTTTTAAGTACTTTTTTTATAGTTCTTTTAAAACTGTTACTTTCAATATCCAAGCAAACATCTCCCTCCCTCCCCTCTATTTATTAGGAATTATAATTTCTCATACAAATTTAACTAATATAACCTGAAATTTTAGTATTGAATGATATAAAATTCTCTTAAATTAATAAATTTACTATAAACAGGTAAATTGGAAGCATAAAACTCTTACACACTGTTATACGAAAATTTATGTGCATCCATGTTTTAAGATATTAAGTTCACAAGATATAATTTACGGAATTAATTCTTTATATATAATTAAATATTCCCCATTCCTATTCTATATAAAAATTCTATACTCTTTTGGTGGCGTAGTTGGTTTGTAGCTGGCCTACTGCACCCAAGGTTGCGGGTTCAACCCCGGCCCAAGTTGGTGGATTTTCATGATGCAGAAAATCGTCAGCGGCCATGTCGTATGATTATACGGCATGAAAAAAATCCCTTGAGAGTCCGTTTGACTTGGATGCTTTCGGCAAAATAAAATTTCTAAGTTCAAATTTCGCATCGGCAGAGCTCAGGTGCCTCCCTCTGGGGAAGAAACTGTGCGTCAAAATTATTTGCGGCAATTGGTATCGCCTATATGGTGCCGCACTAAAAAGTGATACCAACCCTTGGGGAATGTACTAGGTTTGCAAAGGTAGAAATACCAATACGCAGCCCCATTAGAGGAAAAAAATATTCTCTGTAACATAAAAACAAAAAAAATCAAGATATCGACAGCGATTGACCAATATATCACAATCTTTCCTAACAAAGTAGGCTTGATCAATGATAAATTATTTTCCAAAAGCACTACTCGATCATAACACAAAGCAATTACAATCATTAAATGCATTCGTAATTATATTCTGACCCAGAAATTCGTCTCTAACACAAATATTTTCCAACGTTCATTCCACAATATGCTGCAAGTTGAAACAATGGCCGAAATTTAACGAACTTTTGGGAGCAACATATGATAACGCGATGTAATTTTTCCGCAAACAAATTTTTTTTGTAGATATACAAAAGCACTACTTCTAATTGTAACAGTTATGTTCAATACATTAATGTATACGCCCTACATAACAGCGGGGAGTTGGTGGGGGAGTATTATTGATTATCAGAAAGACTCAATAACTTTAAGTGCAACTGTTTATTTAAAAACAAGCGGAAGAGCTGAATTTCTTTTTAATTTCAACTCATAGAATAACTAACAGCAATTTATCCAGTTTTGACAAATAATTAGTTGTCGGATAAACTTCTACGAAAAATAATAAAGAAAATGAGCACTCACGTTAATAAGAAAACGTATATTTGTCTGTACATAAGCTAGAATATTTCAATTACTCAACTTATGTTAAAACTTGATGTGTCCCTGTGGATGAAATTAAATACCTTGTCTATATAGCCTGTTTACAAGGAGTTTCGAGGCCTTATCAATTAAATAAGCAACTTAAGCCACTGTTTTTCGTTAAGAATGGTATTGGCATGCATCTTCTTGCATTTAGAAATTCTGTGCTAAGAAAATATTTGTCGCACTTATGTATAGGTTTTTTAATACAAGCAATTAAAAACCAACTTTTTTTTAGAGAACGAAAAAAAAAAGATTCCCTTACGCATAAGAATCAATACAGGAAGAAATATTGATGTAATCGATAATTGCATTTAATCAGTGTTTTTTAACTTATTTAACATCACTTCAGAGTTTAGAGGAGTTAATCTATTCGGCATCTCCACATAATGATTCTGGGATATTCATCCCGCTGATACGTGTTAAAATTTTGCATTTTGAGGACAGAATCGGACAAAAGAATCGTCAACAGTCAGTCATATCTTTAGTAACTAAAAGTTTCTCAAAATTACATTTAGAATCAACCATTTCTTTTTTCCAAAAGCTGTTTTCTCATACTAAATCAGCAATATTATTTCCGAAACTATGATGTTTTAGAATTAAGCTGCTTCCTCTTGATTTAAGGAATTTATTCAAAGAAACAAATATGCTGGAATCTTAACTCTATTCTGCTATTCTCACAAAACCCTTTTCGATATGGCTTTATATATGTATTTAATCCAGGTTGGTTGAGTGGCCACGGTAGCCGAGTGGTATAGGTATCGGATCGTGGCTTGCCTTGTCACGAGTTCGAGCCCAGTACTTTTAAAGACCCGCCGTGTAGGGCAGCGATGCACGTTAAATCTGTCGAGAGCTGAAACGTCCTCCCGTTGGTGTGGTAGTTAGAAGAGGGCCTGCCAGCTCAGGTGTCGTCCACGTCACTTGACCATGGTTCAAAAGAACGTGGTCCGTCTCCAAAAGCCCTCGTGTAGCTAAGCTGAACAGTGCGACGTTAATATTCAATCAATCCAGGTTGGTTGAGAGTTTTTGCAATTAGAAGGGGAAATACCATTTCACTTATTTCCATACATGTTAATCTCTAAATCTCTCTATATATACACCTCAATTATTAAAGAATTTTTTAAAATCATTTTTATAAACTGTTTTGCATTAAATGATATCGTTCGAAACTATTCGTAAAAAATCGAATTTCATTAGAAATGCCCCTCTTCCACACCTAAATTGATAACATGACCCTAGGGGTACTCATACCACAGATTGAAGGCCAGCTAACGTGAAAGTTTATGCAAGACAACAGACATAATACTCTCGTTTTCTGGGTACAAATTACACTTGCTACTAATGGTGTTCGATTGATTGGTTGATTGAATATTAACGTCGCACTGTTCGGCTACACACGAGTGCTTTGCTACTAATGGTGTACACAATGGGTTTGGGGGTTCGAACCCAACTTAAATACACCAACGAAATTTTTATTTTTAGCATACAGATTACGTCTCGATGTTTTCTTTCAAGAATTTGAAAATATAACCCCTCACACGAAAACTGCTTGCTACAATTGTTTAAAAATTCGAATGAACTTTCAAGAGATGCACTCCCCCCAATGAACACATTCAAAAATAAGATTAAAAAGTACTTACATAGTCATGAAATGCTTTTGCTTCACTAGAGTGTTCACATGTGTCTCTCCTTTCAGGAGCAGCACAATACAAGTCCCAAAACACACTAGAAATAGAAAAGGACACACATGAGTATTAAATCAAGAACAAATCATTCCACATGATTGAAAATAAAACATCTCCACACACAAATATTTGGGGAAAAAAATCAAGCTAAAAAGTAAATTTTACATTCAGAGCACTGGGCAGAAATCACACTGCATCAACACCGTTCTCCGGCAGTCGCAATGCTTCATATATTTAGGGCTCTATTTTAGAACAGTGCGCCCCAACCTTTTATCGCTGCGGACCGGTCAACATTTGATAATTTTACCGTGGCCCGCTGAAGGTGTGACACGTAGATTGTTTATATTTTAGATTGTTTTGATAAAACAATTTTAATTTAGTTACATTTAAATATGTCTTCAGAATAAAATATAGTTACACCAAAAATGAATAAAAGTGATTTAACGTGGAATATAAAGTGATTTCCGTGGAAGTTGCGCAAATCCGAGAGAAATGCACCACTTTAAATAAAATGGTAATAGTTCTTTAGGCGGCCCGGCAACATTTGATCCGCGGACCGGTACCGGTCCGTGCACCGGGGGGTTGCGGATCACTGTTTTAGGACACTTCGTTTATAATAGCCCTTTGAATTTGTAAATTCACTCAGTCATGCTATTAGAGCCATATTCAGCCCGGTTGCCTTTATGAAATCAAATAATCCGGTAGCTTAGAGGTAAACTCAACACTTTTTTCAGATAGGAAAAGCACTGACACATTAATATCATAATCTAACTAAGATATTTTACAGAAGAAAACAACATGATATATATTATACTAAACATTTCGGACGGAATCAAACAATTTTTGGTATAAAATTACACGAAACAATAGAAATTCGATTTGAACCTAATGCATTAAAGGATTAATGTAATAAATGAATATACACGATGCAAAACGTAAAGAATTCATATGAAGAGATATTTTTCTGCCTAAAAATGTATTCCCAGCTGGGTTCAGGCTCTTTGACATAAGCAAGTTGTGTGTCTTAACAATTCACATAGAAACCAGTAACGAGCTATCACGCGAGATTTCCTCTTAAAACTAACTTGGGGGTTTTCTTTGATGTTATGGAAAGCTTTAACTGCCACTTTAACTACTGCTTGCGATCACCGGGCTACATGGCCGATATATTAATGAGTGTCAGCGGCGTAAACAAGGGGAGGGAGGCCACGGATCCGGACCTCCCCCCCATGACCCTTGATTCTTTTTTTCCGATTGATTATAATCTATTGTATTAAGTGCGTAAAATTTAATTAAGTGTTTGTTATGAACAATTTATTTTATTAATTAATGTTAACTATTTATTCACTAATTTATTTTATAATGTCTTTTGTTCCCCGCCAATCGACAAAATCAAAAGAAAATGTTTGGCGGCGCATTAGGTTATGATACGAGAACTGGAGGAATTTCGACTCTGGACCAAATGCAGCCACGTGTTTCCAGCCAATCAGTTCATGGGCTTCGCTATTGCCAATATAAAGTACATATTTGTCAACAATAATGAAGCATATAAGTAAACAAAATACACTAGATTTAAAAGAACATGTATAAAATAAGACTTCTTTAATTTGAAATTTTACCTAAATTTTACAAACACTACAAGTTAGTTCAATGCCAATTTTGAATTAAATGGAGTACATTGGAAGTAATTGTATATTTGGAAATTATCGAAAAATGTTTTTAACATGTCTTGCTTGGTTTGAAAATTTTTAATGCAAGACGATTTCAAACCATCGAAAGAAACTTTCCTGATCCAAAATGTTTAGAACAAAGAAGGATTGCCAAACGTTTTTTTGCTTGTGAAATGTTAGAACATCATTCATTGGGGCCTAATTTGATGTATGTGGACCAAATCTTATGTAATGAGTATTCCTACATGACGATATTTACAGTACACTATAAGTCAATAACTAAACAGTTCAACTATTTTTAAATGAAACACTTATTTGCAGGTTAACAAAAAGTTAACAATTCCAATGTAATATTTTTAAAAGCGTAAAGTAAGAATGTCTTCTTGTAATATTTATATAAAAAAAATAGTAAAATTAAATATACTATTTTAAATAACATACACAAATAAAATAAGTAGGCCATACTAATGAGATCGTTGCAGCTGATGTTTTGGCAACATATTAATATCTGGATCAAATTCTATCGGAATCGGACTAAGATTACCTCTTTTTACAATACCAAGTCATGTACGTAAAACCACATTCCACAAGATAAGATGGCGAAACAATGATATACATTTTAGGATTCTTAGGGAATTTTTTTATTGATAGATCTTTTTTTCTTTGACCCTATCAAAGGCCGTGGTAGGAATACTTATCAATAATTGCATTAATTTTTAAATGTCGGTTGCTGACAATTTTACCATTTTTCTTTTGTGCTGTCATCCACTGAAAACTTCAAAAAAAAAAATTTTTTTTTTAACTATAAACCCTTACATATCCTGTTACCCACATAATAACAGGGTTAAGAAGAGAAGAAAGCATTTTTTCCTCCATCGAACTACTTTCATTCCTATGTTTATTTTTCGTGTATTTGGCATTATAAATTTTTCGGATAAAAAATACTAATTTTATAAAGTAATACCTCTAGAAAAAAATTCCGAAAATGGTGGCATCTTAATATTTACTTCTTCACTGATTCAGTAATTGTCAATTTCTTTATTTAGTGAAAATACGTAGAAGCGATATGGACTCAAGACCAACTAAGTTTTCGTCTTCGACTAGCACGCTAATTAATTTCTGGATTTTCAAGTAGGGAACGAAAAGAACGACCCATAAGTTTGCTGGGCAATAAGAAATAAGGGGGGAATCGGTACCAGACAAAGTGATATTGAATAATGTTGGTAACCATGGACCAGGGGTGGCGAACCTTTATGAATCAACGTGCCATTTTTTCTAAAGAAGTGTTTAATGAGGTATAGACGTGCCGTCAAATAATTTTAACTTGTGATCATTGGGAACATTATAAAACTAAATACTAACAACTCAAAACTATTTATTTACTACGAAAAAATACCTTTTGCACTGTATAGTTGTAAATGTTCAGTTCAAATTAAAATAACATTAGTGTTACATCTGTCGTTGCAGATAGGATGATAAATACCTTATGTTAGGATTGTAAGACGTATCTTTTAGTAGAATGCATGTTGAATAGGAGTCATCTGCCAAATGGTTTATAAAGAATTAATTATTTTTGCTGTGGCTCACTTTTTTGACAAGAGGATTTGTGATTTGTTTGAAAATACCATTTTACAGACGATGCTCTGCATACCACTGTTCGAGAACAATAAAACACACAACGCTTTCTTTCCTTTACTAATAATGCCATATTTCTCGATTCCCCATGTTTGAAATTCTCTGTTACACTGACTATCTTGCACTTTTTGTTCTTTTAATGAACTAGCCATGCTAAATAACAGTAAAAAATCGTAAATATAACAAAAATAAACTTTAAAATCTAGTTGTGCCCACGAAATTGGCTATGATATTCGTAGCATTATAAGCATTTGCATCATAAGCATCTGCAGTCCACGACGTTAACTAAGGCAATTCAATAACAAACAAGTGTACTCGCAGTTGTTCCGCGACCGATCACTCGCGTTTATTCGTAACTAGCTGGTATACCCGTTATTCGCACGGGTGAATTGAAAATATATACAATACAGATTGAATGATAAAGAAAAGTTTTTAATGAGTTAAGTTTACGTGAATTGTAAATTAAACAAAAAAAAGCTTCTTGCACAGCTCAGCTGAACAAAAAACCATGTTTGCTAAATTTTAAGTCTGTAGATATAATAGCAGATAAATTTTTTTATTTATTTATTTGTAACACACCGTAAATCTCTTGTAGGTCGATTTTTGAAAACACCTACCCTCTGCTCAGCAAAAGTAACATTGTTACAAATTTTGTGTAATAAACGCTTAAAATAGTGTAAATAATTTGTATATGGATGCGTAATGCGTTAATATTACTTTCTGATGCATTTATTTTATGTTAAACAGCTGTTACCCCTGAAATTTAACAAAAAAGTGTTTTTTCAATTCGCAGAGTATACGAAAACTTAATAATTATGTATTCCATGTAAAGAAATACCTATGCTGTAAGTATATTGTCATTCTTCTACTTTGTGAATCCATGTTTCTTTTTTGTTTTATTTTTTTCTTTGTTTTTTGTTGAGCAAGGAGTGAGAGGGACGCCTGACCTTTGACACTGTCGATGAGGTGATGACTGTAGAATCATTAGGATCAAAATAGGTCTAAGTAGCAGTAGGGTGAAACGCGAACAAAGGGTGAAAGGGACGCTTGACCTTTGAAACTGTCGATGGGGTGAGGACTGTAAAATCATTAGGATCACAGAACATGAACGGGAAATGTTGCGAGTGGCAGCAACCTAATCAAACAAAAAAGTTTGATATAACTGCTAGAAATCGTTGAGACAGAAGGCTCGCGAAATAAAATAATCCCTATTTGAATCGGATATTGTTCACTATTTCATTGGTTTTAATTTTATTTTCGCGGAACCCTAATTTTTTTTTTCTACAATAAAAGTAGCCTAAGTTACTCCTTATAACATTAGCTATCTGCCAGTGAAAGTTCCGTCAAAATTGGTTCAGCCGCTTCAGAGATTAGCCGAAACAGACAGATAGACAAAAATTTTGAAAATTAATTTTTTTCATATAGGTACCGTATATACTTTTAAATGCATTTAATAAAAATCTGTCAATTTCAAATTACAAACAGACACCTCATTTTTATTTATATGTCTAGATACTTCAGAGTGAACTTTGTTATTTTGAAATAAAATGCAAAAAAAAAAAAAATTTAATCGCTTTCGTGCCCAAAATATTGTGTCGCGTGCCAATGGTTCGCCATCCCTGCCATAGACCAATTTTAAGTCGAACCTCCTCCTTGCGAATTTTTCTATATAGCGAACTTTTTCCTGGAACCAAGAACATTTTACGATTTCCTCATAAAATAACCTCCCTATAGCGAAGTGCATTTTCTATAGAACGAACTTTTTTTCTCGCAACTCAATATTTTTTCCCTCCCTATTTTTAAAGTATTTCTAGACATCTCAATTTTCTTAATGTTGAAAATACAGTGTATTTCTCGACATTCTTTTTTTCTCTTTTTCCTTGCAGGGTTTATTTGGGGGGGGCGGGTAAGATTTTTTAAAAAATAAATAGATATTAATTTACAAAAAGGTGTGAATAATTATTTTTTTTCAGTATATAGTGTGCATGAATTTAAAATTCGTTTTATGTGATTTATAAAGTATATTGAAAGATGAACCTCTATATATCGAATTTCCCCCAAACGAAATTTTTCGGGATTTAGTGACTTCGTTACATAGAGGTCCGACTGTATATACAGGCGCAGTAATTTGTGCTTTACTAAAGCACATTACAAGAAAAAACCCGATATATGTGCCCAACTTGCGATGTTTCCTTACGAGTGTCTCCATGTTTTCTAAAATTCCATGGAGAATATTGTAACTTCTTCCCCCAGTAGAGCACCCAAAATTTTTCAGGAGGGGGTCCGGGTCAAAAGTCCACCATTTTGGTATGCTCCAATACGCCATCCAACATATTCTTTTGATTGTGTCGATTTTCGGTAACAAAAACAATAAAAAATTAATTATTGAATAAATAATCAGCATTAATTAATAAAATTAATTACATAGTTAAATATTACGTAGTATATACATAGGATTATAACCAATCGAAAAAAAAAATCAACCACTATGCGGGGAGTCCGGACCCATAGGACATCCTCCTTGTGTGCACCACTGCTTTCCCCACAAACTGTAGTATTTACAAAACATATTGCATAAATATAACACATTAAATTTTCTATTTTTTTAAAAGCCTAAATGAGTGGTGGTAAAAATACTTACCACCCAAAAAAATGGTATTAAAAAATTTATTTTATCTAATAAGCTAAATTAATTTTTTTTCAAAAATCAATCTCGATTCCAAAAATATTTTAATATACCTTTACCAGAAATAAATGTCCCGTTAAAGGGTTAATTAAAAAAAGCGAGTTTTAGAAAATAGGAATATCTTCTAACTGCAATTTTCTAGTCTTTCTTTGACATTTTATTATTGATTATGTGAGTTTATTGTTATTCTATCATGAACCACTTAATTCAGAATTTGAAATCCTCGAAATACAATTTCTGAAGGCTTCTTCAACACTGTTGTGAACACAAATTTCATTGAATTTTTTAGGATTAGTACATCATGTACGAATTAAAATAAAATAAGTAAATTTAATGTTCTTTCCAAAGCCACCCTATTAACGGTGTCAGATCGAGGTCCACGAAACTCAACGTGGCAAGGTGATAATTTTACGTTTGTCGTTAGTTTTGAGCATTATGCAGGTGACAGTATGTTTTGGCTCAGTTCCATCCTAATTACAAGGGAAAACATTTTAGGGGTGGTCAAGGAACCTCCCACCTCTCTTCCCCTCCCTTCCACCAATCTCTGGAGAGGACCTGCAGCTCGACGAATATTCAGAGTACCTCTCGCCCTTGCCGCACAAGCACTATACCATTTAACGCTTACCACTCATTAAAACGTTGACAGTAAAATGTGACTTGCTCCACAATTTTAATTATAGCTTTTCAATCTGATTCGACAGTAACGAATAGAAAATATTTGATGAAAACTAAACAGTGGTTTTTTAGCCTTAACTAAATTTATTGAAAAGGCAGCATGGTCTTTATCCTTGATCTAGGATCACTCAAAAAAGGAAAATTCAAAAAAAAAAAATAAGGGGAAATAAATCTCGATGAAGATTTTTTTAAAGAATATTCATTTATAATGTACAACACGAAATAGCCTTATTGATAAATCCAACGCTGCCAGCACGACAATCTAAAGCTAAATTTTCAGGGTTATAAATAACGCTGAATCGTAAATTACACATACATAACATTTACTTATTCCGATTTCTCATTTTCAGTTATTTAAAACAGTTAAATATGAGGTCCGTCGCCACTCGTAATTAGTAACCACGATCAAGTGACGAGGACGACACCTGTGCTGGCAACCCCTCACCAAACTTCCACACCACGTCAACGAAAGGACTCATAACCCTCGACTGATTTAAAAGTATCAGCCTCTCTAAACAGAGGGTCTTCAATGGCGCGAGGATCAAATCCGCGACTGGACAACGCCGGCCCCGAGTTGGCAACCACGACCACTTGGCCACTGCAGTCATAGCCTATGAAAGTAATCAACTTTGAAAGCAAACTAACCAATATTTCTACGTTTTAATTAACATCCAATGAAAATCACAGATTGAGTTGTAGATGATGGACAATGCAATTTTGAAATGTAATCAGATGGCACCTGTACTTCTTCAGGTTTATCTGCGACATTCTAATGAAAAAATTACGCCCCAATGAGTGAATATTAATTCACTATTCAGCTGCTCGAAGGCTTTTGGCGTCAGAATTTTGAACCATGGTCAAATGACGAGGACGACACCTGAGCTGGCACCCCTCTCTCTTCCACACCACACCAACGGGAGGAGGTTTGAGCTCTAGACAAACTTAACGTGCATGGCCCCCATACAAGGCAGGTCTTCAGCGGTACTAAGCTCGAACTCATGAGGCACCGGCCACAAGTCCTTTAACTTGACCAGTGCAGGTTTATCCATTGGGCACCCAAGGGCCCGTAGCCCGGAAAAGCTGAACTTAACTCGATTTTCTTTGGATCCGCCAAGGGAACCTGTAGACGTTCTGCAGCACCCAGGACCAGAAATGAACTTAAAGCGGCACTGACCTTGACCACTAGGCCACCGCAGCCACAAATTAGGTCTATTCTTTTACACGATTTTCTCAAAGGGAATGAACCCTCGAATAAGCATCGTTCTGGCTAGCATTCTGTTTTGACAGCAGCATCACTACGACTTCCATAACAAACTGTCAAATCATTCAAGAATTTAAAAAAAAAGTTTCACAAAGCCGCGCGCACGCGTCCAAAAAACAACCAAATAACGAAATCATTCTATACACCAATAAAAAAACAGCATACAGCTAATATTCAGTTAAAAGGAACATATCTCATGACATTGTAACTACCTGTTATGTAACGTAACTAACACTCACAATTTTCGGGTCTCGGAAAAAGTGAAAGCTGAGTGAGGGGGAGGTAACTTAAATAACGGTAAGAGCAGTAGCAGCGATGTGAAAAGGGTGTTAGGGGCAGCGGAAAGAGGGTCAAGGGGGCCGGATAAACAAGGGACAATAGGACGGGAAACGGTCGTCGGTTCCGCCGCGCGAAGTCGCAAACACTTCGGCAGCTGGTTGATGAAATCACCGGTTGCAGGGTTGCATTTCAAAACATCGCCAATCTCGCCAATCCACCAACATCTATAGTCGAATCCAAAAGTTGAAGGGGGAAAACGACGACTGGACCGTTTTGCGCGGGAATTTCGAAAATTGTTTCCAGACCTCGTGGTTAGACAGGTTATGAAATTCGCCCCAGACTCATTTTTTTGCCCGTTTGCAACGTGGTTGAGGGAGTATGATAACTTTGAAAAAGGCCCGGTTTATTTTCTGTTACATTGGCAAATGAAAGTAACTAATATTTAGTGTATGATAACGTTCCTCAGATAACTTTCCGCTAAACGTTGACGCTCTTAATCGTGCATTCGTTGCGACGCAAACAAAGACAAAATTAAGCCAATTCGATGTGTGCTAGCTGGTAATTTAAAATTGTACAAAAATCAGAGTTCTCTATAAGGAGACTTTATTTTAATGTTGTCATATTGAGAAAATGAAGAACTTGTTAAATTAATTTTGAGCCACACTCACAATTGAGTACTAATACCTATTTAAGAAATAATTCCAAAATTTAAATTTAAATAAAGATTTTTTTCCTCACCCCCTCCTCAAAAAATGTACGGACAGGAAATGTTTCTGAAATATCTTATATTATTCTATTAAATTTATTTTTAAAAAATCACAGTAGAACGTAGTTTATTCGAATGAATTGGGACCTGACACCGTTCGGATAACCATGAAACCGGGCACTATACGAATATTGAAAATCATCACATGCGAAAAACCTGCTTGAAGAAAAAGCAAAATAGGTGAAAAATGTCGCAATTTTACCTTTATTGTGGAAAATAATCACTTATTTTTCGCTGTACCATTGTACACTTTTTTTTTTTTTTTTTTTTTTTTTTGCCTACAAGGTCTCTGAAAAAACTGGTTCGGATATTTGACGCTCCGGATAATAAACATTCGGATAAACAACACTCTAATGTATTATGTACAGTACATTAGTCTTTACATGTATTTTACAACATCTAAAATAAACGTTGAGACACTCTCAAAGGTACAAAAACGGGTCCCAATTGTTCAAGGCTGTATTCGGCGTAACGTTAAAAAATAGGACCCAGATTTGGAAGTTTTTTTCGGATTAAATAACATTCCAACATTAATACTATATTCTGGGTTCGCTATCCTATAGAGAGCAGCGTATTTTCATCACATTGCTCATTTCTATCCGAGTTGAACCATTTTTTCTGCTACAAAACGTGTGTACAACGCACTTTTTCTCCTGTATCATAATGTTAAAGGAGATATTCCTTTACGTGTAAAAAAGGTAAAATTATTTATGCAACATTTTGAAATTTTAGAAAAGATACACAAAGAAATGCATGAATTATAACGTTGCAAGTTTTCATAAAAATATATACACTTCTGTTTGAAAATATGCTTCGCGTTTAGTTCAGGCTCTACTAGTACATTTGGCGATTGATTTAATGATTGATTTAATATTAACGTCGCACTGTTCAGCTACACGAGGGCTTTTGGCGACGGACCACGTAATTTTGAACCATGGTCAAGTGACGTGGACGACACCTGAGCTGGCACCCCCCTCTCCTAACTACCACACCACACCAACGGGAGGACGTTTCAGCTCTCGACAGATTTAACGTGCATCGCTGCCCTACACGGCGGGTCTTTTAGTGGTACTGGGATCGAACTCGTGACCAGGCAAGCCACGATCCGATACCTATACCACTCGGCTACCGCGGCCACAGTACATTTGGCGAAGACAGCCTTAATGTCGTTTCTTCTCACAAATTATACAACTGAAATACTTTATTCTGAATTAATACGGGCTCTAGGGGTCGTCTGGTATTAAACAAAATAACCACAAAACGAGCAAAAGTAAGCTCTGTGCAGTAAAAAGAACACGTATTTTGAAATATTACGGAATATTACAAAAGTAAAATAGCAAATAAACGGAAAATAGAATTCTAATCGATAAATTACTTACGAAATGTATATGGTCGGGAAAAATCACTTACAATATGGCGGTTTCACATAAATTATGTTTTCTCTAAAACAAATTGCTGTCTGGAATACGAATAAACAACGTCCGGTTAAATATAGGGTCCCGATTAACGAGGGTTTACAGGAACAGAAAATATTACGGCATTACGTATAAACTTAAAATTGAAGACAATTCTTAAACTCCCATCAGCCCGTTTTTATTCACAATCCCATTTATTATAGCACCAGGCAAATATACAATGTAACCGATTTGTTATATAATTAAAATGTTCCACCAGCATTTCTGTTTTGTTTTTTCCGTCTGTCTGTCACTATCTCTCAACTTAGAAAGTCAATTTCATTAACTATACACATAAACTGGTTTTCCAGTACCGCTTCTTTTTCCAAGTCTGATCTACTCATGCACCCTTTGAAACACTTCTGTGAATACCCTCCCCCATCAGTATGTGAACCACATTTTTAGAATCACTGTTTCACATCATTGAAAAAGTACAAGACACTGCTAAAGGAAATTTTTTTAAGTGACGACTGAATAATAAAAAAAATAATAAATTTACATTTCAACATTTACCAAAGAATTTTGAAAAATTCCAATTCATACAAATGAAACAGACTGTTCTTATTGCTAATGCATTCGTGAAATAGAACAAATTGAATAATTTTACGTTTTATAATATGCTACGATGAATGCTACCCAACACAGTACGCTGTCCTACTGTTTAAACCAGGGTTGGCGAATAGCAGACCGCGGGGGGGCCACATGTAGCCCGGAAAGTTTTTTTGCGGTCCGGCAAAACAGAAAATCCGTCGAGATTTCGTTTGAAGAAATATACTGGGAAAATGCTGTGCGTATTTGGATCGACATATAATTGAGAGAAAAACATTTTTTAGCGTGAAGATCAGCAAGAATGAATGTAGATGAAAGTTGGCTGACTTGAATTAGAAGGTTGTGATGAAAATTTCAACAAGCAATTTAACTTCTGATCTCAAAAAAAAAATGTAGAAAAGTGTGATAGAGGGTACATTAGTCTCATCATTGATTGATTGAATATTTACGCCACACTGTTCAGCTACTCGAGGGCTTTCGGCGACGAACTACGTAATTTTGAGCCATGGTCAAGTGACGAGGGTGACACCTCCAAACTTCCACACCACACCAACTGGAGGACGCTTGAGCCCAACGTATTTAACGTGCATCGACCAATTCTGCACGTCGGGTTTTCAGCGGTACTAGGCTCAAACTCATAGACGCCTTCATGAGGCCGTTACCTTGACCACTAGGCCATCGCGGCCAGCTTTTGTCTCGTCAAGCTGATTCTAAGATTAAATGTCCTGGTAGCTATTGCAGCTTTAGATTATACGAAATGAACAAAATAAATAAACTAAATAAAACCTCCGCTATTTCATTTAACTTATATTTATTGATTCTTATGATGCAATGCCTTCTCTGAAATGTAAAGTTAACTAATGAATGCTGTCCTTTAAAAAAAATACGCCCCTCCGGTATTCTCCGCTTTACAATATGGACCTTAAGCTGAAACAATTGCCCACCCCTGGTTTAGAACTATCAAGACAACTACCACCAGTGGCATAACGGAGAAAACTGCAAAATCAGGTTTGGGGCAGGCCCCAAGCCATACTTGGCGTCAATCAGGCTTCAGGCCCCCCTAGAATCCTGTCCCCCCCGAGATGCGACCCAAGACTTTTCAAAAACCCCAAACTGATGTTTATCCACGTTTACATGATGAAGTTGTAAACAATCTAAAAAAGACATTGGGATTGCAAACAAGACATTGAATTCTTAATAACTTAAAACATTTAAAAGTTAAAATGGGGGGAAATTACGATTAAACAACAGGTACTGTGCAGACATTTTGTATATATCCAAGACCACCAACTAAGTAATATCTTAATATTAAACTACAGGCTACAAAAAAAAAGCTAACTTAACGATTCTAAATCTTAAAAGAGAAACAAGAAATAACGTAATATATTTAAGTAAATAATCATAAAGGTTAGTTACAAGTAACTTCAAAATAAAATAAAGGTTAAACAATTTATAAAGCAAATAAAACATAAAAAGAATAAGACGAAATAAAATTTTACAGGAAGCGAATGATATATATGGTCGTAAAAACTTTTAAGATAATACAAAACATCAGAGCTAGTGGAAGCGTTAAGCCCCCTTCAAAATTATGATCACGTGTCTGATAAGAATAAATTAAGATTTATATCATAATATTATATAAGTATATATTATTAAGCCTTAGCTTTAATTTAACTAGAATTATATTCACACAAAGTGTCTTGAAATAGAAAAGAGCGGTCGAAATCTGCCAGATGTAAACGGAATACAGGAAGCTGACCAGGACTCTGCTTCTTGACCATAATAGAGGCTCCTAAACACCCTCTTTTCACTTATCTGTGGTCATACGAAATTACTCTCATTCTGTGACAAGAAAGTTGTTGCTAACTGTACTAAATGCCTTTATTATCAGGTACATACGGAGTATAATTCTTCGTTGTTTACTCTTTACTGTAAAAAAACTTCACTCCAATCCCTTTCTGTGGCTGCGGTAGCCTAGCGGTCATGGTCACGGACTTGTGACCGGTGTCTCATGAGTTCGAGCATAGTGCAACGGAAGACCCGCTGTGTAGAGGGATTGATGCACGTTAAATCTGTAGCAGCTAAAAAGCCTGAAGACGGGGTGGAGAAGGTATAGTCTGATCATGGTTTAAAATTACGTTGTCAATAGCCATCGAGTTGCTTTAAGTGGGAGGTCAATAAACACTCACTCACTTGATCCCCTTCTTGTCATAGACTCAGTGGCGTAACGTACACCCCCGCATTGCGGGGGAGGGCAGGGAACCAAAAGCGACCAAAGCCTGATTAACTCCCAAGTATTTGGGCTTGGGGCCCAAAATCTGATTTTACAGGGGGCCCCTAATATTATCCGTTACGCCACTGGGTGTAACGTACACCCCCGCAATCCTAGAGCTTGACAGACGCCAAGTATGTATTTACCAATTGGGGCCCCAAACCCGACTTTGCAGGGGGCCCTAATATTCTCTGTTACGATACTGCATAGAGTTTCATTTAGTCAAATATTTTGGATCTTGTCTGACAATGGAAGATTAGCAAAACATAATCTTAAAATTAATAATTCACTAATTTTACCAAACACGTTTTGGATATTACGCGTTCATTTCAAGAAAGTGCTTCAACGACTGAACCACGGGAAGCGCGAGCATCACACAGACGCTTGTTTAATCTTATCGCATCTGAACTGCATTCCGTCTACCCCGAACCCTTGCATCATGGGAATCTCCCCTCAAATTCTTTTTTAAGGCAAACCACTTAAGAGTGCGTTGGCGTTCCAATTCCTCCCTAAACTTCTCACGGGGCCTCCCTACCAACAAAAAAAAGATAGTCTGAAGGTTACGATACCGCCTCTCTTAAACATCGAAAGGGGAAGGGGAGGGCACATAAATAAGCTCTGCAAACGAAATTTATGGGGCTCCCGGTCTTTCCTATTCCGAGTTCACACGTCCGTGCGGCCTCCGATTGACTTCTAGTTGCCTAGATAAAGAGGCCTTTCGATGGGGGGGAAGCATTGTATGGGCGGCCTAGTTAACTGATTTACAATCGCGGTTCGTGTGTGGTGAGAGCATGAACTTGATTAAGCGATGCGCCATTTTCGAAATTCATACAACTCTTCTAAATTGTAACCAAAACAATCCAATTATCAGCACACATTAAAAAGTTTTACCAGTTCCTAAAACTTCAAGAGATGTTTATATAATAATTCAACAGCATTAATATAAGAGATTTAAGACTACCTTCGCCGAATAATTAGCTAGATTGCGCCATAAAATTTGACTTAATTTTTTTATTAAAGAAATTTCCTTGATTTATGTTTAGGTAACATTCCGTTTTTATAATCCTATAGAGAAATGTATGTTTTAGCACAGGGATGGGCAATGGGCTCAATAGAGTAAGATAGTAAGAGCCACGTGATTCTAGCCAATCAATTCAAAAACTCATACGAAGTCATAGTAACACGATAAAACTATCTAGTGTATCCAGCTAATCAGTTCACGCGCTCCGGTGTTGCCAAGTTTTGCTCTTTGCAGAAACTTTCTCTTAAAAAGTACATATGTATACAAAATGTATTTTATTTAAAAGTATAAACATAAAATATGATTTTTTTTAACTTAAAAAAAATCTTTTTGAAGAATTTTTTTTCCCTACCAATTAAACATCTTTATCCAAATATGAAATTTTATAAGAGTTTTACAAATAGAACAACAAGTACAATTAATTCAACATCTGTTTTGTGAATTCAATGGAAAATACGTGTTTGTTTTTATCATGTGACTTCATGAATTAGCCCATTGTTTTGGCTCGAGGGCCATTGTGGAAGCGGAGGATACCTGAGGGCCGCACCTTTTTAAAATGATTGCATTCATTGGTTAAGTTTGCATCTCAGAAAAGGTATAAATTGTACTATAAAAATCAATCAATACAAGTTAAATAAACAGTTTTATCCATTGTGCTAAATTGATATCTCTAGCTGGAAGCCCATTTAGTTTTAGAATCCGTTTAAAGACTATCACGTTTTTCTACGTTTTTTTTTAAATCAGAAGTGAGATGGCTTGAACTTTTTATCACAGCCAGCAAGTTAATGTCAGCCACAAACTGCATTTACATTTACTCTTGTTGATTGATCTTCATGAAAGAAAACCTTGCTCACAAATGTTTTTTTTTTATATACAGTGGGTGATCGGTTAACGAACATAATCCGTTCCAAAACTCTGTTCGCTATCCGAATTGTTCGTTAACCGATCGATTCACCATAGACTTCTATGTGAAATCGATTAATTCGTTCTGGAGACCCTAAAAATTAAATTTTAAAAAATGTATAATTTCTTAGTAAGTTATTAAAAAAATAATACATATATATAGTCTTGCATATTAATCAGTACTTTTCATTTTTTGCTTAAGGGGCGTTGAAGAACATGTCAATGTCGATTGCTTTTCTCTCTTTTTCAGGATTTTGCGGAAATAATTAATAGCATTGTCGTTGTAAAGATCCCCAACCCTACCGACATCAGCTTGGTTTGGGTGCCATTCTAAGACCATTGCTCCGACATCATCCCACTTTTTAAAAAGATCTTTAATGGCAAATGTCAGCATTGGTCCTCTTTCGTCTTCCTCTTGTTCAGAAGGAGACACATTTCGTTGTGTTTCTTGGTGTTCTTCATTCAAAATTTCTTGGGGTTCTTCAATCGTCAGTTCATCTTATGTCCCATTATGAGCTCTTCTATGTCATCCTCGTTCAACTCCAATTCCAGATCTCTAGCAGTCGTCAAAATTTCATCCATTATTTAAGGGGTGTCTCCCTGATCACCTTCGAATATGAGTTCATTGTCGAAACAAAAAATCTTTCTTGAAACTGTTCGTTAACCGATCACCCACTTTATATATATATATATATATATATATATATATATATATATATATATATATATATATTATATATTTCTAACTAGCTGGTATACCCGTTCTTCGCAAGGGTGAACTGAAAAATTAAACAACATAGATTAAAGGAAAAAGAAATTTTTAATGAGTTAATTTTATGTGAATTGCAAATTAAACAAAAAAAGCTTTTTGCATATCTCAGCTAAACAAAAAAAAAAAACACTTTTGTTAAATTTTAAGTATGTAGATCTAATAGCTGATAAAAAGGATTTTTTTATATATATAATTCCTCGTAACACTCTTGAGGATCCATTTTTCAAAATACCTCCCAAAGCTGATTTCTGCTCAGCAAAAGTAACACATTGTTAAAAGTTTTGCGTAATGAACGCTTAAAGTAGTGTAAATAATTTATATCTGAAAGTGTAATACATTAATATTACTTTCTGTTGTATTTATTTTATTTTTAAATTGTAATATTCGCAAGCAACGCCGTTTCTTAAATTATTATGGCAATTCAATGAAAAACATAGCGAAATGTTAACGATAGAGTCAAATTGGCAAATGTCTAGCTACTTTCGTAGCTCGAGCTTTATCAGAGCTTTGTAAGACCCGCCGTGTAAGGGAGAAATGCACTTTAATACTTTATCCAACCGCATTATGATTTACTGCAGTTTTTTTTCATACAATATTTTTTTTTGGATCATGACATTTACAAATTAAGGGATATACATAGACAAAATACTCCACTTTGGAAAATTTAATCCGTTAGAGCTAATAAATTAAAGATATTCCACTGTAAAATTAATTATATACACCGTTCACTTAAAATAAGTAGTCAAATCATTTTCCAAGGTTTTCACTAACATACAAAAACATAAGACACTTAAATTTTGACAAACTATTTTTTCGGGACAAAAATAATAATCTTTGCAATCCGCTGAAAACGCCGTCAGCTGAAAACGCAATATCTGCTACAAAACTATTCGGCTTCCCCGCTAAAATACTCATTACAGACCCCGTGCTGCCATATATCTTGGAAGAGTGGATTTCAAAGAATATTCCTGCTAAGTATTGGTAGAATATTCCTTCTAAGTTGGTGTGGTGTGGTAGTTAGGAGAAGGGGGTGCCAGCTCAGGTGTCGTCCACGTCACTTGACCATGGTTCAAAATTACGTGATACGTTGCCAAAAGCCCTCGTGTAGCTGAACAGTGCTATGTTAATATTCACTCACTCACACACTCCAAAAAATACAGTACAGTAGTTATAATTATTTTTATACTTAAAAACGCAATATCTGCCTATTCAATTAAAATTATAGCGTTATAATTAACTACTAACCACAAATTTTGAAAATTTGTCCAAATGATGCAGTGTGAAAGAGAAAGTTTATTTACTTTAAGTACCAGAACCGATAAAAGCACCGATAACCGATTTTGAAAAAGATCAATTTCTTACTACCAAATGTGCATAATAAAATCATAAAAAAAATAAAGAGATTTATAACAATCTCTCCCTTCAAAACTTGATTTTATTCTGAAATAAAAAGAAATAGGCATTATGCTGATCAGATGAATTAATTAGAAGCGAGCACCTTGCGTAGCCAAAACAAAAAAAGGTTTTTCAAAAACAAAAGATAGATATATGCTGACGTGGGCTTTTTTCCAGCGCAAGCCAAAATTGCTCGCAGATGGCACAATTTTTTCCTACTTACTTGACAAATATCGTTACATTTTGGACACTTCATACAATATCTTTATAAATTATAGTCTGTGCTATAAATTATAGCCTTTGTGTTATTCTGATGTATAAGCTATATTACTGTAAAGTTTCATTAAAATCCATTCAGTTGTTTTTGCGTGAAAGACCCACAAACATCCTCACAAACTTTCGCATTTATAATATATATTAGATGAGCTGCGAATTGATGTTTTACCATTACAGACCTAGTATATTCCCCGGAAGCTGGTATCTCTTTTTAGTGTGGCACCATATAAGCGAATACCAATCGCCGCAAGTAATTTTGACGTCCACTTTCCTCGGGAGGTACCTGAGCTTTGACGATGCGAACCTATGCTAGGATTTAATTTTGCAAAAAGCACCTAAGCCAAACAGACACTAGTGATCTTTTACATGCCGTATAATCATATGACATGGCCGCTGTTGATTTTCGGTATTATGAAAATCTACCGACTTGGGTCGCGGTCGAAACCGCAACCTTAGATGCAGAAGGCAGCGACAAACCAACCATGCCACGCAGACGGCTTGTTCACCAATGTATGTTGACCCAAATATAGAGAACATTTTCTTCCTATTTGGTTTTCTGACTGTCTTGGAGGGCCGCAAAAAAAAAAAAATCTTCGAGGACCGCTATTTGCCCACACCTTTTTGAGTAGGTCTTCTTATTGGGTTAATCAAAATATTATCTGAGTACCAACAAGACAAGAAATGACGAAGTATAAGAATATTAGCGAAACAAATCCGGTATATTTAAATTCAAGTTCACACAATAGCACTTTTAAGAACTTGTGGTGGAATCATTAACGTAGTAAAGCAGCAGAACGTGCGTTTCAATAACATCCATGGAATATGTGTTAAATATAAATTTCATTAAGTATGCAACTTCAAATACACCCGCACACACAACGATACACTTAAATTGCAACAGCTACCTTCAAGTAAAGGCAATTTAAATAGTTTACTGCTTAAAATGAACCAGTTAATGATAACCTGTACGTGTTGGCTAATTGCTTAGGCAAGAATAATAATCACGCATTATATATAACATTACTATTATAAGAAAGCACGAAATCCCATAATCAAAATCAAAATATATATCAAAATTGATTGGTACTCAGAATATGCTCTTCATGAAAGGAGGGCCATGATGGCAAAGAAAAGTAATATTTTATGTTACAGTCGGACCTAGTGGCGCACAGAAAGGGGACAGGGTCCCCGGGTCCGCACCCCCATAGCCCATGATTTTTCTTCTGATTAATTATAATCCTATGTATATTATACATAAAATTTAATTAAGTATTTGTTATTAATAATTAATTTTATTAATTAATGTTAATTATTTATTCAATAATCAATTTTTACTGTTTTTTGTTCCCGAAAATCGACAAAATTAAAAGAATACGTTAGGCGACGTATTGGAGCGTCATACAAGAATGGTGGACTTCCAACGCTGAACCCCCCTTTTTTTTTAAAAAAATTCCTGTGTGCGCCACTGGTCAGACCTCTACTTAACGAAGTCGCTAAATTTTGAAAAAAAACTCTCGATTCCAGGGGAAAGCTCTCAAAAGAGAAATTCACTAGATAGAGGTTCATAAAAAAAAAAGGGAGGTCCGGCTGCATTTAAAATCTTAAAACAGAGGGAAAATATATATATATGTATATACTTCATCTTGAAATCTGTCATTGCTATATTTTCTGTTCTTAAAATAGGCTAAACGGTGAGAATAACCTACGATTAAGGCAGTCTTAACGTAATGTTAAGGAATATGAGCTAAAATTCAGAACACTAAATCATAACGCATTTTACTCCAACATTAATATTACACCATGACTGTTAGCCTATAGACAGCAGCCATTTTTTCGCCGAATACACCTATTCTACGTGTAAAATGTGTTCTATATGCTCTCTCCTATACTTTAATTTTAAATGGGGTTTAACTTTCCACGAAAAAAAATTGAAAAAAAACATAAATTATATATAAATTCAAATTTATTTCCCCCTGAGAATATATATATCGAGTTTGGATCTCTTTGACACTATGGCAAAGCCTAACCTTAAAACTGAAAAGTGGGTTCACGAGTAATTTTATTTATCAAATAGCTAGTTTCAAGATTGTCCTTTTTCCTTAAGTATCACTCAAAATCTACAGAATCAATCAAAATGTTTTAGAAAAATTCTATTATTAGAAATTAGCCTTAAGAAAAATAGATACCGCTTATCATCCAAATGTAAATTTACTAGATAAGGGACCGACTTATTTCCCAGCTAGTTTATGTAACTTTTGTTTCGATGTTTTTTTTTGCCTCATTAGTATCGTAATAAAACCTTTATCAGGCCAATACATTACGCTTGTCAAAAAATTCAAATTTATCGACCAGGAAATCAACCAAAAATATTTTTCGAGCAAGGCATGTGCATGCCGAAAAGTATTCCAAAATATCACCAGAGCCTAAAACGAAAAATATTTAATCAGTTAACCTAACTCTTACCTTAATGAAACATACTATTCATTTTCGTGCTTATTCTGGTAAAAGAAAAACAAGGTTCAAATAATTGCAAATATTGGGTTGACAAGAAAAGTAATTTCGTTCTGCACAAAAAAATTAACTTTTAATTTCTCAAATATCTCCCATTCTGCTGAATACCTATTGCCGTTTTTTTTATAACTTCCTTAATCCGTTCTCATTGAGTTTCTGGTCCTCATCACTAAAAGGTCATCGTTATTAGAATTTATACCATTTAAAAAATTATGTAAAATTCAAAATAATTGATAATGGGAAGGTTCAAGGTCGCGACACCGCTTCCTCACAAAGTTCCAATAATTTCGTATGTCTTGCTGAAGATTATGTTAAAGATGCATTAAGTTTGGATCATGATCTTTTTGGATAAATGTTATTGTAGACCATCCACCCTAGACCTTGTGCATCTTCGGATTATCTTTTATATGGAAGTTTAACAAAACTTTTTAAATGTTTAACATTTCAGTCATAACGACCACTTCAAATCGCACTTGGTTGAGTTTTTTGCTGATAAGGACCACAAACTCAATGAGCTTGGAATCGCGAAGCAGCCAGAAATATAGCAACAAGTAATCAAACAGAAAAAAAGATATTTGAATGATTAAAGCTTATTTTTAGTATAGAAAATTTTACGCTAAAGAACCGAAATTACTTTTTTTGCAAACCGAATAATAATCAATGACGATGGAATAATCTCTTCAGAATGGCGCTAAGTGGTGATGAGTAACTTATGGGAATCAAAAACAATCCTTTAAGGAGATCAAAAACCTTTGTTTCCTGCTACTGGACCCCAATAAATAAAGAGGTTATAAAGAGTGCTTTTTTTCCAGGTATATAGAAGTTTAAGTTGGCATTACTTTCCAAGATGGCGACCGATTTAACAGCTGTCAAGTGATTTATTCTCAGTTTGGTTTGGCAATTCATCAAAACGATCATCAAGCAAGGCGTAGATTCGTCGAATGGGCCCAAAACGAGATTGCTGTTGTTCCCGATTTTCATAAGCGAATTTTGTTTAGCGATGAAGCGCACTTCTGGTTGAATGGCTACGTCAACAAACAAAACTGCCGCATTTGAGTGAAGCTAATCCACAAGTGTGTCGAAACACCGTTACATCCAGAAAAACTGACTGTTTGGTGCGCTTTATGGGCTGGTGGAATCCTTCTTCAAAAACGATGAAGGCCACAACGTTACAGTCAATGGTGATCGGTATAGAGCCATGATTACTAACTTTTCATTCCTGAATTGAACAATCAGGATGTCCAGGAGCTGTGGTTCCAACAAGACGGCGCAACATGTCACACAGCTCGTGCCACAATCGATTGAAACTGACTGTTTGGTGGCCGCCTAATTTCACGTTTGGGACCTGTGAATTGGCCTCCAAGATCTTGTGATTTAACACCGCTAGACTATTTTCTGTGGGGCTATGTAAAGTCATGTGTCTATGCGGATAAGCCACAAACGCTTGACCATTTGGAAGACAACATTCGCCGTGTTATTGCCGAAAATGTTGGAAAAAGTCATCGAAAATTGGACGTCCAGATTGGACTACATCCGAGCCAGCCGTGGCAGTCCTATGCCAGAAATCATATTTAAAATGTAATGCCACAAGATTATCTTTCGAATAAAAAAAAATTCATGTCAATTGAATAATACATCGTTGTTTTATTGCAATTTAAAGTTCTATACCTCTAAAAAAACACCCTTTACAAACTAAAGGTCTTGAATCTATATCATTAATTCAAATCGGATAAAAATATTTTTAATCGCATATCGCATTCATTAGTTCATCCCCAAAAAAATCCACATATTTAATAGATAGTTCTTTTTAATGGTATTGATACCCCCTGAGCACTAAAATTAATACACTATCCCAATATAACTTCGTAATAAAGACAAATTCAGATTTTTCTCTCTTTGGGTGGGAAAGGGTAAAAAATATATTGGGAAAAAAAACCCTGGCATTTTCATAAATTTTTTAAATATTTTAGCCGTATAGCTTTACTCTATAAAAATTTCAGTATCAAATTTTAAAAAAATGGTACTTTTCATGTTTGAGTAACAACGCACAAAATGATATTCAGACGCATTGAAAGGTATATCACAAATTTCTAACACCGGTATACATAGAGACTGGAAAAATAACGCAAATTGTGCCGGTCCAGTTACTATTTAACTGACATTGACCTGATGAGACTATGACTCACAGGGCTACAGTGCCAAATATGGCAACCCTTCCCGCCCCTCATGAACGCAATCGAACCTTAAAAACGATCCAAGGGAACAATGAACGAACGCCTCCGGCAACGGAACTTGGAGTGGAAATTCCTCTCTCGTGCTCACCTATTCTTGCTGCTGCTTTTGCACAGTTTACCACCTTCCCATTGTACACCGGCCGCCCCGCTCATTCGAAAAGCACATCTTTGGGAATCGGGCCGTATTCGAAAGAATAAAAAATTAACTATTTTGCGCAACACCCCTTATGTTTTCTCCCTTTAATCGGCAGATGGAACGATAATGAGTTAAGTGTTCCGCCAACCACACATTTTTTCGTATAATAAATAGACGATTTTCTTTGAGAATTTTTATGTGCTGCTTAGTTTAAATTACGCTGCAACGATACGTAATACAAATTCCTATTGGCGACGGATCTTGACATTTTGGACGCTGATCCAGTTACAATACTTGATCCAGTTCTTGTACAATACTAACTCCAGCTACAATAATTTTAACACTATCCGGTGACTATTTAATCTGATTGTACCGACGACCTAGGAGTACAATGATACTATTTCATTTCCAGCAACTAATAACGAACCATTACATTTTAAATATTAATCCAGTGACAACTAATACAAAGTCCAATGACGGCAATTCTAAACACTATGAAGTGAATGTTACCGTTAAAGCTCGAAAGCCGTTAACGCGTGCAGATTAAACAATAACTGATTTGCTCCGTTTAAGTGCGGAATCGAGAGTTTTTCGCATTTCAATTAGATAATCTTCACATCAAAGGTTTCCGTATCATTAAAGTTCAAAAGTTTGTTTCACTCCTTTCCTGTCTGTATACATATCTTTATCATTTATTAACTTGGTACTAAAACGGGTATTTTAAAACCTAAGAGAGACCTGAATTCAGTGTTTGCAAAGAGAAATTTTTTTAAAAGCTGTTCCCGCCTTATATAGAAGCGTCTTTACACCAAACCAATTAACAGTCCCTTAATACCGGAAAAGTTTCAAGAAATGTAATTGCAAATCTAAATGTGCCAGAAATAGGTGTGCTTGTAAAAATCAATTGCTATATGATTCAATGCGTCACCAATCTTTAGATTGCACTAATACGTAAGCATAATATTATCATATGCTCTGCAAATTCATTTTTTCCCTGATTGTATAATATGTTAAACCGTTTAATTCCCTTATATTATAGTTTTTCAATTGATTGATGATTGATTCTCTGAACTAATGTGTTAATTGTTTGATTGTAATAACTTTTTTCTTTAGATATCAAAAAATTAATAAACATTTAATTTAAGCGTACAGAAACATTGCTGTTGTTCCACCAAAAATCTTATTTTCGCTTTAACCTGGTAGGTAATGTGCAGAAATTATCTAAGTAACCTGCAGATTACATAGCTAATTTGAAGAATTAAAAGAATTTTCCGCACTTTAGCGAATCACCCCAGTTAATGTGCAGATTAACTGATTTCCGCACTTCAGCGGTAACAAATATACCCCTCGATAATATACTACAAATGTAAAATAAAGATACTGTTTCATTCACGGAGACTCGACGATGCAATCGCCAAAACACTATTGATCCAGTAAAACCTATTTCACCTATTAACTCCTGTGACAATTTTAAACACAGTCAAGAGACTATTAAGACATACTATACCCACGAACTAAACTATCCATTGAAAACTAGTACATTACCAAGCCCAAGGTCCATTAAGTGTGACAGTACCTACGAATTAAGGTTACATACAATGATTACAAAATACAGTTCCATTCCTAGCAACTGGAGACAGACATCGTCGTTTCAAACACTGATCCAGTGACGGGTTGTACAATATGCCAACCGAGACAATTTTAAATACAGACAGCGTCTTAAGGCTGTCTTCGGCTAGTGTTAAAGAATAGGGACCAAATTCGGAATATTTTTTTCAGATATAAAAGTACCCAAACATAAATATCATATTATGGTATCACTATCCTGTAGAGAATCACTTATTTTATCATACTGCTAATTCTTTTCGAGTTGACACATTAATTTTATAAAATGTGTTTCATATTTTTCTCCTATACCGTAACGCTAAACGAGCTATCCCTTTAGATGTTATAAGGAAAAACTAATTATTTATGAAATATTTTGAAATTTTAAAAACACTGTATTATAAACGAATGCATGAGTTACAATGTCACAAGTTTTTATAAAAATTGAAGCAATTTTTCTATCCGAAAATGTGCTCCGCGTCAAGTACACGTTCTCGAACATACAGCGAAAACAGCCTTAATGCATCGGCCAACTGGACCCGGCTTTCATCTCGTTTTCAACTCAGCTTCTGTAAGATCATAATCCGAATAATTTTAACAGTCAAATGTTATTGCTGGACATATTTTGCAAAAAGACGGGAATTGCGAACTATAAACTGGCAACCATGACAGAACTGCATTATAATATGACTGTGTCGTCCATGCAAAAACTTAAGTCTACCACCTTATACCATCATTACTCATTCAGAGGACCGGCGGCAGTCGGTCGAGCCGGCTTGTGCGATTTATTCAAATTTTTTTGTTTCGGGTTACCGATTGTACCAATAATGGGCAACATATGCTATATACTATGTATTTTTAAGGATCATAGATTAGGTCTGTTTTTTCGGTAGGGGCCCGAAAGTTTTAAGAGGCCCCTGAATACAGTCACTTGATTAATTGGAAAAAAAAATTATACAAAGTGGATATAGAAACAAACTGTTTAAAAATTTACAAACAATTTAAAGCACAACGATAAGAGTTTTCTGCATAATTCTAAATTAGCTCTAGATTCAATGAAAAAGTTTTGATGAGCGCACGAAACAAAAATAAATTTCAAGAAAATTTTGATTCCACAATTCGAAGTGAATGGCTTAATTTTTTTAACGAAATCTTGCTCCAATTCAAAATTATCTGTAAATATATGATTTATTATTAGGTTAACGCCAGGTGGCGTGTTTATTATTGCCTACGTCACACTTCAACTAATATTGTCTGTAAAAACGAACGAAAACTTTTTAAATCAAACGAAAAAAAGGAGGAGGGAGACAGGCGAAAATAAAACACATTATAAAACATCAAGCGGAAACCAGCTAACACCTGCTGGATTCAGGATAGAAAGAAAAAAAATTGGGGTTTCTGAAATAGAAGCATACATCCAAAAGAACTTTTTATAGTTTTTATGAGTTACAAAGATCTCGGTGTTAGTTCAGCTTGTATCTTATTCACTCTCACACATTGTAACAATTGGTCTCCATGAGGTACTGTGTTCTTTCGGATTATGTTAAGTGTAACTGAAATGCTGAAAATTTTGCTTTCTAGCTTAAAATATTGCAACTTTTTAGAGAAATCTGATCAAAAAGCAATAATTTATGTTTAATGAATTATATGAGAATTTATCTTCTATTTCTACTGATAAGACTTAGCTAAATTCATTTGGGATTTAACCCTGTAAGACAGGGGTGGGCCACATTGTGGAAGCGGAGGATACCTGACGGGCCGCACCTTTTTAAATAATTGTATTCGTCATAAAAAATAAATATGTTAAATAAAACAGTGGCAGCTTTATTCAATTTACTTATTGAGTTAATTTCAATGAGACAGATGTACCCTATCATACTTTTCTACAATTTGTTTTTAAATCAGGAGACTGGTCATTTTCATCACAGCCTGCAAAGTTTGTCTGCCAACTTGCATCTGTACTCTTTGTTGATTTTCATGCAAGAAAAACTTTGCTTACAAATACATATTAATACAAATAAAGAGAACAATTTCCCCGCAAATTTCTTCATACATGAAAATTTTTCAGCTGACAAAGATTTGTAAAAGTCAATGCCATAGTATTAAACATTTTCTTCCCACTGTGATCCGACTTCAAATCAATAAATTCAAGATGTAACTCCTCAAGTACTGTATCAATATCAGTAGTAATGGATAGCAGAGCAAATTTAGGCTCAATTTCCTTAAAATCCTGAAATATTGTGACCTCGCCCTCCAAATTTTGCAGATGATCTTACTAGAAACACTTTCAGTTACTTTGTTTTCCTAATAGTGAAAAATAAACGATGGATCTTGAATTGCGCCGCACGGAAAAGAAATCTAGGTTAAAAGCGGGTTTTCTGACTGTCTTGGCGGGCCACTATTTACCCACCCCTGCTACAAAGCATCACGAAATCCATAATTCTCTTATTAATTAGTCAATAAACAGGAATAGTGAATTAAATGTTATAATACTCCCAAAATTCCATGCTGCCAAATTACCAGTACGCTGACGCAATGTACCCCGGACCTAACTAATTGGCAAGTTAGATCAAGGGATTCGAAAGGATATTCGAGAACTTTCGAAATGTTTAAAAATATTGAAATATTCTCAAGTATGAAAGTATTCACACAATGAATTTCTAGCATGCAGACTCTTTATATATTTTTGGATTGCAATGGGCTACATTCATATAATGTCATAGTCATATGATAACTACAATCACGTGTTTCCAGTCGATCAGTTTATGCACTTCGCTGTTGCCAACTCTTAATTTTGTAGAAACTTTCTTTTGTACATATTTGTCAACAATAATAAGGCACAAAGGTAAACAAAATGCACTTGATTTAATTTTGAAATACTTAGAAGAATTTTGGTCTGTAAACATCTTTTAACTAATTATTAAGTTTGAAAATGTATCTTAGTTTTACAAGTATAACAACAAGTACAATGTCAGTTCTGGTATCAATATAGAGCACGTAACATGACTGCATCCATCAATAATTAAGCCAATTAAGAGTTAATTAGAAAAGTTAATTTAATAATGATAACGTTAATAAAAACGACAGTATGGATTGAAGGAAGATGCAAATTTGGAATAAATACATTTTTTTATTTGTTTTTGATTAATAAAATCGCACTAAACGCAGAAGCGGATTTGATGGTGGACGAGCATTGGGGTGAAATACACTAAAAATCTACACTTTTTTCAGTTAAAGTAATATTAGTTATCGTCCTTGTGTTTTCAGTAGTTAATCGCGAAGAGGATTGAGTGATTGTTGATCAACATCACACTCAAAGCACAACACAAAAGTTATTAATAACAGATTTCGTAATTTTGAGCCCCGGTCAAGTGACGAAGATGTCATCCAACCTGACTAGTAAGTGAATATTAACGTCGCATTGTTAAGCAACATGACGGCTTTTGGAGACGGACCTCGTAATTTTGAACCATAGTCAAGTGATGACACCTGAGCTGGCACCCCCTCTCTTAACTACCACACCACACCAACGGGAGGATATTTGAGCTATCGACAGATTTAACGAACTTTGTTCCCCTACACTGTGGGTCTTCAGCGGCACTGGGCTCGAACTCATGACATACCTACCACGAATCCTTACCTTGGCTACTAGGCTGACCCTGACATCACTCTCTAAACCAGTGATCCCCAACCCCCGGTCCGCAGATCAAATGGTGCCGGGCCGCCTAAAGGAAAATAAACTATTGCCATTTTATTTAGAGTGGTGCATTTCTCTCGGATTTGAGCAACTTTCCACGGAAATCACTTTATATTCCACGTTAAATCACTTTCATTCATTTTTGGTGTAACTATATTTTGTTCTGAAGGCATATTTAAATGTAACTTAATTAAAATTGTTAAATCAAAACAATCTAAAATATAAACAATCAACGTGTCCTACTCTCAGCGGACCGCGGTAAAATTATCAAACGCTGGCCGGTCCGCAGCGATAAAAAGGTTGGGGCGCACTACTCTAAACTTTCACTCTGAGCCAAATTAAGGCGGTCTCCGGCAAATAAATGTACGAGAGCCCAAACTAAACGCGGAGCACATTTTCAGACAGAAAAAGGTCTCAATTTTCATGAAAATTTGCTACATTGTCATTCATTCATCTGTTGATAATATAGCGTTTTAAAATTTCAAAAGAGAGTATTCTATAAATAATTACTTTTTTGTTTTAACAAGTAAAGTGATAACTCATTTAGCATTAAGGTAGGGGAGATAGAATGCGAAACACATTTTATACCAGAAAAAATGGATCAACTCGGATTAAATTGAATATCATAAAATAAATGATTATCTATAAAATAGAGAAGCCAGAATATAATATTAATATTTCAGTTCTTTTGTATCCGAAAAAATACTTCAAATTCGGTTCATAATCTTTAACACTAACCGAAGATAGCCTTAAACATAAATATTTAGCAATAGCAACTATGATTTTTTTAATTTTATAAATTGTTTTTAAAATTCAAAATACTATTATCACATAAATTAATATACAACAACTAAACTTAGAAATAGATTAAAATCATCATGTTACAAAACAATGCTTCTAAATTATTACTTTTTTAAAAAAAAAAAAGGAAAGGTAGCAATTGTTTTCAAAAATAATATGTGGATCCACTGCATCTTTAAAAAAAAGCAACACAATTCACTCAACACTTTTGTTCATTTTATCAAAGAGTTTATTTTAAAGCATATCCTTACAATTAAGATAGATATCATTTGGATGTAATCGCATCCGAAATGGTCCAGGAACAAATTTAGAAAGCATAATCTTTTTATTATTTAGGATGCATTTTCGAAGTCGATACATATTATACAAATTACACAGGTGCAAGACTTTCACAAATTCAAAGACTGTAAAGCAGCGACAACACAGAATTCCGCGGAGCATTTGAAGGACAAAAGATACTTCCCTTCAATGCAAAATACTTCCAATATTTTTGAACGTTTTGAAAATTCTCGAAAGATCTGCCGAATCGTTTGATTTAACCCTAGCTTGACATGCCAGGCCCAGTAGATGATGCAATACTACGTCAGCTCGTTCGTTGTTAATGCTGTCTTCGCCAAAATGAACAAGAATCTGAACTAAGCATCGAACACATTTCCAAAAAGAAAAATCATTCAATTTTCATGAAAATTTGCAGCATTGTAATTCATGCATCTCTTTATAATATAGCGTTTTCAAAATTTCAAAATATTCCATAAAGAATTAATTTTTCATTTTAAAATGTAAAGAGCTCATTTAGCATTACGGTACAAAATACGAAACGCATTTTATACCAGGAAAGAATGAATCAATTCAGATAAAAAGGAGTATATGATAATATATATATAGCAACGGACTGATATCAACGGTACGTGGATGAAATAGTATCAGGCCGCACAAGGAACATTAAATTGTTTCCTTTATTTTTTATTTATTCATTTATTTTGCTTGCTGTAGTGTATTTATCTCCGGTTTGTGCATCTTTTTACGTTTATCACTTCATATTCATTTTTTGGGACAACTATTTCATTCTGAAGGCCCAGTGGTAGCGTATCGCGTTTCCACACTACAAGTGCGGGTTCTATTCCCGGTCTGGCCAAGGTCGACTCAACCTTTCATCCCTACAACAGTGAGTGGGTCGATAAAGCTTGCTTAGGGACTTAAACACTGGGGGTCTCACTTCAGACTAACCACCTGATCGGGACATCTGCTCATGCACCTCAGCACCCAATGGTCACGTATACTGGGGATGGGCACAGTATATCCTGGCCCTCGTGGGCTGTTGCTCCACTGAGTTTGAGTATTTGATTCTGAAGGCATGTTTGAATAAATTAAATAATAATTGTTAAATCAAAACAATCTAAAATATAAGCATTCAACACACACACCCCTTTCTCAGCAGGCCGCGGTAAAATTATTACGCGGCGATAAAAAAAAAAGTTTGGGAACACACTGCAGTAGATGTTTCAGCTCGTTAAATTCAGCGGCTATGCTCAGTTTAATTTAAAGTTTAGGATTCAAGTCCCAAATGAATTTTACAAAAATCTGTTTCTGAAGAATTAAGAATCGAAAATCATAATTCAGAGTTATAAATTATTCCTTTTTGATGAAATTTCGTTAAATTTCGTTTATTACAAGCTATAAAATAAAATATCAATTTGTTACCACCTATGAAAGAAACATAATGAAATGTGATTTGAAAAAATGCATGACCTTCTCTTTTTATATTTAGTTTAATACATTTTTTTCTACGAGGAATTCATAATTACCTTGCGATATGCGGCAGTTAAAAAGTAATTTTTCTCCGAACTGCAATATGTGAATATCAGTTTTACTTTTCTTTAACTATTTCTCAAAATTCATTTCCGGAACATTTTCCGCTAGTTAATCGAAAATAACATACACTTTTACCTTGAAATCGCGTGACTATAATAATATAACAGGTTATATACAGAAAATTTAGTTGTGTCTCTGACTACAATAACTCTTTTTCAATCAATAAAAAAAATATCAAATTTAAAAATATGTAACATATTCAATGATACGATGTAGAAAATTAAACATAAATAATCCCGAGTAAAAATCCTGTATTTGTTTAACAATAAATCAATGTTAAAACTATTTTACTTCCTTCTCCAAATAAAAAGTACAAAAGTATTAAACAGGAGGATTAAAGGGACCCATGGGAAAAATTAGGGATCTCCATGAGTTTGTATACAAAGAAATACTCTACTTCAATAATTAAATACTTCTTTCTTTCTTTCCTTTTCACTTAAATGCATGGAACAAATAATAGTACTAGTTTTGCCAGTTATCAAGCGTACTATACCACCAAGGCACACTGCAAAAATAACGATTAATGCAAATTTTCTGGTATTTTATGATCTTTTTAAATTTTTAATAATGATCATTAAAAAAAATTGTTTATTTTTACTGAAGTTACTACCCACCGACTTTTCTTGTTTGCTCGAAAATGACTCATACACAACGTATTTTTACTAAAACTCTGATCCCCCAGGAAATTCTTCATATTTAAAAAATTATCCACTTCCTTTATCATGTTCAAAAATAGGTTAGTCTTTTCCCAATAACAGCCCGGTTCTTTTTGTTCAAGGTGATTCATTTCTGTACGAATAAGTTGTACGAGTTAAAGAACGATTTCTTTCATATTTTTTTTTCTTCTTTCTAATGGGACTGCGGATTGGTAATTACCATAGCAGACCTAGTACATTTCCCGAGATCTGGTATCACTTTCTTGTACGGCTCCATATAGGTGAATATCAATCGACATAATGTAATTTTGAAACCCAGTTTTCTCTTCGGCGGGTGGCACTGAGCTCTGACGATGCGAAACTGTACTAGGAATTTTATTGTGCCGAGAGCAACCAAGCTAAAAAGACGCTCAAGGGATCTTTAACATTCCGCATAATCATACGACATGGTTGCTGTTGATTTTTCGCATCCTAAAAATTCACCGAATTGGACCGCGGTGGAAACCGCAAACTTGGGTGTACAAGGCCAGCGCCGAACCATCTATCCCACCAGCCACTTTTCTTTTTTTATATTACATATATCTTTTGAACAATTTGGCTTAAAAATAATCCCATTAGTAATAAATTCTACTTTTTAAGGATCTGGAATTACAATTAATAAATGTTATAATAAAGGTAGTTTTCTTCACTTTCATAACAAAATATATAATCTTTTGCTTAAGGTTAAAAATTGGGGTCAAGTCCTTAAAAAGAATGATTTTTGATGAATAGATTTATAAAGATACTTAAAATACGTCACATAATAACCGTTTTTAAGAAGTTAACACTTTTTCCTATAAAACTTTTATCAAAGCACTATTTTATCAACTCAAAAGAAAACGTGGTAATCATGAATATAGCCTTAGAAAGTATTTCTTTTGAAGGGGAAAAAATGAAAAATTATCAACAGCAAAACAAATTTTTATTGCTTTGCCTGTGACAGAATAAAAGAAAAAAAACTTTTAAAAAATTGCATTATTGCTTAGGCTAGCTTTCACCAGTAATGAATCATTTTTAAAAATTGTTCAATGCAAAGTTCTCCAAATAACAGTTTTAGCCACTCTAGGGCTTTGTTATTAAATATACATATTTTGTTGTGAGTGTGTTGTTGTGGTTAATGCCACCTGTCTGACGTAGTCAGATCGAGGCCCACGCAATTCATGTGGCAAGGAGCTAGAAGTACGCCTGTCGTTGGCCTTGAGCACCATACAGGTGACAGTATGAATTAGCTCGGCGAAATTCCCCGAAAAAACGATAGATGGCGACACCATCCATCTCCATAATTTAGACATGGAACTGAAGGGGAGGGAAATACTCTCCAGTCTCCTGCATTCGTGATTCAGCCCACAAGACTTTTGGACCCACTGATTTAACGAGCACGTACTCCGTGTGTACTCGGAGGGTATTTGGTGGCATCGGGAATCGAACCACTAGGCTACCCACGACCCATACATATTTTAAATACATTATATAATTGAGATAAAATTTTGAAAAGTGGTCAGGTGACATCCATAGTGCCCAAAACAATATCCCTTAAGGTGGCTTATTCATAAAACCAAGAGAGCCGTAACTAAAACGAAATGAAATTCAATATAAGAATAAAATGTACGTCAAAACCAATTACTGAATATCAGTTGATATACTCGAATTATAAATACTTTAAACGTGTAAATTTTTTTGAGTAAGAAAACAAAATTTCAGAAAATCATTAAGTCTTCCTATTTTCAAACTACACTACAGATTTTAAATCATGATTGGGGATTGTGTTAAGTAAAAATATAAGACCAAGGGATGAGTAAGAAGAAAAAGCTTTGACAACTGCTAATGCTGAAAATAAACGATTTACTAAGGTAATATAGTTATGAATGCAGCTCTTATCTTTTTTAAATTAAACTGATAGTTCTTCAATGTATTGCCAAGGAAGTGCTACATGAAAATCTTTGAGAAAGGTCCGAATCACGACGTTCACAGAACAAAAAGCTTATGACTTAGAACCAAACGTATCAGAGTACATACCTTTTAACCGCCTTCACATACTATAACCCAATTCACATTAAAAACTTCACAACATACTACAATTGCGACTTTGAAAGTTAATTAATGATTCATTGATTAGATTCTTTTAAAAAAAAGTTTTGGACAAAATCAAGATTGAACCTGTTGGAGGAAGAAAACCACTTGACATCGCAGATATATATAATAAAATTTTAACTTTATTCAAATTTGTTGGTTAATGATTTTCTGACACTGGCATGAAAATTAAACAGTCTATTCGTTACAGGTAAAAGGACAAAAGACCACTACATTATTCAACAGCAGGAGAACCAACAAAAATTTATCTTATATAAATACAGGATCTTTCACAGCACAGAGGCGAATATGGTACACATGTTCCACTCGGGAACCTGTTAGATACAGTAACGAATTTCTGGACTTTTATTTCTTAATGTCCTTTAAAATATGAATATCAGACAACTCAAGTAAAATGATCCAAAAATTTTGAAATGTTTAAAAAAAATACGGAAGTTGCTCGCCTGAAAACCTAAAGGCAAACAAAAGGTAATTTTCGCACATATCCCCCTCCTCCAACGCGAACCAAAAAAGAACAAGGCTACAACTGCGTGACGAGGTAACCATGGCAACGGTTGCCCGTAGCAACGAACGAGACGATGAATGGAGTAACTAGTTTAATCTAATCGAGGAGAGAGAGGGAGCAGTTTGGGACAAACCTGAAGGGCCAGAACACGGGGCCTTGCGGGGTTTTATAAAGAGGCACTGTTTATTGGCGGATATCAATGAAGTCTTCGGTATTCATCGCTTTCTAAGAGGATCGTTTAATCGTGTCCTTTGTCCGCAAATGGGCTTAGCGATTTCATGGCGAGCTCCAAGGGTGAATGGAGCTTTTCAGAAAGCGAGAAGGAGAAGAAAAAAATAAGTTCAGAAAAGGAACGATAAGCTACGTTTTCCTTTTTAATTTTTACTTATTCATATTTCGGAACGATGCTAAACTGTGGCTTTTGTTCAAAAAACAAAATATTGCATCATAGTAATTTTAGATTAGGGCGGGACTCGGGATAAAAAGAAAAATGACAACTGTTGCACACATAGCAAGTAAGAACGACCAGCAATGTCGAAAACCCATGAATTTTTATTGATAAAAAGTCATTTAAATAAATCAAACACAGACTCGGTAGTAAAACTAGAATATCAAGTCAAATGTTACTTCTAAGTACAACTAATACCTCATAACAGCAAATATTCTCTCAAAAAGTTTTTTTTTAATTATTACTAGACATTTAAAAATAAAATTCCGTTTGCATCAAAGTAAAAGAAAAAAAGCAATTAAAACTGAATTTTTTCTTAATTTTAATTTGGCAATTCTAGAAGCAATTCTGAGTGGGCCCTCAAAAAAAGTTCAAAATTCTTTGGGGGGGCGTTCTTTTTTTAGAATAGGCCGTAGTTACACACGTTAGGGCTCCTGTGGCTTATGGGCCCTGTATCGTTGATACGGCTGATACGGAGGTAGCTACGGCCCTGCATGTTATAATTTTTAACATAAGAAATAAAAACAAAAAGATTATCAGAAATGAATAAATGCACAAAAAGTATGAGATTTAATTCTTCAGTAACATATGTAAATTAGAAGTCCTGCAAACTGTAAGATTATAATCTAAAAATTATCAGATATTTAAGCATTTTCTTTGGAAAAAACTTCAAACAATTTTACTACCATTTTAATAGTCTTCTATTAAAGTTTTTTAAAAAATTACTGCTACTTAAATATCAACTTTAAATCAAATGAATATGTTGTTTTTAAAAGTTAGAAAGATTTTTGGCTAAAATTTAACATAAATTAACATTATGGCTATACATCATTATTAGTTATAAAAAATAAATAGATTCCATCTTTTGAAATAAAAACTGCGTAGGTATACATTATTCAAATACAATATTTAATCAATAACAGACAAATACACAAGCATAAAGTTTAGGGTTCAACCCCACCCACAGAATTTTTCATTACTAAAAAATTGCTTCCTTCCACAAGCTTTTCAAAATATAATCACATCCACAGTCTTCCTCCCCATAAAAATAGTCTGTACACCACTAATAATTATATAACAAAACGATTTTCACAAAAAATATATACAAATTTTTTAATCAGGGATGTCTTAACCCCTACAGGACCAATTGATTTTCCCTGTTAAGCCTAACTCCATTTCAAAATTCATGTAAAATCCTTGCTGTAATAAAATTAGCCAAAAAAAATTTATAGTTTATAATCATTCAAAATTTCATAAGTTCCAAATCCAGGTGACACCGGTATGATCACGGGACTTGGTATGGGGGGGAAATGCAATCTCACATACAATACCATGTTCCCTGAAGTGATCACATATATGTAATCATGGTCCTGAATGGGTTAAGGCATGGGGAAGGCTTGGTGGGGGGCCTCATATTCTTGATTCTGCCTCAATAAAATCATGATTCGAATAACTTTAATAGTCAAAGGTTATTCCCATACTTATTCTCCAAAAACTGGAAATTTCAAACTCTACATGCCAACTGGAAAGCCTGCATTATTATGTCATACCCATGTCCAAGCTTAGGTTTATCATGATACACAATCATTACCTATTTAGATGAAAGGTTCTAATGCCTATGTTTGTGAGATTATGAGTCATGCACATTTATTTTACATGTTACAGTAAGTATTTTGACAATATATGCTATATACTGTCTTACTGTCTACTTTCATGGGATAATAAGGCGAGATCTACATGCTGTTGTTTATCACGAATATTTTAGTAATCTTGATCTTGGCTTCAGCATAACTAGGTGTGCTGTTGTTTTCTAGGATTTTTATCTTGATTATTTTTAGTCTAATATTTTAACTTGGTAATTTAAATTATTAAGTTTTGTTTTATTGAAGTTTATCAATGTTATCAATAAATACAGGAAAAGACAAATTGAATTCTAGTATTATTTGAATAACACCACACATGCACCAATAATAATACCCAGTATCTATTATATTATTTTACTACACTTGCATATGGGCTCAGGGCCTCAAGAAGTCTTAAAACGTCCCTGCTGCTAATGATTTCTATATGATATTTTAATTTGGTACTCACCACCACCATGAATGTAAGAATCCAGGAGGTTCTCCTAATGTGATGTTCTTTTCCCAACGTATCTAAAAAAAGGAATTTGCAAATTTTTATGCATGAAACAGGCACTACTTAAATTGTTTGAAAAAAAATCTATAAAAAAAACTTAGCATGGAAAATACATATTTGTAACAATTTTATTTAAATAAATGGTCAAAAATACACAAATATTTTTCATAATTATTTGTACAGTGCTTTCAAATGAATTAAAAAAAATTTATAAAAATCAATAAAGAGATCTACTGAACTAAGAAAAAACAAAGGTGTTACAATAAACGTGGGGAAAAAAGGTTAAAAACTTAGAATGAAAATTATTTTCATTAGAATTAAACACAAAAAAGAGGCACTCAAATCTAACAAATCTAATAAATCAAGATAAAATATTTAAAGATGAAAATTTATAAATGAACAATTGCTTTCTCTTTATTTTTAAAATTGATTATTTTCCCTAGAAAAATACATGCATATTAATAAAATATTAAATATATCAAGACACTAATAAATATTTAAATATCTAAATTCAGATTCCATATCATGTTAAACTAAATGGAAAAAATTTAAAAATTATTTATGGTTATAAAATATTTCAATTACATTAAAATTATTAACACAAATTTTATGCTAAGATAGACGTATATATATCATTACAAAATATAGAATATTTCAAAATCCGAGCTTATGTATAGTATTGTTTCATAAAAGAAATTTTTAAAAAACTACAATGAGCAATAAAGAATAAAATTTAAAATAGCCCATGCAGAAATGGTATATTTTTACAGAATTTGTTCATTTTTTTAGTTAAAATTCTATTCAGAGTCCGGATGTTATTCTATATTTACATTCAAATAATCATGAAAAAAATACTAACAAATGTCACATAATATACACAAACAAAAGAACACTACTGTATATTTAAATTAATTGCAGTAAGAGTTGTGACTGGTTAACAACTTATTTGTTGTCATGAAACAGCTCATAACCAATTTACAATATGAATCCAGAGATTGCAACAACACTACAAGTGTAATACTACTTAGAAGTAATAGTTTTCAAAAATGCGGTGCAATATTTACGATTCTTTATGACATTAGGATTAAAAATTTTGCTTAATAAGTTTTTAAAATAGTGCTGAAATTTGTATATACACTATAACAAAATTTTTTATTTATATATTAAGAGAAATAAAATATCTGTAAAATACTCATCAATCTCTAAAAAACTGTACATTTCATTCAAGTAGACCGAAAAACAAAATATTCAACCTTCATATAGAAATGTTTAATATGGCATTAATAAATATTACCAAGGCTGTCGGATATTTCAGTCAAAAAAAATTCTACATAGCAATTTACTTCAGATACCAAGTGCAGGTGGGGATAAATTCTTATAATGTTATAGACTTGTTCATTTAAAAAATTACTCAAATAGCTTAATATACAAGATTAATATAGTTTTCTTAATATTAATAACTAAAAGTTTATACTAACCATTATACTCCTGTTAAATTAATTATATAATGAGATACTAATCTCTCATTGAATTTTATACTCCCCTAGATACATAACCAAATCCATTTTAGTTTTCTCCAATTAAGAGAAAATATGAAAAAAAATACCCCATTTAACAAAAAAGTTTCTAACAATAGTTTTTAAATTTTTATTATTGTACAGGGAGAAAATTTTTAACATTGTGTATCTTTTGAAAATTTTGAGTGAACTGAATATTTTTCGATGTAGATATTTGTGTTATCTAGTAGGATACATTTCATATTATGCCATATCCCACAGAATCGCATACCTATGTTTATAAATAGATTTCTCAAAGCATTAAATATGTATGTGTGGGTTCCATGATAGCTCTTATGCTAAACTTTTTTTTTAATCAATGTGATAATGTACTTTTTTCCCCTCTGAAATAAAATGTTGAAATTCTAATGTATATATATGGAATGAATATTTTACATTTATTGAACATATTTTATTCTTATAGTAGCACTTATTTTGCCCATGTCACTCATGTTTATTAAATTTGAAATCAATATATTTTAAATTACTAAAATTAATCCATTTAAAAATTTTACATATCTTGATTATATTTAAGTATACTTAACTTCCACAAACACACAATAGCTAAATATCAGCTTTTTCTTTAACAATACCAAAAAAATTTACATAGAATACAGAACACAAAATAAACATCCTAAACTCTCATATTCAAAATATATAAAAAAAACTTCTCTAGATTAATGAAACATAAATGATGCTACCTTTAATACTTATAAAATACACAAAATTTTGACCCTTAAATATCATATACATCTTGTGTAAAAAAATTATGAAACATTTTAAATATATTTCGGTAATTCATTTATTTTAACTATTTTAAGTCTTGCATTAAACATCACCATGGCTAATTTAATTTTACTTTAGTATATAAGTACATTAGCAACACAATTTTAGCAACAATAACATAACAAGAAAAATAATAAGGTCAATTAATACAAAATAGACTATATAACTTAAATGAGTTGGAGGGAAACAGCCATAAGAATAATGGGGTGTTAAATAAATATGCATGCTTAGCTCATTCTTAATAACTTAAAAGGATTAACCCCTTCAAGAATTTTTTTAAATAGCCAGCTAGGAAACATTCAAAATAAACAGTTTCCTATTTAATCTGTATAATAATTGTACATATACAATACTCTACTGGGATTTTACACTACCCATTCTGGGACTGACAATTTTATTAGTTTTGACAATGTTAATAATTCTCATTTGTGTAACTTGAAAAACACACAATGTCTTTATGTTACTAAATGTCTACATTAAAATCACTAATCAATAAGACATTTGTAAAAGATTAGCATATATGTATTGTTCGAAATTTTTAAAGGAAGATTTGAATGTAGGAAAATTACACATTACCACTATCATTTAAATTATACTTAACTATAAAATATACTCGTACAACTAATTTCAATATATTAAACAGCAACAATTGCATTTTACATCAAATTTTAAATACTATTAATATTTTTTTTAAAACAATATGACATAAATTTATGAAGGAAATATTATATCAAATAAAAAATTACATAATAGTGCAAAAGCAGTAAGCATATTGAAAAAATATATAATTTTAAGAATATTCCCTATTTCCTCTCATGTATAGTTTTTCAATAACCCCTAAAAACTCATTCACAAGTTTATTAATTTCATATTGTCCTACTTCTCTTTGAAAAAATGTTTTATTCTGAACCATTATATTATATAATTACTTAAAATAGCAAATAAAAATCTAATATATATATATATATATATATATATATCAAACAATAACATATAAGGAAAAGTTGTTCAGAATTACCAAACTATTTACTTTTCAAATTTTTAAGCTTTTAACAGAATTTCTGTTGTTTTTTTTAAGTTGGAAATTTTATTGTAATTAGTTTATCAACAGATTTAAAATCAATTAGATTTATCAATAGATTCAGTTTCCAGGTTTTGATAAAATATCAATTCAGCTAGATGATTCCAAAAGGTTTTTATTGGATCATTTGATTGACCCTACATTCTTCTGGAATATATATGTATAGATTAGATTCGTATTTAAGGTATGCATTAGAGATTGAAACATAGAGTTATAGTGTGATTTTGAATTGAAGATTTCTTGTTAGAGATATTTAATCTTTGACCTAAATTAGATATGTGTTTAAAGTCTCATTAAAGTTTTAAGAGTGAGATTAAAGTTAAATGTTCAATAAGAACATTATTAAATATAATTCTGGGATTTTTCTGTTTTTTAATAAATTAATTAATTAGATCATTAATTAATTAAGTTAATTTAAAGGATATTTATTCATTTCAAATTTTAAATCATTTTTAGAAATTATTTATAAAAATGGCTACAAAAATAATAGCCCCATTTGACCTTAATAGTTTTTAAAAATAAACGATATATATTTTTCTGTTTTAGAAATTGCAATAATAGCAATAAAAAAATATATAGTGCATAAAGAAATATATATGTATATATAGGGTGTTTTTTTAGAGGTATAGAACTTTAAATTGCAATAAAACAACGATGTATTATTCGATTGACATGAATTTTTTTATTCGAAAGATAATCTTGTGGCATTACATTTTAAATATGATTTCTGGCATAGGACTGCCACGGCTGGCTCGGATGTAGTCCAATCTGGACGTCCAATTTTCATTGACTTTTTCCAACATTTGTGGCCGTATATCGGCAATAACACGGCGAATGTTGTCTTCCAAATGGTCAAGCGTTTGTGGCTTATCCGCATAGACACATGACTTTACATAGCCCCACAGAAAATAGTCTAGCGGTGTTAAATCACAAGATCTTGGAGGCCAATTCACAGGTCCAAAATGTGAAATTAAGCGGTCACCAAACATGTCTTTCAATAAATCGATTGTGGCACATGTTACGCCGTCTTGTTAGAACCACGGCTCCTGGACATCATGATTGTTCAATTCAGGAATGAAAAAGTTAGTAATCATGGCTCTATACCGATCACCATTGACTGTAACGTTGTGGCCTTCATCGTTTTTGAAGAAGGATTCCACCAGCCCATAAAGCGCACCAAACAGTTAGTTTTTCTGGATGTAACGGTGTTTCGACATACACTTGTGGATTAGCTTCACTCCAAATGCGGCAGTTTTGTTTGTTGACGTAGCCATTCAACCAGAAGTGTGCTTCATCGCTAAACAAAATTTGCTTATGAAAATCGGGAACAACGGCAATCTCGTTTTGGGCCCATTCGAGGAATCTACGCCTTGCTTGATCATATTTAAAATGTAATGCCACAAGATTATCTTTCAAATAAAAAAAAATTCATGTCAATCGAATAATACATCGTTGTTTTATTGCAATTTAAAGTTCTATACCTCTAAAAAACACCCTTTATATGAAATACATATATAATGAAAACAAGGATGCATTTGAAAAGTAAATCACTTTCAGAATATTAGATATCTAGAGGGTATGGTACTTTATTATATAAACAAATCTATTAAAATAATTTATAATAAATTAACAGCACTGAATTTATTAAAACATCACATACCTAAGCTCAAACTTCTAAATGTTTTCAAAGTATATTTTAAAGTAAATGAATTGTCATCTTTAATAGTTATAAAATGTGTGCATGAAACTTTGGCTCAACTTTCATATTAAAAAAAATTGTAATACTAAATAAATTTAAAGGACATAACTTTTTTAGTATCATCAAGATTTAAAAATTCATACAATATACATTATAATTATAGGTGCAATATTTATACATATTATCATTACATATGCATCAATTTTATTTTGCTAACATCAAATATGGGATACGTTTCCCCCTTAACATGTTGCCAGTCAAAAATAAATACAAAAGAAGGTTGTCAATTGCACCAAATATTACGATTCATTCAATTAATTTGTCTAATTTTTTTGCAAATAAGCTAAACAGTATAGTGAATATAGCAGGGATGGCGAACCAATGGCACGTGGCACAATATTTTGGGCACGTCACTGATCAAAACGATCAACCACGATTGGTTCTTCAATCAAGGAATTTTCAATGAGATTTTCTCAGTTTGAAGAATTATCGGAAACGCTCAAGTTTATTATGTACCCTGATGTGGCATCATTTGATAAAGATAACTTGCCCCAATTCAATTGGTTGGAAATTACAGAATTTTTTTGAAATGTAACTTATTGATTTCTAGTCTAGTTCAGTATGGATTCAAAAATTTATTGAAACAAGGAAAAATTTAGAATTGAATGGAACAGAGAGATTAACAAACAATATAAGTAAAAATGCCAGTAACGAAATTTTTTTCGAAACATTGAATTCAATTCCAGACACGTTAAACTGTTTGAAGAAGCACACACAGGCTCACGCTATTTTAACCACATTTTTATCGACCTATGCCTACAAGTCATTTTCAGGGAAATAACATTAAAGACTCGCTTAGAAACCATTTGGCAGATGACTAATCCAGCATGCATTCCGCTAAAAGTAACATCTTACCCAATCCTAATATAATTTGTCTTCTAATCTACAACAGCAGAAATCATGCTAATGTTACTTTATATAATTTGAATTACACATTTAACTAAGATATTTACTACTAAAAAATACAAAATGTACCTTTCTGTAGTAAATAAAGAGCTTTGTGTGAATTGTTAGTATTTAATTTTATTATTTTACCAATAATCACAAGTCAAAATTATTTGACGGCACGTCTATACCTCATTAAACATTTCTTCAGAAAAAATGGCACGTTGATTCTTGAAGGTTCGCCACCCCTGGAATATAGTCTAGTCTAGCAAGAAGCTACCACAAAATTATTTCAAGAATCATTCATGGGGATAAATTTTATTCTTAATGAAAAGTTGTCTTGGTTCAAACCAAGAGGGCTTTCTACGGCCCTATATGGCTTTATGTGCATTTATAAGAAGGAGAGAGAATTGAGTACAAAAACATGGTTTTAAGGTTTACAAAATTTTGGTAATTTATCAGATATATAGACCATGGATTGACAATTGCTCTTCTGAATAATCATCAACATGAATTTTGGCGATATTATGATTGAACAATTGTTTCTGTGTTAAAATCTATCTGCTGTTGATACAATGATGCAAAAATAAGTACGGTCACCCAATAGTAAATAAAGCTTAGTTTTTGTAAATCAAATCCTAGATCTTGAGAATCAATTCATCACATTAAAACCAAAATTACATCAATCGCATTACACCTCTAGCAGCACTGTTTGTCTACTTTCATAAAAATACCCTTACCATTTGTTAAAAAATTACTGCTGTCACGGTAAAATTTCAATTTATTGGAGGGGTGAGATAAATATCGGCATACCTTGTTCATTCAACAGAAAATTCCATATAAGCATCATTTTAATAAAATAGCAGAAAAATACAGTCAATAATAAAAAAGAAATGGCACTAAATTCAAACTAAATGCTACTAACAGAGTGATTATATTAGAAAATATACAATATGAAATGACGCAAATTAGAATTTGGCGTATTTTCTACATGCAAGTGTGTTTACTTTCATGGTCCAATAATCATTATGTTTATTAAGGACAAATACTGAAATTTTTTTCTTTAATGTTTTTAGTTTCATTGACTCCAATGGGAATTTTATAAACAACATATGCAAATCAACTAAAGAACTGTAGATTAGAATAACCTTATCCAAAAAAAATGGTTTATGTTAATTCTTTGAAGTATTACAAAATAAATAAATTCAGCAACTTTGAAAGATACCTGCATTATACGTTGATAGTTTAGAAAGCATTGTTATTTTTTTTATTGGCATGCAGGCTTGATGAATTTACTTACCAGTTAATATTTTTAACTATTGTGTCATTTATATTTCACCTTATTCCTGATTAGGAACAGCAACATGTTATCCGCAAAATACAAAAAATGAAATCTAATATGCGCCAAAAAAAGGTTTTGTGAAAACTCCTGAAGTGATATAGGAATTTTTATGACATGCATACCATACTACTCTACAATGAATAGTCTTTAAATACATATACATGTTATAGATCAAATTCTTTCTTCGACATTTATAATCCGAAATTCATTTGCTAAAATCTTCAAAACTCTATTACAAGTTTTTTCACATGCTAATGTTTACCTTCTAAACTTAGTTAATCATTAAAAAGATATGAAATATTCAAAAAGAAACTTTATCGTTTCAGTCAAAATTACTGATTTTAACCCCCTCGCTTGTGTGTGTGTGTGTGAATAGTTATTTTATCTAAGTAGGTTCAAAAGTTACGTATTGTTTTATTACGTATTTTAAATCTACATTTTAGAGTTAAAATATATAAAAAAAAATTGTAAAGGAGTTTATTTTAAAATATAGAATTATATCATCAAAATATGAACATAAAAACAAACAAGAGTAGCACAGGTTGCACAGCTAAATTAGTCGGAAAAGTGCATACCCATGGAAATCACAGGTTAAGCAAATTTTGCTACATCTATGTTGCCCGTTGAATTTATGGGATGCGCATCGAGAGGGTTAAAAATAAACTTATGATTCAATCATCTGAAACTCCAAATAGCATTACAAAGGCAATGTTTAAAAAAATTTAAAAAAACATAAACTGAAACATACTTTAATATTAAATGAAAAATATTGTCTAATCATCATCAACATATAATTTAAATATCACATTGGAAATGAAAACTATTAACGTTAAAAGTTAAAAAAAATAATTTGGTATGGAATTTTTTTCTAATTGGACCTTAACAATACCACAAATATGGAGCACAAGTACAATGGAAAAAATGTTAAAAAAACGAACTCGATGCAATTATAAAATAAAAATAAAGGATATTGAGAAGAACAGTAGGAACAATGTTAAAAATTAAGATTGTATTTTACTTATAGCCTAGAAAATGGAGTTTTGTTCTAAAAAAAACATTGTATATGTAAAAATATTAAAGCCACTCCTAGAATTAATATTTTTTGCAAATAAACAAAAATAAAAGTGAATGTGAAGGAAGTGTGTTTCTACAGAAATGAAAGTAATGCAAATGTGCTAGTGAATGTAATTTTTTTTTCAATTAAACATATTAACACATTTTTTATGCATTTTTTAAAACTTCAACCATTGTTTTTCTACATTAGAATATTTTTAAGCTTTACAATTACAGAAATTTTGCAAAATACGAAGGAAAAATTCAGATATTTAAAAATAAAATTTGAAAGCTCTCAATATTCTTGATATTACATATACCCAAACAAATGAAAACTAATTTTTAGCGACTAAAAATATTATTGCAATTTATTACTAATAATTACACACACATTATTGAGATTACAATGTTTTCTATAGCTCAATGATCTCGTTTCAATTGAAAAAAAGAATTTGGAAATTTAAATTTCAGCACAAATAAAATTTTGAATGACACATCTATGCCAAGTAAAATGAATTCAAATTAGGCTTCATTCACTCGTAATTCATCTAATATTTATAAAAATATAAGATAGATTGTAAGATGAAATTAAGCCAAACTATTAAATGATTTTAATGAATTACATCTTAATTTGATAGTTTTAAAAAACAATTCTTGCATGTCACTTCATTCTTTTAAAAATATTATTTCATATTACATATTATACGAATCAAAGGCTGCTTTTACATTTAATATCCAAAACAATTTAAAAGGATTCATAATATATTAAACGCAGAGTAAGCTTTTTCATGAATTAAAAATATTTCATATCAAATTTATCCTGTCAAACACTGAACAATTCAAAAAGGGATAAAAACCAGTAGTGCATTATATTTAATAAGAATTCATTTCGAGCTCATAAAATAACAAGTTTTAATTGTAATGCACGATAGAAAAATTCCATTACAAAAACATATATACATGACAATTCATAAAAAAAATTCATTTTAATAACATCTTTTTAAAATTCATAATTTTCTTTCAAAGTAAAAAAAGTACCAAACATTTAAATTAAATATAATTTTTTTTAAAATCTAAATAAATTATGTTATATTGAAGCCGAAAATTAGTTATACTATTTTCCAATAAAATAACTCAATTTTGGCAATTTTAAAATAATTTTGTGCAAAATGTATGAAAGAAAATTATATTTAAAAAGAAAAAAAATCATTTCGAAGAACAAAAAACTTCATATTCAAAAAATATTTTTTCCTTTTTGTAAAATATCGCACACCACCTCTTCAAACTAAGCACAATTATAAATACGAAATTTTGTTACTAAAATAATTAGTTTGCAAAGTAACGAAATTAACAACACGCGTTTAAAAATCTCAAATGAAAACCAGGAGAAACTAATAGATCAACCATCACTCTTAAACGGAAGTCAGTACTTGAATTTTAAAAACAAAATAAAAATATTTCTTACCTCCGAAAGGAATGTCTGTGCTGCTTTCTGAGCTCCGACGTGTAATAAATACTCATAAACATATAAAGCTAACCTAAAAGAAAATGAAATAACCATCAGCTAACTTTTTTCGTAAAATGAAAACTTGATAACACAACACACTTCCACCCCTCCCGCAAATCATGGAACGGTCTTGGCCATATGCCTTGAAGTAGGACATGCTCACTTCCCGCTATTACAGTATCCAGCTTGCTGACAGCGGAACGTATGAACAGCATATGACAATATAGATTGTTATACAGTTTGAAAACTTTATGCAAAAGGCGAAATGAAGCGTGCCACATAAACATCAACACTAAATACTATCCATAAACACACGCGATATCCCACAAAATTCGGCATAACGTGGTAGAAAGTAAATTCTTTTAGTTTCTGAACTTATTCCGATATTTCATGATGCGGGAGGGAGGATTATTCCGTAGAAAATATGCACGTTATTTCTGATTTTTGTTATTATTTTTCTCGAACTTACTTTTCTCTGGCTTGAGCATCCGATGGTACCGTGGAGCCTTTTCCTTTCGCATACATCCTGTAGACTTAAAGCGGCTCACACCTGTCAAGACATTCAGTACTACCAAATCGAGCTTGTTACCATAGAAACATAAAATTGATCTGTCACAGCCGCGAAACTGTTTAGACTCAGTCTTCTCGATACAGCAGTCGCTCTTCTACTCTAGGACAGTCTTCAATACGTCACAGCTACATATAAAAACGGAGCGTCTACCATTGGACCATAGCGATACCAGCGCCTCCTAGCGGTCATTGCCCCTACTGTATTTTAACTATCTTAAAACTATTTTAAAAGTCTTCTTGACTAAATTAACTGTAATATTATTATCAAAATTTCTTTTTTCCTCAATAAAATGTACTTTTCTATCATACTTTATCTTGTTTTGGATGAAACGATTGCAAGTAACAGCTAATTTGGGGGTGAGCAGTAATTCACGGAACAGCAGACTGTACGAAAGCACCTCGATGGATATCCAGCTGCATCAACAGTAGCAACTTGGAAGATGAGTTGAGGGGACGGTTGTGCTGCTTGAAGTCACAAATGTGAAGAATTCGTCAGCTTTTTTTTTTAAACTAGTTTTCCGATTAATTTGCGGAAATTATTTCTTTTTCGCATGATCTTTTCTTTCTGACAGAACAAAATAAAGAAAAACATCAAAAATAGTAATCTTATTTAAAAAATTATTTGAAATTCGCAAGACAGAATAATTCGTAGTTTTGAATATACTGTTGCACATATTCGATAGAATAATTAATAAATTTCGAAATTTAAAGCTCATATTTTTTTTTTTAGAAATTTGATTCAATTCCAATATGATGTTTGACGTCCATTATCATTTATTTAAAAATTTGAATTTGGTAGTGAGACATTCTTATCTTTGGGGGGGGGGGTAATGTACCCTGGATTTTAGATAATCAGTACTTTTGCATTGCATACATTTTGAATAAAATTTATTAGATTAACATCACTCATTAAGCCTGCGTCATCTAGCAATTCATTTCTAAACACTGGCGTAGCTAGTTCTGAGTGGGCCCCTGTATCAAAACTATTTGGGGGTTCTCTTTTGGGGCCCCTTAACTTATTGTGGTTTTTCGCTTACGTATTTTGGGCCCCTGTATCATGGATACGCCGTTGTTTCTATAAAAGAAAATATCCTGCTTGAAATAAAAAAAATTTATAAAAATATGTTAAATATATATATATAAAATTTTAAAAAATACATCAAAATTTTATGTTATTAAATATTTTTTGCTAAGAATATTAAAAATGTGATATTTGACACAAAAAAAACCCATCTAATGTATATTTTAAATGTGAAAGTTTGTGAGGATGTTTGTGGGTCTTTCACGCAAAAACAACTGAATGGATTTTAATGAAACTTTACAGTAATATAGCTTATACATCAGAATAACACATAGGCTATATAATTTATAAAAATTTGAAAAAAGTGTCCAAAATATAACGATATTTGCCAAGTAAGTAGGAAAAAATTCTGGCATCTGCAAGCAAATCTGGCTTGCGCTGCAAAAAAGCCCACCACAGCATATATCTATCTTTTGCTTGTGAAAAACTCTTTTTGTTTTGGCTACGCAAGGGGCTTGCTTCTAATTAATTCCTGTGTTCAGAATAATGCCTATTTTTTTATTTCAGAATAAAACTAAGTTTTGAAGGGAGAGGTTGTTATAAATCTCTCTTTAGTTTAATGTTTTTTTTTTATGATTTTATTATGCATATTTGGTAGTAAGAAATTGATCCTTTTTCAAAATAAATGCTTTTATCGGTTCTGGTACTTAAAGCAAATAAACTTTCTCTTTCACATTGCATCATTTGGACAAATTTTCAAAATTTGTGGTTAGTAGTTAATTATAACGCTATAATTTTAATTGAATAGGCAGATATTGCGTTTTTAAGTATAAAAATAATTATAACTACTGTACTGTATTTTTTGGAGTGTGTGAGTGAGTGAAAATTAACATCGCACTGTTCAGCTACACGAGGGCTTTTGGCAACGTATCACGTAATTTTGAACCATGGTCAAGTGACGTGGACGACACCTGAGCTGGCACCCCTTCTCCTAACTACCACACCACACCAACTTAGAAGGAATATTCTACCAAAACTTAGCAGGAATATTCTTTGAAATCCACTCTTCCAAGATATATGTGGCAGCACGGGTTCTATGATGAGTATTTTAGCACGGAAGCCGAATAGTTTTGTAGCAGATATTGCGTTTTCAGCGGATTGCAAAGATTATTATTTTTGTCCCGAAAAAATAGTTTATGTCAAAATTTAAGTGTCTGATGTTTTTGTATATTAGTGAAGACCTTGGAAAATGATTTGACTTCTTATTTTAAGTGAACGGTGTATATAATTATTTTTACAGTGGAATATCTTTAATTAATTTATTAGCTCTAACGGATTAAATTTTCCAAAGTGGAGTATTTTGTCTATGAATATACCTTAATTTGTAAATGTCGTGACCCAAAAAAAATATTGTATGAAAAAAACTGCAGTAAATCATAATGCGGTTGGATAAAGTATATAAAGTGCATTTCGCCCCTACACGGCGGGTCTTATAAAGCTCTAATAAAGCTCGAGCTACGAAAGTAGCTAGGTATTTGCCAACTTGACTCTATCGTTAACATTTCGCTATGTTTTTCATTGAATTGCCATTGTAATTTAAGAAACGGCGTTGCTTGCGAATATTACAATTTTAAAATAAAATAAATACAACAGAAAAGTAATATTAATGTATTACACTTTCAGATATAAATTATTTACACTACTTTAAGCGTTCATTACGCAAAACTTTTAACAATGTGTTACTTTTGCTGAGCAGAGATCGGCTTAGGGAGGTATTTTGAAAAATCGACCGTTAAGAGTGTTACGAGGAATTATAAATAAAAAAAATCCTTTTTATCAGCTATTAGATCTACAAACTTAAAATTAACAAAGGTGTTTTTTTCCTTCTTTCTTTCTTTCTTTTTTTGTTTAGCTGAGATATGCAAAAAGTTTTTTGTTTAATTTGCAATTCACATAAAATTAACTCATTAAAAACTTCTTTTTCCTTCAATCTGTGTTTAATTTTTCAGCTCACCCGTGCGAAGAACGGGTATACCAGCTAGGAATGAAATATTTTTAAACTCCTATTTATAATTAAAAACATTTATTTAAAATAAACCTATAATAAATCATAAGAAAATTTGATTAAAAGTGCTTGGTAAAAGAAATTAAACAATATTATTCATAATGAACTTTTAATTAGAATTTTTTACAATAAATTGTACCAGTACTAATTGTATATTTATGCAAAATATATTTATTTCAGACTAAATTTTAACATCGGTGTTTATTCTGATCTCTACTTATTAGTTCTCGTTTTATTTGAATGATTTATGTAAAACAATGCTAGAGATGATTAAACAATATAATTTTCCATGAAATATCTTTATATTTTTAATTTTGCCACTACCAGTGAATAATTTGAAAGTTAACTGTCCCCGTTTAAATACGGTAGACATTCTTCAGTGCTCCGAAAAATATTTTCTATGCAAAACTGGGTAGTCAGCCCTGAAAATTTGTCACTGAAACAGCAAACACACCTGATTTCTTTTTTTTTTCAGGCAATAGGGGAGGGAGATTTCTCCGAACCCTAATTTAAAGAAGAGAACCAGTTCTGTAACTATTCTTTACAAATCTGCCTGAGAAACAGGGATATTTCCCCCCAAAACTCGTTTCTTGAAGAATATGGATTTCGTATTTAATCGTTATCGTACATGTCAAACTGGAATCTTCTTAATCCATGTGTTGTGATTCCCCCTTATGGTTCTTTAATCGCATTTGTCAAAAATGGGGAAAAAATTTTAGGGGTCAGGTGACCTTATATATATATATTTTTTTCTTTCTACAGGCTTTAGCCAAATACAGAGTGAGAAAGTGTTGTCCACGTTTAAGTGTGAATTTAAGGTATTGGAAAATAATGCACACACGCACACACATAAAAAACAGAAATATTTATTTTCAAAATATTTTTTTATTTAATTTTAAAATATTTTATATAATTTTATTTGTATCACAAAAGTATTTATGTTATTCATTTTCAGATATTTTAAATTTGTTTACAATAAAAATTCGTTTCAAATATTCTACATATCAGCTAGATTTTTTTAAAAAATTTTAAAGTATTCAGTTTTAATTAAATAGATTAGCGTATAATAAACATTACATCGATTATTTAGTATTTTCTTTCACAAATTTATTAAATAATAATTGAATTCTTTATAACTATCATAAAGCAAAATAATGGTGGCTAAGTTTTAAATCTATCCTACCAGTGGTGCATATAAGAATTTTTCAAGGGGTGGGGTGAGGGAATCCAGGGTCGAAAGTCCACTATTCTCGTATCATTCTCTAATACGCCTCCCACCATATTCTTTTGATTTAGCGATTTTTGGGAACAAAAAACAGTAAAAAGTTAATTATTGAATAAATAATTAGCATTAATTAGTAATAACAAATACTTAATTGAATTTTACGTACTGTATACATGGGATTATAAACATTCGTAAAAAGTTCAAGGGCTTTTGGGGGACCCCCCTTCTGTGTGCCGCTGTATCCTACAAATCACAGTTGAAAATATAATTCTAAAAACATGAAATCTTTTCAAATTAGATAAAATCAATGTACCAACATATTTAACATTATTTAAGCCAAAAATTTAACACGTGTGTTAAACAGTATAATACACTGGAATTTTTCAAGGAGTGGGGGTCGAGGGTCAAATTCTCGTATTCCATTCTCGTATCATACACCAATACGCCGCTAAACATATTCTTTTGATTTTGTCGATTGTCGAGAACAAAAAACATTAAAATTAAATCACTGAATAAATAATCAGCATTAATTAATGAAATAAATCATGAAAAATTGAATTTTTCGTACCATATGCATTATAAAAAAATTCAACAGCGATTGAGAAAGTCGAGATCCGTGGATCCCCCTCCCTCCTTGTATGCACCAATGGTGTTAATACATATATTCTCGAATGCATTATAAGAGAGAGTTTGTGTTTTTATCTAATAACTATTTATAGATTCAGATAATCTTGACATTATAATTTTTTTTTTTCATTTTGCCTCATTTTCATAAACAGACGAGTAATGGTTAGCCAGTCACCAAAACCAGTTTTTATCCGCAAAAACAAAGCAGTTCTCAGTTTGTTAAGTCTACAGTTTCATTTGTGAAATTTTGGTATTTATTGAGTTAACACTTAATATAGAATATTTTAAAAATTATGGGACAAATTTCGAGGGATAGTACGGCTCATTAAAATTAACACTTTCATAAAAAAAAAAATGTGAGGATAGTCGTAACACACACAAAGGAGCCAATATGCACAAAAATACGGCGTATATAAATATAGTTTACCTACAATATAGAAGCAAAGTGCTACTTAACAGCAATTTTTTCAATAAATACTCAAAATTTCAACCATAGTTTCAAATTTGTCAAATGACTCTCGCTCGCATGTGCCGCAATGTGTGGATAAAACTTCTATGAAATTAATTGAGTCTTAAACCAAGAACTTCACACAGGTGCCCTCATAAGAAGTTATCGAGTCTTGATAAATCTGGTGATTGAGGAGGCCATCGGACTAGTACAGCACATTCAGCTACTATACTCCAAAAATGGCATTTGGTTAATGCGGACATTCATAATCGAATGGACTAGTTTGCTGCAAATTCAACAGAATGAAATTCGCTAATGTTCAATACTTGTAAAACTAACATCGTAATACAGAATGTTACCAAATTCGACCGACAATTTCAGATGGTGATAGAAGGCAGCATAGGGACGACAAATCACCATAGAATACAGCGTCGCAAGCCACGTTTAATTGGAGTAATTCGTAAAGACAATTATGAAAAATGTCGAGTGAAATGAAAAGGGGCATTAGGAGGTAAGAAATAGATTTATTAGACGTAAAATCAAGTTTAAAATAAGAACAATGCATCACAGCTCGACGTCAGAAAGGCCACAACAAGTGATCGTCAGAGGAATTGTTCACAGTTGCGGCCATGTAGGTCTTATCACAACCGACACTAACGGATGCGTTAAAGCAAATCTTGTGTGCTGGGCGTGTTCTTCTAAAGCGACGACTATCCGTTCCGTGAGATCCTCCACTGCTGCCACCGGTGTCTCGTACACAAGTGATTTCCGGTGGCCCCAGAAGAAGAAATCCAAGGGATTGAGGTCTGGGGAGCATGCAGGGACATCTTAAGGCATGGGTCAACTGCGCACGGGCCCAGGTTGATTGATTGAATATTAACGTCGCACTGTTCAGCTACACGAGGGCTCTTGGCGACGGACCACGTAATTTTGAACCATGGTCAAGTGACGTGGACGACACCTGAGCTGGCACCCCCTCTCCTAACTACCACACCACACCAATGGGAGGACGTTTCAACTCTCGACAGATTTAACGTGCATCGTTGGCCTACACGGCGGGTCTTCAAGGGTACTGGGCTCGAACTCGTGACAAGGCATGCCACGATCCGATACCTAGCTTCCACGGCCATTGCACGGGCCCAGAACCTTGGACACAATGGGGGCCTCTTATCGTTCTCGACTCGGCTTTAATAAGATAATTCGAATAATTTCAACGGTCAAATGCTATTTGCGGTTGTATTCTACGAAAAACTGGGAATTTCGGACAATATGTCAACTACCTGGGATGACCGTCGTCCACGCACATGCCTAGGTCTACCACCATACGCCATAATTACTCCTGCAGTCAAAAGGCGGCAGTCAATCGAGCCGGTTTGTGTGTTTGTAAGTCATGCACATTTATTTGTTTCGGGTTATTCTTTGTACGAGTATTTGGCAACTAAAGTGCTATCTACTTTTAAGGGTCATAGTTGGGGCCTACATTTTTGCTGGGGTCCAAGGCCTACTTTTGAGTAGGGGCCCGGGGCCTCAATAAGTCTTAAGACGTCCCTGGGAGCATGGAGGCCAAGAAACAGGCCCACCGCGTTCAATCCACCACCTGGGACACGTAGTATGGAAAATGGTTACGCCCTGCAATCGAAAAATGTGGTGGCGCCACACGTTCTGGTACACAGTGGTCGGTACTCCCTGCAGCAATTCCAGGAGGACGTGTTGTAGGAAAGTAAGGTATTTTGCGCCATTGAGACTTTCGTATATGCATATCCCAGCATTTGTTTGGCCACTCCCTCGTCTGGCTAATCGTCCTCCCGACGTCTACTTTTATCTCGATTTTCACCGTCTAAACGTGATTTGCGACCCCATGTTTTATCGTGATTTGTCGTCCCCATGCTGCTTACTATCACCCCTCTGCATTTGTCGGTCGAATTCGGCAACACTCTGCAGAATAGAATTAATGAGCTGTCTCGTCTTTTTTTGACTACATTGGAGATGAAGACTGATTCGATTCTCTATTTGAATTTGATCCCCTGCCACTTGAAAATCAGGAAGCTCAGTGTCACTTAAAATTCAAACTAGACGCCTTGGTGGACATTTTCTTACTCTTGAATCTAAGAACTCCTTGTGAGTGAGTGAATATTAACGTCGCACTGTTCAGCCACCCCAACAGGAGGATTAGGAACTCCTATTCCATTCCCAAAGCGAGTAACTTTTATCGAAGTTTTTCACAAAATCAAGGATAAAGTTAACATTTCTCGGAAAATGCTCTACGATTTCAAATATCTCGACAGACAAATATGTATCCAACCATGACATTTGGAGCTTTAAAGTTACAACCGGGCTTGGAATGGAAGTTTGGAGATCGTCTTCGTCACTTGACTGCGGCTCAACATTAGGAGGTTCGTCACCAATAGCCCAGAGTATGACGTAAATTAAAACGAGTCATTCAATAGCTCTTACATAGAAGACTTGTTGGGGAGGGAGGGAAATCATATATGAGGAAAATTAACTATGGCTCCATATAAAAATATGACTTATTATAATTTAATGCTTTACTTAAAGCTGTTAACAAATGTGAAAAAAGATTGAAAGACAAAAAAAAAATGTGTTAATTTAAATGAAAACTTGTAACATCGTATAATTCCTACATCTATTTATATATATATAATCAACGTTTTTAAAAATTTCAAACTCTTCCATAAATATATGGTTTTTTCCTTAAGCACGTAAAACGAATACAGAAAGAAAAAAATAAGTAAACCTAGATAAAAATGAGTAAAATAGTAAAATATTTTGCTGTGCCGCGAAGTCAGATTACAATAATAATAATGTCGGAGCTGTTTCCTATTAAAAAAAAATATTACGATTTTGAGTCCTGTTCCGTAACATTACGTGGAGACAGCTTCAAAAGAAAAATAAAAGTGTAAAGACACCCATTATGTCGTTTCTAAATTCGTTTCTGCGACATTTATTCCTAATCTGTACTTTTTTTACGTATATACCGCCTAGTTTATTTATTTTTTACTTTTCAAAATCTTGGATACACGAACTTTGATTATAAATATGTGGAACAATAACAACTAAAAAATGACGATGATATAAATTGAAACAATTTTGTTTGTGAAAATACTGATAAAAAATTTTCAAAGTCTGAGATTCATTTTGTTAATATTGTAGGGCGTGATAGTGCGAAATAAATTGCGAAATTATTTACATTGTTTTACCGGTTGAGAAAATAGAATACTAAACATAATATAAAGTATCTGAAATTAATTGCATGATTTAAGGTATAGTTATGTACTCGATTAGACTGATTTTTTTATTAATGAGAACTTAGAAGCTACAGCAGGGCCATTAGTGTCGATCCTCGAAAGTGTTTGTTAACGCCGCACTCTAAAGTAGGGGTTCTTAAACTTTTCGAGGTGGTGCCCCATTTTTTGTACAGGCCGCGGTGGCCCAGGAGTCGAGTTAACGGACTTGTGTGGCCGGGGTGTCATAGTTCGAGCCCAGTACCGCTGAAGACCCGCCGTGTAGGGAAGTGATGCACGATATATCCGTCGAGAGCTAAAACGAACCTCCCCCTTTGGCGAGGTGTGGTAGTTAGGAGAGAGGGGTGCCAGCTCAGGTGTCATCCTCGTTACATGACCATGGCTCAAAACGACGAGGTCCGTCGCCAAAAGCCCTCGAGTAACTGAACGGAGCGACGTTAATATTCACTCACTCGCTCTGTACAAAAATTTTGTGCCACCCCATAAGCATTGCGCAGTTTACATGCGTTTGGATACTTCTATATGTGTTTTACTTGTCATATACTATTTTTTCACAGTAATAAACATCCGCAATAAGTTTTTACTTTGAATATATCGATATAAAAATTTTAATGAAGTAAAAAATTTTTTTAAAAAACCCACTTAACTGAACTAAATTCAGTGGCTTAACAGCCCATGAGGAACAATACTTCTCTGCTCAATCTCTGCTTTCAACCTTAGTGATTGAGATACATAAGCAGATGTTCCGGTCTGGTGGTCAGCCTGACGCGAAACCCTCAGCGTTTAGTTCAGAAGCAAGCTTGGTACTCATTAAAAACCACTCGTACTTATATAGACCACTGAAGGGATGAAAGGCTGAGTTGATCATGCCCGGGCTGGAGTCTGAACCCCGGAGCTGTGGAATGGAAACGTGAAACGCTATCACTGGACTTTAAAAAAATATTATATATTCTAATTACACGGTAAGTTATATCAAACATACTAAACTGTTTTCTGTTTATTAAATTTAGTCACTTCAAGTTTAAAAATGAAGCATACTGGCTTTTTAAATCTATCATTGTAAAACACACACACACAAGTATAACTATATTCCAAATATCAAATGCATCGTATTTTTCTTTTTCTCAGTATTTCAGCTCTGCTTGTGCTGGATACCGAAGATGACTGTTATTTTCAGAATTTATACTTAATTTTTCAAAACCCAACCACCAATCCATTTTATTCGTAAATAATTTTTAACTTAAATACTTGTGAGAAAAAAGGAGTTTTTATATAACAGATGAAATATACACATAACCTAAAATATATAGACTTGTACTTACTGAAAAGACTTAAGAGTTAACGATGGCTGAACTCACATCAGAATGCTCGCTGTATTGGTACAATAACGTCGCATAGATTTTTGAGTTCGGAAAGAGCAACATTAAAACTTGACTCGCATGGAAAGGTTGACAATCTGAAACGGACAAGACTGGAAAATCCCGTGGTTACGGTTAAATCACTAGCATATCTAGTTCCAAAATGGCCCTGTATCAAAAATTCCTTGGGGGCCCTGGTTTGGAGCCCCTTAATATTTTACGATGTTTTGCTTACACATTTTGGAGGCCCTGTAGCTTGGGGGGCGTATCATTGATACGGCGGTTGATACGCATCTGGGTTAAATTAAAACGAGTGAGCATGCGTTATTAAAACACTCGAAACTCTCACAAACAGAACCTTTAACGAACAAGCAGCAATATGTACGAAACAAATAAAATAAATGATTTTGTTATAATTTAAGGTAAAAAGTTCATTGTAAGTATTTTCTTACATTGATTATATTTCAGACACATTCAGTTAAGCTATTTGTTAATGGCAAACAAGTTATTTTGCGCAAAAAGATATCGAAAATTCTAAAATTTTTGGCTACCCTATTTGGGGTCGGGACCCCTAGTTTAAGAAGCACTGATCCAAAGCAGCACGAGGGCTACTGGTGATGGACCTCGTAATTTTAAACCTCAGTCCTCTCTCCTTACTTCCACACTACACCAACACGAGGACATTGAGCCTCGACAGATTTAACGTGCATTAATCGCCTCTACACAATGAGTCTTCAGTCACAGGAGGGCTCGAGTGAATGAATATTAACGTCAGTCACCCTGTGCAGGGTTTTTGGAGACAGACCTCGTAATTTCGAATCATGCTCAAGTGACGAGGGAGACACCTGAGCTGGCTCCCCTCTGCTAACTACTACACCACACCAACGGGAGGACGTTTGAGCTCTCGACAGATTTAACGAACATCGCTCCCCTACACGGCGGGTCTTCAGTGGGCTCGAACTCGTGACTAAGCCAGCCACGATCCGATACCTTGACAGCTCGGCTACCGCGGCCAGTATTTTATTTTGTACTAAATATTTGATTTTTGCAATAAAATTTTTTTTGACATTTTATGCACCCGATCAAGATAATTTGACAGTTATGGGCTTAATTCATGGTGTCAGACCAAAATTGTTCTGTTATTGTGTCATTTAAAATCGACCCAAATTACAAAAACTACTGCTCGAACAATTTCTTTCCGTACATTTATACGCAATAATTACTTCCATCCATTACCCATTCATTTTGCATCGTCTTTTTTTAAAAAGTAATACGCAATATTAAGACAATGCTTTAAATTTTAGTCTCATAGAGAGAGTAATAAATATTCTCCCGAATATTCAAAAAATATTCATAACACTCTTTGAACTGAATTTGTATATCTAATTAGACGCGCGTTTTTTACTCAACTGATAAAGATATATTTATTTTTTCTCTCTTAAGCAAAAGTCTACCCAAACTGACACTCAAAAGATTATTTGATTATTGTTGACAGTTAGACCAAAATGTTGGAAGGAAAAACCCATGAATAAATCATTCCTTTTTTATATAGGAATTATGGCGACGATATTATCTTTTCCATTGAAAGAATAAAAAAATTCCTCGATTTCTTATGTATTACGTTATATAGAGTCTTTATAATTAAAGGAAAAACTAAAGATTCATTCTATAGAATTTTAAATGCATTTCCTTTCTTTTTTTCATTTAAAACTGTATTAATTAATGTACTAAACTAACTGATCAATGAAAAATTTGAAAAAATGCGAATAAAAACAAAATGATGAAAAATGTCCAATTTTGTGTCCTATTTTTAACAGCCTTAAGTTCAAGAGAACCTCAAGGTCATGCCAGGACGGTGAGAGTTATTAGAACAAGTTATCCTTCATCGTTTGATTAAGGCTTTAAATATAGAATTCCTTCACAGAGGGGCGCAACGAAGAATATTAGGGCCCCCATGCAAAGTCAGGTTTTGGGCCCCAAGCCGGGTATTACGAGGATTACAAAACCATAACCTTTGGACCCCCACCCCCTAGAATCCTAAACTCTCCCGCGATGCGAGGGTGTACGTTACGACACTTCCATCACTAATAGACCTTATGTGTATTATATCTTACTACCTATGATAACTATTCACTTCAATGCTTTCAACATATGAGGTGTGACACACATACAAAAAAAACCCGAGTCTGGTCCAATAAATCATACAGAATTAGTCCTTCGTGACCACTATCCCCTTCAAAGCAGTTCACCTCAGCATTCACACACTTCTGCATTTGGGGCTGTCATTGCTGGTAACAGTTCTGAGACGAGGTTTTTGGAAGTCCCTTTAGGAGATTTTCCGTTTTTGCCTCAACCTCTTCAACGGAGGTAAAATAGGTTCCCTTTCAACAAGATTTAACTGTAGAAAATAAAAAAAGTCGTATGGGGCCAAATCAGGTGAATAAGGAGTATGCCCCATCACAGTAATCAGTAGCGCACACAGGAATTATTCAAGGGGGGTCCAGGGTCGAAAGTCCGCCATTCTTGTATCATGCTTCGATTGATTTTGTCGATTTTCGGGAACAAAAACAGTAAAAAACTAATTATTTAATGAATAATTAGCATTAATTAATAAAACCACTCATTAATAACAAATATTTAATTAAATTTTACGTACTATATATACTTAGAATTATAGTCAATAGGGAAAAAATCAAGGGCTTTGGGGGGTCTGGACCCCTATGACACCCCCCTTGTCATCAGTGACAGTAATGTTTTTGCTGGTCAGAAACTGCTGGACAAATAAGGCCATGTGAGCGAATGCATTGTCTTGGTGCAACCACCATCCATCACTCCCCAATTCTGGCCTTTTTTTCCTCATTTTTTCACGAGAGAAGTATTTTTAGTACTTTAATGAAGTAGTGTTGATTAATAGTCTGACTATTGATGTGAATGGGAACCCAATCATATCACGAATTTTGGCAATGTTTCGGTCTGTAATCGCTGAGCTTGGGCGCACAGCAGGCTCATCCTCTTCCACTAACCCTTCTTCCTGAAAACTTCTTAAACCATTCAAACACATGTGCACGAGACAAAGTTTCATCTCCATAGCTTCGGTCAATATTTGAAATGTTTCCGTGGCTGATTCTTAAGTTTCACTAAAAACATGATGTTGATTCGACATTTTCCCGGTAGAACGTAGTTGCACGTGTTCACTCAATGACGCAATACTCCCAACTGGCGTGTTCGATTAAGGCGAAACTGGCTGCATGGATAGAGGAGGTACGTGGGATAACGGCACCAAAACAGTTGTTGACAACTCCATTCTTTTTTCAAGCTACTTTTTGTGCGTGTTACACCTTGTACAGCAACTTATATCAGGGATGGGGAACTTTTTTACCATTTGAGGCCACATGTAAATTAAGTAGTAATAAAGGAGGCCGCATAGGTTGACAGTGCCGGTTTAAGCTAATTTCGGGCCCTGGGTGCGGAAGATCTACCGGCCCCCTTCTCACTGGCGGATCCCAATTTAATGCCAGAAAACCTGGTTAAGTCCAGCTTATCCGGTCCCTTTCACACCCTTCCGGGCCCCGGAGCCCTGGGCGCCCACCCCAAGTGCCCAATGGATAAACCGGCACTGTAGGCTGATGTACGTATAAATGCAACTTTTATGAAATTATTATAGTTTTTGTATAGATTTAACAATTTTGTGCATTATATAGAAATATTGTAAAAAAAAAAATAAATCCTTATATTTGTTTATTGATTGACATAAAAACTTACCATATAAAATATTTTTGCATTCACATAAGGGTAAAAACTAGTTATAATATTCATCATTGGTTATTTTATTTTTCTATAAATGTATTAAATTCATAAATATTGCTGTAGCACATTTCACTGTTGGTACTTTTATTTATGTAAGATGGAATATATATATATAAAAATATTTATGCATATATACATATATTTGGATAACACTTCATAGCATGAAGCCTTAATTGTTCCTTTACATGAGCATGTGCAGTAGTGTTGCCCTGTTGCACTAGGTGGCGTTCTAACATTTGAAATGTACAATTGGAATATTCCCACGAGCAGTCATTGAAACATACATACATTCATATCGTTCTATATTCTTTAAATCAAGAGGTAAGGGCCGTAAGAAAAGCGATTCAATACTATCAGAAACTTACTGGTAGAACTTAGATGTTAACAACTTAGAAAAATAATACAACAATACACAGTGGCGCACATAAGGGGGGGTTGTCCTAGGAGTCCGGACATCCCCAATAGCCCTTGGTATTTTTCGATTGGTTATAATCCTATGTCTATATTACGTAAAATTTAAATGTATTTGTTGTTAATAATTAATTTTATTAATTAATGCTAATTATTTATTCAATAATTAATTTTGTATTGTTTTTGTTCCCGAAAATCGACAAAATCAAAGGAATATGTTGGGCGGCATATTGGAACATAATACCAAAATTTTGGACTTTCGCGCGTGCGCGATCCTGGATTCCCCCCTCCTCAAAAATTTTTGTGTGCGCTACTCACCATACAACATCGTGAGACAGGCAGGTAACGGCTAGTACTTTGAAAAGATATCAAACGACGAACTCGATACCTGAGCCTGCCTAGCATTCTAAACTGGATGTGGAAAAGAATGGATTAAATATTAGAGCCTAAAATTCACATATGCTATATATTCACATAACGTGTGTGTAATTTGAAAAGAGATTCTACAATGCTCAAGATTAACCAAGGTGTTCAAAATACAAGCTCCATAATCAGAGTTTAATTTCTGATTCCATCAGACTTTTCATGCAAAACAATGTTTTCTCACTTTAAATGAAACTGAAATTTTAATTCTTCGCAAAGAACTCTGTGAAAACTTATATGACATAGATGAGACAGATGTCAGTAATTGAATTTGATTTGATCGATAGTTGAATTGATTGTTAGTTGGATTGGGATTAAGGATAAATGGATCTGATTAGTTTTTTTTCTTCTGAATTATGTCTAATTCAAGTTTCAAGGCACTATCTTATTTATGAGACCAATTTATTGTTTTTCTAATTCTTGCCTGTAACCGTACCGGTGTTTCATAATTTCATCTCATCAATGTTCGCAAGTGCTCGCTGGGTAGCGTAGTTGGTTTGTCGCTGTATTCCTGAGCTGTGGGTTCGACCCTGGCCCAAGTCAATGGATTTTCATGATGCAGAAAATCGACAGTGGCTGTGGTGCATGAATATGCACCATGTAAAACATCCCTTGAATGCCTGTTTGGCTTAGGTATTTCTGGCAAAATTAAAATCCTAAGTACGGTTTCGCATCGCCAGAGCTCAGGTGCCTCCCTCTGTAGAGGAAACTGAGCGTCAAAATTATGTGTGTTGATTGTTATCCGCCTATATAGTGCCAGCTTCCGGAGAATGTACTAGGTCTGCAATGATGAAACACCAATGCGCAACCCATTAGAAACAAAAAAATGTTCGTAAGTTAAATTTTATATACTTAAACACTGCTAGGCACCGTAAATGCCCTGAAGGAAGCATGCAAATATCATGAAATTTACAACATGCATTAGCGGAGGTAAGATATACAAATGATTAGAATTTCAGCGCAGACACACATCACGCGCGCCTGTGGCGCCACCTCAAAGCATTATTTAAGGCTTGGAGATTTCGACGATTTCAAGTTCGGCATTGGGGTTTTCTTGTGTTTTTTTCAAAAAACGATCTGTTATGTCTCGTAGAAAACAGCGATCAGCTTTTGATCTAGTATCCGAGTTCGACAGAGGAAGGATAGTGGCCTACCGAGCTTGTGGATTATCTTTCAAAGAAATCGGTAGTCGTGTTGGATGAAACCAAACAACTGTAATGCGGATATGTGACCGTTGGATGCAGGAGGGTACGACAGACCGACGTGGTCGATCGCATCCACCTCAGTGCACCACTTCACGTGAGGACAGGCAAATTGTGCGCATGGCAGTGACAGATCGCTCAGTCACATTGAGTCTGTAACGCATCATTCAGTGTCTGCGCGTACCCTTCGACGCCGTTTACAGCAGAGTGGTGTGTCCGCAAGACGTCTATTGCTTGGTCAACCCTTGACACAAAACCACAGATATCTTCGCCACCAATGGTGCGATGAAAGAAGGATGTGGGTGGTAGTATGGAATGAAGTTGCCTTTACTGACGAGTCACGCATCTGTCTGCAGCACCACGATAGTTGGATTCGAGTCTGGAGACACCGTGAAGAGAGGATGCTGAACAGCTGCGTTATGCACCACCACACTGGTCCTACACTGGATATTATGGTACGGTGCGGTATTAGATATCACTCTCGCACACCTCTATTACGCATTGCCCGTACTTTAAACAGTCAGCGCTACATCTCCGAGGTGTTGGAGCCAGTTGTCCTTCCTTACCTTCAGGGCTTGGCCACAGCCATATTTCAACCACACGTGGCACGCATTGTCCAAAGGTTCTTCGTCAATCCCCAGATTGAATTGCTTCCCTGGCCGGCTTGCTCTCCAGATCTTTCGCCGATAGAAAACATGTGGCCCATGGTTACTCAATGATTGACCCAGATTACACGCCCAGATGCCACACCAGATCACCTTTGGCAACGTGTGAAAGCTACTTGGTCTGCTGTACCCCAAGGACACATCCAAAGTCTCTTTGAATCAATGCCGAGGCGTGTGGCAGCGGTGATCAACAATGACGGCTACTCTGGCTACTGATTCTGGCAGGAATCACACTTCACAGAAGTCTATAAATTTAATCATTTGATACTTGGTCAACATGTTATCTACAAAATAAATTTTGTTGTGCTATCTCTTTTCTTTCTTTGTGTTGTATTTACGGTGGCCAGCGTAGTGTATGTATAATGGAGTTTTTAGTGTATTTCAAGACTTATGATGCAAAGCAATAAATCAATCAATCATAACGAAAATAGTTTTAGCTCTCCACATGACCTTTATTTTTGTTCAAACATCTCATCTTTGGTAAGCATAGTAAATAATAAAATGTTTCGGATGAGTAGGCTGCGCGCGATTTTCTCTCTCACTTGAATACAACCTGTCTCTCTTCTAAAAAAAACTTCAACAAAAGGTGGGGCGAAAAGAAAGGGGAATGACAGGATACAGATTTCGCAGTTGTTGGAAGTAATATGGTTGTTCTCTGCCCCCCTTGACGAAATGAACTCGTTTATCGAGGAGACGGAGTTCTCGCCATAGTCGATTGATTCCTCTGAGAAGTTTCTAATTTCTGCATTCAATTTATGCAAATGTGAATTACTTTATCATTTTTCAGCGAGATTTCTATTTCGCTCTGTACTCCAATTGTTTTCTTAGAGTGATATCAGATAATTACCAATAAATAATAATTTACTTCGTGATGGTGTATGAATCGCTTTTCTATGAAATAACTAGTTAAACCACAGAATACGAGAGTAATTTTCATTGCAATTGAATTAATCCAATATTGCATGCAAAGCATCCAAATATATTTCATAAAACTTTATATTTTCATGGGAATATATATACATCAATATATATATTGGAGAAAAGCGACTCACTCATTCATTCATTCACTCAATCATCAGAAGATCTTCGGAGCTGTTACACCTGTAGATTTGAAATTTAGCAGGTATATTTCTGTTATTGAGTAGAGATCCGCTTTGAACGGATTTTACGGAAATCGATTCCCAAGGACGGTTACGGGAACGTTAATGATAAAAATGTCCATTTTTGAACAATTGGACCTACTGGCTTAAAATTTGGTGAGCATGTCACTTAAATTTAACAGATATCCACTAAGATCAGGTTGTACGAAAATCATCCCCCATGTAGGGGGGGTATTAGTGGGCATATAGATAAATAAATTCTGTTTTTCAACTTTTAGACCTACATTCATGAAATATGGCAAGCTTTTTTTTTTTGTTGAATGGAGACCCGCTAAGAACGGGTTCTGCGGAGAACTTCTTCGAAGTTCCACGGACGTAAAAGATAAATAAAATTTCGTTATAGAAACTCAAGTCATGTCCTTTTAAAATCAAAAATTGAGAGGGTTATAAGAAAGTGTTTTTTAAAACAATAGAAATCTCAATATTAGAACCTAGATATTAATAACCTAAAAACCGTATATAGTCATACATCATCATGAAATTTCCTACACAACGGATGGGTAACAGCCAGTATATCACTATGGTTACAGTCTTTTTTTTAAAAGAATAAAGCAAGGTTTGAATAAGTTGATAAAAACATATATTTAAAAGTTCCTTTTCTTTTATTTATTTTTGTTATAGCTGTTGAACTATATTTCAGAATCTTTAATATGTTCTCATCTTCCCGTTAATTTAAATTCGTAAAAATCTTATTTTTGTTCACAAATTAATTTATTCACGGGCTAGAGGTGACCTTGAAGTAAAGACGTCAGAGGAATAAAATTTTGGGAGAAAGAGCAAAATGTACTCACTTTCTTTTCTTAGTTGGAATTTTAATAATGAGTTCGAATAAAAGAATTAAATTACATCAGAGAAATAGTTAGAATCCAAGCAATTTTTTTTCATCAATGTCATAATGTGATTAAAAATAGTCTTGACTGTGAACTGAACAAATAATCGTTAAAAATTGGAAGGAAAAAAAAAAGAAACATTTTTATAAAATAAAACTAGGTTTAAATTTGAAATCGGATATTAATCTTAAGGCATAAAAGTACTTGAAAAATTCTTATCGAGGATTTTTTTAAAGATCTTTAGAAAGGGGAAGAGCAAACAGAATTTTTATTCTTGACTTACAAGGAGAGTGTAAGGTCTTGGGGTCTCGGATTTAGTTCAAATTTTGTAGAATAGTAGATTTAGTTTCTCTGTTGATGAAAATATAAGGTTATAGGAGCCACTTCTCAATAATTTTTTAGATATTTGCAATTGTGAAGATGCTATTTATTCGTTAAATTCAGTTCTGTTGAAAACGATTTCACGCAATGGGTTTAGCCCAGCAGCAACGGATCAGTGTTCCTCGTCTTTAGGAGCCGGTTTCGAGTCCTTGGCGGGTTTTTTTTCTTATTTTATGTCTATTTTTACATATAAAAATACATAATGGAATTTAAATAAATTGGAAATTAAATGTCCTTGATGAATAGAAACCTTATAAGAGTTTTATTTGTCATTATCGTTAGTATAAGTACAGAATAATGTTTATTACAAAACAATAAAAGCATTTAGAAAGAAGAACAAGAGAAAAGCCCTTTAACTGCTAGTTAATCGTACCTGGAAATGATAAATTGGGAAAGTAAACAATAAATAAAACATTTATCAGATTAATAGAATTAGTATAAAAATATGACCAGCTTCTTACCCCGTCATTGTCTGTACAGTGGTGGAACTTGTCGTAAAAGCAAATGAAACATAATTTCGAAAAGCATCTCACGCATCGAATTAGTGCAGTATTGCTGCATAGGCATCTGCTGCTTTGTATTTCTTGCGGGAAGCAGAATTCATTGACGTTTTCAAATACCTCTTCGTCGACAAACCTGATGCAAACCAGGCTTACTTTAAAATGGGCACGAAAATTGGTGCACACTACTCGTTGCAGATGAGTGAATGTTATTTAATAGCATCTTCTCTGGTTGGCATTACTCGTTCAGGCTCCACTACTAACAGGTGATAGCAGTTCTAACAGGTGAATTGCATCTTCAATTGCAAATATCTAAAAAATTATTGAGTAGCAGCCCCTTTATCCATATGCAACCCTTGACAATAAAATTCAGTGAATAAAGTTTGAACTGCCGATCTGGCAACACTGGCGAAACAAAACACTGCATATGCATAGTGGCAGGTGTTGACTATCTTCTCCCACCATTGCTCAGTTGAGACTCATTCGTGTGTTCATGTTGTTCACTTGTTTTACAAAGTGCTTGTTTAATACGTTAGTTCTTAACTGAGAACAGGTAAATGAACGAACAAAAGATCAATTTAAAGTTTTGCTTTAAGCTTGGTAAGACTCCAAAAGAAACTTATGTGATGCTGGTACGTGTTTATGAAGATCAATCACTGTCCATGAAGTATGTGTACGTACGTTTCGTCCCCGTTTTCGAGAAGGCCGGGAAGACAACCCCCGTAGTGGAAAACTGGCGATCTCCGTCAGTGACGAAAACATTGAAAAAGTGAGGTGATTAATCATTAAACAACGTCAATTCACTGTGTGCATGATAGCTGATGAACTGTAGATTAACTGTGAATCCGTGGGACAAATCATTACCCAGAACTTAGAGATCAGAAAAACGATATTCCTAACATCCAACGAAACGTGACGAGGCTTTTGAACTCCATTCCAAAATAAGACTTCTTGCAAAGTTTCCAGGATTTGTGTAGAAGATCTAAGGGGTTATGGGAGGCGACTATTTCAAAGGACAGTAAGGTAACTTTCGTTACTATTTCATTTACGTTAATTTTACAGGAATGTTCACCGAACATTATTGTCAAAGGTTGTATTTTTATCAACAGGGAAAATAAATTTACCATTCTACAAAGCTTGAACTAAATCCGTGACCCAGGACCTTGCACTCTCCTTATTATAATGTAGAAACAAGTATTGTAACTACACTCATGTCCATAAATTAAGGATAATTCAGAATCACACAGAAATTGAACTCTAAAATAAAAATTTCACCTATAGAATTATCACACACATGAAGAAGAATATGCAAATTACAGGAAACCACCAGATGGCGCGGATAGTACGTGACAATGGCGAGAGTGTAAAAGAGGGGTATATAAGGAATGGTGGCAAAGAAGTAAAATTGTTCACAAGCGCTTTAAAAGCCTTTCAGTGCAATAGCCGCATAGTTATGGCACAAAGGAAGCATTTGGATGATTTTTTACGTTGTAGAATTATTGAACGACTGGAATCTGGACGTACCCAGCTGGAAGTATCCGAGGAGCTTGGAATCACTCAGAGTGTCATCTCCAGGCTTTAGCAACGATTCCAAGATGATGGTAATGTGAGTAGATGTTACAGCACAGGTCGTCCCCGAGTTACAACGTCGAATGAGGACTGGTATATATATTTGGCAGTTACTGCCAAAAGAAACAGACGGAGCACAGCATCAGACCTGTCTCGTCAGCTCTTTTCAGCTACCGTTTCGAAAGTTTCAAGGCAGACCGTGTACAGACGCTTAGGGCACATTGGTCTATGTGCTCGTAGGCCTGTCAGATGTGTTCCACTTACCGCAACTCACTGTCACCTGCGATTAACCTGGAGTGGAGAGCATGCATTGTGGACACCACAACAGTGGTCTTGTGTGATGTTTTCCGACGAGTCCAGGTTTAGTTTGCAGTTTGATTCTCGTCGGACTTTAATATGGAGAGCGCCAGGTACCCGTTACCACCAAGGGAACACCATTGAACGACACCGTTACGGTGGTGCAAGATGGCTCGTTTGGGAATGAATTATTCAAGGTATCAGAACTGACCTGCATGTTCAGAGTGTAACGATGACAGGCCACATCTATCGGGATGTCATTCTGGAATAACATGTACGTTTGTTTCGGGGTGCCATGGGTGCTGAATTTCTGTTTATGGATGACAACGCCCGTCCTCACCATGCAAGCATTGTAGACGAATGCCTTCAATCGGAAGATATCACCCGCGTATGGATTGGCCAGCATACTCACTGGACTTGAATCCAATAGAGCATGTGTGGGATATGCTTGGCCGACGAATTGCAGCCCGTCAACCCCTTCCCCCCTGTCTACCGGAACTTCGGAGGGCATTGTTTGATGAGTGGTGTAATATTCTCCAAGATCAGATTGATAATTTGATACTCAGCATGCCTAGGCAGTAGAGCACACAGTAATATTTCAAGGGGGGTCCGGGGTCGAAAGTTCACCATTCTTGTATCATGCTCCTTTTGATTTTGTCGATTTTCGGGAACAAAGCAAAGTAAAAAACTAATTATTGAATAAATAATTTGTATTAATTAATAAAATTAATCATTAATAACAAATACTTAATTAAATTTTACGTACTATATACTTAGAATTACAATCAATCGGGAAAAAAATCAAGGGCTTTTGGGGGTCCGGACCCCCATGACCCCCTTGTGTGCGCCACTGTGCCTAGGCGTTGTAAGGCCTGTATTGCATTGTCCGGGAGAAATACTCCGTATTAATCATCATACTAACCATGTTATACTGTTTTTGTAAATAGGTTCTTTTTGAAATTTGTCCAGGGAGTAAAAATCGCAATTTTTATTAATTATGTCAAACATATAGCATCTTTTTTGCTCTTTACCTTTTGTTTAATAAATAGACTTTACAAATAAGTCAAATTTGTTTTGCTTCTGTCTCTTTCTTTGCCTGAATTTCATTATCCTTAATTTATGTACATGAGTGTATACAGTACAGTCCCGTTAATCCGAACACGGCTAATCCGAACATCCGGTTAATCCGAACGGCTCCGCGGAAAAAATTTTATAATTTTAAGGACGAAAAAAAAAATCGGTGAATATTTCAATATAAAACAGTATAAACCTTAATTCAAAACAGTTCTTTATTTAATATTCACGCACTGTACAACAAGTTATGGTACAAATTTTAAAATGGAATAAACTACAGAACAGAACCACTAATGTTTAGTATGAAAAATTGTACAACATAACCCGTACTCCCAGTTCAAATAGTGATTTCGCTGTTACTCCGGCTAATCCGAACAATTACGTAATCCGAACAGGGGTCGGTCCGATATTGTTCGGATTATCGGGACTGTACTGTATTGCTAAGAAAAATTAAGGAACTATGATTTCAACGAGATCATTCAAATATTGCCTCCATAACTAACATAAAGCAAAACAATTATAGTCTAAACTTCATAGGTAAATGAAAGTTTATGAAGAGAAAAACCAAGAAATGGAGATATGTAGAAATTATTGTATTTCTGTTTGTATGTTTTCCTTATTATAAAATTTAGTTTTTCTAGAATGGCAACAAAAAAGTTGTTGACATTCCAAAACGAAATAAAGAATAATGCTGAATGGTCGAATAAACTTTCTTCTCTTTTAATTATTTAAAAAGTATAAATAATTCTAAAATTATACTTCTATTTATCTCATGTAGGGGATTAAATAAAAATGATGCGTTAATTTAATCAGTTTTTCAGTTTCTTTCGAAAAAGAAATGTATGTAAAGCGATAAATCTCCATTTCATGTAAAATAAGGGTTATTTTATATAATATTTACTTCCGACAAACTTCATTCGATTTTCATGTATTTTAGTCTAAGTTTTAAGTTTATTAGGGGTGAATTAAGTTATATTAGTGCTGTGAATTTAAATTATTTTAAACTTCATCTGAGTATTAGTGAGCTGATTAACTTTTATCAAGGTGAAAAATTACGTAAGAAATTTGCAGTATGATCGAGTCTACCGAATTGAAATCGAATGTTTTAAAAAGTTAAACTTTAGATCTCTTTTGTCATTTCGTACAATAATTTCTTGAAATTTTTGTTATTCGAATTCCATTAAGGAGTCTTTTCATTGCCAATACAGCAAAAATATTCGACTTCCATCTATTATTTCTGAGTTACGTCTAAAAAATCTTTTCAGTCCCTGGATGCCATCTACAAACTTTTTAATCGTATTCTTCTCAACAAAGAGAGAGAAATAAAAGTTGCACCCAATACAACATATAACATTCATATTTTATATAGTTCAGAATTTTGTGTAATGAACTCTTTTAAAATAGAGTAAATAATTTATATGTGGATGTTTAATACGTTTATATTATTCTATGTTGCATTTATTTTATGCTAAATTTGTAATATTCGCAAGCAACGTCTTCCCTTACATTATAATGTCGATTCTATAGAAACTTGGCAATAGAGCTAAGTTGGCATCAATTTGGTGACCATGTTAGCGACTTGGCAACCATTTTCGCGACTGGGCGACCATTTTTTGCGAGTTCGCGACCCAATGGATTCTTTTGGAAATTAGTGGAGAAATCTACTAATATCACAATCCATGACGCAAGCGGATTTTTCGAGAAGGGTCAGTGAGGCCTATAAGTAGTAAGTCGCTCGTCTAAACTGAGTTAGTCTTGTTTTAATTGTTACAGAGTCAGTATTGTTTTGACTCGTGAAGAGTCAATCAGCGATTAGTTATTACTTTGATTGTTGTGTAGGACGAGCGAGTGCTTGTGAATAATATCTTACATACTTGTATTTTAGACGCTGATAGCTGTGCCTGAGCGCCGTAGAAGGTGTGAAAGCCTTCTGTGATTTATTAAGAGAATTTGAGTGCTTTATCCTGTATTTCAAGGATTGTTTTTCGACAATGAATTTCCATCGCTCTTGAAGAACCGTCTTGTTCCTTGAAAGTGATAGCATAAAATCCTCGAGCCCCAATCTACGTAACAATATAGCATGTTTCCAAGCGCAACTGCTATTACATCGAGGTATTTATATTATGGAGCTCACCAGAGGTCAGTGAAATCACACAGCAACCAAAGAGGGAATGTCATATTCACGCAGTACACACGATCCCACACTCGCAAGAAATCGTATGTCAACTTTTTTGGTGTATCCCAAATACCATTTTTGTACCTTTTAGGGTACGCGTACCCAACTTTGCATACTATAGCGTACGTTACCCAGCTTTGGAGACAACTCTAATAATAAACTAGCCGTTACCCAACTACTTCGCTGGGTATTTCATGATGTATGAATACATACAGTCTATATTTTTATAAATTTTTGATATCTTAGTCCTAGCATTAAACGTTCCATTGTACTGAAAAACATTCTTATAACTGCCAGCTCTTGATTTAAAAAGGAGACAGGACTTCTAAATAATAATTTCTAATAATTTCTAAAATTGTAGTATAATTATCTTTTACACTCCCGTAACCCTTCCCCCCTAAAAATAGATTTCCGAGAAACCCATTAGAAACAAAATGGATTTCCGAGAAACCCATTTTTAGTGGTTCTCTACCAAACAAAATAAACATGTTTGTCAAATTTCTAGTCTAATAGTTCAAAAATGGAAATTTTTTTTATCAACTTGCCCCGTAACCTCATTTGAGAGTGGATTTCTGTAAGACTCTTTCTTAGCGGATTTCAACTCATCAATACAAGCATGTATACCAAATTTCATTGTATACCCTTTTGAGAGTCAATTTCCGCAAAACTCCTTCTTAGCGGATTTCTAACCGCTGAAAGGAACATGCCTGTCAAATTTCAAGTCTGTGAATCAAATAGTTCCAAAATGGAAATACTTATCTATAACAGCGCCTTTTAACCTCTCGACACCCCTCTTGTGGGTTGATTTTCGCAAAATCTCTGTTGCAGCGGATCATGCAAGGAAAATGCTTACCAAATTTCAAATCTGTAGGTCTAAAAATTCAAAAACGGGAAATTTTAGGTATAGCACCCCTTAACACCTCGCAATCCTCGATGGAGGTTGATTTTCGCAAAACCTCTTCTTAGCGGACCTCTACTCTATTAAAGGAACGTGCCTGCGAAATTTCAAGTCTATAGGGCCAATAGTTCCTGAGATTTCTGATGAGGGAGGGAGTGAATCGATTTTGTCCTTTATGTACAAGTATACAGATAATTTTGTGTAATATAAATCAAAATTAGACACGCAAAACTGTTAGTTTCACAGTGAAGCCTGTAAACTGTGTGCGTGTCAACTGTTACTCTACTTTGAGCAAAGTCATTGAAAAACTTCCCATTTTGTGGTTAAATTTTAAAATTTTGCTCTTTACCCCCCCCTCCCCGCATTTTCCTACACACCCTAATACTTTTCCTTGTGTGTGTGAGTATATATCCCCACCCTTCACTTTTAATTCCCAATCGCCGCTACGGATCATTCATTCCTCGTACTTCTTTAATTTCATTCAAAATTCAACTATTTCATTTTCTAAAGAGTCCTTACAATTTAATCTAAAAAAGAGGCAATTAATTAGAAAATACTTCGAGATATTGTTTTACTCTGGAATGCAATTCGTAATTAATTTTTCACGAAAATATTTTCCGCTGGAGAAGACATGATCCTAATATGAGTTTCTTCCTCAATTCATGCATAGACGCCTTCTGCTTTCGTGAGGTTCCAGAACAAATTTAATTCGGGATTTCGACATTTTTCTCTGTTAAGATATTAATTTCATAAGTACGACCCTATGAATAGCGTGGTTGCTTAATGACGTTTATTCAGTAATATTAAGCATGTATTTATAAAGAGAAAAATTTGTTGTTCCTTATGTGATGTTCTTGGTTGGCAACAAATTATATTAAAATGAATAAAACAGGTCTGTTAATAAAATTTGATTCTTGATTATAGACACGGAGCATCACAATTCTATATATATATAGTATTCTATCCCTTATAAATTTATTATCGTATTTATTTGAATCTATAAGCCACACTTTATTTTTTCCTCTGTCATAGCTACTGAGAATAGGATGCAGCTTTGAATCAAAGCAGGAAAAATTCTTTGGAGAGGAGAATTGAAATGATTCCGACGGTTAGAGCAAAAACAGAATAATGCATTTATTTAAAAGTTTTTAAAACTAGAAAAATTACTTAAAATTATTCACTTATTAGGTCTCATTATATTTTTTTAATTTCGTTAACATCGCGCGCGCGCGGATATCAATAACATTTTTTACTCTTTTTTTCTAAATTTTGTCACATAAACGTGTGGAGAATTTGGGGTGTGGCGTAGAATCGATGGTGGCTTAGATTCGAATAAATACGGTAGTTTTGAATAAAGCAAACAAGCAGTAAATCTAAAGTGAGAGAGAGAGAGAACTGTTCTTTATTTCTAGAAACTGAGTCATGCAGATGAACCCCATGCACAACATCCGTGTTAAAAAACTGGAAAAATTACCAATAAATAAAAAAATTCCAACGGAATTTTTACAAATGTGATAACACCGGAAATTCATAAACTACATGAATAGAAAATACATCCTCTCAACATTTTCTTTTTTTATGAATCATTTTCAAGTAAAAAACGGAAAGAAAAACATGTGCAACACAAAATTTTTAATGTTTTATGGCTACGTAATAAAAAATGAACGTAAAAGAAGAATATTAATATTCACAAATACAAAATTTTAAATCAAAGGGGCATATATAATCAGCAATGATTCAATTGTCCTATTATTTTCGTTGATTTTTAATAGCTTAAGAAACAATTTTTAAATTTTCTCTTGATTCAAATTGAAACAGAATTAGGAGTAGTTAAACTATTTTTTATATATTTTTGTTATATATATTTTTTGTTATATTTATTTATATATTTTTTGTTATATTTATTTATATATTTTTTGTATATTTTTGTAACATATGGCTACATTGGAAGGATCAATCCAAGCATATATAAAATAGCTCAAGTATCACACAAGAACAATGGTAAATAATAAAAAAGAACAAACATATATAAAGTAATAACCAGGACAAATTGACATGGAAAAAGTTAAAATTTAAACAAGAAAAGGATCATTACAAGGAGTTCATGAAAGTTCTGGTATTCCAGCATAGTTTGCCTATTTCACCATGTTTTTAAGACTCTTTATCTAATTCTGGGCATACAAGATGTTCTGCATTCATGATGTCCAAATTATAAAATACAATCACGGCTTGTTTGCAGACTGAAGTTTTCCACTGCCTCTATTCTGGGCTTTTGACAAAACTTTTTCCAAGTGTCTTGAATGTTAGCCCAGGATTTGCCTGTTGATTTTGCTGCCTGGTCAGATTTAAGAGTATCGTCTAATTCAGTGGTTCTTAATCTTTCGATCACTTCGCCCTCTCCCCCCTTTATATATCAGCCTCACATCAAAGACCCTCAAAATTTAAAACATCCCACCCTAACCCCCAACACACGACTGAGTGATTTAGAGGTTCCTTAATAGTCATAAGACTGCCTCTTCTATTTATACAGACTTTTATAACACTTTTTTGCTTTAAGAAAACAGTAAGTATCTAATTATATATGTATACAAAAATATTATAAAATACTAGTTTCAAATAAAAGAATAATGTAGGCGCAATAAATAATTAATACACACGCAATTCGATTTGAGTGAGTGAATATTAACGTCGCACTGTTCAGCTACACAAGGGCTTTTGGCGACGGAGCACGTAATTTTGAACCCTGGTCAAGTGACGTGGATGGCATCTGAGCTGGCACCCCCTCTCCTAACTACCACACCACACCAACGGGAGGACGTTTCAGCTCTCGACAGATTTAACGTGCATCCCTGCCCTACACGGTGGGTCTTTAGTGGTGCTGGGCTCGAACTCATGACATGCCTGCCATGATCCGATACCCTGACCACTGGGCTACTGCAGCCCCGCAATTCGATTAGAAAATCAAGATGGATGCAAACGCTATTCTATTGGTGCGCTATGTGAGATCCGCTTTTAATCTTTGCACGTGTTTCCACTACATAATTTTTGAACATATTACTTTTTAGTAATTGCTATGTATTTGTGCTAAAAATAAAAAAAAATTGAATTAATATTCTTGATCGAAATACATGTTCTAATAAATATTTTAATTAGAGATAATTCAGTGACCCGGTTTAAGAAGACTATCTTTCAATTTTTCCATGAGGCCTTTCTGACTCTGTAAAGGAAGGAAATCTTAACATTAGATGAAAGAATTTCGCCGACCCCCTAGAAAAGCGCTGCGAACTCTCAGGGATCTGTGAGGAAAAGTTAAAGACCACTGCTTTAATTTCTCAAAAATATGCATTTTAAGTGACTCTAGGAAAGTGATTTGTTGTCCTGTTGCCTTGGCTAGTAAGTCAGCCTTTCTGTTACCGTCGGTACCCACATGGGATGGGATTCATTTAAAAAAAACGATTCTTTTGTTGTATTTATAAAGAAAATTCAAGGTTTGTCTTATTTCTGAGATAATTTGGTGTCTGTGTCATGATTTGTGTAACTACAACCCGGTTGGCTGCTTTTTATATGTATGTTATCTTCCTTTATTCTATATTAATAATTAGAAAATCGTTCTTTACAGTATATTTCCTCTAATATCCCTCTATTTTTGTCTAAAACGGAATGGCATTGCAGACAAATATTCCCATGTTTCAACTATTACATCTGCAGATTTGAGAGTTGGGAAACATGTTTCCTTCCTTGAGTAGAGTTCCAGTAAGAATGAGTTTTGTGAAAAACTAAACTAAACTTTATAGCCAGTTTTTAAACTGAAGACTGACAAACTTGAAATTTAGCAAACATTTTCCACCTGTTGAGAGGAAATCTGCCATGGATGTTTTTTTTTATTTTCTTCCAAAGAAGGCTGTGGTGGTGTTATTGATAAAAAAGAATTTCCGTTTTTGTGAGTTATTAATCCTACAGACTTGAAATTTGACATTTATGTTTATTTTGTTGGTTAGAGATCCGTTAAATTGGGGTTTGTGGAAATCAATTCCAAAAGAAGGGGGTTACGGAAACGTAAAAAATATTACTTATTCTATTCTGTTTAAATCAAAGGGCGAAAGCTGTAGGAATTTTTTTCAATACATTAAAAACTTAATTATAGGACTCTATTTAGATAAAAATAACTTAAAAACAACATATAATCATACACAGTAGCGCACACAAGAATTTTTCAGGGGGGCGGGGTCGAAAGTTCACCATTCTTGTATCATGCTCCTTTTGATTCTGTGGATTTTCGGGAACAAAACAGTAAAAAACTAATTATTTAATAAATAGTTAGCATTAATTCATAAAATTAATTATTAATAACAAACACTTAATTAAATTTTTCATACTATATACTTAAAATTGAAATCAATCGGAAAAAAAATCAAGGACTTTGGGGAGGGGGTCCGGACCCCACCCCCTTGTATGCGCCACTGATCATACAATATAATGAAAAATCCAGCGATGCTGGCGGGTAAGAGCTAGTTCTGTGTTATGTTCTAAAATAATGGTACTAATAAATGTTAATTTTAAATATAACGTAATGAAAGCTGGATATTGCATTTTTTACACCATTACAATCAGAATTTTTGTCAACAAATAATAATAATTATTATTATTGTTTCCTTTTTATTTCAGAGCAGACATTAAAAATATTTGTTGATTTTTAGAGAATTAGTTTAATATGAATTCGTCAAAAATAAATTACATTAGTTATCGAAAATATAATTTTTATTAACTCGAAACTATTTTTTCCTATAACACATGGGTGAATAACTCTTTTGGCTCAAAGGACACATTGTGGAAGCGGAGGATGCCGGGGGGCAACATCTTTTTAAAAATGATTGCGTCTCAGTGAAATTATAAATTGTTCCATAATCAACAAATCTAAGTTAAATAAAATAATCGCAATTTATTTCAATTTAATTATCGTGCTAATTTCACAATACTTATAGCTGCAATCAAACTTAATTTTAGTATCAGTTTAATGAGACATATGTACTCTATAACACTTTTCTGCACTTTTTTTTTAAATCAGGAATCAGATTGCTTGCTGAAATTCTCAACTACATGCTGCAAGTTAATATCAGCCAACTTGCATCTATATTTAATTTTGTTGATCTTTATGCAAGGAGAACCATGTTTAAAAATACAGGGTGTCCACAAATTAGTGGGGCAAAAAGAATGAATTATTGCATGTAATCTACGTTAAAAAAATTAAAGTACATATTGTTCTGAGGTAGAGAAATAGTTCAAGTTTATCATTATCACAAATGATGGATGGGATTTATATTTTTGTTACTATGCAAATGTCCCAAAGGAAAATCAGTTCTAGCCACAGATTTGTCAGCATGTTTCGTCGATCATATTAATTACAGCCGATTCTTGATTTTAGTTCTGGATTGGATGCAGGAAATGGTGGAGAGTACACTTGATCCTTTATAAAACTCCATATACTGAAATCTAGCTGTGAAAGATCTGGTGATCGTGATAGTCACTAAAGAACAACCTTCACGACTAATCCAAACTAGTACCTTAGCATTGAGGTAAGATGTAACGTCGTTGTGGTAGTGATAAGGCGAGTCATCCTGTTGAAAAGTGTAATCTTGGCATTTTTTTTCTTTGATAATTATTATTAGAAAAATCCGTAGCATGTCTAGATAAATAATTCCTGTTATAGTCTTTTCAGTGAAGTAAAATGGGTCGAAAACATTTGAGGAACTCACTGCACAAAATACGTTTCTTGCATGTTCAAGGATGGCATGGGGATTTTCCCCGACCCTTAATTCTTACATTATGACATCTAACACCTTCTATGGACAAACTTAGGAGAAATTACTACTATTCTGACTTTAAAAAGATTAATTTAATTAAATATTTCGAAAGTTCTTAAGTTACGAATTTGCCCAACTAACTTGTAGACACCCTGTTTATGTTGGCCCAAATATATAGAACAAGGGTGAGCATTAACTCGATCACGATCCACCGATGGACCGCCAAGACATTTAAAGTGACTATCTGAACATTAGCAGTTAGCAATTATGTTCCGAAATATTCAAGATTGATTGACAGTAAGCAGACTAAGTCTTCTATTAACTATAAATATAAGCACTTTTAGACGAAATTTTTTTTATTTTTTAATGTATTTTGAATTGTTTCGTAACAAATACATCGTTTGATATTGTTATATTTTAGGTTATTATTATTATGTTTGAATCGTGTGTTTTGCTTTAAACATGATCTTAAGAAGTGTAAGCTTATTTTATTGTAGTTATTTAGGTAAATACATGTTCCATATTTATAATATTAATAATATAATAATAATAAAACTATAATAAAATAATAATATTATTATGATAATAATATTATTATGATAATAATATTATAATATTAATATTAAATTATTTGTAATATTAATAACATAATTATAATTATAAGTTATAATAATTATTGTAAACCTTTTTCTTAGTTCACCGCACCTACGCCACTGGACGCCACTGGGTGGACCGCAACACCTTGAAAAAATTAGAAGTAGCCCATACCCTGGAAAAGTTTTCCCACCCCTAATGTACATAGAACATCTTGTCTATATTGGGTTTTCTTACTGTCTTGGCGGGCCGCAAAGAAACTCATTGCCACTCCTGTTATAACGCATATTTTCACAAGTTTAAGTTTATTTAATAATTTAAACTTTAGAAAACTCTCAACTCTTTTTCTTTCAATCTCCAAATTAATCCATAGAAAAAGCTGAGAAGTACATAAGAAGAGAAAGATAGCATTTCATTCCATGAACGAAGTCACAGATACATTATATTAAAAGGTAAAGAGTTGAATATATAGAAGTGTAATGAAAGTTGAGACCATAGTGAATTAAGCGTAGAATCGCTATGCTAACGCTGATGGAGAAATGTTGCAGAAGGGCAAATTTAAAAAGGAACAATGCTGATATCCACACAAATAAAGCTAATAAATGCAGTTTGTCACGGAAAATATCATTAAAAAGGGAAACCTTGAAGTTCAACCAATTTGAACAAAAATTCTCTTAGTCTCAGGTTACGGAAATGATTTCGAGATTGTGATGTTTAGGAAGTATGCCAATTTGTTGTGTTTTCTTTTCTTTCTTTCTTTTTCTTTTTTTGCTTAATGGGTTTTTAGTTAAGAATAGAAATGTAGAATATATGAATTTCATGCATTTCGTGAAGAACTTGATTTAGACGACGGACATCTGTTGGATAGAAGGCTAAAGTTACGAATGCACATTTCCACTACGAAGTAAAGGTTTATTTGATTTCTCAATTGCAAATCTATAAAAAAAGGGATTTAAAATTTCACTCTGAGTACACACACACACAAAAATCATGTCTTCAGAGTTTTAGGAGAAAACAGTAAAAATAATGCATTGGGTTATGTTCAGGTTCGATAACGATTTTTGTCCTGGTAACCCTGATGCCCCCACGATAGCCTAGTGATCAAGGTAAGAGACTCGTAGTTAGCATGTCATGAGTTTGAGCCTTGTACCGCTGAAGACTTGCCTTGCAAAGGGGACCGATGTACGTTAAATATGCCCAGATTCAAATGTTCTCCTGTTAGTGTGATGTGGAAGTTAGGAGAGGATGGGGTGCCATTCTTGTCACTTGACTATGGTTTAAAATTGCGAGGTCCGGGATCAAAAGCCCTCGTGTAGCTGAATATAGTGCGACGTTAATGTTCGCTCACTTAGTAACCCAGCGTTTCTCAAACTGTGGAGCGCACCCCCTCTATGGGGACGTGATATTCCTATGTGGGAGGAGCAAGCATATTGAAAAATCGAAGATAAAAGATTTAAAATAAGCTTTAATTTACAGAAAGGAAGAAAAACACAATGCATTCCGACATAATAAAAATTAAATACATATTTCCATTGTATGCTATACTTATAAATGTATCGGTACTGCAGGATATTTTTGATCATTAATTTATCAATACTAAATTAAAAACAAGTTTAATAATTACTCGTGCCTCCCATGGGCTTATCATATACAATATTCAATTCTTATCTTGATAATTTGAATAGTTTATCACTAAATTCATATTGTAGCTTTAGCGTCAAAGTACATTTTTATTGCATTCAATACATTGTTTTTATGGGCGGGGGGGCAATGAAAATTATGATTGAAAATTGGGTTGCAAATTTTGAAAGTTTGAGATAATGACCTATTTTTAAAAGTTGCCAAAAAAACCCTGCCAAATCCTACGTCAACTTTTACCCTATGCATAATTTTAAACGATTTGATTTGATTCTTTTAAAATTAATGTCGCAATTTAAAGCAACATTAGCTGTTGGTGACGTACTTCATAATCTGAGCTTTCACCATGTGACGACACCTGGCTGGCAGCCCACTCTTCAAACTTCCCGACCACACCAACATGAGAATTTTGCACCACAATAGATTTAACGTGAAGGCTCTACAGTGGCACCAGGATTCCAACTCATGACCCGTCGACCCCAAGTTCGTGACCATGACCACTAATTTTAACAGAAAAAAGTTATTATGTTTCCCTAAACCAACCCTTTTTTAATATGTGGTACCAATTAATACATTCTCCTTCAAAATCTAAGAACCAACTCTGAAAGTTTGAGTGAGCAACAGTTTGATGTGAAAGACATACTTTGTAGCCAACAGCTCATATAAGCTTGAATATAAATTACTTCAAAATTTGTCGTGTAAAACTAAGGGGAATAGAGCACATTTTAAATTCATAAAATAATAATAAAAGACTTAACATGGTATGGTGAGAAAGAAACGAGAGTCCGTTTTATCTGCTTTGTTGTTAGACATCTGAATGTTGGTTCGACATTGAGTGATAATAGTCCCTTATACGTCATGACAATTTTTTTTAAGAAAATTCGCTGTGAATTTATATTATTTAAACTTTTGATTTTATTCTTAAATATTAAAGAATAAATCCAAATGTAATTACAGGAATATAGATGAGAAAATTTTTCAAGAAGTAAAAGTACAGAGGTTTTCCTTTTAAAGTTATTTTTATTCATTTGCATAAATAATATATACGATGAATTATTTTTTATAAAATTATAGTATTAAGGCCTAGGAGTTTCACCACAAAGTAAAATAAATTATCCTACTTTTTGAAATTCCGATTATTGCTTCAAAAATCTACAGAAATTTAAATTGAATTCTTTCGATACGATTTGTTTGAATTATTTGGATTTGGGCTATGTGTGTATGTGTGCGTAGAATTGTATTGATTTGTAGTTTAAGTCGCACTTTTGTCGACGATCTGAAAATGGCGCCAAATTGCATCAAAGGTTCACTTTGCTATATTGGACTTCTATCCAACATGATGACAATAATTCATGGAATTGGCGACAAATAAAGGAATACAATAAAATAGGATTCAACTGGTAGAAAATAAAGGTTTCTTAAGGTCTTATTTTCAAAAAACTTTCAAGAGAAATACTTCAGAGCTAGTCATTTTATTACAATCTGTATCAAATAAAAAGAAGTAGAGGCAGAATAGAAATAATTAGAAATATCAACTTCATTTTCTAAAAATTTATAATTTTCATGATAATTCCATATTAAACGAAATTAGGAGTTTAAATTACTAAAACTATGCTTTACGCAAAAAGAAACGAGGAAAAATAAATAAATAAAAAGTATTTCTACACAACATTTTTCTTAAAAAAAATCTATTCTTGCAACAAAGGGCAATATATTCCATGAACAATGTTAAAAAATATCTGAAAATTATTACTAGTCTTTTATTAAGTACAGCATAAATAATACGAATCTATTTTTGAATAAAATAACTTTATTGAAGATTTTATGGTATAAATTAAATGGTATATGGTGTATGGTTTAAATTATATTATTATCATGAAAATTAGTTGAATAAAAATTAGAAAATATAATTTGATATTATTCGAATTAATTGAATCCTGTAAACTCTCAATCATGTTTCTCAACTTCATTTAAAGAGATTAATAAATCTTTTATTCAAACGTTAATAAAATAAATATTTTAATAAAAAACAAACATTTTCACATTCATGTATAAGCACTAATTATTGCATAAAAGAGCGTACTTAAATAAAGCAAATATATTTATATTTAACAAAATCATTCGTTTTTTTACAATAAATTTGAATATGCTCTTATGCCGAGGGAAAAATTGCGTATTCTGAAAATAAAAAAATTTTTTAAACACATCTAAAAATATTTAAAAAAAGAATCCTCACCTATATTCTTCTTTTAATGGCTTATTTTATTCATGAATAAAATATTTCATTCAAGTTTCAAATTATGTGTTTTCATTCATTTGTATATTTATTCTTATAAAATCGCAATTCTCTCATTTTATTTTTAATCATACTTGTTCAAATTTGTAGTTCGAATATTTTTTCAGTTATTTGTGTTTAACTATGTTGAGTAGTTCATATGCTTTATTAATTACAGACTAAACAAAAAAAAAATGTTTAACTTTAAGTGATTCGCATTAACTTGTAAATCGTCTGCTAAAATACACAGGTTGAAATAATTGATTTACAATTTAATTTCTAAGAACAAACAATTGAAAAAATTGAATAAAATTTCTAAAAATATTTTTAATGTTGTGAAAAATATTAATTTTTTAAAAATTTAAACTAAGTTTTGATTTGTTAATTTGCATAAAACAGTATAAATATTTTTAAAATTAGCATTGTTGATAAAAAAACGTAAGTGGCAACAATGCCTGCAAAAGATGAGTTAAATTTTAATTCTTAACTTTTTTGTTGCTATAAAAAAATAGCAGGATTGAATAAACCATTAATTACCTAAGAAATACTGTAAAAAGAATTGTATTTAAAAATTAATGCGGTATCATATTTGGTGGGTTTTTTTTTCAAAGCAAATGATTTCAATTTTTTTCTTTTGGTCATAAAAAGTGTTTAGTTAAATGTAGAACATTTGAAGAAAAATTAAAAGTCATTCTACTTCAAATTTAACATAGCCTTGGTGAAACCCGACTCGAAGAAATAATTATGACTGATGAACTTTAAAAACATGAACGTAAATATCAAAGGTAAATTTTTATCCTCCTTTGAATAATTATATTTAAAAATGTAACAAATGGTAATTCTTTATTTCTCTCGTGCTTTATATTAATGCTTTTATTAATGCTTTATATTAATGCTCGCGCGCGCGCGTGCTTTTATTTATAAAAGTTAAGGTATCCGACTGCTTGCGACAACTTTTTTTTGAAAAAAAGGAGATATGGAGATCTTTTTGTGATTTTTATATTTATTTAGTATATTTTAAGGAAAAATCCTAAAATCGGTAAAAGAAAAATATTATTATTATTAAAATGGGAAAAACTAGTAAAAATGTACGAAAAATTACATAAACGGGGCCCGCTCTGTACAAAGATTTTATGAACAAATTCTCAATTTTTCAATTTTGATGTTGTTCCTGTTTGAAGTGACCTTCACGATAAGAGATATTTTAATTTTTACAAAAACTAGAGCATTTTATCTAAGTCATTATACGAAATTGCTTAAAAACATTGACTATATTCACATAAAGAACTGCAAATTTTGAAATAAAACAGTGATTGATAAATCTGAAGATCAAAACACTTCTACTGTTATGCAGAACATAAGCAAAAATTTCATTTCAGCTAATTATTTTCAAAACTTTTTGAGCAATCGCGGTCCCCGTTTGAGTTTTTCGAAAAAAACACATTTCGAGTAAAACGCATTTTAAAGTTTGACATCTTGTGTAAAGTTATGGCATTTGCTTTTACTAAAATGCTTGTAGTTTTTGTTCTAGTGGAGGGAAAATAAAGTATTTGGTATTGTTATTAAGTTAATAAAATGGTCTATAAAATAAAGTCATAAAAAAATTTGCCAATTTTTGAAAAAAATCATGGTTTTAGGGTAGTCGGATACCTTAACTGTAATTTTAATTATGGAAAGTTCTGGAACTTTCGATGGCAATAGATAAGGAGATGGAATATTGAGTTTGGAAAATAAAGTTTTGAGTTGTATGTGGCAAGAGTTGCTGACATTTTTTATTTCCGTGTTAAAAAAATACATAATAACAGTCCGCAATGCACTCACAAAACATATAAACGCGTAAATGTTTATCTACTTTTAGGGGGGATTTTTCGGATTTTTTAGTGAGTAATGTTTTGAATTAATTATAGGAAAAATTTATATTTTTATTTAAAAACTAAAATAAGATTCCAGTTTCAGCTTTTAACAATTATTTGAAAAAGGCTTAAAGAAAGTTCCAAACAACCGTGTTTGATTTCTGTTTATTATATTGCTAAGCTTATTATTGTAGGAATAGTAGAAAATTCGATTCTTAAGTCTGGTAGCCATTTTGAATTTTGAATGTAGTGTTAATCCACAGAGAGAAAATCTACTTTTCTCCTCAAACTCAGACTGGTGAATTGATTTGAATTCCGTATAGTGCAGGGGTGGCGAACCTTTTTGGATGAACGTGGCATTTTTTCATTAAGAAATGTTTAAGGAGGCATAGAAGTGCCGTCAAATAATTTTGACTAGTGATTATTGAGAAAAAAAAATAAAACTAAATACTAACAACAAAAATTCTTTGATTACAACGAAAAAATACATTTTGCACAGTATAGTAGTAAATTTTTTATTTATGCGTGTAATTGAAATTAAAGTAACATTATTGTGAATTATGTTGTGATAGATAAGATGACAAATAACTTGTATTAGGATAGTAAGATGTTACCTTTAGCAGAATGCAAGCTGAATTGGAGCCATCTTCCAAACTGTTTCTAAGTGAGTCTTTAATGTTATTCATCACAGAAAATATTGACTCGTAGGCATAGGTAGATGAAAATATGCTTAAAATAGCATGAGCCAGTTTTTTCAAACTGCTAAATGTATCTGGAATCGAATTTAATGTTTCCAAAATTTCATTACTAGCATTTTTACTTATATTGCTTGTTAATCTTTGTGTTTTAATCAATTTCAACTTTCTCCTTTTCAACAAATTTTTGAATCTATATTGAACTAGACTGGAAATCAATCAGAGTTGCACTTCAATTTTTTCAATTTACAACCAATAGAATTGGGACAAATTCAGCTTATTAAATGAAGTCACATCAAGGTACATAAAAAACTTGAGCGTTTCCGATAATTCTTTGAACTGGGAAAATCTCGCTGAAAACTGCGACCGATCACTCACGTTTCTCGTAATACTTCAAATTGAACTTAGTTATTTTGAATTAAAATGCAATCCGTTTAGATCGGTGGCGTGCCCAAAATATTGTGTCGCGTGCCATCGTGCCACTGGTTCGCCATCCCTGGTATAGTGCATCCGGAAGAACAAAAATAACAAAATACTTTCTGTGGTAATATTTTTTTCCCAATATTTGAAAATGTTTTTATGCCTATTTTAATTAATCGTTTGTGGATTTTAGGTTCTTAATAAATATTTAAAAATATTTTCACACAAATATTAGAGAAAAAACATAATTTCAGAGAAATCATCCTCATTATTATTTTTATTTTCACTTATGAATGTAATTTTGTTATTTTTTTATTGCATTAAATTAAACTAGAAGAACTTTGAGTGAACTAAACCATTTTATACAAAGTTATCGTGACTATTAATTTCCTAATATTTACTAAACTATAACAATTAATAAATTATAAAAACACAAAATTAAAAGTCAGGAGAATAAACAGAAAAATATTTTAATTGATTAAATTTTACTAAGCAACATTGAACAGATTTTTATACATAATTATATAAACTCAAGTTACCAAAATCATTAATGAAACCTTCATTATTTATGACAGAGTATTTTTAATATTAAATTAATTTAGAAGTTTGTAAATAGTTTTCAAATTTTTTTTCTGTTAAAATAATAAATTATATCAAGTATTCAAAATTCTAGGTAATTCGAAGAAAAAAAAAATCGAAAATGAAGAAATTTTTATTTAGAAATTAATATCGCCATTTTTTTTATTTATTGAGTAATTTTATTTGAATATACGAGCTATGTGCGTGTGGGGTTCAAAAGTTCAATTTTGAGAATCTTTTAATTATTTTTTGTTAAAGATTTTCAAATTAGTAATATGAATTCTTTCATGCATGAATGAATTTATTATTTTTGAAATAAACTGATTTTCGAGAGTAAAAGTACAAACACTGAGTTATTCATACATATTAATAAAAATATTAAAAGATATTTTTCAATTCAAGAGTATTTGGGAAGAGTGTTGAATAAGAAAATTGAGGTTTTTGAGATATCGAAATCATGAATAGCTATATCCGGTACTCATGTACTAGCGTCACCGCAGCCAAATTGGCGCCACACGAATCGCGCCATTTTCCAACAAAATCAGACTGATTTTGAAAAACGTTAGAATCCTTGTTGTTAAAATATAAAAGCGCAACTTATTTGGTGCCAGTTTTGCTGGGGTGATATTAATACGTAAGTGCCCTACATTCATATTTGAAAATAATTAGAAGTTTATAGTGTTACGTAGATCGGAGCTCGAGGAATTTATGCTATCAGTCTGAAGGAGCAAAACAGTTCTTCAGGAGCGATGGAAATTTATAGTGGAAAAACAATCCCTAGAAATACAGAATACAGCAGCAAAATTCGAAAAATAAATCCCAGATGGCCTCCACACCTTCTACGTCACTCAGACACAAATAACAGTGTCTAAAAATAGGAATATGTAACGATTAAAATTATTCGCATGTCCCCTCACTCAATCGTAGCAATTAATCGCTGATCGACTCTTCAACGGTCAAAACAATACTAACTCAACATCAGCGAGCGGCTCCTATTTATAGTCTGAACGGATCTTTCTCGAAAAATCCGCTTACGACATAGATCGTGATAGTTATCGATATCTCTTGTACTTTCCAGAAGCATTTGTATGGTCATCAACTCACCAAAAATGGCCGCCAACACGGTCGTAAAAAATTATGCCAACTTGACTCTATCGCCAAGTTTCCATTGAATCGGCATTATAATGTAAAGAACGGCGTTGCTGGTGAATATTACAATTGTAGCATAAAATTAATACAACAGAAAGTTATATTAATGTAATACACATTCAGATATAAATTATTTCCACTATTATAAGCAAAATTCGTAGCAATAGTTTCTATTTACACAACATTCTTCTTAATATCTCGTTGTACTGTGCTTCATCTCGTTGTAAAATATTCCCTCAATTATAATTAACGATCAAATTGCCTCAAGCCTTAAGTGACATCATGGCTGTGATAGGATTTTAGTGCGTTTTTGAAAAGGCAAACAATTTTCCCGAAAAACAATGATTAGAAATTAATTCTTTTCTATGGTGGTGAACTGTGGATAAATTTTTTTTAAAAAAAACAAGTGCTCAGATATTTTTTTTTCTTTTTTTTCTTATAAGTCTCTTCAGTTGAAATCTAATTTATAATATATATGTAAGCATTTAAAACCATTATGTTCATAAAGAAAATTAATGTTTAAAAAAAGTAAAATTAGTATTTTTATCTTTTTTTATGAGGAGTATTTTCCTGATTTAGTTTCCAATGCTTCTATTGGTAAAAATGCTATTTTTTAAAATAAAAAAAAGCCATTTAAAGATTTTTTTCTAAATTAAAAACTAAAGCCTTGTGCTACATATATGTGCGTGTGTGTGTAATTGTAAAAACTTCTTATATTGGACCCTCTTTCTAAAGAGTGTTTTTTTCAGGTATAGAAGTTTAAGTTGGTATTACTTTCCAAGATGGCGACCGATTTAACAGCTGTCAAGTGATTTATTCTCAGTTTGGTTTGGCAATTCATCCAAACGATCATCAAGCCAGGCGTAGATTCGTCGAATGGGCCCAAAACGAGATTGCCGTTGTTCCCGATTTTCATAAGCGAATTTTGTTTAGCGATGAAGCGCACTTCTGGTTGAATGGCTACGTCAACAAACAAAACTGCCGCATTCGGAGTGAAGCTAATCCACAAGTGTATGTCGAAACACCGTTACATCCAGAAAAACTGACTGTTTGGTGCGCTTTATGGGCTGGTGGAATCCTTCTTCAAAAACGATGAAGGCCACAACGTTACAGTCAATGGTGATCGGTATAGAGCCATGATTACTAACTTTTTCATTCCTGAATTGAACAATCATGATGTCCAGGAGCTGTGGTTCCAACAAGACGGTGCAACATGTCACACAGCTCGTGCCACAATCAATTTATTGAAAGACACGTTTGGTGACCGCCTAATTTCACGTTTTGGACCTGTGAATTGGCCTCCAAGATCTTATGATTTAACACCACTAGACTATTTTCTGTGGGGCTATGTAAAGTCATTGGTCTATGCGGATAAGCCGCCAACGCTTGCCCATTTGGAAGACAACATTCGCCATGTTATTGCCGATATACGGCCACAAATGTTGGAAAAAGTCATCGAAAATTGGACGACCAGATTGGACTACATCCGAGCCAGCCGTGGCAGTCATATGCCAGAAATCATATTTAAAATCTAATGCCTCAAGATTATCTTTCGAATAAAAAAAATTCATGTCAATCGAATAACACATCGTTGTTTTATTGCAATTTAAAGTTTTATACCTCTAAAAAAAACACCTTTTATTTCAAAATGCGTCATTCGGTGTTAGTTTTGTTTCCCAACTTTACACAACCTTTATCATTGCTTTAGCATATCGAGATTTAGCATAATGATCTGAAATTGGAATTTACACTAATCAGCAATCTCAGAAAAATGAGTTTAAGATTGTGCGCTGGACAAAAAAATAGAAATCCCCCTATTGTAAAACAAATCTAACCTTGATTTACGAGTGACTAATCTGCAGCCGCGACAGCCTAATAGCCATGGTCTTGAACTCGTGTTTGGAGTTTTCGAGTCGCGGGATCGAGTCCTGATGTTGCTGAAAACCTGTCCTGTAGAGGAGCTGAGTTACGTTAAAACTGCTGTGGATCAAAGTGCTTCCGTCGGCGTGGTGCGGAGATTAGGACAGTGGGAAGTCATCTCATATGTCGTCCTCGTCACTTGACCATGGTCCATTACCAGGAGCTCTTATGCTGCTTTATAGTGCTACTATATAAACACCCCCTCATATGCCCAACTAGCTCTCATTTTTTTTAAAAACTACAAGTAATTAATATTCACCTATTATTTTCAAGTAATTAATACTACGCATGTGTTAATAGGTATTTTTTTAATTCTATTTCAGGCTATACAGTACCCCTTTTTTAAGAAGTTTTTTTGGAGACACAATAACAGCAAAAATAATTTGTTTTATATTCAGATGATATTATTAAGTTGATTCTGAAATTAAAAAGTCAGTTTGACTAGCCATTATTTTACAATGTAAAAAAAAAAAAAAAAATTAAGAGAATTTTCGAAGTTTTTTCAAACTTTTATACGATGCTCAATTTTTAAAATCTTTTAGTCAGTTTAAGGGATTTATTTTTTTAGATTATTGCGAAAAAAAGTTAGTATGGATTTGTGTGTGTGTGTGTGTGTGTGAAAGTCTGTTCCCTTGTTGATTTTTTATAATTATTTTTCTAACAAAACTTAGAAAAAGACTTTTAACTTTTGTATAACATACGAGCGTTTGGGAGTATATACAAAAAATTTCAAGACTATCTTGAACCGAAAAACAGCCTTAGGGATAGAAAACACTTATACCTTCAAAATTAAAAGTCTGAGTGAGCGAGTGAATATTAACGTCGCATTGTTCAGCTACACGAGGGCTTTGGGCGACGGAAATGGTAATTTTGAATCATGGTCAAGTGAGGAGTACGACACCTGAGCTGGCGCCCCCTCTCCTTACTACCACACCACAGCAACAAGAGGACATTTGAGCTCTCGACAGATTTAACGTGCATCGCTGCCCTACACGGCGGGCTATAGTGGTACTGGGCTAGAACTCATGACATGCCAGCCACACGATCCCATAACTTAACCACTAGACTACCGCGGGTGCATTAAAAGTCTGAGGAAAAAAAAACATTTAAATTTTGTAAATTCATAAAGGAAAATATAATAATGCCTGTAGAGCTCTAATTTTTTTTCGTATCAGTAGCGTCTTTTTCATTATTCATTAAAGATGGATGAAAAAACCAAAGGAAACTAATATTTATTTATAGTATTTGTTGTCTGTTTTGTGTGCGTTGTCGCCAATAACGCTTACTTGACGAGTTTTGCGCCGACAAAACAGAAAATTTCCTAAAATTCGCTAAAAAGTTTCATGTTTGATAGTTGAATAATGATTTTCAAGCACTAAGTTTCTTCAAAAAAAAATCTTATATTTTGCAAAGTATATTTTTAAATCAGGTTCATTTTGTTTACCTATATTTTTTATACTTCTTTCCAAGCGTTAAAACCGATTACAGGTCAAGGTTATTTCAGTCAGCTTACACCAACTTGATCTGTTCGATGCTATATTCTTCCATCGGTTAACTCCCAAGTCCTTCAACCACTTTTCTACTACTTTAACTGTACCATATTTTTATTATTAATAATAAATATGTACTTTTTAAAAGATAACTTATGTAAAAAGCAAAAGTTGACATAAACTGATTAGTGGAAAACACGTGATAGAATTTATCATGTGACTATGACGTCCCATGAATTTTGTCCATTGAAAAATGATTACCTTATTGAGAATTAAAATAATAGTGTTAAACTGTTTTTTTTAAATTAGTATCATTATACATCAAAAACACACACACATTATAACCTTTTCTTTTTTTAATATTCTGTGTAAATGTCAAGACAAAGAATAAGTGTAGACGTACATATTGTATCGTTCTTCTTGTAAATATTATCAAAATTAATTAATTAGGCTATTATTTTATGAAAAGATTGAGATAATATTGTTCAATGTATCTTATACATTGTTATAGGTCCTTTAAAAAACTTTAAATAACTAAGCAATTTCTCTGTTAGAAATTTTGACCTTACTAAAATTACATCCGCCAATCAAATAATATATATATATATATATATATATATATATATATATATATATATATATATATATATATATATATGTAAGAGCTCTTTTTACAAATAAGTATGGTTAATGATTAAAATCTCTAATGCAAATTATCTAGCAAATAAGCATAATTACGGTAAGGAAGATAAAGGTATGGAAGGAGATGAGAGATAAAGAGATAAAAATGATAAATATATTTTTAAAAAATCAGATACGAAGTAGAAAATGTAACTAGCTTTCACAGCATATTCGAAGTTTTAAACTTTCTAGCAAAGCCAATTATAGAAACTTTAAAACTTATTTTCGAATATATTTATTTTGTAGAAGTAAAGGGCAAAAGAAACACACAAAAAAAGCGGTTTTTTTAAGAGCATAAAGTCATGAAGAGAAAGGAACTGAATTATATATTGGGAATTCGATTTTGTGATGAGAGAAAAAAATCTTATGAAAAAATAATTCATATTTTGAATAAAGTATTAACTCAAATATTTAAGGCAAAAGTTTTTGAAAAATGTCATACTAATAGATAACATTGTGATTACATTTTGCTACTGGGAATATCAGCTTGAAAGAAAAGTACTTGACAATATTTGGTTTTTTAAAATGTTCTCTTATATTATAACGTTTAAGAATCTTGCATTAGAGAGAAAATGTTTCGCTCCCTGAAAGACCAACCAAGTAACCATTAGTCTTTCTCTCTCTATATATATATAAAGGAGAAAAATGACTCACTCATTCACTCACTTATCATGAGGTCTCCAGAAGTATTAGATCTACAGATAAAAAGGGACGTCTGAAGGCATGAGACCACTGAGCCCGGGCCCAGGGTCTCAGCCACAATAGGGGCATCGTATCGTTCTTATCTCAGTTTTAATAAGATCATGATTCAAATAATTTCTACGGTCAAATGTGTTATTTCCTGATTATTCTCCAAAAAACTGGGAATTTCGGACAATATGTCAACTGGCTTTATGTTGTTGTTTCTAATGCCACCTGTCTGACGTAGTCAGATCGAGGCCCACGAAATTCATCGTGGCAAAGGGCGAGATGTAAGCCTGCCGTTGGCCTTAGCCTAGAGCACCACACAGGTGACAGTATGATTTCGCTCGGAGAAATTCCCGAAAAGACAAAAAATTATTACGATAGATGGCACCACCACCTATCTCCACCTCACAATTTAGGCATGTAACTGAAGGGGAGGGAAATATTCTGCAGTTCCCTGCACTCATGGTTCAGCCCACAAGACTTTCAGACCCACTGATTTGACGAGCACGTATTCCGTGTGTACTCGGAGGGTATTTAGTGGCAACGGGCATCAAACCCAGGCCTTCCGGTATGGAGTCCGATGCTCTAACCACGGCCTCTGGCTTTATGTGATGACCGTCGCTCATGAAAAGGTCTAGGCCTATCACCATACACCATAATTACTCATTCAGTCAAAAAGGGGGCAGTCGGTCGAGCCGGTTTGTGCGATTGTAAGTCATGCACATTTATTTGTTTCGGTTATTGTTTATACGAGTATTTGACTACGTATGATATGTACTGTTTACTTTTAAGGGTTACAGGTGGTGCTAACATTTATGTAGGAGCCCAGGGCCTACTTTTGCGTAAGGGCTCAGGGTCTCAAGAAGTCTTGAGACATTCCTGCCTACAGACTTGAAATTTGGCAGGAATGTTCCCTTCATACAGTAGAGATCCTCTACAAATGAGGTTTTGCGAAAATTAGCCCCCAAGAGGGGTGTCGAGGGGTTAAAGGGCGTTGTTACAGATAAATATTCCCATTTTTGTATTATTAGATCTGCAGGTTTGAAATTTGGTAAGCAGGTTCCTTTTGTTGAGTAGAGATCCCATAAAAATGAGTTTGACGTAAATAGACTCTTTTAGGGGGGAGGGGGTTGTGGGAAGTTGCTGGGGCGTATAGATGAAAAAATCCCGTTTTCGAGCTACTAGACAGTAATAAAGAAGTTTGGTATGCAAGCTTCCTTTGTTGGGCTGAAATCTGCTTAGAACGGGAGGGGGAATCAATTCTTAAGAGTGGTTACGGGGCATATTCATAAAAAAATTCCGTTTTTTAACTATCAGATTCAGACTTGAAATGCGGCAAGCATATTAATTTTGTTGAGTAGAGATCCACCAGAAATGGGTTTTGCGGAACACTTTTTTTTTTTGGGGGGAATGCTCGTCTTAACTTTTTTAAATCAAGAGGAGAGGTTTATAAAAATATTTTTCAATACAATAGAACGCTTAATTCTTGAATAATTTATACTTCTACTACAGGACTACAATTCTAGCACTTTTAGGATGCTTTGTAGTCTTAAGATATCCGAACACAATGAAATGACCAATTTTGATCAAAACACACATTTTGGTGGTTTTTTATTTCATGGAATAGAACAACCTTTTGGCTTTGCAAAACATATATTATTTTTTGCTTCTATGCTACTCATACATAGAGATCGAGTTATAATAAGTAACATAAAATTAGAAAATACGGGAGTGAATTTCCTATCTACCAGAAGTGGGCATTTAAATTGTTTGAAATCTATCACGGCGAGTCTAATACCTCAAAATATTATAAATGTATTTCTATAAAATTTTTGGAGCCTGATACTGTGTGTACTGTACTAATCCTGATATAAAATAATTCTTACTGAATGAATATTTTGGGGATTATGGCTTGTTATTTCAATAATAGCCTCCTAAACATGTCACATTTCTTATAGTATTTATTTGTAATCGGCTCTAAAATATTTATATTTTAATAAAACATAAAAATATTTCTGTACGTTCCCTAGATAAATGTAAGTAGTTTATTTTAGTAATACTTTTATTCATATAAGTGTATTATTTTTCTCTACTTGCTTTAAGGATTTTTCTAAATATTTCTAAAATTTTACTTATAATTGTGATTTTTGTAAAATTAAGATAATTTATTCTAAGTATTGCTGTGTGTGTGTGTGGTTAAGTAATAATATTTATTGGTATTGATCCTTAAAAAAGCATTTATAATGTTTTTGTATGCTACTTTTAAAAAATGCAATCTGAAACTGTTCTCTGAAGTATTTATTCTTTGTATTTAAGTATCTCAAATAATTTTGATATTTTTTCAATAAAAATTCTGGTTTCTTTAATTTTTTAAAAATATTTTTACTATCCCGTATATTTGAACTAAGTTTATTTCAATAAAAAGCACTTATATTTGGTTTTAAAAAATCGGAAAAAGATAAATAGTCTTCAATTTCTTATCCTTGACAATCGTGGAAGCATCACTTTGATTTGTACAATATCACCATCATTAAGACATCTTTCTTCGATAGAGGGTCAAATTCACCTTTGGAGAATCCTGTACTTTTAGAATGCGGTTGTTGAACCAAATTACATGTATCAAACTGAGTACAGAGTCGTTATATGGTAAAACCAGTTGTTGAAAATCTTAAGATTAGCACGCAGTTTCATTGATATACTATTACGCTGTTTCTCCCAAGGGCGTGCATCTTCCCCGTGAATCAACTAGCACGTGTTCAGGACAGGGCCTTTTATTTTTGTATTTTGACAGTAAATATTACTCTTGTGTTAAATTTTCTATTTCTCTCTAAGTCAGAAATAGGGACGAATTCTGTTACATGTTAGAAAAGATTAATACTTATGATGCATTTAAAAATTCTCCTCTTTGATTCAGATAACAAAAACTTCAATGGGAAATCTTATTACCTTTACTGTTAAAGCTTATCTTGGGGAGCTAGTTTAGGGTGATAATGTTAATGAAAGATCAATAGATGCATATTGTGTGTGAAACTGTTATTTTAAGTACCGTAAAATCCGGCGTATAACGCGCACTTTTAAGACTAAAAATAAGATCGAGATTTACGGGTGCGCGTTATACGCCGGGTATGAAATCGATAGCTTTAAAACTAAAAAAGGAGGTGAGCATGAAAAAATTAAGAACTGAAATAATGTTTATTTAAAAGAAATGACATATTTTATGAACTTTAAGGATTGTAGTTCTAGAAATACACTATGTTTTCAGAAGTCTGGGATTATACGTCGAATAAATGACTTCAAAATATAAGAATTATTGGATACGTACATATTAGGTTTTCGAGAAAAAGGGGTACGCGTTATACGGCCAATCTATCTAAAAATTAAAAAATGCAGCTTGAAAGTATGAGTGCGCGTTATACGCCGGATTTTACGGTAAATACTATATCTAGAGATGGTGAGAAGTCTATGATTTTGAAAAATTTATTCATAAAATTAAAGTTTGTTATTCCAAAATTATGAATTTAATTAATGATGCAATCATTCATTTATCCAATATTTGTGTATTAACTAGCATTGCAACTAAAAACTGAATGGTGTGATAATAGTTTCGATAAAAATAATTGATTCAGTTTGATTTAGTCGAAGGGAAGTAATATACTTATACATGGTACATTGGCAGTGGCGTAAGAGAAAATATTAAGGATCCAATGCAAAGTCTGGTTTTGTCTTTGGTATTTTATAACTTGGTTAAATACATACTTGACGTCAGTCAGGCCTGGAGCCCCTTAGAATCTTGCCCCCCAAGATGTGAGGATTGTGTGTGGGGGGGGGGTACTTTACGCCAATGTATACAGGTAAAGACTCCTACAGTGAAATCATGTTCGGTTGACTGTTTTTGTATTTACGCCACTCTCCTCTAAATCCTCTTTTTGGTTACCTTTAGAAGAGTAGCACTAGAGTTCAACAACTGCAATCAAGTTTAAATAAGTTTTTAAAAAGCAGTACTAATAAAATAATAGATTATTGTCTTTATTATTGCTACCCATGCTTTCAACAGCTACTGAACTTCTCGAATAAAAATTCCCTCGGTTTAATTTTTCTGTTGGAATATACTTAAAATGTTTTATTTTGCGTCCTTTGGGTCGTGCATCTGAATCATTCAATGGTAGTACAGAGTGCGAGTGTGACTTTGTAATTCTGAACCACTTTTAAGGCTGTCTTCGCTTAATGTTAAGGATTAGGGCCCGCATTGGGAATACTTTTTCAAATATAAAAGTACCTGAACATTAATATTATATTCTGGCCCTACTATCCAATAAGAGGCAGCATATTTTATACAGCTCATTTTTATCCTAGTTGACCCATTTGTTCTGGTATGAAATGTATTTTGCACTTTCTCCTGTACCGTAATGCTAAATGAGATATTCCTTTGCACTTTAATTTGAAAAAATAATTATGTATGGAATGTTTCGAAATTTTAAAAACGCTATGTTGTAAACAGATATATGAGCTACAATATCGCAAATTTTCATGAGAATTGAGGCATTTTTCTGTCTGAAAATATGCTCCGAGTTTAGTTCAGGTTTTCGTAAGTTGGGCGAAGCCAGCTTTACACCTGACTTGGCATACCAGTCTCTAGAATTTTCCTTCATACCAACGTGAGCCCCGGCAAATTGACATGTATCAGGCTCATTGTTCGACAGCTCTCGTGTTGCTTTTCAACATTTTCAACAATGGTGAGAGGGATCTGGTAATAGAGACAAAATACATAGATAGACTTACCGTACCTCCGGAATTAGCCCGGACAGTCCTGGATATTTAGTGCAGTCCCGGGTAATATCAGGAGTTGCAAAAATATACGAGATTTAGAAAGTTTTAAACATACAAAATCTACTCAAAATCTACCCAACATTAGGCAAAAAAAAAAAAAATCTCAGTTACTTTGCAGGATTATGATCGTAATCAAATTCAAAGTTGGCACCTTGCTCCTTCACACACTTAGCCCAGTATTCCTTCCAATGCCAAAAGCACTTCTTGAAGGCTTTTTTTGGAATGGTGTTCAACTCCACCGTCGTGTTCAGACTTAACTTTACTCTGAAAACGGAATCCGTTCAAAGCCATTTTCATTTTCGGGAACAGTCAGAAGTCACAAGAAGCCAGATTTAGCGTTGATAGTCTACAGTAGGTCACGTGCAACTGCAAGACGGACTTTTTCTGTTCCACCGACAGAAGATTGAGAACAAATTTCGCAGCTGCTCCGCGCATGGTCACACAAAACTGCATGTGGAGAGCTTGTACTGATCTTATCTTATTCAGCAGTTTTTCGTACGATTAAACGACAATCTTTCATTATCAGATTTTCCACCTTTTCAACAGAAGCTGCATTTCGAGCGGTTTGTGACCTTCCACAATCTTGGTAACTCTCTACCGAAGTGTGGCCCCTTTTGAATCAGTTAAATGGCTCTTTAATTTGTGTGACCCCCAAAACGTCGTTTACAAACACTTGATGAATCTTACGAATTGTTTCACTTAAATAATCACCAAGCTTTTGACAAAAAATTTGATGTAGTACCTCTGCTGAAGTTGTTCAGTCATCTTTAGAAATAAAAATCCGACGATCACGTATAACAGCACCTCAGTCGACAGTCTGCAGGAAACAACTGGTACATAATAACGATGGGGAAAAATTCAAGCATGTGCATTAAGGTATCACCTTCCACTGTGCACAGTGGCGCCGTTTTAAAATATCTACTGTGTGCGAGAAAATTCAAGATCGGGGATACTTTTTGAACTGCCTGTGTATATGTTCCATATATCACTTTTAAATATTCTTTTACGGCTGTACATAGTTTAAAACATTATGCTGAAATTGGAAGCTAATTCTATCACGGCAAATAGAAGCGCTTCAGACATGATTTGTATCAGTTTGTCAACTTGAGGAAAGAAAAACCAACAAATGCATTCTATTTTCTGCTGAAGAATTGCTATGCATTCTACTCGTAAAAGAAAGCTAGTCAAAGAAAGCTTGAGCGTCGAAAACTCTTATAGTTTTAGTATCCAATACTTAGAGTTGTAGAGAAATAGTTTAGATAAACTCAGTAGAAATTGTTTCAGTGGATAAATTTTCGAACTGAGAATGCCTAGTTTTATTTAGAAGAAAATGCATAAGTTGTTCAAGAAATTATCAAAGATACCATAAATATTGATGACGGTACATTGTTGAACTAGGTAATTCAATGGCAAAAGGTAGGTTGTGGTTCAAGTTTTGAAAAAGTATCAGATATTACTGAAAAGAAGTGGAAAGGCGTTTCAAAAGACTGATATTTCATGCTGCAAAATTTTTAAGATGGTTGAGTTTGCGATGCTTTTGCTTGGGACATCTGCTCCTGTTGAGAGAGACATCTGATTTGCAAAAAAGGGCAGACTTTCATTTCTATTACTAAACATTTGCAATGAATTAAAATTAATTCAGATCTTCCTTGTTGTGAATTTTATGTGATGTAATTAAAACAAACATAACGCATTCCTGAAAAGTCGTGACAAATGAAAAATACAACTGAATAAATAAAGTTTAATGTTTCACTCACAGTTCAGACTTTTAAATAATGTCAAAAATATGTCCTGTATTACGGAACCTCCAAAATATAGTAAGCCTAGATATAGAAAATGCGCACGGCAACTTTTACGATTTCTCTGCGACGAATTAATAAAACACGCAAGCAACCAATTATCAAAAGCAACGATGTGCTATACTTTTTATTGTGTGTCTCTCTCTCTATATATATCACGGTTTTCAAAACCAAATCCCGTATATCCAACATTCACCATTAAGTGTGCTGAAATCCATCTCGGATGATAGAGCATGTCCTCTTGTAACAATGAATAATGTAATGCCCTAGAATTGTCAATTGATGAAGTTTGAATGGTATTTTAATGGTTCATTGAGTCACGATCACACACACATAAAATTATATTACACTTTATACACATTTTAAGTAAAAATCAGAAATCTCTCGAGTTTGTTGACAATTTTAGAGAAATAAAGCAAATTATTGGCCAGGGTGGCATTCAACACATCTACCTCCAGCAGATACAAAAGCTTTCACGCAAAGCTCGCTGGTGGAGCTCACAGATCTCTCTTCAACAGACAATCGCTGAATTATCTCCTCACAAAGCTCGCTGGTTAAGCTTACCGTCTTCTCTCGTTGCGAGACAATCACTGAAAAAAATCAACACTAAGCTCGCTGGCGGAGCTAAACGACCTCTCTCGACGAGAAGTAATCACCAAATACCCTGGCGTGGCACTTGCGCAGGTGCAGTACGTCATATCAGTCCGCGTTGCCACCTAGAGTTTCAGAATGGATCTAGAGTTCGTTACATCAGACATTGCTTTCTCTCACAGCTGTAGCTTTCTTAGTTCCAAAATTTTTTTTGCCATATAAGAATACATAGCTATGTGCTCCGTACAGTTCTGTTTCTAAGAGCCATAGGATAAAAAGAATAATAAGTTTTCATTTCTATTTCTAGTATTTCATATTGTAGAATTTCAACAATACAACTCTTTTTTCCCGTTAAAATTTTATTTGAAAATTTTCCCTTTACACTCCTAAAAATACACCCCCTTTCATATTTGCTGTTGATATTTGTCATTTTCAGTTCAGTATTTCGATCAGAGACTACGTATTTTTTCATACAATTTAATGCTTTTACGGAAATGAGTGCAAAATTTTATCACTCCTTGATGTACAATATGCTACTATTTTATAGCAGGCTTTTTACCCAAAATGTATTGATCTCCATTGAAAACTTTCGTTCATTGATTTACTTCCTATTAAACAAATTAAATTTTTTGGAGTTCATTTCGTTTCACTTCGATATCAAATTTTGCCATTTTCTTTCTTTTTTTAATAAAAAAAGAAAGAAATTTGATTATTTCTAAAAATGAACTTATACTGTGATGGAAGAGGTTTTTGAGACGCCTATGTATGTGAGAATTAGGAAGTATACGTGTTGTGGTGTTTACAAAAAAATTGTTCAGCTTAAGTACATTTAAAAAATTACTATAAGCGTGGAGCGGTTTCCTTTCCCGAGCCATAAGAGGCAAGTATTTATCTGTGTTTAAATATATAGAAAAGCGATTCACGCATCCAGAAATATCCGTAACTATGAGAATGGAAATATGCGGCAGGTATGCTCTTTTTGTTGAACAGAAATCGACACCCGAGGGGGGTTACGAAATGTGTTATAAATAAAAATTTCCCATTTATGAATTAGTACACGCATAAACATAAAACTCGGAGGTCTTGTTTCTTCTGTTGAGTACAGATCCATTAATCACGGATTCGGTAGAAATGGAATCTCAAAGGGAATTGGGGAGCATTGTAGACACAAATTCCTGTTTTTAACAATTTTATCCACAGATTTAAAATTCGGTATATATATATTTCTTTTATTCTTATATGTAGATATTCCTTAAGAACAGGTTTGACGGAAACCCACTCTCAAGGGGTTTGAAGGGGGAATTTTAGATAAGAGAAATTCACGTTTTTAAGCAATTAGACCTACAGACTTGAAATTTGGCAAAGATGCTTCTTTTGATGATCCTTCATCCACTAATAGTGGCATTTGCTGAAATTTACTCCGAGTAGGGGCTACAGAAGTAAATAATTAACATACTTGTGATTTAAAAATTCACATCTTTTCTTTTTTCAATCAACAAGCGAGCGATGTCTATAAGAACGTTTTTCAATACAACCCAAAGCTTATTGCCAGGAATTAGGTAACAATAACTTTAAAAGTATATACATTTTTACAATGCCATATAAAAAATCCAGAATGGCTCGTGGGTAAAAAGGCTAGTATATTACAATACTACTACTTATTTAGTGTGGGCTAGCTAATTAAAGTCTCCACATAGACTTGAATGTGTTTCACCAATATAATCTAATTCTTTTATATAGAAATCTTTCTACTAAGCCATTTTTCAACAATCTCACTAGTGTACCCTAAATAACATCATAATCTCAACGTATCACTTTACTAATATCCACTGATACCTTGTGATATTTTTCTATATTCCAAGATGCTATTTACTATAGTTTGATTATATTACAATACTCGTTTACATAGTCCTTCATAAAGAGAGGTTCTCAAATCAAACAACGTCATAAAGTAGACCAAGAGATTAGTTAAGAAAAATGTACTATACAATTTTCGAGGCTTTTAAATACGCGATTATGGAATAAAGCTTTATTCTAAATTAAACTTTTTTTCATTGATAGGAAAGAGACTGTATCTTCTGTTGGTAGTCGATTTTAATGGTGGCAAACTCTCATTAGTAGTAAAGCGTACACTTGTAACAATTTTGTATGATCTAGACATAAGGCATTAGAAGGAAGGAAAAGATAAACAAGAAGGAGGGCCGAAAATTGAGAAAAGTGTTGGAATATTCCGGTTGCGCATCAAGTGTGTATAGTAAGTTCGAAGGAGCTCCAAAATCACAGTCGAGTGCATCGAGGTTCTAATACCTGTACTTATAAAAAAATATAACACTATAGGCGCGGGGGAGGGAATTTTAGATATTTTAAAACGAAAATTTTTGACAAAAAGACAATGTTATACTTAACCGATATTACTCGAACTTAATGCATAAAATTGTTTGAATACAAAATCCAAAAACATTTTTTAGTTTTGATATAATATTTCTTATTTCCTTTTAATGTAATTAAAAACACTATAATTTACAGTACTGTTGTTGTTACCAATGCCACCTGATCGGCAAAGGCCAGATCGAGGACCACGAAATTCCTCATGGCAAAGGGCTAAGTGACGCCTGTCGTTAGCCGTAGCTTTGAGCGCCATACAGGTGACAGAACGATTTAGCTCGGTTTCACCACAATTTAGAGGGAGAACACCCTGGGGGTGGTCAGGGGCCTCCCACCTCTATTCCCCTTCCACCAACCTCACGAGAGGATTTGCGGCTCGACGGCTATTTAAAGTGCCCCCATGCCGCGAAGGCACTATACATTTACAAACATCCATGTCTTCTCCGGTATTCGAACCCAGTTCCAACGGCACAGCAGTCAGCGTCGCTAAACATTATACCGGATGGGCGACATTTACAGAACTAATGATCACTAACGTTTACTGTTCGGTGTATGTATAAAACTCCAGAATTGTACTAATAAAGCAATAGCTGTTACCTGCTCGCTTTGCTGGATATTTCATGATGTTGATGAACGTACACTGTTTATATAAATTATTGATATCTAAGTCCTAGCATTAACAGCGTTCCATTGTATTGAAAAACATTCTTCCTCATGATTTAAAAAGAGCAAGAATTCAATTTCTAAAATTGAAGTTGAATTATTTTTTACGCTCCTGAAACCCCCTCCTCTAAAGTGAATTCTCGCCAAATCAAATTTTTAGTGAATCTCTCGACTAAAAAAAAAAAACATACTTACCAAATTCAAATCTGCAAGTCTAATAGTTCAAAAACGGGAATCTATAATGTCCCATAACTCATTGCAAAAACCGGTTCTTATCAGAGCTCTACTCCGCAAAAGGTATAGGCGTCCCGATATTCAAGTCTATAGGTCTATTAGTTCAAAAACAGGAATATATTTATCTATAACCTCCCTTAACCACTCACAATCCTTCTTGAGGATCAATTTTCACTAAATATCCCTTCTTAGTGGATCTTTATTCCAAGAAAACAATATGCCTGCCAAATTTCAAGTCTATAGGTCTAATAAAGGGTGTTTTTTTTAGAGGTATATATAGAACTTTAAATTGCAATAAAACAACGATGTATTATTCGATTGACATGAATTTTTTTTATTCGAAAGATAATCTTGTGGCATTACATTTTAAATATGATTTCTGACATAGGACTGCCACGGCTGGCTCGGATGTAGTCCAATCTGGACGTCTAATTTTCGATGACTTTTTCCAACATTTGTGGCCGTATATCGGCAATAACACGGCGAATGTTGTCTTCCAAATGGTCAAGCGTTTGCGGCTTATCCGCATAGACCAATGACTTTACATAGCCCCACAGAAAATAGTCTAGCGGTGTTAAATCACAAGATCTTGGAGGCCAATTCACAGGTCCAAAACGTGAAATTAGACGGTCACCAAACGTGTCTTTCAATAAACCGATTGTGGCACGAGCTGTGTGACATGTTGCGCCATCTTGTTGAAACCACAGCTCCTGGACATCATGATTGTTTAATTCAGGAATGAAAAGTTAGTAATCATGGCTCTATACCGATCACCATTGACTGTAACGTTGTGGCCTTCATCGTTTTTGAAGAAGGATTCCACCAGCCCATAAGGCGCACCAAACAGTCAGTTTCTCTGGATGTAACGGTGTTTCGACATACACTTGTGGATTAGCTTCACTCCAAATGCGGCAGTTTTGTTTGTTGACGTAGCCATTCAACCAGAAGTGCGCTTCATCGCTAAACAAAATTCGCTTATGAAAATCGACCATTATTTTCGAAATAAAATTGCATAATTTGAAAGCGTCGTTCAGGCGTGAGTCTATTCATGATGAATTGCCAAACCAAACTGAGAATAAATCACTTGACAGCTGTTAAATCGGTCGCCATCTTGGAAAGTGATGCCCACTTAAACTTCTATACCTGGAAAAAAACACTCTTTAGTTCCTGAGATTTCGTGATAAGTGAGCCGTTTTTCTCCTTTTTATACTTATTGCAGCGTAGATCGGGTTCGTGGATTTTATATATACTATTAGTCCCAAAGAGCTAAACAGTCTTTAAGAGAGATATGGAATTTATTGTAGAAAAACAATCCTTGAAATGTAGGATACAGCAATAAAATTTGCACAATAAGTTCCAGAAGGTTCTCAACATTTTCCAACACTCAGGCACAACTATCAGTATGCAAAAATACAAGAACGTAACATTAAAGTTTATCCACATACAAGCTAGCGCACGCAACACCTGAAGTAATACTGACTCAGTTTCCGTAAGCTATTGCTATTTATAGCTTCCAGCACTTTCTCGAAAAATCCATGAACGAAATAGATCGTGATGTTTTTCCAGAATCGTCCAGATCGTAATTTCCAAAAGCATCTATGTGGTTGACAAATCTCCAAATTTGGTAGCCAAAAATTATGCCAACTTAGCAATATCGACAATATTTCGTCATTACTATTGAAAAGCCATTATAATGTAAGAGACGGCGTTGCTTGCAAATATTATAATTTTTATCATAAAATAAATGTAACAAAAAGTAATATTAATGTATTAAACATACAGATATAAATTATTTACATCATTTCAGGATTAAATTAACCATTAATATTGCAGAAAATTCGTAACAATATATTGGGTTGTTCGGAAAGTAATTTCGTTTTTTGTGGAAATGAAAGACAGTTTTCGTATAATAAACAAGTACTTTATTAAATTATATATTAGCCATTCTGGTCCAACAACTTTTGCCATCTTTCTGGTAGTAGCATAATTCCACGCTCATAAAATTTTTGGTCTTTGCTGACAAAAAACTGATCGAAGTGGTTTTTGACCTCCTCATTTTAGATGAAGGTTTTACCGTCTAAAAAATTTTGGAGTGCCCGGAACAAATAATAATCCGATGGTGCCAGGTCTGGAGAATATGATGGGTGTGGCATTGTATCCCATTCAAGCTGTAAAATCTTTTGGCGAGTGACCAAACTTGTGTGAGGTCTCGCGTTGTCTTGGTGAAACACTACACCTTTCCTGTTGATTAGTTCTGACCTTTTCTGTTGAAGTGCATCATTCAGTTTGTCCAGCTGATGACAGTAGACTTTCCGAATTATTCGTTGTGTTATTCGGTAAAAGCTAAAAAAAAAAAAAAAAAAACGATTCCTTTAAAATCCCACCAAACAGACAGCATCACCTTTTTTTGGTAAATATCGGGTTTGCAAATGGTTTGAGCCGGTTCATCTTTTTTGCTCCATGACCTTTTTCGCCCCAGTGATGATGCGCTTCAAAAACGGATCATTTTCGTGACGTTTGAGAAGCGAATCGCAGACGTCAATGCGGCGACACAGATTTCTCTCTGTGAGAACATGTGGAACCCATACATCGGAGCTTCGAGGATAATCCCAGGCCTTTCAAGTGGTCATAAACTGTTGAATTTGATAAATTTAACTGCAATCCGATCTCACGTGTTGTTATTCACCGGTTCGCATCAACTAATGCCTTTATCAGCTTCAACCGAACGTGGTGCATCTTCGACATCAAAATTGCCGGATCGAAATTTAGCGAACCAGTTCTGGCACTGGCGTACCGTCAACACACTTTCTCCATACACATCGGTCAATTTCTTTCTGGCCTGAACAGCATTTTTACCCTTTCTGTAGAAAACAGTAAGATATGTCGAAAATGCTGCTTATCGCTCTCCATATTTAAAAGGGCACCAACCAAAAACTACTGCGTAGAATTAATTGGAATTTTTCACACACAAGCCTTGCTGTATGAGCTCTCAAAGCATATAAAAACTATACGGCTTAAATGTGAAGTTGGGTGCAAAAAAATACAATTAAATCCTCTGTCGGGAAAAACGAAATTATTTTCCGAACAACCCAATACATAGACAATGTGGTTAAAATATCGTCCACGCAATCAATTTCAATCAATCACTAACAAGTCAAATTTTTTTATCTTGGGGATCTAAGCTTGGATAAATGATGTTCGGCAGTTCGAAAGCCATCATTTTAAATGCATAAAACCCGAGACAGAAATCTGAGAATCATAATGCTTGAGCACCATTATATTGCAAGGAACAAATACAATTAGATACCTTCCCTTAGGAAGTACTTGTAAATCATCTTCTCATCTTATTTAACAAATGATAATTGCTTTCGGATGATTCTAGCTTATCACTCATCTTCCCGGGAGGTACGATCATTTTCATTTTACATATCGCTCTTTTCCTTCGAAATTATTAGAAATGATGTTTCGTTTCCAACTTAAGCGGGATTTCTTCTAATCTCGAATTCTTTGGTTTTTATAAGTAAATAGATCAGGAGTGGATTGGAGGTTTTGTCGTGAGGCGATAGTACCGTTTATTTTCACGGTTCTCACTCTCTCGTTTATCCTTTCGTAATCGCATTAGCCCAATGGACTTATAACTTTTTCATCTCACGGAACCCCTAGAATTAGAGGTGTTTTCGTGGAACCCTATTCCACACACACACTTAGAAGAATATGTCTTAAAACAAGTAATATAAAAAAAATTTTAAGTCAATTCCTACTTTGGATGGATGAATAGAAATTATTTTACTAACGACTGAAAATATATATATAGGGAGAGAGTAATAGTAGGAATTAAAAAAAAAGAGTATGATTTGTGTGTTTGTATTGTTGTAACAATGCACACCCGCTTTGGCTGAAAAACAGGTTTTCAACGCCAATTTTTGCATTTGTTTTAACAGTTACATTGTTACAACAATAAAGACGAATCTAAGTTGGCATCAAAAACCGATAATTAATTAAATTAAACTAAATTAATTAATTAATATTTGAAAAAAACTGTATTAACATCAACTTGATTGAATGAATAGAAAGTATTTTAATAACGATTTGAAATTTGAACAAGATAAATATATATACACTGCTGGCCACCGTAAATGCAACACCCTGCAGGAAGCATACAAATAACATGACATTTACAACATGCATTAGCGGAGGTGAGATATACAAATGATTAGAATTTCAGCGCAGACAAACATCACGCGCGCCTGTGGCGCCACCTCAAAGCGCTATTTAAGGCTTGGAGATTTCGACGATTTCAAGTTCGGCAATTGTGTTTTTCTTATGGTTTTTTCAAAAAACGATCTGTTATGTCTCGTAGAAAACAGCGATCAGCTTTTGATCTTGTATCCGAGTTCGACAAAGGAAGAATAGTGGCCTACCGAGATTGTGGATTATCTTTCAAAGAAATCGGTAGTCGTGTTGGACGAAACCAAACAACTGTAATGCGGATATGTGACCGTTGGATGCAGGAGGGTACGGCGGACCGACGTGGTCGATCGCATTCCCCTCAGTGCACCACTTCCCGTGAGTACAGGCAAATTGTGCGCATGGCAGTGACGGATCACTCAGTCACATCACGAACCATAGCACAGCACATTGAGTCTGTAACGCATCATTCAGTGTCTGCGCGTACAATTCGACGCCATTTACAGCAGAGTGGTTTGTCCGTAAAATGTCCATTGCTTGGTCTACCCTTGACGCAGAACCACAGACGTCTCCCCCACCAATGGTGCGATGAAAGAAGAATGTGGGCGGCAGAATGGAATGAAGTTGTCTTTACTGACGAGTCAAGGATCTGTCTGCAACACCACGATGGTCGGATTCGTGTCTGGAGACACTGAGGTGAGAGGATGCTGAACAGCTGCGTTATGCACCGCCACACTGGTCCTGTACCGGGTATTATGGTATGGGGCGGTATTGGATATCACTCTCGCACTCCTCTAATACGCATTGCCGGTGCTTTAAACAGCAACCGCTACATCTCCAAGGTGTTGGAGCCAGTTGTCCTTCCTTACCTTCAGGGCTTGGCCACAGCTATATTTCAACAGGATAATGCGTGACCACACGTGGTACGCATTGTCCAAAGGTTTTTCGTCCAAATTGAATTCCTTCCCTGGCCGGCTCGCTCTCCGGATCTTTCGCCGATAGAAAACATGTGGTCCATGGTTGCTCAACGATTGACCCAGATTACACCCCCAGCTGTCATACCTGATCAACTTTGGCAACGTGTGGAAGCTGCTTGGTCTGCTGTACCCCAAGAACACATCCAAAGTCTCTTTGAATCACTGTCGAGGCGTATGGCAGCGGCGATCTCCAACAATGGCGGCTACTCTGGCTACTGATTCTGGCAGGAACCACACTTCATAGAAGTCTATAAATTTAATCATTTAATACTTGGTCAACATGTTATCTACAAAATAAATTTTCTTGTGCTATGCCTTGTCTTTCTTGGTGTTGCATTTACGGTGGCCAGCAGTGTATATAAATAAATAAATATATTGAGAGAGTAAGCTATAGTAGTAGGAACTGAATATAATATTTAAAATAGATCAACAATAGATTATGTAAATGAAATTATAAAAAGTATATTACATTTATTATTAAAAAGTTCAATCAACTTTTATAATATAATTTCCTCATTAATAATATTAATCTGTGATCCAAGTGTCACCAATCCATGAATTATGTTTAGTAACTGGGATATGTGCTTGTATTTTTTCACACAAATTGTTGAAGTCTAGGCCTATTGAGAACAACTGCAATCGCATTACATATTCCGAACTTTGTTTCTATAATTTGTTTTTGTAGCCACTCACATCTAGAAATATTTTTCCCCCACACACATTGTCCTGAATGACATTAAATTGTTTATAGCTGCGTGAGAAATACTGTGTATTTTGCATGAATTTGCAACATAAAATTTAGGATCTGTTCTTGCTTAAGTTTAGATTTTTAGCATCGAATCTGTTGACATACTGCAGGTGTTTTTCCACAAATATAAAAAGGGCGCATTTTCCATTAGAAAACTATTTAATTTTGCAAGACATTGTACTAAGGAGTATAAAATTATCTCGTGGAACCTCTGAGTATGCCTCGTGGAATCCCAGGGTTCCGTGGAACACAGTTTGAAGACCACTGCATTGGCCGAATGGTCCTGCTCACGACTTCGGGACAGACGTTGTAAATGTGGAATTGTGTGCTCGAGTCCACCTTGTAGAAGGATTGATGCACACTAAATCTGTTGAGGCTCAAACATCCTCCGGTTGCTGTAGTGGGGAATTTAGGTACTGGTTCAGGTGTCGTCCTCGTCACTTGATCGATTTTGAAATTACGTGGTCCGTCGCCAATACCCTTCGTGTTGCTTTATAGTATGACGTTAATAAGACTCTCTCACTTCGAAAATTCAGAACCTACGTTGACCCTGGATCCTACGTGGCCCGATGGGCTAAATTCATATGACGTCATAGTCACATAATAATGACAAACATCTATCTCTAGCCAATTTATTCATAAATTCATGTGACGTCATAATTATACGATAAATGGAATCGTGTGTTTCCAGCTAATTAATTCACGCTCCTCGTTGATGGCAATTTTTGTTCTTTGTAGAAACTTTCTTCGAAAAATCAAAAACTTGATAACAAAAATAACGTACATGAGTAAGCAAAATATACTTAATTTAAAAGTACATGAATAAAATATAAAACTTTTTTAATTTTGAAATCCTTTTGTTGAACTGTTATTGTTTTCGTGTGTTTTTTCCTGGGATACATATGAAAGACGAGAGATGGAAGAACAGAAACATTCAATACAAACACAGAAGAATATCGTCGGTCTAATTATCAGACTGCGTAACTACATCCGAGATGCTAATTTGATACAGTAGGGGCTAGGCGAAAAGTTTTTCTTTATGTTCGCCAAGATAGGCGATAATTTTACAATATGGTTTACTTTGATATTTTTATCGTGCGATAATGTGGTTGCCATGGGGATAACGTATATTAGTGTTAGTTTTTTTTGTTTTTTTTCAGTGGGATCTCTGCTCAGCAAAAGTAACACATTGTTTCAAATTTTGTGTAATGAACGCTTAAAATAGTGTAAATAATTTATATCTGGAAGTGTAATACATTAATATTACTTTCTGTTGTATATATTTTATGTTAAAATCTTGTCACCACCTCTCCCTTCGAAATCTAATGGCGTAGACGAAACAAAAGGATTAAGGAATCGCACCAAAAAGCGCTTGGCGCGTTGCACTCCTATATTAAATCAGTAACACCGGTGGAGTTACGCAGTCTGATAATTAGGCCGACGATATAGACTTTTTATTACAAGTGATGATCTCAGCATAATACAAAAAGGGTGCACTGCTTTTCATTCGAGACGGGAATTCCTTTCAGGTGAAAGTCCTACTTCTTTTTCCGAAGATATATCCATGCCTTATTCGGGATTCGAACCCGAGCCCACTCGATTACAAGTCGAAGGTTCACATCCACCATACTGGCAAGGCGGCGAATTTTTACCCCTATTATGTATGAGAATCTTTACCTAATTATGACATTTTTTATTTTATCTAAATTTTGCAAATAGAACAAGTAAAGAGTGTTTTTTTTTTCCAGGTATAGAAGTTTAAGTTGGCATTACTTTCCAAGATGGCGACCGATTTAACAGCTGTCAAGTGATTTATTCTCAGTTTGGTTTGGCAATTCATCCAAACGATCATCAAGCAAGGCGTAGATTCGTCGAATGGGCCCAAAACGAGATTGCCGTTGTTCCCGATTTTCATAAGCGAATTTTGTTTAGCGATGAAGCGCACTTCTGGTTGAATGGCTACGTCAACAAACAAAACTGCCGCACTTGGAGTGAAGCTAATCCACAAGTGTATGTCGAAACACCGTTACATCCAGAAAAACTGACTGTTTGGTGCGCTTTATGGGCTGCTGGAATCCTTCTTCAAAAACGATGAAGGCTATAACATTACAGTCAATGGTGATCGGTATAGAGCCATGAATACTAACTTTTTCATTCCTGAATTGAACAATCATGATGTCCAGGAGCTGTGGTTCCAACAAGACGGCGCAACATGTCACACAGCTCGTGCCACAATCGATTTATTGAAAGACACGTTTGGTGACCGCCTAATTTCCCGTTTTGGACCTGTGAATTGGCCTCCAAGATCTTATGATTTAACACCGCTAGACTATTTTCTGTGAGGCTATGTAAAGTCATGGGTCTATGCGGATAAGCCACAAACGCTTGACCATTTGGAAGACAACATTCGCCGTGTTATTGCCGATATACGGCCACAAATGTTGGAAAAAGTCATCGAAAATTGGACGTCCAGATTGGACTACATCCGAGCCAGCCGTGGCAGTTATATGCCAGAAATCATATTTAAAATGTAATGCCACAAGATTATCTTTCGAATAAAAAAAATTCATGTCAATCGAATGTTTTATTGCAATTTAAAGTTCTATACCTCTAAAAAAAACACCCTTTACAAGTCAATTTAACGACAGTTTTGAATTACGTCGGGAAAACACGTGATAGCCTTTTTCATGTGGCCGTCATAAATGGAGCTCATGCCTTGAAACGTCCCTTCTGACCGACTCTCATCGAAAAGTTTCAACAATACATACACACTTGTGTGTAAATTTAATTTCATTCCAATAACCTGAAAATCTCATTTACATCTGTTGAAGAAATATTTTTCTGCAGCTAATTTCGAATTAGAGTTCAGTGAAAAAGAGAAAAAGAAAAATAACATTACTCAAATAGAAAATAAAATCTCTCTCTTCGAAGGTTTCAAATAAGCTTCAATATGGGTAAAATTAGAGCATTTGCAGGAAAAAATGAATACCTAAAGTTTTGAATGTGTTTAAAATTTTCACGAACTTTTCTCAGTGTAATTAATTCACACACGAGTAAATACAAAAATCTAGTGGTTAAAACTTCTTTCCTCTTTAATTAAGAATTGTTCCATTGACGATACAATGTTTGGGTATGTTCCAGTTACTTCAAGTGTGACATCGAATTTTTCACTTTCTGTTTTTATTTGAGTTTACTTTTAAGTGTCAGTAAAACAGATTGTGTTGTCACTGAAAAAATGTCGTGAACAACAGAACTGTCCGTCGTAACATTATTGTTTTGTATTTGCTTAATGTTTCTGAGGTCACAAATTTCGCAAATGAAACGAACGAAACTTGAATGAAGAAATTTAATTTGGACATATTCTGCTTCGGTGTTTCACTTGATTTCATCAGTATTAAGTAAATCTGCAGCGTAAAAATAGAAAAGAAAGCAAGGAAAATGTCGATAAATATCAGGCAGATTTGCTCACAAATTTAGTATTTCGTTGGGTGATTTTTATCTACGGAATATATAGTTTTAAAACACATTGAGTCTTAATCATATAGTCTTAAAACATCAGGAAAGTCTTAAGACATCTTGAGGGGCCCTTACACAAAAGTAGGCCCTGGGTCCTTACACAAATGTGGGCCCCACCTATGACCCATAAAAGTAGATAATGAATAGCATTCGTTGTCAAATACTCGTATAAACAATAACCGAAACAAATAAATGTGTATGACTTACAATCGCACAAACCGGCTCGACCGACTGCCATCGTTAGACTGAATGAGTAATGATGATGTATGGTGGTAGGCCTTGGCCTATACATGGGAGACGGTCATCACATGTAGCCAGTTGACATATTCTTCCGAAATTCCTAGTTTTTCGGAGAATATCACCGGAAATAAAATCTGACCGTTGAAATTATTCGAATCATGATTTTATTTAAGCTGAGTTGAGAACGAGACGAGGTCCTGGGCCCACGTCCAGATGGCCCACGCTTTAAGATGAGTCTGAATATCATCAACAATTTAGTAAAAAAAAACTCATTAAACATTTCTTTACATCTCTATCGGATAAATTCATGTGACGTCAAAGTCCAATGGTGCACACAAGGTGGGCGGGTACGGGTACGGACTCCCCCCATAGCGCTTAATTTTTTTCAGATTACTTATAATCCTATGTATATCATACGAAAAATTTAATTAAGTATTTGGAATTAATAATTTTTTTATTAATTATGGTAATTATTTATTCAATAATTTATTTTTTACTATTTTTTTTGTTCTCGACAATTGATAAAATCAAAGGATAATGTTTGGCGGCGTATCGGGGTATGATACGGGGATGATGGGCTTTCAAACCTCGACCTTCCGCCCCCCCTGAAAAATTTCTGCGTGCGCCACTGTGATGGTCACATGATAACTGCAACTTTGCAGATAATCAATTCAAGTTTTGTTTTTTACAGAAATTTTCTTTTAGAAAATACATATTTTCCAACAATAATAACGCACATAAGAAAACAAAATGCACTCGATTTAAAAGTACACATATAGTATGAGATTTTTTTTTTTAGTTTTGAAAATCTCTTTAACGAATCTTAATACTTGAATATTTTTACCTAATTATTAAATTTAAAAATTTGCCCAAATTATGCCCACCAGCACAAATACACTCATGTCCATAAATTAAGGATAATTCAGAATCACACAGACCTGTAGAATTATCACACACATCTTGAAGAAGGATATGCAAATTACAGGAAACCACCAGTAGGCGCGGATAGTACGTCACAATGACGAGAGTGCAAGAGAGGGGTATATAAGGAATGGTGGCAAAGAAGTAAAATTGTTCACAAGCGCTTTAAAAGCCTTTCAGTGCAATAACCGCAAAGTTATGGCACAAAGGAAGCATTTGGATGATTTTTTGCGTGGTAGAACTATTGGACGACTGGAATGTGGACGTACCCAGCTGGAAGTATCCGAGGAACTTGGAATCCCTCAGAGTGACATCTCCAGGCTTTGGCAACGATTCCAAGATGATGGTAATGTGAGTAGATGCTACAGCACAGGTCGCCTCCGATTAAAACGCCGAATGAGGAGCGGTATATATATTTGGCAGTTACTGCCAAAAGAAACAGACAGAGCACAGCATCAGACCTGTCTCGTCAGCTCTCTTCAGCTACCGGTTCGACAGTTTCAAGGCAGACTATGTACAGACGCTTAGGGCACATTGGTCTATATGCTCGTAGGCCTGTCAGATGTGTTCCACTTACCGCAACTCACTGTCGCCTGCAATTAACTTGGAGTAGAGAGCATGCATTGTGGACACCAGAACAGTGGTCTTGTGTGATGTTTTCTGACGAGTCCAGGTTTAGTTTGCAGTCTGATTCTCGTCGGACTTTAACATAGAGAGCGCCAGGTACCTGTTACCACCAAGAGAACACCATTGAACGACACCGTACGATGGTGCAGGATGGTTCGTTTACGGAGGAATTATTCTTGGTTCCAGAACTCACCTGCATGTTCAGAGTGTAACGATGACAAGCCACATCTATCGGGATGTCATTCTGGAACAACATGTACGTTTGTTTCGGGGCGCCATGGGTGCTGAATTTCTGTTTATAGATGACAACGCCCGTCCTCACCATGCAAGCATTGTAGACGAATGCCTTCAATCGGAGGATATCACCCGTATGGATTGGCCAGCATACTCACCGGACTTGAATCCAATAGTGTGGGATATGCTTGGCCGACGAATTGCAGCCCGTCATCCCCCTCCCACCTTTCTACCGGAACTTCGGAGGGCATTGCTTGATGAGTGGTGTAATATTTCCCAAGATCAGATTGATAATTTGATACTCAGCATGCCTAGGCGTTGTAAGGTCTGTATTGCATCGTCCAGGAGACATACTCCGTATTAACCATCATACTAACCATGTTATACTGTTTTTTGTAAATAGGTTCTTTTTTGAAATTTGCTCCAGGGAGTAAAAATCGCAATTTGTATTAATTATGTCAAACATATAGCATCTTTTTTACTCTTTACCTTTTGTTTAATAAATAGACTTTACAAATAAGTCAAATTTGTTTTGCTTCTGTCTCTTTGCCTGGACTTCATTATCCTTAATTTATGGACATGAGCGTATAATGTCAGTTTTGAATTAAATGGAGAATCACGTGACCGTCATGAATTTAGTCCAATGCGTTTAAGAAATATTTTGTTAACAGGGCGAATTTCGATTGAAACCAATGTTCCTCTGGAGATGTATGAAGCAATGACGGGTGGCGTAAAAAATACAGATAAATTATTATTAAGTGACGAGAACGACACCTGGGTTTATTTATTGATTTACCAACAATACAGTAGGTCACGGTTGCGAAGTTGTGGCCTGTATTGTTTCTACCACAAAAGACCCTCTATGAAGATGGGTTGATTGATACACGTCAAATCAGCAGAGGTTCAAAGTCCTTACATTGGCGAAGCGAAGCATGGAGAGTGAGGTATCAGTTCAGATATTAATATCGTCAGTTGATGGTGTTTAAAATTATGAGGTCCACGCCCATAGTCCTTGTGTAACTTCATACTGCGATTTCAGAAAACAATCAGCATTCCATTTTTCTGACTTCCATATTGTACCAATGTAGGTTATAGTGAGTGTTTATTAATGCTACACTCTAAAGAAACTCGAAGACTATTCGTGACTGACCTCGTGATTTTAAACCAAGGTCAAGTGACAAGGATGACATTTGACATGGCACCCCATCTCCGAGCTTACTTACTAAACCAACAGGAGGACTATGAGATTCGACGGATTTAATGTTCATCAGTTCCTCTGTACGGTGGATCTGCAGTGGTACTAGGGCTCGAATTTATGACGGGTCGGACATGAGTTTGTGACCTTATTCACTGGGTTATCACGACTTCCACACCAGAATTTGAAGAGAAGAAAGATAATGTTAAGTATTGGGGTTGACAAGAAGGAAAGTCAGAAATCTATATTTCAGGAGCGTCCCGAGAGCACATGACTTTTCTTTACCGAAGATAGTATACTGTAACGTTTTCCTACCTCGTAGCTGCAAGATCGGCTTTCCCATGTAGATTACGCCGCTCATATCCTCACGTGCACTCCTAAAATATTGCAGGATCTTTTCGTCTGACATCACACCGACAACCAATCACCTTGAGAAAAATGACATCTGCACTTCACCTGCGAGCAGAATTTTGAATGAAATTCGAGGTGCAATAAGGGACCACCCCACCCCCGAGAGATTGGAGAGACCAGACAGGTTGGAGCACCCCAAAAGAGACGTTGTTTTTGTGTCCTCCTTTATCCCCAATAAAATACTTTGTTGTATTAAAATGTTCCATATTTTGAAGAACTTGCATCTTAAGGTTGTTTTCAGTTAATGTTAAAGAATAGGACCCGAATTCGGGGATCATTTTTCAGATATAAAAGAAATGAAGAATTAATATGGTATTCTGGCTTCACTATCCTTTAGACAGCAATATTTTTAATCATACTTCCCATTTTTAACCGAGTTCATTCATTTCTTCTGGTATAAAATATGTTTCGCATTTTTTATCCTATACCGTAATGTTAAATGGGCTTTGCCTTCACGTATTGAAACAAAAAAGAAAGTATTCACGGAATGTTTTGAAATTCTTTAAAACGCTATATTGTTAACAGAGGTACGAGTTATAATATTGCAAATTTCCATGGAGATTGGGTCATTTTTCTGTCTGAAAATGTGCTTCACGTTTAGTTAAAGCACTCGTACTTATACCGATTGATTGGATATTAATGTCGCACTGTTCAGCTACACGGGAGCTTTTGGAGACGAACCACGTAATTTTGAACCATGGTCAAGTGACGTGGACGACACCGACACATCCCCTCTCCTAACTACCCCACCACACCAACGGGAGGACGTTTCAGCTCTCGACAGATTTAGCGTGCATCGCTGCCCTATACAGCGGCTCTTTAGTGGTACTGTGCTCGAACTCGTGGCAAGGTAAGCCACGATCCGATACCTATACCACTCGGCTACCGCGGCCACATACTTTTACCGAAGACAGCCTTAAAGGTTTGGAAATAATGCACAGGAGACGAAGTACATGGTGATTCATAAAGAAATATACACTTTCCAAATGCTATAAAACAGTAATAATCAGACAGGCATCACCTCAGCGAATCGTAAGGTATTTGTACTCTTAAGTTTCGTGTCACCCCTGACGGAAGTGACGTATGCCTGTCATATGATAGTCAATCCAAATGGTGCCGTTTGCCGCGGAAAAGTTTTTTGGTGCTCTTCAATTTAGCAAAGTGTCACGGGAGCCACTTTTTTTGGATGTGTTAACTCTTTGGTTGATGCTACAGTTGCAGGATGACATTGATAACTTCATTCTTCAATTGGTTGGCTCCCCCGATAGTCTAACGTTCGAGATTACCTCGATGAACATCTCCCTAACAGATGGATTGGACGAATCGCGAACTATTCTTACTCAATGCCCACTTAACCTATGGCCGTCAAGAGGTCTTATCTTAATATCTTGTGGTTTCTTTCGGGGGGGGGGAGGGAAAGGTAGGACAAGGTTCCGTAAAATCCGGCGTATAACATGCACTTCTAACACAAAAAAATATCGAAATTTACGGGTGCGCTTTATATACTGGATGTATAAAAATGACAGCTTCAATAATAATAATAAAGAGATCACAGTATAAAAAAAAATTAGACTTCTATGTAGATTGGAATACTGTTTATATAAAAGAAATGACATACCCCCAATGAACTTAAAGGATTGTAGCTCTAGAAGTACACTATTCTTTTTCCAAAAGCCTGGGATAAATTGAATAAATGACTTCAAAACCCAAGAGAATTGCACTCGTACATTCGAGGTTCTTTTTTTTAAAAAGAGAGGTGTGCGTTATACGGATACTGTAACGAACTCGAGACCTCTTCTAAAACTCTATGTGGCAGCACGGACTGATCGGAAGCACTGCAAATGCGCGAGTGCCAAGCCAGATGCAATCGGCCTTTACCTCTCGACGAGAGCAGTTGGAATCTGTGAGCTCCACCCGTGAGCGCAGTGTGGATATCTCTCTCTCGACGAGAGACTGTATTTAGCTCCATCAGCGAGCGTAAGGAATGACCTCTCTGCAAATGTCAATAATCGGATCGCTAATGATTTCTACAAAAGTGTAAATATTGTACATATTTTTGTATGTCTGTGAGCTGTCCTGTGTGTTTGGGAAATAAATCTACAAAAGACCAAATAGGTGTCATCACTTAGATGCTTGGGACGTTACAATACCTAAACATGACTATTTCATACCTAAACATGAAAAAAAAAAGCTTGAAAGTATAGTTGCGTGTTATATACGTCGTATTTTACTCTATTCGTCCTTCCCCTTCCTGTTGATCTTGCGGAGCTGAAACAGCGTATCACAACCGCTATCGATGGACTTGATTGATCCCTCAACACACGTTTAGGTGGAAATATACCGCCTTCAGCGTGTGTCTATGACTGTTTCTAATAAAACTTTAAATAATACCATACCATTATATTACAAATAACTATAATATCTTAAATTGTTCTAGATTTCTAGTTCATTGAAACTGTTTACAGATTCCGAATATGATACGAATGCTGCAACATTAAAAAAGATTAGTAAAAGTATTCCGAATTTCTATTTTTTTCTTCAACTTTGAGGAAGACCGTTGCAAGCACATAACAGTCTGGCATGTAAAACAATAAAATGACTGATTTTCAGACAGTAAATAATACACAGAGGCAAATAAAACGGAAAACACAGGGAGTGATGACCTCAATATCGAAGTGGTAGCAGCATCCAATCAAAAAATATAAATAAAAGGTTTATCTTTGCAATTTTAATTTCAACAGCTGACTTTGTTTTTTTATCCTTTTTTGCACACTTTTCAAATTTTACAGATGAGAATTTGGTTTCATTCAAAACAAAGCATCTCGAAGATTGGGTCGCGACCTCATTTGGGGTCACGTAATTATGTATTTTGGTATCGCAAATATTTTAGTAAAATTAAACAATGTCTGCTGTGATGCATGGATACCTTTCAAACTTTTGCGTCTGAAGCTCAGTTATCGAAATTTTTAATGCATTGAAAGACGTTTAACGTGAAAAAGCTTAAGACGAAATATCGGTTAATACGAAATACTAAAACGATCCCAACAAGCTGCTCTGTGTTTTCCTGCATTTTTTTCTCCTAATAAGAAACGAAAATCGTTTAACACGAAAAGATTTCTCTTCTGAGAATAAACAAAATACGAAAAACATCAGCGATTTAAGATGGATGTGGAAGGAAAAAGAGGTGGTTTTACATTTTTTTTTATGTGTATTATTGGACCGTTCTACAGTATCATTGAAAGAATTAGTTGCAGTAAATGGTGATAATGTGTGACAAGGCCAAATTATGAAGACAAAGACATTTCGGGGTTAGACGAAAGCTCAAAAAATATAATTGATACAGATGCCGACGGCGGAAAGGAAATTAATAATGCAGCTCCAGTTCCCACATCATACGAAATAAGGAACATCATGAAAAGTATGCGCAGTTATTCAGACGTACATTACAATGGTGAAAGGAATAACAACTTGGACGACATCGAACAATTTGTCGACAATTTTATGATGAAAAAGACAACGCGAAGAAAAACTTCAGATTATTTTCCAAAAGCTCAATAAATGCTTTGTTTTAGCAAAAAAAAAAAGTATTAAAATTAATTAATTTCTTGTGAATATTTTTGTTTCATTGATTTTTATCAAACGAAATTCTTTTTACACACAAAAATATTTCAGTCCCCTCAGTTTCGTGTTAAACGATTTTCACTGTATATGGAAAAAATACGATGGTTCACAAGGACGAATCTCAGACGAATTTTTATTATCGCTCCGAAAGTAGGAGAATACTTATATTTTTAATTGAGATTTTTTGAGTGTCTTTATTGAGTAATGAATTGACTTTAAAAAATTGTACTTGTCAGGTATTTTTGAACTATTTAATGATATAAATAGATGACTCTCCAGGGCAAAAGTTGTATTATAATTAAATTAAAATATGAAATTTTTTACGCTTTAGTTTTAAAAGGGGTGCATGTGGGCAAATAGAGTGAGAAAAGTATCTTGAAAATATATTAATTGTTTTGCAAAGTAGAAAGTTTTCGATTGTGTATGTCAGGGATGGGCATTAAGTCGATTGCAACTGACTGGAGGACCGCCAAGACATTTTGGGGTAACCGCCTTTATAAAGACCTTAAACGCACTTACTAAAAGAAACATATTCATGGAACACCGACGCTAATTAGATTAGAGAATTGGCTTTTCACAATCGATGCGACTGTGTTTAGTTAAGCAAATGATTCGATAATTGTGTAGACGACACATGTACCCTCAATGGAAGCGAATGATGAGGCTTAACATGTTCACTGCCACTGTAGTGGAAAAAAATGACCAGTTCGATGCCAGCCGTAGAAATGAATTTTTCCCCACGCGCCGATTGAAGGGAAGAATAAATGTTGATGATTAACTCTTCCCGCAATAGCACGGGATTGGCTATTAAGATATTATTCCACACCTCGCATTTTTACGGGATGGGGTTCTCGAGTTGATATAAAGCCCCGCGATGGCATGGGAATCGGCACCCATTTTAAGTAAATACTAGCTGCATGGCCCGGTGTTTTGCACAGGCTTTCTCTACTTTTTAAAATTTTCTTTTTCCTTCACAAAATCAGCACTTCTAATATTCTTTTTTTCAAAATGGTCACCCCCTCTGCTTAGCCCGGCGTTGCAAAAAAACTGTATAAAAAAAACTGTATAAAACTGTACTTAAAATTTCCTGTATCGAAATTTTTTCGCTTCCTTTCTTTGTCAGACAGGTTTATTTCCCCCCTGGGTTGCACGAACATTTTTAAATGCATAACATAGTGTCATGGAATTTCCCCTTCCCCTCTCACTATCAGCCTCTCGCTATGTGTGATTTCTATATTAACGTTATTACAAAATTCTCGTGGTAATTTCCCACAGTTAATTATAACTGCCCTTTTAAAATTTTGGCTACCCCTGACGACCCGATGTTAAGAGGAGCGATGCACGTTGAATCTGTCCAGAGCTTAAACTCCTAGCGTTGGTGTGGTATGGTATTTAGGAGAGATGGATGCCAGCTCAAGTGTCATCCTCGTCACTTGACCATGGTTCAAAATGTCAAGGTACGTCGCCAAAAGCCCTCGAGTAGGTGAACAGTGCGACATCAATATTCACTCACTCACTCACTTTGCAATTTTTTAGCCCTCAGAAACAAAAATGTACCTTTTTAAAAAATATTTGTATGTTGAAAAAAGACAAGAAAGTAGAAATTTTTATAATTACAAAATTCTACAACTATATCAAATGTTGACTTAAAATTGTGAGTACTTTTTGAAATGTTCGAGCGTCCTAGCGTTGGTGTGGTGTGATAATTTGGAGAGATGGGTGCCAGATCATGTCTCATCATAGTCACTTGACAATGGTTCAAAATGTCGAGGGGGGACGCCAAAAACTCTCGAGTAGGTGAACATTGGGACTTTAATATTCACTTACTCACTTTGCAACTTTTTAGGCCCCGGAAATGAAAATGTACCTTTTTAAAAATAGTTGTATGTTGAAAAAAAAGAAAAAGTAGAAATTTTTATAATTACAAAATTTCACAACTATAATAAATGTTGAATTAAAATTGTGAGCATTTTTTGAAATGTTCGATATACGGGAAAAAAGTTTCATGCAATTATTTTTATAAGTGGTTATTAAATATTTAAAATTTGAGCATTTTTTAAAAATTCGTAAAAAAAGTTTTCGGCATTTTATTTTTTAAATCACTTACTCTAAAAGATCAAAGTATGAGTTTTTTAAAAATCATTTTCATATAAACGCATCGATATTGATTCATTTTAGAAAAAATCATAAAGTATGTAAAGTATGGTTGTTTTGTAAAAAAAAAACTGTATCGTGACGAAGTATGTTATTTTTCCAATTACAAAACTGCTGGCGAAGTTATTAAATGCGCGAATAAAATTTTGAGTATTTTTTTTAAAAAAATCATAAAAATTAAGCAATGATGTTGTTTTGAACCCGGGTACAAACGTTAATAATCCAGCGCTCTAACCGATCGCGCCACGAAATCTTCGGAGATTAAGGAACGAAAAGACTTTTAAAATAAAAGGAAGAGATATTCAATTTCGCCAAATCTGGTGATTTTCAATATTTATAGGCGCATCTTTTCTAGTGTAACCTTTGATCAAACGTGAAGTGCACAGAGGAAAAGTTACTCGTTTGGCGCCAAACAGGCTTTCGCCGCCAAACCCTTGGCTATTGTAAAATTGCTGAATTTGTTAAAGTTTTAATTATTATTTTTTTTGAAAGAATTTAGTTTTAAGTAAATGCCTTGAAATTTCATATATTGATTGCAAACTACGGTATTGTTTAAACAAAAAATGACAAAAAAAAATACCATATTGTGTGTGTGTGATTAACTCTCGAAAAGAGGGTAAGAAACGAAAAACGCAAAATTTTTTTAAAAACCGTAATTCTCAAGCAATTTTTCAGTCTTTGCACAGATTACGGATAATACTGTTCTACACACAGAAAAAAACTTTTCGTGAGATTATTTTTATAAATAACGAAGTTATTAAGTATTTAATTAAAATTTCGAGTATTTTTTTAAAATTCTAAAAAAAAAGTTTTTGCCATTTATTTTTTGAATGACTGATTCTCTCTAAAAGAGAAAAAAGCATGAATTGTTTTAGTGTAGAATATCATTTCATTAACGCGAATGAAAACTTAAACGGAATGATTTAGAAATCATTTGTGGCCATGGGTAGCCTAGTGGCTAGAGCATTGGACTCCAGACCCGAAGGCCTGGGTTCGATGCCCGATGCCACCAAATACCCTCCGAGTACACACGGAGTACGTGTTCGTTAAATCAGTGAGTCCGAAAGTCTCTTGTGGTCTGAATCACGAGTGCAGGGGATTGGAGAATATTTACCTCCCCTTCAGTTCCAAGGCAAAATTGTGGAGGTGGAGATAGGTAGTGTTGCCATCTATCATCCTTTCGGGGAATTTCGCGGAGCTAATTCGTGCTGTCACCTGTATGGTGGCTTAGGCCAACGACAAGCGTACTTCTAGCCCCTTGCCACGATGAATTTCGTGGGCCTCGTTCTGACTACGTCAGGCAGGTGGCATTAGACACAACAGAAATTACTTTCTTAAAAACATATAAATTTTGACTCAATTTAGAAAAAATCGTAAAAAATAGAAAATATTATTGTTTTTTGTAAAATAAATTTTACCCTACCGTGGCGAAATAAATGATCTTTTTTTCCGATTCTGTAATTATTTTTTTCTGAGTCTCATAGAAAAACTTGGATCGTGATTTAAATCGTCGGGGGGAATTCTCACCTCCCGGTTTTTCATTCTGGTTGGCGGAAGAAACAACACGCAGGAGTAAAACATTGGCTTTTAATTAACATCTTTTTAACTAATTGCAATATCGGAATATAAATTGTAAAAACCGATTTCTTGGATCATTCCCGAACTTTTGGTACATTCGGCGAATTTCTGCGTCGTGCGTTTCGTGAGAAAATAGATGTATACGTTCAAAGCGACATACATACGTTTGTTTACCTACAAATTTTAATAGTGTAGATATCGGTTTCATATTCATTGTTTCACGAATTGCCTCTGCTCACTGCATTGAATACGTTCATGCTCCACGATCTAGCAGTCGCTGTCATAGTTGTTCAAGTATTCAACTCGACAATTTTGTGGTACTTGTGTTTTTGTAGTAAAAATTGTCATACTTTAAAGGAGGGGTAAAATGTCGAAAACCAGTGATAACAAAAGAAAATGTACAATTTTAAAACAGAATAGTCACACGCTTTTGAGTGTACCGCACACCTTAAAAGTATTGATAGTAGCCCTCGCCCTGGAAAAGTCCGCCCTCCCCTGGTGTGTACGTGCGGTAAGTGAGTGGTCAAGGTCGCGAACTCATAACCGGCATTATTTTTCTCGAGTCGTAGCACCACAAAAGAGCCGCTACATAGAGGGTCTGATGTACGTTTGATATATCGAGGCTCTTAATCCTTAAGTTGGCGTGGTGTGAAACTTTGGAGAGAGATGTACAAGCTCCGGTGTCGTCCTCGTGATTGGATAATGGTTTAAAACTACGAGATCCGTAGCTAATAGCTTTCATCCTAATCTTAGCGCGACGTTGATCAAAAATAAATTAATCATTATGTTTGAGTATATATTTCATTAATATGTATTTGATTATCCTTCAAACATTTTATTATTACATATCGCATGTCTAAGGTGGAGTCTGAATTCGAGTCTGAGTGAGTGAATGTTCTTTAACGTCACACTCTAAAGGAACGCGAAGGCTTTTGGCGATGGATCTCGAAATTTGGTACTACGGTCAAGTTAACCGGACGACTCCTGGCCAAATTACAGCCTAGCTGGAACATAACTGATCATGACCAGATTCACTGGGTTACTAGCTCGTCATAAAAATATTGAAAGGAACAGAAATTCTGCACAAGGGTCTTAACGGTCGTTTTATCCGGGACAGTCCTATTGTTAGAAGTTTTTTTTCAGAATTAAACTTTCAACGTTTGAATCATTGCTCTTTAACATTGATCTTTAAAGCAGCACGAATGCTATTTGATGACGCCCCGATCTGGCAATCCTTTCTCTAAACTTCCACACTACACCAACGTGAGGACTCTAGTGGTACTACCTTTCGAATCTGTATCTAAAAAAACAATCTATGTTCTCGAAATTTAGTTTAATGAATCAGCTCAGGACGTACAAGGGAGTGTACGAGGCGCAGGTGGAATACAGCCGTTGGTTTTCTCACGGCCATCGGTTGGCGGCTTGATGTCAGAATAAAAGACCCCGGAATATTTTATGGGCGCACGTGTGAATATGAACGGCCTAATGCTATTTGCACAGGGAAGCCGATCTTGCAACTGCGAGGCCGGAAAACGTTACACCCACATCTCCATAAACTTTGCTATAAAATGTTGTCTGCTGTTCAAATCAGATTTAGTTTTGGAATTATAAATCTATTTTGATCATGCTTTGTGTGATTCTATAGTTTTATTTATAACTTGGTTTACTTTATTAATTAAGGAAAAACTTAAAAATATTTTTAAAAATATATAATAAAATATGCAATATAAAAAAACTCGGAAATGTTCTTGATTGAAACAGTGCCGGTTTATCCAATGGGTGCTTAAGGCGGGAGGCCCAGGGCCCGAAATGAGCTTAAATCGGCCCTGAATACTGAATCGAAATACATGTTCAAGAACAGTTTTTTTCATTGGGAGCTATTTAGTGATTTAGTCTAGGACAACACATCTTTCAATTTTTCCACGAGAGGGAAATTTTTACATTAAGTGAGACCTTCGTGGACCCCCTAGAAAAATGCTGGCGACCCTCTAAAGGTCCGCGGACCACGATTTAAGAACCGCTGGTGTAGATAACACAATAATTCAGTTAATATGCAAAATTGAAATCTTCCAGAAAAAAAAAAAAGTTCATATTTTTAATTTTGACGCAATTTCCTACAATCTTTCCTATATCATCGACATTATTAAATTGAAAAGACAAGTGTTTTTTGCAGTTAGTTTAATGAAGAAGAACATTAATTTTTAAATTATTAGGGAAATATCAAAGAGAAATATGAAGCCATTTCAACCCACCCAGAACTAGTTAAGAAACTATTAAAAGTCCCGTTCCGTTTTGCAACCATATGGACTACTCCCCTCCCCTCCCGAAATTTCCACCACTTCCCACAAAACAACGGGAAAGACCTTTTCCGAAACGGTGGCGCACCTTCTCTGTACTCTATTGATCAGCAAAAAGAGGGGAAAGCACAGAACCGATCTTTCCAGGAGAAACTAATGCCGCAACGTCCACGTGGTCTGCGAGTCTCCAATTGGCCGGCTTCGGCTCGTGCCACGAGCGGGCTGCCAAGGTTAGTCTTGGCGATGGGAAAAAGAGTACTCGGAGTTTTGGCGCCGAATAAGTTCTCAAAACTTCATTAAATTGTGGGTTGATTTTTTTCTTCTTTCTGCTCTTCCGCGGATCAATGAGGAAAACAAGGACATAAAAAAATTATTTTTGGTTAGCTTTTTTTCTGAAGTATTAGTGCTAAGAAAAGTTGATTGATTATGTATTTCCAAATGAAATCTCTGTGATATCGCATTTTAGCAACAAGTGAATGTACGAAATAAATTTATTTCTTTTGATGGGATAAGTTCAATAAGTTTGTGGAAAAAAAATATTAATCAAACACAATCTTTTTGGTAAGAATTTTAAGATTATAAGCATTACTTTGAAATGTTATTTGTTGAGATATTGAAAGAGCTCTCGATTTATCCGAAATGGAATAATAATAACAGTAGAAATTGTGTTCTTTTCTGCAGTTACTTTGATTAATTTTTTCCCCTAATGGGGCTACGTATAGGTATTTAAACCTTTGCAGATTTAGTACATTATTTCCCAGGAGCTGGTATCCCTTTTAAGCGCGGAACCATATAGGCGATACCAATTTCCGTAAGTACACTGGTGTGCAAAACTTAAGCAACAATGTAAAAATTTAGCAGATAGCAATAAAATTGCAGAAAAGGAGGTCTGGAGATAAGTACAGTGAACAAGTAAGTCAGTAGAAACGTCATGCGTATGCAAATATCAGGAACCAAACGTCAGAAGCGACCTGAGCGTACGCAAAACGCGTGATGTCGGCGCGCGCTGCTCAACAGTAGAATAAAATGAAGGATGCAGACGCAATTCAAGATATTCTTTGCAAGTGCCAGTGAGTCAGTTCGTGAAATATGGCTAGAAGAAATCACCAGGATGACTTCACACGTGGAAGAATGATCGGAAAGCTGGAGGAGGGGCGTACCTTCACCAGTGTACCTGCAGAGTTCGGAATCAACAAAAGTGTCATTTCGCGCGCTTGGAAAGCGTTCCAAACCACAGGTACAGCTGTTAGAAAGGTTGGTGGTGGCCGCCCGAGGACGACAACTGCAGGGGATGACCGATATATCATCCTGCAGGCGAAAAGAAGCCGACGGCAGTCAGCAAGCGTCATTGCTCAGCAACTCTCTACAGCAGCGGGGCGACGAGTGTCGCGGTTTACTGTGGCCAGACGCCTTCACAAAGGGGGCCTATTTACCCTCCGTCCTGAACGCTGCCTCCCGGTGAAAGTTGACCACCGACGCCACCGTTTACAGTGGTGCAGAGAGCACAAAAACTGGACAACTGTCAATGGAATCGTGTCCTCTTTACAGATGAGAGTCGGTTCAGTACCAGAAGCGATTCTCAACGCGTTTTGATTTGGAGAGAGATCGGGACACGGTTTTATACCAGTAACATCAAGGAAAGACACCATTACGCTGATCCTGGAGTTCTTGTCTGGGGAGGCATTATGCTGAACGGGCGAACTGAGCTCCACATTTTCGATAGAGGGTCTGTAATCGGGGATCGCTATTGTGAGGAGGTACTTTTTCCCCATGTGCGTCTGTTCCGAGGTGGCCCAGACTTCATTTTTATGGATGACAATGCACGGCCACATCGGATTCTTGCTGTTGAGGAGCTGCTGGAAAGTGAAGATATCACTCGAATGGATTGGCCAGCGTACTCACCAGATTTAAATCCCATCGAACATGTGTGGGATGCTTTGGGGAGAAGTATTGCAGCATGCTTACATCATCCGGAGAACACCCAACAACTCAAACAGATGCTGATTGAAGAATGGGTGCTCCTACCGCAAGAAATGTTGCACCAGCTGGTTCTGAGTATGCGGAGACGGTGCAAAGCAACCATTGCAGTGAGGGGAGGGCGTATACCATATTAAGGAACATCTGCTTGTTGTTCTTCCTGTTGGATAGACCATCATGAGTCACGATACTATGCGTTCAATAAAGCTTGTTTTTGTTTGATTCCATACCGTATGTATTGTATTCCTTTTTCAGCGCCGATGCTTTCGTCATCCTTTACGTACATAATACTCTCCCTCATTTCTGAATTTCATGTCTCTCAGATGATTTTTCGTGAAGTTATGGCAATAAACCCACCTGTTGCTTAAGTTTTGCACACCAGTGTAATTTTGACGTTCAGTTTCCAACACAGAGGGAGGCACCTAAGCTTTAAGCGATGCGAACCTATTTTTGGATTTTTTTAAATTTTGCCGAGAGCACGCAAACCACGCAGACACTCTAGGGATATTTTACATGCCGTATAATCATACCACATGGCCACTATCGATATTCTGCATCATGAAAATCCACCGACTTCGGCTGGGGTCGAACCCGTAACCTTGAGTGCAGAAGGCCAAGGACAAGCCAACCACGCCACTTAGCCGGCGCAGTTGTTTTATTATCACGGCTAAAAATGAGAGTATAACATTTTGACCTTTGTAAAATAAAATCTCCAACGTGGAATTATTTTGATTGATTGTTTATTAAAGTCGCTAGAAAGCTTATGCAAGGAGTGTTGGCTACAAACCACGTAATTTTAAACAATTAGCAAGAGTCGCGAAATATACCGAAACTGGAATCTCAAATTTCCACACCACACCAACGTTATGAGTTTGAACAATTGCAAAGTTTTCGTGCATCAGCCTCTCTACCCGACAGGTCTTCCCTGGCACTGGGACTTGAGCCCATTATTCGACAGAGATCAGAGTTCGCTACTTCTGTGCTCCATTTTCTAAAACTGAATACTGTTAATAAATAGTGTGTATACATATACGGATAATATTATTAATCACATACTAAGTTGCTATAAATGTAACTTAAAGCTAAACAACAAATGAAAGTTTAAGGTATCCGATTACATTCGGAACTGTGATTTTTTCGGACTAGAATTTTTGAAATAGTATATAACTTAGAAGTGGATTTATCCATGTTTTACGACCACAGAGGGGAGAAATTTTAAGAAAAAAACGCCGATAATTATTTTATTTGGTTGTAACTCTGAAAATAATGAGAATTTTTCAAAAATCATAGTTGAGCCTCTGTACAGAGGTCTGAGCTATATACAGGCAAAATATTATTATAATAGAAGCATTTTTCACAAAAGGAGAACATTTTGAAAAAACGTTATTCTTTAAGTTAATTTTTTGCCGAAATATTGTATTTAAATAATTTTTTTTGTCAAAATGTCCTTAAAACAATTTTATACCTGTATTCTAATCTAAGTGACACTAAATATCCCGAAAATTATCCATTTATGCGCTTTTAAAAAATCACGGTTCCGAACGTAGTCAGATATCCTAATAAAGGCAGTATAGTTCAAATTTAAATAACCACAATAACATATTAGCAATTTCAAGTCTTTTCAGATGCCAACCTTCCCCAAAATCACTAGGCTGAAAAAAAAAAGAAAATAGTGTATGAAGAATTAAATTAGTTTCTATATATATATAATTACAAAATCCAAATACTACAATAATAACATAAAACTGCATAGCATGAAAATGAAAAAACCATTAGTCCATAGAAAAAAAAATTTAAATACACATTATAAAATAAAGGGTGTTTTTTTAGAGGTATAGAACTTTAAATTGCAATAAAACAACGATGTATTATTCGATTGACATGAATTTTTTTTTATTCGAAAGATAATCTTGTGGCATTACATTTTAAATATGATTTCTGGCATAGGACTGCCACGGCTGGCTCGGATGTAGTCCAATCTGGACGTCTAATTTTCGATGACTTTTTCCAACATTTGTGGCCGTATATCGGCAATAACACGGCGAATGTTGTCTTCCAAATGGTCAAGCGTTTGTGGCTTATCCGCATAGACCAATGACTTTACATAGCCCCACAGGAAATAGTCTAGCGGTGTTAAATCACAAGATCTTGGAGGCCAATTCACAGGTCCAAAACGTGAAATTAGGCGGTCACCAAACGTGTCTTTCAATAAATCGATTGTGGCACGAACTGTATGACATGTTGCGCCGTCTTGTTGGAACCACAGCTCCTGGACATCATGATTGTTCAATTCAGGAATGAAAAAGTTAGTAACCATGGCTCTATACCGATCACCATTGACTGTAACGTTATAGCCTTCATCGTTTTTGAAGAAGGATTCTACCAGCCCATAAAGCGCACCAAACAGTCAGTTTTTCTGGATGTAACGGTGTTTCGACATACACTTGTGGATTAGCTTCACTCCTAATGCGGCGGTTTTGTTTGTTGACGTAGCCATTCAACCAGAAGTGCACTTCATCGCTAAACAAAATTCGCTTATGAAAATCGGGAACAACGGCAATCTCGTTTTGGGCTCATTCGACGAATCTACGCCTTGCTTGATCATATTTAAAATGTAATGCCACAAGATTATCTTTCGAATAAAAAAAATTCAGGTCAATCGAATAATACATCGTTGTTTTATTGCAATTTAAAGTTCTATACCTCTAAAAAGAACACCCTTTACAAAAATCTGAAGAGCAAGATATTAGTGAATTCTTCAATCAAAACACGACAAAACATCAGCTCATACATATATATATGTAACAATTCTATTTAGTATCCCTTTTATTAACTTTTTGTACTAATATTCAAACAAACTTTAATCCTTGGTTTAAAAAATAACACTGTAATCTTAAACGTAATCGGCTAGTCCGAAATCCCTGTACCGCCCATTCTAGCCAATCAGAACTACTATTACGTAATAATCACGCGCTTGCACTGCTGGTATAAAAGCAAAAATCTTGTATAATCGCCCTCTTTGTCTGCTTGCCTTCATAATGTAATCAGCCGGCTGCCGCGCGTTCTGTGTTTGTCTTTGTCTTTGCCATGATGTTTGCTTCTTGTTATGTGTAATGCCCTCCCTACTTGATCTTTATGTGTTTCCAGAAGTGAATAAACTGGATTATTGATTTACATGAGTGCCTCTTCGATAATACAGTACTCGACCACTCGCCACGTAACACAGGAAAATCACACCACCGGCCACGCCCTACTTTTGGTTCGCCATCATTTAAATCAACCACTCGACACGACCTAGTATGCACCTTCTAAAAGTTTAAGCATTTCACAGACACAGACACACACACACACACACATATATATATATATATATATTCATATATATATCCATATATATATATCCAACAGTATATATATATATATATCCATATAGATCCAACTGTATATATATATATATCCATATATATATATATAGATCCAACTGTATATATATATATTTATATATATATATCCATATATATATATATAGATCCAACTGTATATATATATATAGTTGGATCTCTATATAATGAAGTCGCTAAATCCTGGAAAAAAGTGCGTTGCATGGAAAATTCTTTATATAGAGGTTCATCTTTTAATACACTTTATAAATCACATAAATCAAATTTTAAATTCATAAACACTATGTATTAAAAAAGTAATTATTCACATCTCTTTTTAAAATTAATGTATGTTATGTTATAAAATTAATATATGTATTTTATCCATCAAAAAAAAGAAAGAAAGAAAGAAAAAACTGCAATGAAAACAAGAAAAAACAATGTAATATGTCACTGTATTTCCAATATTAAGAAAATTATTTTATATTAAAATTAACGAATTTTAAGGACATTTTCTATTTTAAGGCATACAAAAAATATTAAACATACATTATTTCATAACTAGAACACCAGGACACGGGACAACTCCAATGAGTGTGAAAGGGAATATCGAAGATGCTTCTAGTGAACTGGAAATTGGCGGGTTAAGGGATGCACTTCTTGGACGAAATGTCCAGAATTCTATTGCTTTCTGCAACCTAGGATTTAATAAAACCAGTTCAAGATTTATGACCACTATAAAATGTGTTAAAGAGAGAACAACTTGAAATGTTCAGAAAAACTTTAAAAATAGGGAGAAAAAAAATTGAATCACAAAGGAAAAAGTTCGTTATATAGAAAATGAATGCATTTCGCTGTAGAGAGGTTATTTTACGAGGGAAATCATGAAATGTTCAAGGTTCCAAGAAAAAGTTCGCTGTATAGAAAAATTCGTAATATAGAGGTACGACTGTATATATATTACATTGCATTACTTTATCCAGAGATTTGCAAATAGCATCCATAAATTTTTCTTCTAAATAATATTGACATTATTCCTCGACTAATAGAATGATAATGAACTTTGGCAAACTCAGATGAGATTTTTACGAGATTATGTTTATATATATTTATATATCTTTCTAAATATCATGAATATTACTAGCTAGCTGGGTGGTATAGTTGGTTTAGCGCTGGCGTTGTAGGTTTTGGTTTGAAGTTTCGAAACCGGTCGAAGTCGGTGAATTGACAGCGTCCGTGTCGTATGATTATTCAGCATGGAAAAAAACCCTTGAGTACCTGTTTGGCTTGGATGCTCATTGCAAAATTAAATTCCTAGTACAGTTTCGCATCGTCAGAGCTCAGGTGCCTCCCTCTGGAGAGGAAATTGGGCGTACAAAATTACATTGGGGCAAATGATACCCACCAACATGGTGCCACACTATAAAGGGATATCTACTCCCGGGGAATGTACTACTAGATCTGCAATTGTAAAATATCAATTCCAGCCCCTTTAGAAATAAAAAAATGTATATTACAAATGAGACGAGGTGTCCTATTTTTAAAAACATTTTTTAAATAATCCAATCATATTTTTGAAGATATTACGGGAAATTTAACTGTGAGAATATTTCGATAATATTTTCAGTATATTATTTAAGTTCTGAATAAAATAATTGTCAGATCCTATAGATTGAATCTTCTTTTAAAATCTTGTCATATATTCATGATACGTTTTAACAAGCGAGTATACGATGCCTTACTTTATGGATGCAGATTGAAGCAGATGTAATATCTTAATTTTCAAGCACTTAATTTGCAATCATAATTTAAATATTTATAAAGGAAGTCCGGCACGCGTCCATAGGAGCCCATGTTAAATTACGTAAGTTTATTTACCTTTTTCTCATAAACTACTTACTTTTCATGGATAAAATTTTTACTGCGGGTTATGTGTACTATCAATAAAACTTTAAAAAAGGTTTTTTTGTTTTGTTTAAAATTAAAGTAATTATGAATTTTTCAAAAGTCCAAATTTTTTCCCTAAATTTAGTTTAAAAGAGTCTTATCTAAAAAAGTTTGTTATTTTTTATCTAATTCCCTCCATTAAAATGTGTAAACATGTTAAAGTGTTCGGAACCCCCCACAAAGCCCTTGATTCTTTTTTTGATTGATAATAATCCTATGTATATAGTACGTAAAATTTAATTAAGTATTTGTCATTAATAATTAATTTCATTAGTTAATGCTAATTATTTATTCAATAAATAATTTTTTACTGTTTTTCGTTCCCTAAAATCGACAAAATCAAAAGAATATGTTCTGTGGCGCATTGGTGTATGATACAAGAATGATGGACTTTCGACTCTGGACCTCCCCCCTCCTTGAAAAATTCCTGTGTGCGCCACTGTATTTATATATATATAATTTTTATTCTTAAAAAATATAAAATATTTCAAAATTAAAGACATAATTACCTTTTATTATTTCAAACGAATAAAATGTAAGAAAATAAGAATCACCTATTTCAGTGGGTCAGTTTCTTCAGAAAAGAATCTACTTGTGGTGGGGATCACAAATGTTTATTTTAATTTATAGTAACTACACTCGAGACTATAATAAAACATTTCCTGAGGCTCTCTATCTACCAAAAACTCTTATTACCCTTGTTCCCTTTTGGATAGCTGATAACGGACATCGTATGGGCGAAAGGATGTACGTTGTGACCCCTCTCCGGGATGGGGAGAAAGTTAATAGTGAAAGATGAGTAAACATATCAAATTTCATAATGCAACATATACTTCCGCCTCGAACACTTCAAGTTTCAACATAAAAGAAAATAGACGTCAAACATATAGAGTACAAAATAAGGAAATAAGATACGTTGAATGAAATACCAAATTCACACTCAATAATATTCCGGAAAGTATATCACATTTTCTATAAATAATATATATATATATATATATATATATATATATATATATATATATATATATATATATATATTTCAAATTCAATTCAATTGCCGCTTTTAACATTTGCCTCCCCAGGCAGGGACCCGGATTGTCAGGCACAAGAGCCGGCTCTGCTCACATATCGACTAATTTTGAGCGTTTTACGAGAGGATAGTTTTAATTTTTAATAAGCAAAGATAAAAATATTAACTGATTTCATCATTGAAAAAAAAATCCATATTTTGGAATGAGGGGGAGGAGCTAAAAATGTTCTCTCGAAATTCTAGAATTTTCTCTCATATATGGCGTTAGATACATATTTGACAGGTATAAATACAGAACTAATTATTGATCAGTTATCTGCATGCGTTCGGAATTTCTTTGTCATTCTTTATTATAACTAACTCTTTCTTTTCCGACTGCAAAAAAAAAAAAAAATAATAGAAATAGTCCCCAACATATTTCATGCTCCACATATCATTAAAAATTTTTTTTTGAAAAATTTTGAAGTCAAAATTTTAGTGAGGAGTGCAAAACGAAGTCGGCAGATGCAACAAATTTGGCAAATTTATCGACAGTTTTGGCGTGTGTTTCGAAGCGTTTAAAATATTCTAGAAGCATCTGCGCTTCGATCTTTCTCTGGAAGCTTCCGTGAAAACTATAAATATAAATTGTTTGACTTCGAAGTTCTCTTTTTAACTTAGTTTAGTTTCGAGATTTTTTTTTCGCACTTTACTGTGTTTTAAAGTGGATATCAAAGTGATTTTCGGTAATGTTTTTGTGCTATTATTTAAAGTCCGGTGCATTGTTATGATGCAGAGTTTGTTTCAATTTTATATCAGAAAGAAGTAAAAATTTAAATTATGCAAAAAGAAAATGATATTGCAAGAACGTCATAATAATGTATTCTTTCAAGAAAGGTTTTATAAGATCCACCTTTTTTCTCTAGTCTTTAAAAAATTAATGCCTCTCGCGAACCAATTAGAGAATATATGATTATTGTTCATATAAAAGGGTTTTATTTTAGATAAATTTTTTATTTCGAAATGTACGCATGTACTTTGGAAGTTGCCACTTGGTATAAAGGATGTTTTTCCTCTAATGTTAAAAAACAAACAGAACCTAAAATAAGTAAATTCTTTTTTCATTGAAAAGGCGCCTCAACATTGATAATATATTTTTGACAAGGTGACTACGTTCGGAACGGTGATTTTGCAAAACTGTAAAAATGAATAATTTTTTATGTTTAGTATCAGTTGCATTAAAATTTTTACAAATACAATTAGTCATTGCAACAAGAATATTATTATAAGAAAAAAATTATTTAAATACAGCTTTTTTTAGCAAAAAATGTAGAAACAATCACATTTTCAAAATATTCTTCTTGCTTCGTAATAATAATAAAAATGCTTCGATAATAATAATATTTTGCCTATGTGTAGCTAAGACTTCTATAGAACAGCTAAGATTTTCGAAGCACATAATTTGAAAGTGGATTAATTCATATTTTAATATATCAGAGAACAGAATTTTTAACAAAAAAAAAGAAAAAGAAAATAGAGTATTATATTAAGTGATCTTTACTCTGAAAGTAATGTGAATTTTTCAAAAATTCTAGTTAAGCCCCTATGTAGAAGTCCTAGCTATACAGGTTGTCTACTAAAAACTTCAGCCAAACGCACAATCAGATTGCCCGTTGGGAGCACATAAAAAAATGCTCAAAGAACTGTAACTGTAACATCCATAGTTTACGAGAAAATTACGAAAAACAAAGTATGACGTCACAGTCATTTTTGACACACCAAAAGCCGTATTTTCAAATGCCGTAAAATCCGGCGTACAACACACTCCTATGCTTTCAAGTCGCATTTTTTTGGAGAGAGATTTTTACTCAAGTATCGTCCTCGTCACTTGAACATGGTATACAATTACGATATCCTTTGCCACTATAGCTTGCTTTGTTTTCATGCGCGTCGTTAATAATCAAATATAATCTAGCCCTTTTTCCTTTATACTATAAATTTATCAATTAACATGGGAAATACATGAGTAACACATTTATTAAGAATTTAGAAGGTAATACTAAAATAATTATTACTATCCTAAATACCTAAATACATGGCTAGCATAAATGATACATTCGTTTTGAAAAGGCTATATTTTCAAAAGTATTACACGTACACACATGAAAAGAACCACAAACTCACCAAGTTTGTGTTGTTTATTCTCCCTCACTCCCTCATTGACGCGTCCCATTTCAAGACTTCCTAAACGATGAACTTCCGTATCAATTCCTGCTGGATTGGCGAGAATGACACAGCTTTGTTCCCTTGGTCTCCCATAAACCCGATTTAACACCCTGGGACTTCTTTCTGCGGGAGTACGTTAAAGACCTTGTTTACGTATCCCCACTACCGCAATTCTTAGTCAAACTCAAAGAACGTATCTGTGCTGCAGTGCAGACAATGGGCTTAATTCATGACGATCACATGATAAAGATAAACACGTGTTCTCCATTGAATTCAAATCAGGCATTAAACTAATTGTTCCATTAGTAAAATTTAAATAACATTTCAAATTTCCTAATTGGGTAAAGATGTTTAAATGCATTAAAAAAATAATTTTTTCAAAAAGATTTTTAAAATTAAAAAAAAAATCTCACTTTACGCATATGCTTTTAAATAAAATGCATTTTGGATACATATGTACTTTTTAAAGTTTCTGCAAAGAGCAAAAATTGACAACAACGTAACGCGTGAACTGATTGGATGGAAACACAAAATAGCTTTTATCGTGTGAGTATGACGTCATACGAGTTTTTGAATTGATTGGCTAGAAACACATGGTTATCCTTATCATGTGACGACGACGTCACATGAATTGAGTCCACTGATAGGACTATGCTACAGAATGAGTGGAATGAGCTCGATCATAGACTGGACGTGTGTCACGTCACTAAGAGAGGGCACGTATTGAACTTATGTAGAAGGTATATAAACTTGGTGAGTCAGTGGTTTTTTTCCCATTTATCTTTCCCTTGTACGTGTACCACTTTTGAACGTATAGCCTTTTCAAGAGGATTGAATCATTAATGCTAACCCTGTATGATCGATGCTTATATAAGTTTAACATACACAAAATTTGCAGTAAATTTCTACTTCTAATTACCACACATATTAATGTAAAGAGACTTATCACTTATTTTGAAACAAACAAAAAAAGTAGTATAAAAAAAATTTAGGTCAAGTCCTACTTTGAATGTATGAATAGAAAGTATTTTATTGAGAGAGAGAGAGAGAGATGATTAAAAATTACAATAGGATATATATATATATATATATATATATATATATATATATATATATATATATAGGGAGAGAGTGAACTAATAGAGTAGGAATTTAAAAAAGAGCATGATTTGTTTGCATTGTTGTAATAATGCCCACCCGGTTTGGCTGAAAAACAGGTTTTCGACGTCAATTTTTGTCTTTGCTTTAACAGTTACATTGTTACAACAGTAGAGACGAATCTAAGTTGGCCTCAAAAAACGATAATTATTTTAATTTATTTAATTAGTCAATTAATATTTGAAAAAACTGTATTAACATCAAATGTCATCCACTACAAGTTTTAAAAAATTTACTTGAACTTGATTGGATGAATAGAAAGTATTTTATTAACGATTGAAAATTTGAACAAGATAAATATATAAATAAATATAGAAAGAGAGAGAATAAGCTAATATATAGTAGGAATTGAAGAAGAGAACTTATGTTATTAACAATTTTTTTTAAGTTTCACTTGTATTGTAATAGTAATAGTATATTTCCAAAACTCAATACAAAATTTAGAAGAGGAAATTCGAAATATACTAATAATTCGGTAAAATTCGGAGCATAACGTGCACTTTTAACACTAAAAATAAGATCGAAATTTACGAGAGCGCTGTAAAAATGACAGCTTTAAAAAATAAAGAAGAAATGAGAATTAAAAAAAAAAAAAAATTAGATTTCTACGTTTATCCCAATACTGTTTATTTAAAAGAAATGACATTCCTCTTGAATCTAAAGGGTTGTAGTTCTAGAAGTGTAGTATTTTTTCCAAACCTTGGGATAATGCCTCGCATAAACTTCAAAACAAGGGCATTGAGCACGCATATTTCAGGTTTCTTTCTTTGGGGGGTGGACGCGTTTTACGGCTAATATATCTAAAAATTAAAAATACAGCCTGGAAGTACAGGAGCGTTTAATACGCCGGATTTTACGGTAATTACTTGTCAGTGAAAATATAGATGGCAAATTGATTATTTTTCTCATTCAAGCCCATGGGCAACCAAATATATTTTTCCGAAATCCTGTTTAAAAATCTGTGATGTGTATTATATTTTACAATTGTATTATGATAAACGTGAAAAGTGAGCCCGCTGTAAAATGAATTGATATGTAGAAAAGAAAAGCATTGTGCTGCTAGTGAAGGCATTCGACTTCGTAATGGTTAAAGTATTTGAAATTTGAAAATATTTTATATAAGAAATTTAAAAGTCTTCCACTGTAAGCACACACCCGCACACAAATGAAGATATATTTTCTCTTCCCTTCTACTTTTAAGATCCAGTTTGAAACGGTGGAACTTGTAAACAAATGAAATATATACCAATCTCAAAAGCAATTTCATTGAACGATCCTTTCTAAGAAAGGGCAGAAGTATTGCATACAGTTCCATTAAAAAAAAGGAAGAAGGAAGCCCTAGGAATCATTTTCACTCCACTTTAGCAAAATTACGCATCCAAAAGATTTCTAGGCAATTTTAGGGCCAGGATATAAAATCAAAAAGCGGAAAGCAAGTGAAACCTCATAAGTACAAACTGTTGTTATTTAAAAGAAAAATCGACGTTTTCAATCTATTCGGTTTTTTACAAATGAGTCATGGAGAACCTTGGGTTAAAAGGTTTGTTTCTTTTGGGGATATTCTTTGTCGGGATTTTCATCAGCAAGAAATACCATATATGCTATTTTATAAAGGTCATAGAATATAATGCACTTTCTCCGACGCACACATATATATGCTTGTGTGTGTGACGAAGGCATTTTTATTGGATGTAGTTGTGATAAAATGAAGAACCGAGAAAAAAATCAAGGATTTTTTATATTTACGTACTTCAATTATAGGATAGACAGTGGCTTTTATGCGACCTTTCGCTTCAAGTACAGATCGAAATAAGAAGACAGAAAATCCCCACGCATTCTCAGACTAGGGAAATACATCAGAAAATATAATAGGAATGTTATAACCTGTTTAAGAGAAGGGAACTAGTTGTTATTTTAATAAACTTATAAAGTAAAGCAATTAATATGAATATATATATATAATTATATATATTTTATTTATAAGATATCTCTCTCTCTCTTATATATATATATATATATATATATATATATATATATAGAGAGAGAGAGAGAGAGAGAGATCTTATATAAATTAAATATATATAATTATTCTTTCAAGAACTCTTCAGGACATCGTATTAGTAATTTTCAAGAACCCTCACCTTTTCCAATAAGTGCAATTGTAACGGGAATATGCCTGAACTTTTCCCGGAATAATGTTACTAATAATATCATACGAACTTTTAACCAATCAAGTCTTAGAAGATTTCTTTATAAATACTGGGTTCACAGGCTGAAAAGATAAATTGGATGTGACACCCAAATTTTGTTTAGAGTTTAGTCAGTTGTTACTTATTTTTTGTCATTTATGATCACTATGTTATGGCCATGTTGTCCTGAAGTGTTGTTGTTTTTTTGGGTGTGTTGTTAATAAAGTATTTCCGTAAAAAAGTATCGTCATTTTTTCCAGTCATGTGCATTGCAAATATATACAAGAAAAATTGTAACTAATATTGACAAATATCTACAAGCTAATATGTAACTGTTCTATGTTTGGTTCCAGGGAAATTATGTTTTATATACGAGTATGTATGTACGTGTATGCGCTTACGGTCACTGAAAGTAACACACTTTGAAGAAATCGTGGCTGAACAACCTTGAAACTTTGCAAATAACAAAAGCTCGAGTTGGTATTAAATGATGTAAATGTCGTGTTATAGCGTATGTGCACACAGCCAAAGGAGTTGCGGCAGTACTGAACCTATAAGCATAAATATTGGCATCAGTGGACTCCATGTGGACGCAAAAGATACTGAATAACATGCATGAAAGGCGAATAATTCTTTTCAGACGCCAGAAACGATGATTGAATATTTGGCAGATTGGAATGAAAATTACAGTGATCAATGTGCGGTATAGCCTGCCACTGGAATCAATACTATCCAACAGTGCTGGCAACAAATGATACGTAAAGGAAGTAACACAAGGAGGAAGATATGGTCTAGGAAGGACCATACGAACCACCAGTAGAGAGAACGGAAGAATCGTTTGTCAGGCATGCACAAATTTTATGATGACTCAAAACTCTGTTGGTGAAGTTTTAGAGAATGAATGTGAAAACCATTGTCAGATAACTCTAAAAAGTGAATATGAGATACCAGCGCCTTTTATGAGTTCTGTCTTGAATACAGAAACATTTTAGACTTCGCTTGAAACGGTGTTAAGCCAGAGAAAAAATGGGAAGAGTTATGGGGTGGTGTTACGTGATATTCAGAGATGATAAGTTACGCTTCATTTTAGGATCAAAAGACCCTAGAGTTCGGGTTTGGTGGACTTCTGGACTTTGGTCTAATTCTGATCGTGTTACCGATATGCACAGCTTACGCCATATCATTCAAGGGTTCCAGATCATATCAAACGGCATTCTCACAATTTTCGACTGGTCACCTGAGGTGCATGAATTTTGAGGGTGGCAAAAGAAACTTCCCAATTTGCCCCAAAGGTAACATCAGTCAGTTCTCTCCTCAGCACATTCTGCAATGTCCAGGGTTTTCCTGTGAGGAGGCTGTTGCAACCCCATTTGCTGTTCTTAGACTTTGTACAAATTTATGGACTCATGGATCTGGTCTAGTTTGACTAGACCAGATGGGGATTAGTCCCACCACCACCACAGCTTACGAACAGGAGGTATTATGGTTTGGAGAGCCATATCCTTTGAGAGTAAGTCGCAATGACGTCTTAAGATTTCCCGAGGTCATGAACCTCTGTACAAAAGGAGGTCCCATTAAGGACCCTTTTAGGTAAGCAGTATGTAGCATACGCTGTCAAATACTCTCACCAAACAGTAATCTATATAAAATAAATGGGCTTGACTCACAATCTCACAGATCTAGACATAAAACGACTGGACAAATTGAAGGGTGTATGATGGTAGCCCTAGGCCTAGACTTTGACCACTATTGCTCATAGGCATATAGTTCGAAATTCCTAGTTTTTTGGAGAATATGTTTGGGAATTATATTTGACGATTAAAATTATTTGGATCATGATCTTACTGAGGGCGAATCAAGAACAAAACGAAGCCTTAGACCCGGGCCCAGTTGCTACACTATGGTCACTTTTAATCACACCTCGGGCCATTTTAAGTGCTACAATATAGAAGGGACACCCAACAAGCGTCAAATTTGCAGAAAAAGTACAACATGCTAAGATGTACAGATGATTATCATTTCAGTATATTTGAAAAATGCGGATAGAATTAAAGCCCTGTACAGTCTACATAAAAGCGAAAATTTTTCAGCGGATTTATCATTTAGAAATTGCATTCAAAAATTGATTGCGTAAAATAATTCGTGTCATGCTTCGAATAGAAGAACGAACTCTTACCAGCGTTTGAAATCCGGCGGCAGCAGGATCATACAAGTACTTTACCAATACTGCGGTTTGTCTTTCCGCGATTCTCATGAACAAACGATAGCGCATTTGTCATGATCACATGACTGTGATGCGAAATTGAATCATGCGTACAGAACACTGTGCAAGTCTCATCAACCCTCGGTAACTAACGTTCAAGAGCGGCTTGGGCAATGAGACGGAGTCTGCATCACTACGACAATCAGCGCAAGGCGGCCATTGTTCCGACTTCTCTTAAAACTGAGAAGAAGAAAAAACCAGGGAGGCCTACAGTGGTTTGTTGAATGGAGCTCATGGATATAGGAATTGCGCGTTAATTATTTTTTTCTGACATGAACAATAGTTCTGTGTATACTATCACGATGAACATAAACGTGTGAGAAGTCACCTAAAAATGAATCGGGAGTGATGTATGGGTTTTAAATAATCATTCTTGTCATTCTTAGTTCGCATAGCCATTTCTTTGGGCCATCCCTGTCTAAAGTTATGTCCAACCTTAGATCTACTGTACTCCACATAGAGCAAAGATTCCCAAACATTTTTGTATCATAGACCCCTTGCCATGTTTTTCTATTTTGAGTAGACTCCTACTTACCTAATATTGAATTTTTGCAAATTTATCAAATTAAATGCTTTTTTGACAGATGGTATAAAGCCACTTCCTTTAAGATTTAAATTTCTAACTGTAGTGAAGTATAGTGTTTAAAACCTAATAAACATTTTTTAATTAATTAAATTAAAATTTAAGTAATATATGTAGGATTTTCCGTTTGAAACATTTTGTAAAAAGGTTGAGTCATATCCTTTTCAGAGGACTATTAATGTCAATTTTGTTTATTACCGCATTCCGAAGCAGCGCCGTCTGGTGAGCTTTCGGAGCGCCGGCTTGAATAATTTTTCGGCAGAGGCTTACTAACCCCCGCTGGTTCAACACGTCACGTTTTTCGCGCATTTCGCGCCCAGCGCGATATCAGTCCAAGCGTCCAGGCATGAGAAAGGTAATTAATTTCCCCGTCTTCTAAAGGTATAACTCAACTTTCAATTAATCTAATTTCTGCATGTCTCTTTCCCTTTGTAAATATTCCCCTTGTAAATTTTCCCCTTTAACTTGAAATAAATTGTTTTTTTTTACTTAAATGGAGTATCTGCGTTTAAATTACTTTAATTCCATTAATTCATCACTAACCCTTTAATACTTAGCCTAGACAACCACCTCTCCAATTTAAAATCCCGACTTCTGAAGAGTCTGATTTTTATTTGAAGATTTTAGTCGGACTCCCACATATACAAAATTTTTGTTTCATGTTGTTGCTTATCTCCATGTCTAGCTTCTGCTAGACGAGATCTATGAGTTTATTCCCTCTCAAAAAGTCATATACAAGCATATGAAGACTTAGTACGTCGTCGTAGGACAAACCCAGGCGTCTAAGAATATAAGTCAGGGAAGCCAACTCGATGTTGCATTTTGGACAAATCGGGTAGGTTTTATGGCCACCCTGGAAGGCAAGGCTTCTTAAATGTCCACTAAGAAATCTGGAAACTGTCGTCTGGGTGCGTCCGTCGCAATTCAAAGCAAGGGATCCTCCAGAGGAATCAGTTCGATACCAAGTATGAACCAGGGGGGACGAGCCAAGAATTTTTTATCAATATGTTTTCTGGCAGAGTAAAGCTCAAGATAAGTCAGGCAATTAGGTGTACCCAGAGCCTTTCTGGCACCCTCCTTCGCCAAGAAATCCGCCTCCTCATTACTCCATATATACATGCGAGGGGATCCTCTGAAAGTGCACATCACAAGATGATGAGACTTGTTTTAATTTATTGTTTCATAAAGTAACTGAGCAACAAACAAATACTTTTAATGGGAGCGTTGAAGCTGTTGTTTAAAAAACAAATTTTCAACATTTGGCATCAATATTGTCATGTTTAATCCTAAATTCCATCGATTAGTAGAGCCCATTTTTTTTCCTTTCCTTTTTTCTTTGGAGTTTAGCAACTACGTTGATACTCCTCACTAGGAAAAGCAATTAAGATTTTTTTAAATAAAAGGAATATCTTTTTTAAAGCCAAAAATGCTGACATCAGTTTCTAAAATTGACTTCATGATCTTCGTTAGCGTCTATTCTTATCCGTTCCTCTCGTAGACTGACATTCTTTTTTCGACGTGACCATATGAATTCATTGCCTACTGTGGTATCACCATAGTCAAAGCATTCTCAAATCTAGTTCCAAAATCTGAACAAAGGGTATTTAAATGTTGAACGTAGGTCAAAACGTCGTTTTCCTTTCAGATTGTCTGGGACAAATTGAGAAAGTGGGAAAATTTACGACGAACAATGTTATACTGCTTTAGCTTAATTCTGGCAAGAAACCCTGAAATGAGGTCCTTGTTTTAATAAAATTTATGCTGTTGCCTAGGAATTGCAACCTCATCAAATTAACCATACCTGTTAAATAAGTATATCTGTGGTTTCCACTTGATTAAATCTTAAATTTAAAAAAAAAATAAATCAAGGGGCCACAATCGTAGACCCCATTTATACCTCATGGATCCCCAAATTATTTTTCCGCTGATGTAGACTCCTTGCAGGTTATCGTCGACCTCTGGGGGTCAATATAGACCACTTTGGGAATCACTGATATAGAGGATTGTGCTCTAGTGTTCAATTGTTGCTCTGGGCAGCAAGTCTTCCAGACCTATTAGAATATCTGATCATATGCTGGCACACCACTTGATTGATCCAAGTTATTAGCACACTGCTATACCATTGATGAACTCTGGCTTAGAGTTGAAGTTGGTAGGGAATTGTATAAAAATCAAATGTTTCTAATTACTTATTCCAGTCTCTTTTCCTATGAGAAATTTATCGCGATATTTATAGCCGAAACATCTACAAGAGAAAATTAACAATTGTTTAAACCGTAATCTAGTTCTAGTAGGTGATAACATGACAGCTACCCCAAAAAGTATTGTATGCTCAATCAATGAATCTTAACAAATGCTGTGACTTTGTTGTATATGAAAATTTAAAGCACGTCCAAAATTACAACGGTATATCTGAATAAAAATCTTCTTCTGTGATGAAGCATCACTCTGTGTAATTATATATATAATATATCTGCTACATTTTTATCATAAATTACTTTTTAAAATTAATGTCAGTGAGGCTAAAATATGTATTTCTTATCCTGTATAATTATTAACTGATGTAAAAGTCATCAGCTTTAACTTAGCTTTGCTATCTGTATGTTCGAAAACAGAATACTTTGAGAAAAAAAATATAGTATCTTAATTAGGATTTCCTACTTTTCTAGTGTTTCACAAAGGGAGGGGGACGATATTTTCCATTCCTTTGAACTAAATAAAATTGTTGAGGTTATATTAAAATTTATAAAAATATCATTTGAACCTTATTAAAAATAATTAGATATCCTTACGCTACTCTTTTTGAAACATTTGTTTCAAATATTTTATGTTAGTAAAAGATCCAAAGGTATAAAGGTAAATTCTGCAATATTGTTTCCTAATATCAAAGTAAACTATAATCATGTCGCAAACATTCTCTGTTGTACTGACCGAGGACTGTATTGTATGATAGTAGCTGTTATTATTGCTAGAAATATAACTGATTGTTTCCCTCGTGGAAACCATTTGAATGTTTGAAGGATTGTATTTTCATGAGAATTTTAAGAAAAATGACGTTTTTGTCATTTCTCGTAAGTATTGTATCTGTCTTCCCCCCCTCAAATTCTATTTATAGAAATCCTATGATTCCACATGATAAATTGTGACTCGAACCTAAATAACAATAAGAGCAGATGCCATGACGCATAATAGTAGGAATAACCACTAAAAACATAAATGACTAAAAGCTAATGTATTTTTTATTTGTTTATCTCTCTTATATAAGAATTAAAAGGATGCTCAACTAGAATTTAAATAGCCAAAATTTAACTTATTTGGAAGGTTATATGCAATCTGAAAACTTGCTTCCATAAAATGACAGAAGTTCCCTAAAATATGCTGATAGTCTCGGATCCGACTATCGCTAAGACTTGACCGAGAGAATTTTCCAAAAAAAAAAAAAAAAAAAAAATATGTTCCACTATTCAAGTTAGTAAGTGCTTGGATCTAGGAAACGAAAAACTACTAGTTGATAAATCTCATTTTAAAAATGTAAATCGCTTCACTGTTAATTACTACCTTCTAAGCAAATTAATAACTATTTATTTTCATCCATATATATATGTACAGTGATGGCCAAAATTGTGGACACTCTTGAAAATTGTTATGTTTTTTTAAAATTGTATGCTTACAGAAAATGTTAATTATAGTTCTTTAATATAGTTAGTTCTTTAATAATTTTAAAGAGAGTTCAATACAAAATTCACAATAAAAAAACCAAAATTCAAATATTTGCAATGCAAAAAAAGTTATGCTGCGATAACTATCGATATACATTAGATATTAATGATATCAGAGGGTTATCATCACACACAATATCTAATGTGCATTACTTAATGGGGTAGCATTTATTTTTATTAAAGCTTCACATCGATGTTTCATTGAGCTGAAAACAGTTTTAAGCTCTTCTTTCGTTATTACAGGGTGCCAGGAAAAACAATTATAGTCTCAATTAATTCCCTTTTATTTCATGAGTACCTCATTCGGACAAGTTTTCAAACACCACAAGTTTCGATAGAACACACGCGAGTGCCACAAGTTTTCGATGGAATTGAGGCCAAGACTGTTTCCTGTCCAGAGCAACAATGTAATGATCTTCGGGCGATACCAATTTTTCGATTACTTTACTGTGTGGTAAAGAGAAGAATCTTGCCGAAAAATAAATGAAGCATTGTTGGTAAATATATCCCTGATAGAAGGTAGAAGTTTGTGTTCCAGAATGGAGTCAGTGTATTTTCTAACAATCAGTGTCCCATAGATGATATGAAAGCGACCGATACCATCTGCTGATATGCATGACCAAATCATGAAACTATGTGGGTACTTAACAGTTGCTTGGATGCAGTCAAGATGTAGTATTTCTCCTTTTCTGTATCTTACATATTTTCGGCCATCGTTACCGAATAATGATATCTTAGTTTCATCCCTTTATATAACTTGTGACCACTACTCATTTGTCCAATTAATGTGTTCCTTTGACCTCTGTAGTCATTTTTAGCGCTGTTGTAAATTGAGATGAGGCTTTTTTCGTGGAATTCTGCCTCTTTGTCTAACATCTGCTAATCTTCTCTTATTGTTTTTGAACTGGCAAAAACACCAGCATCATTCAGATAACTTTTGATGTCATTGATGACATTCTTTTATCATGGAGACATAGTATCTAATGAATATCGATAGTTATTGCAGCATAACTTTCTTTGCGTTGCAAGTATTTGAATTTTGTTTATTTGTGTTGAATTTACTATTAAATTCTCTTTAAAATGATATAAAAAGACTTTGCATTTTGTACACCATAACGTTTGCTATAAGCATATTAACTTAAAAATCATAAAAATTTTAAAAAGAGTCCACACAATTTCGGCCTCTTGTATATTTAAAAGTATACAAGAGCGATGAATTTGAACCACTGACGCAAAATGTAGTGGTTGACTGAAGAAATTGATCTATAAACAAGGCTATGGTTGATTGATTTTTTCCCAATAACAATTAATTGAAATCATGCACTCATACAAACTTGGAATTATTTGACAAATGTAGTTCACGTTAATAGGACAGTCAAATGCTGCTACTTCCGAATGAAGGATTCATGTATCTGTTATTGCAGCATATTGACAGCTTATACCGTTTTTGGAAACAGTGTATTAAGCATTTTTGGGGGAAGAAAACTTATTTGGCTATGATTAATTTGGATAACTGAATATTGGGAACACAAAATTCTTTCCAGTAATAATCTTAATACTGAGTCGCATTATTTCCTCCTCTAGTTGGTTGAGGTGAAGATCTCGCTGATTGTTTTAATTCCCGAGGGGAATCCAAATGCCGTTGGGGTTGAGAAGTCATTAAGTCGCACTCGAAAGGAAAACAAACTATTCACAATATATATATAAATCACTCATTAGCTTAATATTAAACCTTATTACGCGATGTGTTGACAAGACAATTAACTTGTAATAAATAATGGATACTTATCTTTTAAATGAGAAGTAACCTCAGAAATCGCCCACGAGAAATCTTCCAATATTTTTGAATGACTAAGCAACTATAATTCCGGACTCCAATTCAGGTACAAGTGATTACAATTCAGGCAGAACTAGTGCGGCAGTATTGTCCTCATTATAACTATTCAATCTCGCTGTCTGTTTATATGCTGTTTAGTAATGATGTTCATTTGAGACGTTGAATCGTTCTAGCTCACAGTGCCAATTTGATTCGATGGAAAAAACCCGAGTTAAGAGGATAGACTTCCTGGATATCCCTTTGTCACATTTTTACCCCATTCCTCTTGTACTAACACTCAACATTCAAAAATCATGTGAAAACAAAAATAAAAACATTTACTAAGAAAGAATTGTCCTGTTACCAACTGTTAGTGGTTCACTGAAAGACATAAGTAACTTAGTGAAATGGGGAAAGATGTTTCCGTTTTTTCATAACAATCTGGATACGTCATATGTCAAAGGCTAATCATGTGAAAGAAAAGAAGGTCATCAAACATGTGAATTGCTCGTAGTTCTCCTGCTTTCAGTCCCCCTATTATGAAAGAAATTTCTCAAAAAAGACTATACTAAAACCGATCACCAGTTCTGTCAGAAAGTGTAGGGAATTGGTTCCAGAGAAGTAAATCGCGTCAATAGATTGTGGGTTGATCTTCTGAGCAGCCCACATGAATGTTGAAATCAGAACTTCATCCCGAAGTAGGTTTGGTTGAATTTGCGGTGGGATGTAAAAGGAATAATTCACTGGGGAGTTCTGCCATTTAATCAAGCTATAAAAATTCTACCTTTTGGTAGACCACAATCCACATTAATCGCAAAGAGACTAAGCATCTTCAAGTGATATGATGTTATCGCCATGGCGATAATGTAAGTCCCCGTGAAGCTGTCACCTCAGGTAAAAAAATAATGGGGTTCTTTGGGAGGCTTACCCCACCCTCTCCATTCTCGTAAGTTGTTGACTGTTGACGGTCACCTGTTTCGTCCGTTTATCTATTGTTGACAGAAAATCTGCGAATATCTGGATTATAAGAGAAATCTAGTATCTAAAGCTTTTTTCTCTCTTAAACCCAGGACTTAACTTCTTGAGGGTTTAACTTAGGAATTTATCTTCTACCCAAAAAGATAACAAAAGGTCAAAGATAGCAATGGCGAATATGCACATTCTTGGGTTATATACATTTTGTGTTAGTATTTTTTTGACGTCACAAAAAAGTATGGGTAGGGCATTTTACACGTATCTCATATTTACATAATTGGTTATATACATATAATTTATATGTGTCCAATGAAATTAGTTTGATATCACTTATCGCTTGACTATTAACACCATATCAGGCGAGAATCTAGAAATGGCTATAGATGTAATGGACCATTTAAATATCCCTCATCCAACCGATTTCTTATCTTACTCCTAGACCCACCATCTCTTTTTTTCAATTCCTACTATTAGCTCATACCCTCTATATATTTGTTTATTTATCTTGAGGGAATTTTCAATCGTTAATAAAATACATTTTAAGGAGCTAAAATTTTATATACATGATTATTTTGGATGACAATACAGTAATTTAACCATAATTAATAAAAATTAATTGATTAAAACTAATTATTCAAAGAATTACAAATACAGCCACGTTGGCATCCTTTTTGGCGACTTGTGTCAAAACTTGAAAAGGTTTTTTCTCACATTTTAAAGCGTTCATTTGAGCTGAAATTTTCTACACACTACTGTTTTGGGTAAAAATACGTGAATTTAATTATAACTAATTACAATTAATTGACTGAAACTAATTATTTAAAGAATTAAAGATACAGCCACGTTGGTTTCCTTTTTAACGACTTGGGTCAAAACCTTAAAAGATTTTTTTTTCACGTTTTAAAGCCTTCAGTTGAACTGAAATTTTATATACACGATTATTTTGGATGACTATACGATACTTAAATGATAATTAATAAAAATTAATTACCACTTTATGTTGTGATTCTGTCTTATGTATATACATATTTATATTAATTGTAACTATGTAATAAAAAGTAGCTAAAATAAAATTTTTCTTTATTGATCTAAGTAGGAATTGACTGAAATTTTTTTTATATTACTTGTGTTTCTGGGGTGTTCATATTTTTAAATATTGTTGTCATTTCTGCCATTGGCAAAACACTGTCGTCATAAGGTTATTAATATTTTATCAAAGAGAGATCTTCTAAAAAATGAATGATTTAAATGAGTTCTGCAAAAAATATTTTATTATGACTTTGATTTAAAAGCAAAGATTTCCCAATGATAGTTTGAAGAAGTAGGTCAGGACTACGCAATTAAATAATATCTGTCATCTCATAGCATTACTATTTATCTTCAATTAACATAGAATTCTTGCAAATGACTAGAATTTGCTTTCAAAACAAAGGTTGTAATAAAACTATTTTGACATTCTGTTTGAGTATTATCGTCAGATAAGGATATACAGTCAGATTCTGCATACACCATTTAAAAGCATAATCCCTAAGTAGAAAATATACTTTTACAGTTATTTCTAATGGGCTGCAATTGGTTTTTTAACATTGCAGACCTAATACATTCCCCGAAGCTGGTATCTCTTTTCAGTGCGGTACCATATAGGTGGATACCAATCGCCACAGGTAATTTCAACGCCCAGTTTCCTTCCTAGAAGGAGGTACCTGAACTCTGATGATGCGTAACCGTACTAGGATTTCTTTTTGCCGAGAGCCCCTAGCCAAACAGACACTCTAGGGATCTTTTATATGCCGTTTTATCATACGACATGGCCGCTGTCATTTTTCTGCATCATGTAAAATTCATCGACTTGGGCCGGAGTTCAACCCGTAACCTTAAATGCAGATGGCCAGCGACAAACCAACCACGCCACCCAGCCAGGCTTCTTTTAAAAGATATAATGAGAGCAACAACATTTTAAGCCGAATCAAATTTAAGCCTTTTCTAACCAGAGAAATATACAAAAATTCTGAAATCAGACATCACAAAAATCTGTATACAGCTGCAGGATCACGTAATTTTGAGCTTACCGTAAAAAGGATGCCCTGAGAGTCATATGTATTGTTACGTAGATCAAGCTTCGTGGATTTTATGCAAATCAGTCGCAAAGAGCAAGGCTCTTCAGGAGCAATATAAATTTATTGTCGAAAAGCCATCCTTGAAATACAGGGTACAGTACTCAAATTCGCTGAGTAAATCTCAGAAGGCCCTCACACCTTTTACGGCGCTCAGGCACAATTGTCAGGCTGTAAAATACAAATATGTAAAAGATTATTCAAAACAGCCCCAGAAATACCCAATCGCTGGTGGACTCTTCATGGTCAAACCAATACTACTCTTCAACAGTCAAAATAAGACTAACTCAGTTTCGACGAGTGACTTCCGATTTATAGGTTTCATGGATCTTTCGAGAAAAATCCGTTTGCGTTATAGATCGTGATATTAGTTTATTTCTCTACTAATTTTCAGAAAAAGGTCATGAACTCACCAAAACTCGTCACCAACATAAACGCCATAAATGATGCCGACGTGGCTCTATCGTCAAGATTTCGCCAAGTTTCCATTGAATCACCATTATAATGTAAGGAACGGTGTTGCTTGCGAATATTACAATTTTAGCACAAAATAAATACAGCATGTAGTAATATAAACGCGCGTATTACGCAACCATATATAAATTATTTACTCTATTTTAAAGATTTATTACACAGTATTCGTAACAATATTAAGAAGAGATTGTGCTGTTTGATAGCGGTTTCTGAAAAAAAAAATTTGCACTTGAAATGTCTAGAAAGGTAATGTATCTAGATTTGAGAAGTATGTCAGAGCGTTTGCGGAACAATTGCAAATAATTTACTGAAATCTCGAGAATCATCGAGAAAAGCCATGCAAGTGTTCAAAGAGTTATTATATGTTATAATTCAAGACATCTTTTTACAAATCTCGAAGTGATCGCTCCATCCTAAAGGAAGTCACGAAAAACGCAAGACTTTCGGCTCCAAAGCTGATGGAACATTTTGCGACACATACTGTAGGGGTAACCAAATTGTCTGGGCCTGCATGGCAAGCTATGGTTTCGGGAACTTACATTTTATTGATGGTATAATGAATAAGTATGTCTATATCTTGACATATTCAAGCGAAATTTAAAGCAAAGTGCGAGCAAGCTGGGAATCTCATGATATTTTAAATTGTACCAAGATAAATGACCCGTGACATACTGCAGATATTTGCAAGTAATGAATCCTCTACCACTGTCCTTGATTTATTAAAACTCCGTCACAAAGCCCAGACCTTAATCCCATTGAACATGCGTGAGATTATTTGCAGCAAAAACTTTATGAGCACCAAATTTCTAACAAGCAGGATTTGAGAAAATATTTGGTCGAAGAGTGGACCAAAATCAATAGATCATTTTGCAAACAATTGATCCAATCCATGCCAAATAGACTTCGAGAGGTCACAAAAAGCAAGGAGGGCCCAAGAAGATATTATTTTCTAAGTTTGAATTTTTTTCTTAATTTATTGAGAAGTGTCCCAATACCTTTTTGAGCCCTTTTCTTAATTCGATTTCTTTTATTTTCAATTTTAATCATAACTGCATTAATGTATGGATTTTGTTCAAATTATTATTATTTGTATTTAACAAAATAATGTTTACTTCTTTTTTTCTTTTGGTTTCATTTGTATGTGTAAGTAAAATATTACGATAAAAATCTATGAACTGGTGGTGTGTCCCAATACTTTTTTGACTGACTGTATATATGTTATTAACTGCATGCTCTAACTCTGCATGCATTATCGTTGTATCTCGAAATGTTTCAAACGTCCTACTGTGTGTCACACAGAATCATATTGGTAGATTGTTTTGGCACTCCAGAGCTAAAAGGTTGCCGACCCCTGGTTTAAACAATCAAAACAATTGTGAAGGTCCCTTAGGACCTCACTTTGAAAACGAGAATAATTATGAGTCAAGGAAGAACCAGTAGCCATTTTTATAAATAACTTTCTTTATTTGGTTATCTTTCTCAAATAGAATCAAAGACTTATTAACAATTACTTTTAATATTATGAGGTTTTAAAGGTAATATCCTTTAAAATTAACTTAATTAATTAATGATCCAATTAATTAATTTATTAAATAACGATCACGCAGAAATTACCACGATAAGAGATCCCCGAATTATATTTAATAATGTTCTTATTGAACATATAACTTTAATCTCACTCTTAAAACTTTAATGAGACTTTAAATACAATTCTATATTTACCACTTGGATTCTCAATTCTTCATGAAATTAAATTATCTCCAACAATAAAACTTCAATTCAAATTCACTATAACTTTATTTTTCAATATCTATCTCCTACTCCTCTAACTTTACTATTTCGTTTGACTTAAATACTGAATCTAATCTGCATAACAAGGAATCCTGTCCGCTTTTTGGAGTTGATTGGAAATAGGTAGGGAATTAAATTTCCCTAAAAAGGTCGGCTCAGAAGGTTAGTGATAAAGTTCCGTATAGATTCGTCACACAATAAAGGTCAATTATAAAAGCGTACTATTTAATAAGCCTACTAATAACTAAAATTGTACTTTTGTAATCAATCATTGTAATTTTTAAGTTATTCGGTCGTAAAACATTTTTGTAACGAGCTAAAAAAGGCTGTGCCTCTACGGAGAATCATTGAATTTATTAATGACAGGCTATAGAAATCGAATACTATTTTATGTGGCATAGGAAGGTTTGGGTCTCATTCACCAATTATGTGCAGAATTAGAGCATGAAATTTATACTGTAATATTTTGTTAGTCTTCACACAGTATTTGTCCACAAAAAAAGAAAAACCAATTAAATAAACCAAAGATAGAATTCACACATTCTCGTACTGATTTTCGTTCCTCATTTACAGGGCAGTTTTTAACCTACCTGGCGCTTTAGGTACTTCAAATTATTGCACCCTCCCCCTATTTTCAGAGTACCGCCTCCCCCTCCTTCAGTTCTCACCTTACCAGTTTTAGTTCGGGAGGGATTTTCCCTCAACTCCCTTACTCTTTTCCTTTTGTCTTCTTTTAATGGGGAGTCCTTCCATTATCTACCACCTATGGACCTGCCATGTCCCAGACTGGCAACCGACAGCCGTAAGGAAAGGGAGTGATATAGTTTGGTCACTTTTGGTCATTTCTTACCTTTTGGCTTCACAGATACCCCCCATCCTTTTGTAAATAAGTACAGCAAATTAATAAAATCGTATGGAATTACAGTATAGAATATACATTATTGTATGAACTTATTGATTATCAATTTTTAAATTTTTTCGCGATATGCTCGGGCCCCTCCAAGTAGAGCTATCATGACCTTCTAAGGGGGTGCGCCCCACAGTTTAAGAAAAGTTGCAATAAAGATTTTATTTCGAATTTTGAGGACAATTTAATAACCGTATACATGAAAAAAAAATATGATTTGGGAAGAAAAGCCAAGTGATTTACATAATAATTTGGCCGATAGCGAAACGAAGATTTGATAATTTAGGTACAAAAATGAAAGAGAATAATTGGGTTTTTAATAAGGACTAGGCGGTTGTACGCGTTCTCTGTAATTTAAATTTTTTTCTTCCTCCAATTTTTTGCGCCCCCAAATCTTTTGCGCTTTAGGCATGTGCCTAGCGTGCCTAAGCGGAAAAGCGGGCCTGCTCATTTATTGTAAATTAGATATGGAATGATATGATACAGAATAATTTTAAGTCATGGTCGTGAATTCGTGGCCAGCGTTGTTTCTGTTGATTCGTGGGTTCAAATCCTGGTTTCAGTAAAGGCCCGCAGAGTAGTGGAGCTGATGTACTTTAAATTTGTCGAAGTTAAAATATTCGTGAGTCAAAGTTAGCATGATGTGGAAGCTTAGAGAGTAGGGTGCCGGCACAGATGTCGTTCTCGTCACTTGATTGTGGTTCAAAATTAAGAGATCCTTCGTCAATAGTCCATGTTACTTTAGACCGTGACATTAATTGATGATTAATTGATCAAGATTGATGTACCAGAGATTTTACGTAAATATCAAATGAAGGTAGGAAATATAGAATTGACTTTTTGCAGATTTTTCTGGTGGTTTCAAAAGGTTCTCAATTTTTTTCTCATCCAAATTAATAATGGAGATAAAATATACATACCAGGAATAAGATGATGGAGGGAGATGAATATGTGAAATCACTTCTAAACTTAAAAAATCTGTACACAAGTATAGTTTATTTTAATTTTCTATTTTTGAAATAATCAATGCATTTCCCCCTTCCTTTTATAAACTCTAAATCATTTTAGAAAATATTTAATAGTAATAATAAAATTCAAATATTTTTAAAATTTATGATTTTTACTCTTGTCGTTGCCAAAGATACTTTGAGATTCCTACATAACAAATTTTGCGCGTGGTTTTTCTTTTCTAAATTTATTAAATGGACTATATGCATGATGGTCACAGGATAACGGCAATCACGTGTTTTCAATTAACTAAATTCATGTGACGTCATAGTCACATGATAACTGAGCCACGTGTTTTCGGAAAATCAGTTCATAAATTAATGCGACGTCATAATTATATCATAAATATAATCACGCGTTTCCAGCCAATTAGTTCAGATGCTTCACTGTTGCCAGCTTTTGCCTTTTGCAGAATCTTTCTTTTAGAAAGTACATATTTGTCAACGATATAATAATGCACATAGTTAAACAAAATACATGATACGAATACTTTTAAATTAAGTGTAAGTTTTTTTTTAATTTTGAAAACTGTTTGAAGAATTTTAACACACGTGAACTCTTTACCCGATCATCAAATTTCCAATGTTATCTCAACTTTACAAGTTGAATAACTAGTATGTCAATTTTTAATTAATAGGAAACACGTGTTTGCCGTTATCATGTGACCATCATGAATTTAGTCCAATGGACTAAATTCATGATTAAAAATTGACATACTAGTTGTCCAACTTGTAAAGTTTAGATAACATTTAAAATTTGATGATTGGGTAAAGAGTTCACGTGTTAAAATTCTTCAGTTTTCAAAATTAAAAAAAATACTTACATTATATGAATACTTTTAAATTAAGTGAATTTTGTTTAACTATATGCATTATTATATCGTTGACAAATGTGTACTTTCTAAAAGAAAGTTTCTGCAAAAAACTAAAGTTGGCAACAGTGAAGCACATGAACTAATTGGTTGGAAACGCGTGATTATATTTATGATATAATTGTGACGTCGCATTAACTTATGAGCTGATTGGCCGAAAACGCGTGGCTCAGGTATCATGTGACTATAACGTCACATGAATTTAGTCCATTCTTACAAAATATCTCAAGTGAAAAATTAAGTCTAATATTAACATGCAAGTATTTCTCTTTGATGCGAGATTATTTTTGAAAAAAACGCTTCAAATGATATGCGAACCATCACTTCCTGTTGGTCAAAAAAGAGAAGAAAGATATGATTAATAGTTGAAGGGACGAAAATCTCATGAAAAACTACTTTAGATGAGTTTTAATTTTGTACCAATCTTTTTCAACATATTGTCTTTTATATGTGTAAACCTTTTTTTAAAAAATAAATAAATAAAAACTATCCTCGAACGAAAAAAAATTAAGAGGTCACGACTTAAATATCCACTCGCCGAAAACTATCCCTAGCATTTGACGCAATATTTCCAGCTTATAAAGATCTTTCAAAATGTTTATAAATTTATTTTGAACTGCTGATGTTACTTATCTCCCATATTTTCTAACAAACAACTTAGCTAAAACAATAACAAGTCCATCAAAACAATAAAAAACAAAAGACAAGATCCAAAAAACTAAAAAAATCTGGTTTTGTTTACAAAAACAACGTTGCAGATTTCACAATCAATTTTCAGCATGAAAATTTCGTCAATCCGACTATTTCGCACCCACACCTCTTGGTAATGTGGAATAACTAGTCCAGGCGAGAAAACCACACCACTGGCAGTCAGGGAGGACAACTTTTTTCCGCTACTGGACGCTGGAAGAAGCAACTTGAGCAAGGAACAGTTGTTGTTGATTTCCATTGTCAGCGAAAACTAGATTGAGTTTTGTATTCTTTCTTAACATTACACTGGTGTGTACTTTTTTCCCACACCCTTCACTCCCGGCAATCGCTCGCTTGGTGGAACCCGAAACGAGTATTTCACGTGTTTTCGTTTAGATACAATGATTGGAGGATGGGAATTAGAAGCGAAGAAGGGTGTTTGAACTCGTCCTTTTTTTAAAAAAAGAAAAATTTGCTTAAGAATGTACGTGTTTATTGTGAACCTCGAATTGGAGTTTTGGTATTGTTTTGTTGGGTGTTTAATAATGTTATTGGTTTCCGGTGTGAGTTTTTATACCTGTCAAATTTTTAAAATCTTTAGGAGTGCAAAATATTATTACTAAGGTGACCAACCGTCCTCCTTTAGGGAGGACAGTCCTCCTTTTCAATATTTTAGCTCTTATCTGTTAATCTTTATTCAGAGATGAGCCAAACATGTTTCAAATATGTCGAAGAATGGTCTAAAACAAATATCACAGGAAATAACAGTTTTCAATGGTGTTTTTTGACTTCATCGCAAGTAAATTGGGCAGATAAAGAAAATTGTGTTGAGTTTTTATCGAAAGAAATGCCCGATATTAAAATTGATGACAATTGTCTGTTTGAGTAAATTAGAAGACCGAATGTACATTTAAATTCTAATATATTTTTAACAATTGGTAAATTAGCATGCTGAAATTGATAAAAGATGGGTGGAAATAAGAGTTCAAAAATGAACACTTTCCATATGATAATTTAGTTATTCTTGTTGAATTTACATTGTGTGTGCTGACCCAGAACTAATGCGGAAATAGAAAGATTGTTTTCAGTTGGTAATGATTTTTGGACAAGTTAGAAATCAAGACTGAATGTTGATACTTTAGCTGTAGTACTTACCGTAAAGTTCAATATAAAGGATATTTTTTGCTCTGAAATGTTAGGTGTATTAGCAAAAGATAAATCGAGAGAAAAAAAATATTCAATGGGAAAATGCTCGTTTAAGTAAATAATTAAATGGAATGTAAGCGTAATTAGCGTATTTATTTGAATTAAAAAATGTTTCTCAAATATATATTTACGTTGTAACTTTTTCTTAAATTCTTCGCTTGCGTCCTTCTTTTCATTGTAAAAAAACTGGTCACCTTATTATTATTGATAAGTACGCTGCTCAGGGAATACTTTTAGTTCACGGTGATTCTCAAGGTTTCTCTACATGAGTGTTTCCCAAACTTTTGACAAGTAGCGCACACGGGAATTTTTCAAGGAGGGGATCCAGGATCGAAAGTTCACTATCCTCGTATCATGCTCCAATACGCCGCCTAGCATGTTCTTTTGATTTTGTCGATTTTCGGGAACAAAAAACAGTTAAAAATTAATTACTGAATGAATGAATAATTAGCATTACTTAATCAGATTAATTATTAATAACAAACAATTAATTTTTACGTACTATATACATAGAATTATAATTAATCGAAAAAAATCGAGGACTTTGGGAGGGCCCGGACACGAGGCCCGTTGTGTGCGCCACTGTGTGTGTAATCCTTTTATAATTTTCGTAACGTTGACTACCCCTAATTAAAAAAAGTGGACGCCTTTTAATAACAATCAAAATATATTAATTTCTTCTTTTTTTGTAACATACACAAAATAATAAGAAAAAGAAATAAAATTAATCGTAATAAAACATAAATAAAAGCTATATTATACCATACACAGTGCGGCAAATAAGTTTCAAGACTATGTCCGTAAAAAGAAATTGAAACAAGGAATTAATTCCCGTTTTGATCTTTTATTTAAAATAGGACCCTCCGGCTTCAATGCACTTGTTATAGGGATTTATTAAGGAACCGAACGCCTGTTGTAAATCTCACTTTGTGGAATGGCCTGCGAAGCATGCGTCGAAGCTACTTGTAAGGTCAAAATACTTCAAATTAACACCCTTTTAATTTCATTTTAAGTTTTGAGAACAAGAAGTAGTCACAGGGTGCAAAATCAGATGAATACAGGGGATGGTTCAACACAAATATATTAGTTTTTGCCAAAAATCGATGAACAAGAAGGGAGGAGTGACTGGGTGCACTGTTGTGAAACAAACATCAACTGCTTTCAGTCCGATATTCTGGAAGAATGCGACGAATTCTGGCCATCAAATGGTTTAAAACAGCTAAGTAGTACTGACCTGTAATTGTTCGTCCAGTTAGAACAAATTATTTGTGGATAATACCACTAGCATTGAAGAATGTAATAAGAATTGTTTAAATTTTAGATGGAATTTTACTCTTTTTTTTTTTTGCTTACGGTTAATTTTCTGACTTCCGTTCCGCACTTTGTCGTTTTGATTCAGGATCATATTGGAAAGTCCACGTTTCGTCACCGGTAACAACGAACTTCAAGAACTTTGGATCGTTTTCAGCGGCTGAAATGATGTCTCTTGCAATGCGCACTTCTCATAGCGTTTTGTTTTGGGAGATAAAGAGTGTGGAACAAATTTAGCACACACTTTTGTTTTTCCCAAATCATCATGTAGGATGGTTCGAATTGCTTCTTTGTTGATGTTGAAAGAGTCTGCCATCATTCTTAATGACGCCCAGCGATCGTTTGCCACGAAATTTCTTACTTTCTCAATAATTTCAGATGTTCTAGAGGAAATTGGTCTTCCACTACGCTGATCATCTTCTACCGCAACTCTTCCGTCCAAAAAAACGTTAGTGCCACATAAAAACGTTTGATCTACTGAAACAACAGTCACCGTAAACCTGTTTCATGAATTGGTGTGTTTCTGAAGCACTTTTATCAAGTACTGCATAAAATTTGATTACAGCTCTTTTTTTCCACCTTAAAAAATCAACATGAAAAAAATTCACTTCTACAAAGAACGCTCGTCTTCTCTCAGCTACTTCACCAAATATCATCAACTTCTTCAGAGTGTGTCATCAGACCATGGACATTATGACGCATGCGCATTTGCACTCATGACGTCATTACAGTCTGCGCTCTGGGAGGAGTCTTAAAACGTATTTGCCGCACGCTATATATAATTTGTTAGGAGATTAATGAGAAGCCTGAAATTTTGTTTGTTCTAAGATGACAGATCGTTATAATTTTGGTCCTCTGGTTGTTAATTTTGAGTTGCGGTTCCACGCCCAATAGTCTATTTCTTTTTTTCGACTTAATGTCTACAAATACAAAAAAAAAAAAAAAAAAAAAAAAAAAAAAAAACTTCAAACCAGAGTACGCCTTTCGTCCAATCCAGATTTCAACCAGCGATCCATAACCTATATTAGGGATAAAAATTACATTTTATAAAAATAATCCAAATCAGTGGGACTTACTAAAGCACGTAACAGACATTTCCATAAGAAAAATTGTATAAAAGCTAAAAATACACAGACGCTTGGAGAAGCCACTAACTATTAATATAGTAAGTTGCCTCTGTAACGAAGTGTGGTATCACACCGGACTATCTCACGCATCCCAAGACTTGACTCATGAGAACGTAGAATTAGGCGCATCTAAGCAGGGTACACTGCTCCGGTCCATCCAACTCCGGTGCAACGCGTACCCCAACCAAACTCTTCCCGTACCCTTAGAAGTACGCGTACCACACTTTGAAAAACACTGCTCTATATAATCTTTCTGGTCACGAGTAAAAGTTTAGATGAGGGGTGCTCAACCTTTTTTTCTGCTGGGCCGCATACACATGTTATTTATTTCACGCAGGCCGCAACAGGAGGATAAATGGGGGAGGGGGAGGAGAAATGCTTTAAGATCAAGATAACATTGGAAATTTAAAATATGGAAAATTGATCATAATATTATAACTCTTGTTTTGCTTTTTTTAATTATTATTTTTAATTTTTGTCACTAACACTAAATTAAAAGCATTTAAGAAACACTCCTTCACAATATTATGCACCAGTAAACAGTTTCTCTCTCAGATGATTACTAATAATATAACAAACTTCACATGGGATGTCTTTGCTTCCGCTGTGATATTACCACTGATAAAACGCTTTTGCAAGGATTGTTCAAGAAAAAGCCTATTAATCACCTTTTCAAAGAGATCTTCGAGGAAAAGTGTCATTGAATGATTCCTGTTGGTTGGTATTTTTTAAACACAGCATTTTCGTGACAAATCAAACAATTACTTATCCATGTCTGTTTTCCACCACAAAACTGTCAACCTCCCAATCACCTCGAAACAATATATTTTCTTCGAATATTTTTCGCTTGTAAGATATGAAAGATAAATGAAAATTAATTTCACTTACTGTTCATTCCACTGTTGTCTGTTATTACTAACTGTAACTGTTCCAAATAGAAAAAGAATATCAATTCGTACCCGTAAGATACCGACAAAAAGGAAAATTGATATTATATATGTCTTGATAAAGAATTTCCTACCAGTTTTTTTTTTACAATTTTCTTAAATAAATGAATTTCTCAGAGCAATGGGCCATGGCCGGGCCACTTGAAAAAGCGCCACGGGCCGCGGGTTGAGTATCGCTGGTTTAGATGAATTGCCGATGATACCTGTTCTAGTGATTTTTTTTGAGGTCCTGGTCGATTAGTGATAATGTTCACGAACTCTTGGCTCATGTATAATGAATTCGAGTCCTAGTGCAAATGGAGACTCGTCTTGTGGAGAGGCTGAAGTATTTTAAATCCGTCGAGGCTCAAAGTCCTCAAATTGGAGAAGTGGGGTAGTTCAAAGAGGGAATGAAAACTCCGATGTTGTCTTCTTCACTTGACCAAGCTTTAAAATAACTAGGTCCGTTGACAGTTGCTTCCGCGTTGTTCTGCAGTGCGACATTAATAAATACCCACATCGTAATTTTTTTTTCATTTTGTTATTCCATGATGAAAGGTGACCACAGTATCCCGAGTGGTCATGGTCTTGAAGTAGTGGCCGTTGTTACTGAGTCGCCTATTCGAAACCTAGTCCACTGAAGACCCGCCGTGTCAAGGCTGTTTTCGGTTAATTTTAATGAATAGGACCCAAATTCGGAATATTTTTCAGATATAAAAATAATCAAACATTTTAATGTTATAATCTGGCTTCACTATCATGTAGAGAATCACTTATTTTATCATACTGCTCATTTTTGTGCGAGTTGACGCATTTTTTTCTTTTGTAAAATGTGTTTCGCAATTTTTTCTCCTGTACCATAATGCTAAATGAGATATCTCTTTACATGTTAAAAGGAAAAACTAATTATTTATGAAATATTTTGAAATTTTAAAAACACCATATTATAAACAAATACATGAGTTACAATTACGCAAATTTCTATAAAAAATTGAGGCACTTTTTCTGACCGAAAATGTGCTCCGCGTTAAGGTATTTGAATGCGTTCGGAATCGTGATTTTAAAAAAGCGCATAAACGGATAATTTTCATGTGATATTTAGTGTCACTTAGATAAGAATACATCTATAAAATTGTTTTAAGATATCCCCCCGACTACCCTAAAATCATGATTTTTTTCAAAAATTAACGAATTTTTTTTATGATTTTATTTTATAGATCATCTTATTAGCTTGATAAAAATACCAAGCTTTTTAACGTCTATTCACTAGAACAAAAACTGCAAGTGTTTTAATAAAAGAAGATGACATAACTTTACACAAGATGCCAAACTTTAAAATGCGTTTCACTCGAAATGTGGTTTTTTCGAAAAACTCAAACGGGGACAGCGATTGCTCAAAAAGTTTTGACTATAATTTGCTGAAGTTTTTTGTGAATGTTTCGTATAACAGTAGAAGTGTTTTGATCTTCAGATTTATCAATAACTGTTTTATTTCAAAATTTACTGTCCTTTATGTGAATATAATCACTGTTTTTTTAAGCAATTTCATATAGTCACTAAGATAGAGTGCTCTAGTTTTTGTAAAAATTTGAATATCTATTATCCTGAAGGCCATTTCAAACATGAATAACAAAGTAACACAGTAAAACTGAAAAATTGAAAATTTGTTCAAAACATTTTTGTACAGAGCGGGCCCCGTTTATGTAATTTTTTGTACATTTTTACCAGTTTTTTCCCATTTTAATAATAATAAACTTTTTTTCTAATTTCAATTTTACGATTTTTTCCTTAAAATACACTAAATAAACCTAAAAGTCACAAAAAAATCCACATATCTTAATTTTTTTTAAAAAAAAAAATTGTCGCAAGTAGTCGGATACCTTAAGAACATTTTGACAAAAAATTTTTTTTAAATACAATATTTTGGCAAAAAATTAACTTAGAATAACCTTTTTTCAAAATGTTCTCTTTTTATAAAAAATGCTTCTAAAATAATAATATTTCGCTTATATAAAGTAAAGGCTTCTCCAGAGAGTCTGAACTAGGAGTTTTGAAAAATTCACATTATTTTCAGAGTTACTACCAATTGAAATAATTATCGGCGTTTTTTTCCTTAAAATTGCTTCCCTCTGTTGTCGTAAAATATGGATAAACCCACTTCTAAGTCACATATTTCAGAAATTCTAGTTAAGCCTCTGCACAGATGTCTGAACTATATACAAGCAAAATATTATTATAATAGAAGCATTTTTCAAAAAAAGTAGAATATTTTGAAAATTCGTCATTCTGTGTTCATTTTTTATCAAAATATTGTACTTAAATAATTTTTTTATTGTAATACAGAGTATTTTTTTTCCAGGTATAGAAGTTTAAGTTGTCATTACTTTCCAAGATGGCGACCAATTTAACAGCTGTCAAGTGATTTATTCTCAGTTTGGTTTGGCAATTCCTCATGAATAGACTCACGCCTGAACAACGCTTTCAAATTGTGCAATTTTATTTCGAAAATAATGGTCGATTTTCATAAGCGAATTTTGTTTAGCGATGAAGCGCACTTCTGGTCGAATGGCTACGTCAACAAACAAAACTGCCGCATTTGGAGTGAAGCTAATCCACAAGTGTATATCGAAACACCGTTACATCCAGAAAAACTGACTGTTTGGTGCGATTTATGGGCTGGTGGAATCCTTCTTCAAAAACGATGAAGTCCACAACGTTACAGTCAATGGTGATCGGTATAGAGCCATGATTACTAACTTTTTCATTCCTGAATTGAACAATCATAATGTCCAGGAGCTGTGGTTCCAACAAGACGGCGCAACATGTCACACAGCTCGTGCCCCAATCGATTTATTGAAAGACACGTTGGGTGACCGCCTAATTTCGCGTTTTGGACCTGTGAATTGGCCTCCAAGATTCTGTGATTTAACACCGCTAGACTATTTTCTGTGGAGCTATGTAAAGTCATTGGTCTATGCGGATAAGCCACAAACGCTTGACCATTTGGAAGACAACATTCGCCGTGTTATTGCCGATATACGGCCGCAAATGTTGGGAAAAGTCATCGAAAATTGGACGTCCAGATTGGACTACATCCGAGCCAGCCGTGGCAGTGATATGCCAGAAATCCTATTTAAAATGTAATGCCACAAGATTATCTTTCGAATAAAAAAAAATTAATGTCAATTTAAAGTTTTATACCTCTCAAAAAAACACCCTTTACTATTCTCAAAACAATTTTATACACGTATTCTAATCTAAGTGACACTAAATATCATAAAGAGTATCCATTCATGCGCTTTTAGCCGGACACCTTAAGTTCACGCTGTTGTGCATATGGCGAAAACAGCCTAAAAGGCCTGATGCCTATTACATCTGTCAAGGCTCGAAGACGTCCAGTTGGCATGGAACGGCAGTGAGCTCAGTGCAGAATAAGGAAGTCCGTTGCCAATAGCCTTCATATTGCTCGCTCACAGAGAGAGGCGTAAATTACAATCAAATCAAATCTAGGATGAAAGCTAGCGTTTGTAGTGAAAAACATTTCACTCTCAACAAAATTATTTACATTATATTGAACCGGTGGTTGATTTACCTTAAGTAATTGCGAAATATTTAAGTTGTAAACCAGAATAGATTGCATTAACTTTTCCGTCAGTTTCATAATATCAGTGGAAAGGCATGTCAGTGTGTTCTTTGTTGGGGATGTTTGTATTTCAGTTTTTTATAATTTATAAAGAAAGAAAATTTTTGAAATACTAATCGAAATTATCACATTTTTTTGACGTTTCCTTGGAATGATAGCAATAATTTACCGGAGAAAAACAAATACAATGTAGTGCTATTATTTTATTTATATATAAATATAACACTTTTTTTGTTAAATTACTGGCGATACTTTAGTATAAAAGTACTTTAGTGTAAGTATCTTAGTTATTAATACAGGGTGTTCCAAAAATAGCACCCAAACTCAGGACAAGCAGATTCCTCGCTGGAAGTACATAAAAAATGCCCTAAAGTACTGTACGTATACGATCGATAGTACGAGAAAAAAAAAAGGTAAATGATGATGGATAGTGATGAATGAATGTTGATGCATGATGAGGTCACAGCGCATGTTTTAAACCTGTGCGTGATTGGCTGGATATGACATAATTTGGTCGCTGGGTCGGATGTGGGAGGTTAGGTTTTATAACTGTCACGATCGCCAGATCTTGTACCATTGAATTTTTTGCTTATGGGACAGTTTCAAAGAATTGGTGTATCGAGAATTTGTGACTTTACAACGTTTGCTTGTATTTTGGTGGACACCGCGCTGGTGCGACGTGGGAACTCATCCATTCCGCAGCACGCTCAAGACTTCCTCGATATACACAGCAGACACTTAGAACATCTGCTTTTTTAAATAATTGTAAGTACTGCTGTTGATCTATCCAATACGGTGTTTTTTCCTTGCATCGGTGTACTTTTTTTTTGTACTTTTCGATCGTACAAGTACAGATCTTTGGGCATTTTTTACGTACCCCCTGCTGTTTTAGGGACACCCTGTATATGTATAATAATGTAGTGTGGTATAGCCTCTTAATTATAAATATAGTTGCAATAATGTCGGCTGGTATCTTATTTGTAAACATAACGGCTGTAAAAATTTAGTATTGACATCTTAATTATAAATATAGCGACTGTGTTTTGGCATTTTATTTGTAACTATCGATACTGTAACTTAAGACAAGAATCTTGATCATAAGTGCTACTATTAAAATGAATATAGCGAGAATCTTATTTTTAAGTGTATCTACTATAATATATCCTCGTATCTATCTGAATTATAAATATAGTCAGAGTAAAATGTAGTTCTCTAGCATATTAATTATGAGCTGATAAAGAAATATATATTATCACATTGTCCTGTATTGTAAAAGGGAAACTAAAAACAGGGAATAGATAAACGTTGATTTTCAAACTGTGACTCGAGTACGTTTAGACCAGAGAATCTTAAACGCTTAGGGTTGGCTACTCCACAAGGCATTGCGCAACATACATACTCTTGAGTGCTACTTCTAAATGCTTCATTTGTAGTATATTATTGTTTAGCAGTGATAAACATTCGCAATAAGTTTTTACTTTGAATATAACGATATAACAAAAATATATATATATAATGTAATTACACGGTAAATTATACAAAAAGTATAATCTTTTTATTTGTCACTAACACGCTTTTATTAGCTTTGCCTGTATTGAACAAAATCTTTGAACTCGATTTTTACCCATTTTAAAAGGTCAGAATAATTCTAAATGTTGCACATTTGTCAAGAACGATGATAATACAATAATTTCATAATTTTGGTCCATTGTCCTGATCAGGATCACCAGGAATAACAATTTTCTATATATATTTCCAAATTTGGCGATTAATTCCCGATCCCATTCCCAGATTTGACGAATGATTCCTGATCCCATTTCCAGATTTGGTTACTAATTCCATATTTGGCAACTAAAAGGTTAAATTACAACCCTAAAGCGAAAATGCTCATGGTTAATACAAATGCAACAAACAAAAAACGATTTACAATAAAAGCCTGTTTTTTTAGTTTTTTAAATTATCTTTTTTTAGTTCACTCCTGAGATCATCGCCTTTTATTTATAATGGTATATATACGATTTAAATATGAATGAGAAAGATGCTCTGATTTTTTTTAATTATGTTATATTAAACCTCGGAATGATAGACGAAACTACCGAAAGATGCACTTCCTCAATATTCTTTAGATTTAATCGATACTTTGATTTTATGGTTGTTAGAGACGAAAATGTCTTCACACATAAATAAGTTGTAGAAAGAGGGTAAAGGATAACGTATTGCAATTTCAAAAATTATTGGAAATATTTTTTGCATATCCCATCCGAAAACATTCAAAGGACTTCGAATTAAAATCATTTTGTAACTCCTAGTTTGTCGATAATTCAACAAGTTTATTACAAAAATCCTAAAATTTTTAGTGATCCCAGCTGAAGATCAAGCTCCCTCATTTGGGGCCGTAACTAGGGTTTCTGATTTTCCGGGTTTTTCCATTCCCGGGAATACAATCTTAAAAATTTAAAAACAAGTTACTTTTAAATAAAATCAATAATTATTATATTAAATAAGGATACATATAAATTCCATGGATTTCTGAAAGCATACCCAATTAATACTTTTATCACTCAGCCTAGTTCTAAGCTTTGTGACGAACAATCCAACAGCAGAAAATGCTCTCTTGGCTTCAACTGATGTTGGAGGAATTTTTTTAAAGCCTCACATAATTTTATAATGTTTGGTGATGAATTTTCAGTCGAGTTGAACAACTGCAGCTCTTGTTTCATGATTTTGTTGAAACTAATACTTTTTTTGGTTCAACAATATAAAACTTTTGTTTTAGAGTAAATTGCTTTCTCTAATTTTTCGTCCAATGTCAGAGGTTTTTCTTTCAAATCTCCATGCTCTCTTCTTCTGAGTGCGAAGAGTTGGATATTGATTCCTCTGCGCAGAAAAGCCTTGTCCCTATCTCTCTCTCATTTGGGCTTGTCTAACCAAACAATTTTTTCTAGGCAATCGCGAAATATCGACAGTAACTACAGCTGCTTCGTATTTTCTCCCAAAATTCAGATATTTTATTAATCCTATTAAATTAATGTTGCGTCGCCAGTAGCGCACACAGTAATTTTTCAAGGAGTGGGGGGGTCCGGGGTTGAAAGTTCACCATTCTTGTATCGTGCTCCTTTTGATTTTGTCGATTTTGGGAGCAAAACACAGTAAAAAACTAATTTTTGAATAAATAATTAGCATTAATTAATAAAATTAATCATTAATAACAAGTAATTAATTAAATTTTTCGTACTATATACTTAGAATTATAATCAATCGGAAAAAAAATCAAGGGCTTTGGGGGGATCCGGACCCCCTGTGTGGCCACTGTGCGTCGCTCATTAATTCTTTGGATTAGAGAATATTTCATATTTTTCGCAAATTCTGAATTTTGTTCGTTCAATTCTCTAATCAACCATCTTTTCTCACAGCCAAACTCTTATTTAACATATTTTTGTAAATTTTGCGATTCCCGGGAGTAGAAAAAGTACAGAAATATTATGATTTCCCTAGGAAAGAAACCCTAGCCGAAGCCCCTAGTTTTAGAAATACTGATCTAGAGAAAGGTAAAGGATACCTGAGTGTTTGAAACAAAAAAAAAATAATTTAGAAAGAATAAATAATCTAGTGCACATACAAAACTTCTTTGAAAACACATCCTAAACAGTAAATAAAATTAATATACAGGTAAACACTAAATGAGAAATAGAATCTAAATTTTCTAATTACAAAAATATCGCTATTAATTTACTTAGTTCCATGGTGAACAAGTATTAAAATGATGTACAGTAATATATATATGCTCATAAATTAAGGCATACTTCACATTTTTTATATACGGCAAAACCTACACACACTATGTATTATACTTCATCAAAATAGATGTTGTTAGTATAATCTTCGGAACATTATAAAGTAAAGGGGAAAATTCCCGAGAGGTCATAGTCACATGATAACTGCAAATTTGAATTCATTGATGGCACAATGAATAAGCTAGTCTTCTTGAATATACATGAGCGTAACCATTAACAATGCGTTCCTAAGCTTCATCTATGCAACAGCTTCAATGATACCAAAATTTGCATCAAGCCACTTACTCAAGCATCCAACTCGATCTCTTTACTTATTTCTGTGGAACGATCGTGGAAAGCACCCGAGAAAGAACGCTAAAAGAGACATTTTTCTGCCCTTAGTAGTTTTCACCAAAATTTGATACTTATCTACAAATGGAATAAATATTGTAATTTTTCAGTGGTAAAACGCTTAGAAAAATCCACTGCTATTTTACATAGACAGAAACTCGTGTACTTCTTTCTAATCTTTCCCTTTGTTATCTTGATACCATGTTTCTCGAGTTATTTAGGTTGACTGTAATCTTCTTAATCTGTTTTGGATTAACTGATTGTTGGATTATATAAACCTAAAGCTATGCTAGATAGTCAAACAAGAATCTCCAGTCAGGTGCAGTAGGGATTTACCATCTTATTCATGGTAAGAGCTTGAAAAGGGGGGGATTAATGCTCGTGTGTGTGGTCATTGGTTACTTTCTAATCAATCATATATTTCCAGTCAGGTGGTTCAAGATATTCTCACTTATATCTTCCATAGATAGGAATGAGTTCCAATGATATCTTCAAGGTTAATTTTTTTTAAAAAAAAAGTAACGTGTTGCGGACAAAAGCCAAAGCACTTGGCTTTATGGAGAAAATGTCATCATTTGATTATATTATGCGTGTGTGCGCGTATCTTAGTGGTATAGCATGAACTTGTTTGGTCGGCTATACACTTGTGTCTAGGGATTGCAATACCGGGATACCGAATACCGGTATTTTGAGCCATTTGTATAATTTTGTACTACCGGTATTCACAAGTTAAAATACCATTTTTTTTCAGTATTTATTAGAGATTTTTAAATTGTTTCCCCTATATGTTCAGGAATCACCAACATATCAAAATAGTATACGTTATTGTTTTTATATGTCACCCTAACGGACGAAATTAAGTAGACTGTGGATATAAAGAAAATTCCATCGTACAATCAAGAGAAGAGATAAAATATGCGAAGCATCCTAGAGGCGGGCCACAACTATCCTATTAAAGCTCAGAGCGATACTGCTCACGCATAGGATTCGTAGTTTGATATTCATATCTGTGAAAACAAGGTTGTAGTTGTGAAGAAAATGTGTAATATTTCGATATTTATTTAATTGGTGAGTTTATTATTCACATTGTACTTGCATATCATACTTTAGGGTTCAAAATAATTTTCAGATTCCTTATATATATATACTCATAAATATTAACCTATAATAATGAATAACTTAACATAATGAAGAACACAAGAAATCAGTTGATAATAATTCGGTTTGGTTTCATTTTTTATATGATAAAAAGAATATGTTGGCACAGCGTAAGAGTTATTGTACAAGCAATTTTCGAAAACCGAAAAATCTAATCCAAAAAGCAATGATTGACTTAAACTTGTGATACCCCGTGGGCTGGGGGTATCATCTCTTCATTATCTACGCGACTATAGTTTCAGGGGATAAAAGATTGGCCAGCACACGCTTCCATAATAAAATTAGTTTATTATGATCTTAATTTATATTCCACAAAACAACACTAGTCTAGGAGGCTTATGATCAGGAGTGATGAGACTTAAACTGTAATTCTAACAAATAGCGCAATAAACCCCCGAATCTATATTTATAAATTATTTCTTAACTTACTAGAATCCGCTCTAGTCTTAAAGCTTAATCTAAATTATCTTACCGCCTTTCCACGGTGACAGCTACAGTTCTTATATCGTCAAATTAATTCTGGATCCCACTTGATCCGGCAAATGGATAATCTTCCGGCTTTGAACTTCACGTAGAACTCAACTTCACTGGCACTATTAGACAGCCTCTTAGCACTCTCTTAGACTTTTCTAACACTTCGCTAGAATCCTCTCTTAGAACTAATGCGAATACCAAAGCTCCAATATATATACTTCCCAATCTACATAATCGCGTTCTCTTCTTGGGTTGGTTGGAAAGAATTGCCTTTCTGGACCCAAAGATATCCCAAGAGGATTATTAATAGAAGTCACGATAATGCCCCGTCACAAACCTGCAAATTAATTTTTTCCATTGTGAATTTGACTTAACATCCAGAAGTGTATCAGATCTACTTCCAATAAAACTGGCTGTTGAGGTATTATGTCGTAGAGATTCTAATTTGTTAACAGCTAATGCAACAATAAGTCACTGAAAGAACAGTACACATCACTATCTGAAGAATTTTATATCACATTGAAAAATTGCACAGAACAAAGACACACAGAAATAAAAAATGTCTTACGGTATTTACATAATTTCAAAAGGAAAATGAAAAAGAAGAAAAGAGACTAACCAATTCAAATTTGATGAAGTTTATAGTAAATTTTTTAAAAACTTTTATCCATAAACCTACCCACATTCAGAAGAATTTGGTACAGTTATCGAAAATAATGATGACCATAATGTCAATAGTGAAAAGGAATTGTCTCTTGAACAAAAATTAAAATTAGCGACAGCTAAAAAAATACAACAAACCAAAATAAAATACAGAGAAATCAATTATATCCAAAACCCTCCCTACGAGAAATTGATTTATTTGAAGATGAGGGATTTAGAGGTAAATACTTGGAAAAAGTATATCGCGCATTGCTAACAGTAAAACCAACTAGGGCGTAGATGCAAAAATACCGTTTTCGACAACTGATAATTTTTGCGAAAAATTACGTTCCTGGCTTAATGACAGTACACACAGTTAAAGAATTGTGTTTTTTAAGATCACATTTGAAAAATTTGATAAATTTTGAAAGTTGGTAGTACAATTTACTTTGGTTTCATTATTTATATGAGAATATCGCGTATTTTAAAAAAGTATATCATGCATTGCTAACGGTACCACCAACTAGCGTAGATGACGTAAAAGTGTTTTCGACAGCTGGTAATTTTTACTCAAAATTGCGTTCCTGGCTTAATGGCAGTACAATTAAAGAATTATGTCTTTTAAAATCACATTTCAAAATGCTGTAATAGTACCGCAGACTGAATAGTGATATTCATACTTTTTTGTGATTTAAATGAAAAAAAGATGTTTATTTATTATTTTTTTTTGTGATTCTCTTTGTACATACTGTTATAATTTATAAGTTACAAATTATTTTTTGTGATATTTACACTCTCTAAAAAAACTGGCAAATAAAACAAAGAAACACTTGTATTTTCTTTTTTTTTTCTAAAATTTCTACTACCGGTATTAAAACCGGTATCCCGGTATTAAGATCTATAAAATACCGAATACCGGTATTGAACTTTTTATCCGTTATTGAAATCCCTACTTGTGTTTTCATTCCACCTACTGCCGTCTTAAGACTTAAGCGGTCATTTTTTTTTTTTTTTTTTTGCCCAAAATGTTCTAAAAAACGCACATTTTTTTATTTCATATAATTAAGCATGATACATAACAGAATGTGAAAAAGGAAAAATTTAATTCTAATTTTCAATTTTAAAGTTTTCACACTATTTTTTTTATTTTATAATTGTGGAACACAACCCCTTCCCCTAAATGTTTGCTTTTTATAAGTACACTCTGCATTCTATGAAGAATGTTTCATGTATCTTAAAAGAGTTTACCTCATACTTACAAAAAATTTCATGTTCGTATGTCTATTTTAAACGGCTGAGGATTTTTTTGTGTGTGTGCACGCACACATAATTTGAAGCAGAGGGCAATACTAAGTCTTACATTGCAATAGAGGGACAGAGATTCATTTGCTCTCAAACCACAAATTGCATATTACCTTGCCAAATTCTGTTCTTTATCGAATACTTTCTAGAAATCTGAATTCCTGCCTTCAATGAAAACTTTCCAACTTCACTACAAAGAAAATCCCGGATGAGAAGTATTTCAGTACCAGGAACAAACTGCTGCATCTTTCAAAAACACTAGTACTTATAATTTCACAATAAAAAATTAAAAAATTGTGCAAATCTTTGATAGAAATAAGAAAATATCAATGCCTGTACAGCATACGGGCAAAACGCTTGTACGGTGGCAGCCAGCTTTCGGTAGTCTGTACGGTGTGCGTGCAAAGGGGTTAAAGGTTCTATTTATTATTTTTTTAAACGTCTCCTGTTGTTGACAAAACCAAAGTACTTTACCTCATGGAGAAAATTCCATCATTTAAGGTATCCGAACACGTTCGGAGCTCTTTTTAACAAAATAACATATTTAAACATTATAAAGGCTTTTTAGGACTCAATACCAATAAATACAAATATTTAAGTAACAATATTTAAAATAAATTGCCTAAATTTCATAGAAATCACAATTATAAGTGAAATTTTAGCAACATTTTTGTAAAACTTCAAAGCAATTAAAGAAAAAAAGTAATAAACTTATATTAGTAAAAAATACTACCAAAACAATCTAGATGCATTTATCTAGAGAATGTACTAAAATTTTAATGTTTTATTAAAATTTGAACATTTTAGAGTTGATTGAGTAAACATTATAAGAAAAATCACATTTTTTATGAGACCATTATTTAAATAACAAGCCCTAACTCAAAAAAATATTCATTCTATAAGAAATATTTTAGTACATTCTCTAGAAAATAGCATAAATATCAGGTGCAAAAAAGTTTTATAGAAATACATTTGTAATATTTTGAGTAATCAGACTCGCCATGATAGATTTCGAGTAATTTAAATGCCCACTTCTGGTAGATCAAAGACCCACTTCCGGCTTTTCTAACTTAATAAAATTGATGGTAGCTTGGCCTCTAGGTAGAATAGAAACAAAACAAAATCTGTTTTGTAAAGCCGAAAGATGGCTCTATTCAATAAAAGAGAAAACAAAAATATCTGTCTTGACCGAATTTCGTCATTTTCAACGTGTTCGGATACCTTAAATCAAATTGCGTATACGCCCCTCAGTTGTACAGCGTAAACTTGTTGTTTTGGTAGGCTATACACTTGTGTCCTTTCCATCAACAGCCCCCATAAAGTTAAATTCACTTAAAATTAATCGTTTTCAACGGTGGTGGAGTTATAGATTTAGATATTGGGGTTTCAACTCAGACTTCATCTCACTCCCCCTCCCCCCTCCTATATCCGCGAGGTCTGTCACTAAAAATTGATGGTGAGGCTCAAGTGCGATGATAAATTAGCAATAAACTTTACAATAAAATTTGAAAGACTAGGTAATGTTTTCTCAATTCTCTCTTTCTCTTGCATTTCATGCACTTTACCACTTGTTTTGAGGTCGCGGGAGCCTAGTGGTTACAGTCACGAACTCACGCACGGTGTGTTATGAGTTCGAGCCCTAGTGCCACTGAATTCCCGTCGTATAGAGGCGCTGAGAGGCTCAAAGTCCTCGCATTGGCGAAATGCTCTAGATCAAGTGCCGTTCTCGTTACTTGATTGAAGATCGAAATTACGAAGTCCGCCACCATTAGCCCTCGTGTTGTGACGTTGATCAAGACTCACTTTTTTTTATTTTTGTATTTTAACTTTTATTTAGAAACTATTATTACGATTTACAAATGCCTACAAAAATATCAGGTACTAATATCTTAAAGCTATAAGCCAACTTCTTCCCTCTAAAAGAATTTGTTGAAAGTGACGTCATTACAAGAAGAATGAAATGTGTAACTTCGTAACTAACGGCGTTTTTTCACTTCTTAAGCTTTCTTCATTTATCATGTTTGAAGGAGAATGCTGGCGAAATGTCATCTTTACATATAAAGGAGAAAAGTGACTTATTCATTCACTTACTCATTCATCACGAGATCTGTGGAACTACAAAAGCAACAAACTTGAAATATGTCATGCAGGATCCTTTTGTTATGAAGAGATCCCCTAAGGACGGTTCTTTTGTAAAATTTATATTGAATGGGGGATGCGGTGTCGTTATGGACAAAAATTTTCCTATTTGAACTACTAAACCTACAGACAAGAAACTTGGATAGCTGTTTCTTCAGCTGAGGACAGGTAAGAACGAGTTTGGTGGAAATTGACTCCCAAGAAGGGTCAATTGAAAAAAAAAATCCAATTTTTGAACTATAAAATCTACACTCCTGAAATTCGGCCAGCATGTTTCTTTTGTTGAGTAAAGATCCGTAAAGAATGAATTTTTGGAAATAAACTCCCCAAGCTGATTGTAGGGGTTAAGGTGGTGTTATAGATAAATATACTTCATTTTTTAAAGTTCAAGACCTCTTATTTTTAAATCAAGAGGTGGGGGCTATCATAATGTTTTTCAATGCAATTAAAAGCTTAATACAAGGGAATTATATATATATATATATATATATATATATATATATATATATATATATATATATATATATATATATAGTGTGTGTGTGTGTGTGTGTAAAGTTAAAATAATAACTTTAAAACATTATATGTGATGGTATAGTATTGTGAAATGTCCCGGGGAAACGGACGACTAATGGCTAATCAAAACATAATATAAAAGAAAGTGTACAATGTCCGTGCCGCTAAAACTTAGAAAGGAGTCCCGGTTCGATCAGGGGAGTTACATGGCGTGGTAACCCTCTATCTCCCATCCATGCAGAAAGTTCCCGTTTTTACTTGAATCGACCCCCTAGGGGCGTTGAGAGGGCTTAAGGGGTGTTATAGATAAATATTCCTGTTTTTGAATTATTAGAGGAAATTATGTAGAGATGTTCCTTTCATGGAGTAGAGATCATGTACAAAAGGAGTTTTGTGAAAATAGACCTCCAGAGGGCGTTGCGAGAGGTTAAGGGGCTTTAAAAATAAATAATAAGTGCACTCCTTAAAAAATTATTTTACATTTTTCCACAAATTGTTTTGTGTACCGGGTTTTACTCTCCTTACAATTTAGCTATAAAATATGTTGTTGTTGTTACTGATGCCACCTAATCGGCAAAGGCCAGATCGAGGCCCACAAAATTCATCAGGGCAAAGGGCTAAGTGACACCTGTCGTTATCCGTACCCACCAAATCGTACTGTCACCTGTATGGTGATACAGGTGACAGTACAATTTAGCGGGTTTCCATCCCAATTTTGAGGGAGGATATCTGGGGGTGGTCAGAGGCCTCCCACCTCCCTTCCCTTTCCACCAACCTCACGAGAGGACTTGCGGCTCGACGGCTATTTAGAGTACCCCATGCCGCAAAGGCACTACACATTTACAAACATCCATGTCTTCTCCGAGATTCGAACCCAGGCCCTACGACACGGCAGTCAGCGTCGCTAACCACTATACCTGATGGGAGACTGCTATTATATATCAAAAATAGTATATTTTATTTTTTATTTTAAAGATTAAAACTCGTGCGAAGAACGGGTACTTCAGCTAGTATGATACAAATAAAACTGTATTTTTCCAAGCTATATCCATGGACATAAAACTGTTTAACTAACAAAGGTATTATATTTGCAGTGGTTATAGTGCAATTCGTGTAAATCCAATTATACATAGGAGTTAAAATTTTGCCAAGTAACTTCCATAGAGGAATTTTTACCCAAAGTAAGATCACACATCATCAATTTGATTTTTTTGACAAAAAAATGTGAGGACTTACGAAATATTTTTTTAAGTATCGTTTGAACCAGTGCAGAATAGGGGAAATAAAGTAGGACACACACATCCACAAGGCAATAACCGAGGTGTGAAAAAGTCGTGCATGTTTACGTGCATAGAGAAAGAAAGGATTTTCCATTTTATATAACAATTTAATTACTTAATTCTTCAAAGAGTGATGCTCCCAGATAAGCATATAAAAGTCCCAATGCCCTTTAAGAACTTCATGCCTGCGCGATGCACTAAGCACCCGAATGACGTCTTGAAGAATTGCCCGTCAAATGTGTTCAATTAGCATTCTAATTCGTCCACATTGTAGGTTAGACGCAGATGGCATCCAATCAAGTTTCTAAACGACCTTTGAATGACAGATTGCTGAAGCTATTTAGTCACGGTAGTCAATCTTTCGCTCAAGAAAGGTTTTGAGTTCTATTCAAGTACTTTAAATGTGTTTACGGGAATGTGGAAAGATTATTTTTAGAATTTTGGTGCCACTTTTAGATGTGCTGCTGGGATGCCAGTAAAGGTATCCGAAAATTCCTGCTATCAAAGTGGTGTACTGACCCAATGAGTTAAATTCATGATGGTCACATGATGCATACAATCACGTGTTCTCCATTGAATTCAAAACAAACTGACATGAGACTTGTACTTGTTTTACTTGTAAAATTTAGATACAGTTTCAAATTAGAAAATTGGGTTAAGAGTTCATCTAAAAACTTTTAAAAAATTTTTTAAAAATTTCTCACACTACATGTGTATTTTTAAATCGAGTGCATTTTATTTACCTATGTATGTTATTATTGTTGACAAATATGTACTATTTAAAAGAAAGTTTCTGCAAAAAGAAAACGCTGGCAACAGTGAAGTGCTTAAACTGATTAGGTGGAGACAAGTGATAATATTTATCGTATGATTATGACGTCACATGAAATTTAAATTGATTGGCTGGAAACACGTGGTTGTCTCTATCGTGTGATTATGACATCCCATGAATGTAGCCCATTCTACGTTTGTGTAACCAATGCAAATGCTATCGAAGCATTTGTACGTGATAAAGAAAGTTGCACAAAATAAGGTTCAACACAAAGCAGAATTCGAGCTCTCTAGGAAATGTTACATAAATGAGCTAAATTCATGGTGGTCACATGATAAAGACAAATACGTGTTCTTCATTGAATTCTCAAAACAGACATCAAACTAATTGTACTTCTTGTTCTATTTATAAAACATGGATAAAATTTCAAATTTTATAATCGGGTAAAAAAACGTTCAAATGGTATAAAAATAAATTTCTTCAAAGGATTTTGAAATAAAAAAAATCTTATTTTATGCATGTACGTTCAAATGAAATGCATTTTGTCTACTTATATGAGCACTATTTTTGATGGCAAATTTGTATTTTTTATGAGAAAGTTGCTGAAAAGATTAGAAGTTGGCAACAACGAAGTGCATGAACTGATTAGCTGGAAACACATGATTGCTTTTATCGTGTGACTATGATGTCACATGAGATTTTGAACTGATTGTCTAGAAACACATGGTTATCATTATGATGTGACTATGATGTCACATGAGATTTTGAACTGATTGTCTAGAAACACATGGTTATCATTATCATGTGACTATGACGTCACATGAATTGAGCTCGTTACGAGTGGTGTCATCACAACCGCTGCAGGGACAGTTACAATTGCATAATACATGAGATGAGAAATGATTCATTTCTTTATCAGAATTAATAAAATTAAAAATCGATAAGTACGATTACTGTGGTACCACTAAAAACTCACCGTGTTGAGAGACTGATGTGTTTTAAACCTTTTGTGACTTAAGACACTCCTGTTGGATTAGTGTGGAATTTCGGAGAGAGGTTTGCGAGATCAATTGTCTAGTCATCATCTCTTGAGCGTGGTAAAAAATTATGAATCTCGTTGCCAAGAGCCTCGTTGACACGTGCAATAGTAATGAACAATCAATGAGCAAAAATGTGACTGTTTGCAAAATAACAAGTGGTGATAAAGAGCCGCTGGAAAATCAATGAATGGCTGTTGATTCATACTGCATGACATGACAGTGTCGTCCCGAACTTTCTCAACTAAATATATCATACATATCACATTTTTCTTGACTAGCCGGTGTCAAAACTAAAATTTCTAATGCTCTCCCCAAAATGAGCATCTGAAAGTAAATATTTGAGGTTTTCTTTTTCTTCTCTCTCGTAGTTTTGAATTTAATAATTTGATTTTTTTTCTTGATGTCACATTCTAAAGCAGTACGAGGTCGAGGTAACCAAGAGCTAATGGTTTCGAACTCGTAGTCGTTGTTGTCGAAACTTGGGCTCGAGCCCTAGTGTCGCTGAAAACCCGCTGTGTAGAGATGCGATGTAACGATTAAATAAAGACGAGGCGCAAAGTTTTCTCGTATCATGTGTCGTTCTCTTAAAGTGATCGTAATTCAAAATTACGACGTCAGTCACCACTTGTTGCTTTAGGGGGCGATACGAATTGAAATCAAATCAAATGTAAAGCAACACGAAGTCTATAAGTGAAAAACCTCGTAATTTTGAGCCTCGTTTCATTGACGAGGACGACATCTGAGCTGCTGCCTCAATTTCCAAGCCACCACGTAAATGTAAGGATTTTCATCCACGAAAGATTTAGCGTGAATCAACCCCTCTACACGATGGGTTTTCTGTGGCACCAGTACTCGAACTCGTGACTCGCTGACCACAAGGTCATGACCACTCGGCTACTGCGGCCGTCAGGTTTGAATTTAAATTAAAATACATTGTTAAAACGCAGGGAATTCGATGAGACTATTAATTCACATCGACTCTTTAAGAATTGAATGTATTTTTAAAAAAATTATAAATAATAAAATGTAAAATTGGTTAATTATAAATTGAAATGTTAGTTCTTTTTGCACTTTGATTCTTTTGTTTGTAAACGAATTTTTCGCCTTTTACTCCAGCAACTTTAAAAACATTCAAGAAAATATAAGATCAAGAACTCTTCCGAAAAACCCAATTGTGAAGTTTTCTTTTCGTAACTCTTTCGCCAATCTTTTTACTAATTTTGATGAGGATTGTGCTGACATATATATCAAAATGATATCAAGATGTAAATCCAAGGAATAATACAGAGGAAAAATGCAGGTAAAATGTTTTGATGTATTATGTTTTTAGTACTTGTAAATGTTTGTTAGTTGATCGGATTTTTAGTTTAAAGCGTGAAAAATATACAACAGGTCCGATGTAAATTAATGACCATCACTACGGCATTGACATATAATGTAAACGAGGCAAAAATTCTGTTAACTTCGATTTTCATTATAATTATTTTGTTGTTGTCCTCACTGCCGTTTGAAAACATCGCTCAGAATATTTTATAAAAATGTAATTTAATTTTCAAATGAAAAACATGTTTTGTATTGCGATCGGATTCTTACAACAGATTAAAAATTGCATCTTTCGATCAAATTTCTTTAATTTATACGATCATCATTCCAAATTTTCGTATTTTCGTTGACAAATTATTCTTATTTTATTTTAAAGTAACATTACAAAGGGAAAGTGAGATGTTTATAAATTGAATGTACTGAGAAACGAATCGCTCTTCCTATTCTCAAATTGAAGGATAAAAAGAATGCCTTACGGAAGAAAATGATTTTCATGTAAAGAAATCTGTACTCCCGGAATTTTAACTATTTTTTTTTATTTAACAAGAATGAAATATCTGTTTTGTTAGTTAATATTCACATTTTTAGCAAGTATTAGTAAACAGAAGTGTAAGGTGGTATTTTATTTGAAGTTTTTTGTACATCATTTGAATATAAAGAGTTGCGATGAGGCCGTTAATGTTTGAAAGGCTTAGGGCAAAGGTTCCCTATCTTATAGTGGAATGGGTACCTGTGAAATTGAGAAAAATAGTGGTAAGTGCTAGTCACGTTTCTAATAAAGAGTAAATCAAGTATTATATACATTTATTAAGGAAATGGAATAAATTATATTAGAATATTTAAATATTTTCATAGATACCCTTGTGAGTCTATGAAAAAGCTTTAATTAATCTTAAGTTACACAAAATTAAGATAAAATAGGCTAGGTAAAAATAGATAAAATTACACCAAGAGTAAACTTACCCAATTAGTAGAAGCAAAAAATATAGTAATTTAAAATCAGTACACCAAACAGAAAAAGATACAAAATATTTTATAAAAATTTAAAAGAGTTATATCAAGAAAAGTTGTCTAGAGCCGACAGAGATCCTGGTCGAGTTATTGACTCACTGATACTTGGGATTTCTTAAGACATTACTCTAAAAAAGAGGGGGGGGAGCACCGTAATCAGTCTCGCCATTTTTGAGTCATTTCGACTCTTCACAACCAGCGCATGTAAAGATATCAGCCGGTGCGACTGCGTGCACAAGAAGGAAAAGCTCTGATTTATAATGTTAGATCATAAGTATATACATATATCAAATACGAGATATTTAGAAACCAAATACCGTACATATTCACTCGAATCTAAGCCGCACCCCCCTCCCCCTAGTTCTCTACACGCTTTTGAGAAAAAAAAATTTTGTAAAAAGCCTCCTCACAGTATCCGATACTTAAGGAATTTTTTTAAAAAATTAGTAAAAAATAACAAGAAATTAATAATTAATTTATTTTACCAGTATTAAAAACTTTCAAGTGCATGCATAAACTTGTAATAACTCTTAACAGTCAGTATCATGTTTCCAAAATCATTCCTCATTCCTTCCTCACATCTAACTTCAGAATTGGTGCCGGTGTTGCCATTTTCCCACACGGTATCGTCTTCCATGCAACATTTTTTTTAAAGAAGCCTTTTTGAACAATGCGAAATAATTATTGAAGACTGTTCAACATTTAAAAAGGAAAACTGTATCATTTTGTTTACGCTTTCGACATATGTTTGTTTCATTCGCATTAAATTTTCAATGGCCGTTGCTCAGTTTCCATTTTTCCAGCATAAAAATAACCTCTTTTTTCATACTTGTGTGTATCATAGTAAACTCGTCTTGATGCCATCACCGATACCTTTGTTGTTTAGGCAATTAAAAGAAGGCGTATACAAAAAAACCCCCACGAATCTAAACCCTAAGCATAAGCCTAAACACGAACAGACAACGATGCTTAAGATAGACTGAATACTGGAGAAAAAAAACTGCGGAATGGGATAAGTCATCGACGCAAGTGGACAGAATGGGTGGTTGCATTTTTCCTTTAGAAAAGGGTGGAAACTTAATTTCCCCCCTTCTAACAAATGTTTTCCCTTCGATTCTAAGCCGCACCCGATTTGCAGTCGCATTAACACTGGACAATTAGTGCGGCTTAGATTAGAGTAAATACGGTAGCTCACAAATCATAATTTAAAAATCCAACCGTGGAAAATTTTTTATAAAATTATCCTTAATTCTTTTTTTTCGCATTCCAATTAAATATCTAAAAAATTTTACATTCCATACAAACTTGAATTGGAACTGCTTGTATGAGCAGTGGCGTACGCAGACCTCTCTTATGGAAGGAGAGTTTATATTATAAAAATAATTAAACGAGTAAGCACCGAGGTAAACTATTCTGTAAAAATTAAAAATTTGTTGATCAATGGGGGCGTAATTGAGCCCCCAACTCCTCTATGTAAGCCACTGCATATGAGATTTGGTAAGAATAGAACTTAGTAAGAAATAGGTGAAGGTTGAACACACTGTGGTCAGTGCTGGCACAATTTCTCTTCCAGTTATTTTTACTTTTTATAAATATCTTCGTGTAAGCACAGGGTTAGGAAATCCTGCCGTAGTAACCAATCGGGGGGTTGTTAATGAATTTGCTGAAAAAAATCGTGATGAGAATTCAATTCACTAATATTCGAATTTTAAGTAAGCATTATATTGAATCAAGAAATCATTTATATTGGATTCTGTAATATTCTTGGATTAAACTACGAAAGGATAGGATTACAAAAACTTTTAATTTGTGATAAGGAGGAGTACTTTGTGCTTAAATGGAGATTTGATATCAAATACAGAGCCACTAGTCTTAATATATTTGGACACAGGTAAATAAATCAATATACAGGTATCTCACTCTATGATGTCGAAATTTTTACGAATGTTGTGTGTTTCATCAGAAGGTTATTCTGAATTTCAAGGTTTCTTTCCGAAATCGTCCAAAATATCTAGAAAGCACCATGGCCCAGTGCTTTGCAGGACACCCACATCTACATCTGCTGGGGGTCCGCCGCATTCTGGAAGGAATTCATTGCGTATTCAGTCCGCGACCGGTTTTACAACGCTGTTTAAAACAAGTAGACTGACATATCTTTTTTTTTTTTTTTTTTTTTGCTTCTTTTCCCGATCGATTTATTTGCAGTGTAGAAATCGTGTAATTGGCGGATTTCGGTCGAACAGGCATGGGGAGTTGAAGTAATGACACTATATAACAAATTCAGAGGTATATTTGGTTCTAGAAAACTAATAACGAACCATTCACATGTTGAATATAAAAATAAAATAAAATAATTTTTCTTCCCAAATATGTATAACCCAGTGAATTTCTCTCTCTCTTTTTATGTACAAAAAACAGCTTTAGACGAAATAAAAATGTATCAAACATCTTACCTCAATGATTTATTTCTCCTTTCAAATATCGATTTCTTATACTCGTATGGTTGAAGGCCCGTGGCTGTTGGGTGGTTGGTCTCGAACTTTTGGTCGACGTTATCGAGTTTGGGTCTAGAAGCAACCAAAGACCCTACTCTCCCCCTTGTAGAACAGCTGATGCACGTTAAATTTGTTAAGGCTCAAAGTCCTCATGTCGAGGTGGTGGAAAAGTTTGAAGAACGGGCTGCCAGATGAACTCATTGCGGGTACTACCAAGTCTCGGGTTTGAAACCAAGTGGTACTGATTACCTGCCGTGTAGAAGAGCTAGTTCACGTTAAATCTATCATGGCTCTAAGTTCTCCTGTTGGCATGGAGTGTAAGTTTGGAGAGTGAGATGCCAGCTTAGATGGAGGAGAGTCTGATGTATTATGGAATACCATTTATATAATCTCTAAAAATAACTTTACTGGTTTTTAATAAAATTTCTAAAATCGTTAAGGATATATCGTCGGCCTAATTATCAGACTGCGTAACTCTATCGATGTAACTGATTTGATATAGGAGTGCAACGCGCCAAGCGCGTTTTGGCGCGATTCCTTAATCCTTTTGTTTTGTCTACGGCATGCCTCATGCACGCTCTGCTTTTAATTTATTCCTCGATCAGTGTAATTACTACTTTTTTTATTTCATAATAAAACTAGATTTCGAAGAGAGAGGTGGTGGCAAGATTTTAACATAAAATAAATACAACAGAAATTAATATTAATGTATTACACTTCCAGATATAAATTATTTACACTACATTAAGCGTTCATTACACAAAATTTGTAACAATGTGTTACTTTTGCTGAACAGAGATCCCGCGAAAAAAAAAAACTAACACTAATATACGTTTTACCCATGGCAACCACATTATCGCACGATAAAAATATCAAAGTAAACCATTTTGTAATATTATCACCTACCTTGGCGAACATAAGCAACAACTTGGTGCCTAGCCCTGCTCTATCAAATTAGCATCCTATATGGAGTTACGCAGTCTGATAATTAGACCGAGGATATAATATAAAAGATTGTAAGAAATAATTACTTATGAAAAAAAATATTTTTTTGTTATAAAAAAATTATTTTATAGAAAAAATAATAAATGGTGGTATTATACAAGGAATAGTCGAGTAATAAGGAATAGATGGTTTAAACCATTGAAAAAATAATTAAAACTTCAAAAAACAGTTATTTTTAAACATAAAAGCCATATTTTTAAGAATACGTGAAGGTCATTTCTGTTTCGAGTCTATTTACAAAAGTCACAAATATAATCTTTTTCTGCTAATACCCTGTATTATGGAATACTAGGTATATTTCATAATACCTGACGCGCCATCTTGAAAAATAAACCTTTAAATTAAAGGACAAAACATTGTCAGCTAAAAAATAACCACAGTATTACAAACTGCAATTCTTTTAGTGTACATTATGTCTAGCATTTTTTAATGCTCAAGTCACATGTGTTCTAGTAGATTAAAATGTTTGAAAACTTTTCCGCAAAAGCTTTTACAAATCGCAAAACACACTTTGTTTTGTAGTGAGTAGTATGGCAATAACAAGTGGTTAACTGTCACTACAAAACAAACTTAAAACTAATTTTCTTTTTAATTTTTTCTGTTAAAGAAATTCATCCCTTTTTTCCTCGTTCCGTCAAGGTGCGGCAGCCGGTTGAAAGAAGGGCTTGGTTGTCATTGAGATAAGACGTCATTTTCTCTTCGCTCTCCTTCGAGAGCGAGACAAGAACTAAATCAGCTGGGAAGGTGGTTTCCCACCCACTCCTCCCAGCTTTGTTGCGCTGCATTTAATGTGGACTGCTGTCTATTTTTATGCAACCTTAACAAATTATTCTTTTTCAAATAATCCTGACGAGTTGATGACAGAGCTTTCTCTAAGGTTTCACTTAAATGTATAACCGTTTCCGTTATGATGAAAGTCTTTCTTTTTTCGGCAGTTCAAGGTTGTCCCACACATAAGTAGCTACAAACAAAGTCAGAACCTCGGTATTCTATAATACCCGACTCTCATCAACCTCGTTACTTAAGTAGGGCTCAAAATTATGTTCAATTATAGCCTGTCGTCACTCGCCGTCATGTGGTATAAAATTTGTGTTGCGGAGTTAAAAACAATCAAATCAAATCAAATCAAACTGATGTCTTGATGATTGACCTCTTGTAGGGCTCAATGGAAAAAATGAATAGGTATTTAACTCATCTGAATTCAAGTCGATATAAAGGTTCCAATTCTATATTCATACTATTTATTAAAATATTACTTTTAAATTTAATACTTTCCTTTTATTCTACACTCCATTAAACTTACGTTTTACTGTTAATTTTCCATTCAAGTGGTGTAATATAAGTTGCATATTTACAATACTATGCGTTTTGTTTTTAAGTAGCTCCATGGAGTTGTTCCAAAAGCGACTCGAAAGATTTTTTCGGTGTATCCGGGATCTATAAATGAAAGTTAAATTCAGTGTTCATTTAAAAAGCTCTGAGAAGAGAATTTTAGTGTTGATTTGGTTTTTCGTTTACATGTCACACCCTAAGCAGCGCAAGGGCTACTGCCGACGGGCCTCGTAATTTTGAACGAGAACAACACTTATCTGGTACTCATTTTCCAAATTTCCACACATACCAAAGTGAAGACTTTAAGCTTCCACAGATTTGAAGTGCATCAATGCCTCTACTGGAAGGTCAACAGTGACAACAGAACTTGAACTCGGGACACGCCGGCTGTGAATTTGACTATAATCACTCGGTTACAAATCCCAACAGGTTAAAGGTAATAAAAAAAAAGTCAGGAATATATGAATTAATAAATATGTGCGACTCTAAATATTTTTTTCGTTCAAAATTGTATGCCTACACCCCGCATTATTTTCTGTTCAATCCAATACATTCCTGTAGGAAATCCGATTTATGTTTTCAACCATGGTTAAACTCTGATTTAATAAATTTTGTTATTAAAATCATTAGATATTGTAAAACTGAAATTCAAATACAGTCGGACCCCTATTTAACGAATTCACAGGAGCCGAACATGTTATTCGTTATTCCGGAGTTATTCGTAATATCGGGGTTCAAAAAAATACTAAATTTTACATTTACCTTTTGGAAACTCTATAAAAAGCAATATTACACAGAATTATCCTTAGTTACAAATTACACACTTTTTATTCAACAGCTAAAAATACTACACTGCTGGCCACCGTAAATGCAACACCAAGAAAGACAAAAGATATTACAAAATTTATTTTATAGCTAACATGTTGACCAAGTATCAAATGATTAAATTTATAGACTTCTGTCAAGTGTGGTTTCTGCCGGAATCAGTAGCCAGAGCAGCCGTCATTGTTGGAGATCACCGCTGCCACACGCCTCGGCATCGATTCAAAGAGACTTTGGATGTGTTCTTGGGGTACAGCAGACCAAATAGCTTTTACGCGTTGCCAAGGGTGATCTGGTGTGGCATCTGGGGGTGTAATCTGGGTCAATCATTGAGTAACCATGGGCCACATGCTTTCTATCGGCGAAAGATCTGGAGAGCAAGCCGGCCAGGGAAGCAATTCAATCTGGTGATTGACGAAGAACTTTTGGACAATGCGTGCCACGTGTGGTCGCGCATTATCCTGTTGAAATATGGCTGTGGCCAAGCCTTGAAGGTAAGGAAGGACAACTGGCTCCAATACCTTGGAGATGTAGCGCTGGTTGTTTAAAGTACCGGCAATGCGTACTAGAGGAGTGTGAGAGTGATATCCAATACCGTTCCATACCATAATACCCGGTGCAGTACCAGTGTGGCGGTGCATAACGTAGCTGTTCTGCATCCTCTGTCCACGGTGTCTCCAGACTCGAATCCGACTATCTAGGTTTTGCAGACAGATATGTGACTCGTCAGTATGTGATGTTCCTCCCCTTGGAAGTACATCTCTCGAAGTATTAGCGTGAGCCTTTCATTAATATGACTTTATTAAGATATTCAACTTAAACCTTTAACAAATTCAATTATAATAATTCATATGAGAGAATCTACGATGACGCAATACGCAACACGCAATATATATATATATATTATAATAAGATCTAATCCAATTCAGACCAATCTCAATAAGCGAACCCCTAATCCTCGATTCTAATATTAAGTAATCAATCCTACCTGATTATATCTTGTAGTAGCTCTTGTCTTTGTATGCAATGGAATGCAGTTGTACGCTTTCTTCTAATCGAGTACCAATATATGTATCCACGTCATGCAGAACTTATTCAAACTTGAAACACGAACTGTAATAATCATCAACTGCCACAACGCACATCAATTGTCTAACATTCCTTTACATTGCCATCGCGCTTACTCTAAGATCCGATATTTAAAGTCCGTTTATTTGCATCTTTACTTCACATCTTATTTCTTGGATTTGGTTGGAAAAGAGTTGCCATTAATTCTGGCCCAAAGAAACCAAAGGACTTGTTAAAGAAAAGACGTGTAAGACATCACAAGTAAAGACAACTTCATTCCATTCTGCCGCCCACATCCTTCTTTCATCGCACCATTGATGGGGGAGACGTCTGTGGTTCTGCGTCAAGGGTAGACCAAGCAATAGACTCTTACGGACAAACCACTCTGCTGTAAATGGCGTCGAATTGTACGCGCAGACACTGAATGACGCGTTACAGACTCAATGTACTGTGCTATAGTTCGTGATGTGACTGAGTGATCCGTCACTGCCATGCGCACAATTTGCCTGTCCTCACGTGAAGTTGCGCACTGAGGTGAATGCGATCGACTACGTCGGTCCATCGTACCCTCCTGCATCCAAGGGTCACATATCCGCATTACAGTTGTTTGGTTTCGTCCAACACGACTACCGATTTTCCTGAAAAATAATCCTCAATCTCGGTAGGCCGCTATCCTTCCTCTGTCGAACTCGGATACTAGATCAAAAGCTGATCGCTGTTTTCTACGAGACATAACTGATCGTTTTTTGAAAAACCACAAGAAAAACACAATTGCCGAACTTGAAATCGTCGAAATCTCCAAGCCTTCAATAGCGCTTTGAGGTGGCGCCACAGGCGCGCGTGATGTGTGTCTGCGCTGAAATTCTAATCATTTGCATATCTCACATCCGCTAATGCATGTTATAAATTCCATGTTAATTGCATGCTTCCTTCAGGGTGTTGCATTTTACGGTGGCCAGCAGTGTATTAAGGAATTATTATTCAACAGTTGCGTGACTTGTATTTTAAAAAATACTAATAAGTGCGTGACAATCCTTTTCAATCCTGACTCGAAAGAGTTCTTCTGTAATTTTATGCAGAGAAGAAATCACTCCGTCATTTACGTCCTGCTGCCATGAGGTATGTTTTCACAGTTTCCAAACAATGCAAAAGCATTGGAAAATGTGACAGTTTTGGTAGGAGTTTTAGAAAGGAATTTCAGGTCCTATTCAGAACTCATGTGATAGCTTGCACTCCTGACCGATCTGCAGTCTGTAAAGTCTGGTAATGGGCTGCAACCTTTCCTGTCGAAATAAGTCTTTTTCTGTTTCATGTAAAAAGGATATGTCGTTTGAAAAGGAATTTAATTTTTTCTAAACCAAAAAAAAAAAAAAATAATAATAAAAAAAAAAAAAAAATTGTCTGTTGAAATAATTTGATAGTTCGGAGTTTCTTAATCGTTAAATAGAGGATTTTTGCCTTCATTTTAATCGGGAAAAAAGAAAAATTCGTTAAATCACGAAGTTCGGTATATCGGGGTCCGACTGTATGTTTATAACATTGCAGAAACATAGACGATTTTTAGTGAAATTGTAATAATGTACGAGTAAATTTTTCAGATTATATAGGTATAAAAATCAGAGAAATCTTTAGAGAAATAGAAAAATGCATTTGGTATTGCATACCAGTTGTTTGAAAAAAAATTTTGTTGTTAGGGAAAGAAAATGTCCCCGAACATATATATTTAATTGAAAAGTTAGGATGTAACATAAACTCATTCATGTCGATATTGTGTGCTCACAGCAGAATGGTCGTGGTCCCAGTCCAGTGGCGCACACAGGAATTTTTCAAGGCGGAGGGTCCGGGGTCGAAAGTTCACCATTCTTGTATCATGCTCCTTTTGATTTTGACGATTTTCGGTAACAAAACACAGTAAAAAACTAGTTTTGAATAAATAATTAGCATTAATTAATAAAATCAATCATTAGTAGCAAGTAATTAATTGAATTTTAAGTACTATAGACTTAGAATTATAATCAATCGGAAAGAAAGTCAAGGGCTTTGGGGGGTCCGGACCCCAAGGACCCCATCTTGTGTGCACCACTGTCCCAGTCCCAAACTCGTGGTCGGCGTTATTTGGGTTGTGTGGTGAGATTGAGTCCACGTCGGCAGATGCACATTAAATCTATAGATGTTGAAAGTCCTCACGTTGGCATGATGTGAAAGTTTTGAGGGTGGGATGTCAGCTCAGGTGATGTACTCGTCACTGGGCTGGCACCGTTGTCTTGTGTCAGTAGCCCTCGTATTTTTTCAAAATGTGACTTTAATAAGTAATTAACTTCATTTTATTGTCTTTTAATTTATAGTCTGTGAATGGAGTGACTACAGCTTCATATACAATGAAATTCGCCTAACACGAAAACACTTAAGGTATCCGACTACGTTCGATTACGTGGTCCGTCGCCAAAAGCCCTCGTGTAGCTGAACAGTGCGACGTTAATATTCAATCAATCAATCAACCGACTACGTTCGAAACCGTGATTTTAAAAAAGTGCATAAATGGATAATTTTCACGATATTTATTGTCACTTAGGTTAGAATACATGTATAAAATTGTTTTTAAGGATATTTTGACAAAAAAATTATTTAAATACAATATTTTGGCAAAAAATTAACTTAGAATGATCTTTTTTCAAAATGTTCTCTTTTTATAAAAAATGTTTCTAAAATAATAATATTTTGCTTATATAAAGTAAAGGCTTCTCCAGAGAGTCTGAACTAGGAGTTTTGAAAAATTCACATTATTTTCAGAGTTACTACCAATTGAAATAATTATCGGCGTTTTTTTCCTTAAAATTGCTCCCCTCTGTTGTCGTAAAATATGGATAAACCCACTTCTAAGTTAAATATTTCAAAAATTCTAGTTCAGCCTCTGTACAGAGGTCTGAGCTATATACAGGCAAAATATTATTATAATAGAAGCATTCTTCAAAAAAGGAGAATATTTTGAAAATGGGCCATTCTATGTTCCTTTTGTGTCAAAATATTGTACTTAAATAATTTTTTATTGTAATATTATTCTTAAAACAATTTTATATACATTTTCTAATCTAAGTGACCCTGAATATCATAAATATTATCCATATATACGCTTTTGCAAAATCACGGTTCCAAACGTAGTCGGATACCTTAAGCGGAAATATCAGTTAGCACGAAGTTATTCAACGGGCCCGACAAACTACTATGTATTTTAAAGCATTTTTTTCTCTTAACATGAAACGAAAATCGCTTAAAACGAAAAGATTTCCCTTCTGGGAATGAACAAAATACGGAAAACACCAGCCACACAGGAGAAATTTATGAAGGGTGTAAAATGATAGATAGGTGGTATTCACATGTGTTTCGTAGAATGGATGCTAATTTGACTTTGAAATACCCTTTGAATAGCCTGTGGCACGAGCTAATTCCGTTTCTCTAAGCTGCATTCATTACCTCTACGAACACTACACAAAAACATCTGAAACGTAGAACATGAAAAAAAGTACAAGCAGTTATTTAGGCACACATTCCATCGGTGAAATGAATAACAAAATGGATGGCAATTGAGGACAATTCCCTACTAAAAACGACAATATAAAGAAAAATATCAAATTATTTTCCTAAAACTCAATAAATGTTTTATTTTTCAAAAAACTTGAGAAAATTTTATGCTAAATTCATTAATTTCTTGTGAATGTTTTTGTTTCATTAATTTTTATTAAATGCATGCATATATACATACTATGTAAATAAAATGGGCTCTAATAGCCTTATACACTTAATATTGTTGAATATATGATTTTTTTATTCTTGTAATAATCCTGTAACACGAAATTCTTTTAACATCAAAAAATATTTTAGTTCCTTTAGTTATCGAGTTAAACGATTTTCACTGTATACATTCATCAGATGAGCCTTTGAAGTATCAAAATAGATTTTAGGCAAATAATTTCAATGTAGAAGGGGTATTCGTAATTCCAAATAAATTTAAACTAATAGTTATAATAAATGTAAATTCTCTTAAAAACGTTATATGTGATTTAGATGTAGGTGATAAAAGGGTAGCCAGCGTAACAATTATACAAAACATTTATAGATTAGAGCAAAGGTTCCCAAACGTTTTGTCTCATAGACCCCTTGCCATGTTTTTCTGTTTTTGGTAGACCCCCCTGCTTATACCTAATAATGAATTTTTGCAAATTTATCAATTTAAATGTCTTTTTGACTTACTTTAAAAATTTAAATTTCCAACTGCAACGAAGTATAGTGTTTAAAACTTAGAAAACCCATGCTAGTTAAATGATAATTTAATTAATAAAGAGTGTTTTTTTTCCTGGTATAAAAGTTTAAGTTGGCATTACTTTCCAAGATGGCGACCGATTTAACAGCTGTCAAGTGATTTATTCTCAGTTTGGTTTGGCAATTCATCAAAACGATCATCAAGCAAGGCGTAGATTCGTCGAATGGGCCCAAAACGAGATTACCGTTGTTCCTTGAACAATCATGATGTCCAGGAGCTGTGGTTCCAACAAGAAGGCGCAACATGTCACACAGCTCGTGCCACAATCGATTGATTGAAAGACACGTTTGGTGACCGCCTAATTTCACGTTTGGGACCTGTGAATTGGCCTCCAAGATCTTGTGATTTAACACCGCTAGACTATTTTCTGTGGGGCTATGTAAAGTCATTGGTCTATGCGGATAAGCCACAAACGCTTGACCATTTGGAAGACAACATTCGCCGTGTTATTGCCGATATACGGCCGCAAATGTTGAAAAAAGTCATCGAAAATTGGACGTCCAGATTGGACTACATCCGAGCCAGCCGTGGCAGTCCTATGCCAGAAATCATATTTAAAATGTAATGCCACAAGATTATCTTTCGAATAAAAAAAAATTCATGTCAATTGAATAATACATCGTTGTTTTATTGCAATTTAAAGTTCTATACCTCTAAAAAAACACCCTTTACATAAAATAACAAATTAATAAACAAATGTCTATAATAGAAGGGAAGAATCTGGTGCTCCAATAACAAATTTCCAAGATTTAGCTCTATTGTGTCAAGTTTAACCCTAAATCTACGATTAGTAGTGTCATGTCCTTTTCTTCCTTCCTTTCTTTTTTTTTTTTGGAGATCGGCAACCACGAAGAAATTCCTTCTCACTAAGAAAAGCAATTAAAAACTTTCTCACGATACACTATAATTCCGGATAAATAGCAGGTATCTCTTTTTAAAGACAAAATTGTTGACATCCGTTTCTAAACTTTAAGTTCTCCGTTACTGCCTATTCCGATCAGTTCCTCGTGGCCGCGGTAGCCGAGTGATATAGGTATCGGATCGTGGCTTGCCTGGTCACGAGTTCGATCCCAGTACCACTAAAGACCCGCCGTGTAGGGCAGCGATGCACGTTAAATCTGTCGAGAGCTGAAACGTCCTCCCGTTGGTGTGGTGTGGTAGTTAGAAGAGGGGAGTGCCAACTCAGGTGTCGTCCACGTCACTTGGCCATGGTTCAAAATTACGTGGTCCGTCGCCAAAAGCCCTCGTGTAGCTGAACAGTGCGACGTTAATATTAAATCGATCAATCAATCAACCGATCAGTTCCTCTTGTCATATGTTTTTTCCTCAGTGTGACTACATGAATGCATTGCCTACATTAGTCAAAGCATTCTCAAACCTAGTTTCAAAATCTGAATAAAGAACACTTAATTATTGAACGTAGCTTTAAATGTCATTTTCCTGGCAGATTGTCGGTGGACAATTGAGAAACTGGGAAAATTCATAGCGTCAAATATTACACTCCTTTAGCTTTTCTGGCAAGAAACGCTGAAATGATAGTCCTTGTTTAAACAAAATTTATGCTGCCACCTTGTAACCGCAAATTAATCTGTTAAATAGGTAAAATCTGGTTTCCATTGAATCAAATTTTCTTTTAAAAATATAACGCGATCTAGTTAAATGAGAGCCACTATCTTAGACTCTCATTTACACCTACCTCATGATTCCTCAAATTATTTTTTTCACTGACGTGGACACTTTGCAGGTTCTCATAGACCACTTAGGGAATCATTGGATTACAGTGTCAATTTTTTTTATTATGTCGAAAATTTCTGCTGTACGAGGAAGGTGGATCCATAAAGCATTGCTTAACCCTAAATCGCTGGCCTAATTTAGCCACAGCTTTAGAAATCATAATAGGTCTCCAGTTTAGTCCAAAGACTCTTTTTGTATCTACATTTGTTGTGTCTCTTGAACTCCAATTCCTTTCTTCTTTGGTATCGTAGGTTTTCGAAGTTTTTTCACTTTTATTTTATTATACTATATATATATATTGTTTGCTTAGCACACACTCGTATAATATGAAAGATGCCTAATTTTCCTTAAATTAAAATTTGATTGATTCAATTTGGCGGCACACGAACAATGAAATAAGTTTAAAAGAATTTTGCTTATCTGTAATACACTATATAAAATTGTTTATGATAATAATTTTCAGTGTCAAATAAAATAATATGCGTGACATAGACAATAAAATTTTTATCGAGTAATTAATTACAAATTAATTATAATAATACATTTAATGCGAAATTTGAGCTTGGTGATTTTTGGCCATTTAATTTATGTTTGGTTGTAAAAATGATAACGCCGCTCTCATTTCTTGATCTACATGTAAAAGTCTTATTTTAATTATTTTTTCATTTTTATATTTCTTAATGCTGAAAATTCGAATTCACGTAAATAAGTTGTAGAAAATTGTAAAAGTATTGTTAAAACTTTTTTGTGGTATTATGATGAGATAATCGCTTCTAATTTTTAATCTAAAATCAACTAATTGACTCTTCCGAATGTTTTAAAATTAAATCTTGGGTATTACACAGAGTGAAATCAGTTTTAGCTTTTCATTCAAAGTTTATTCATATACAGATGTATCCATTATCACAAGTGGATTACGAACCCAATCTATTTTTTTATATCCATCTATCCACGAAAAAATAAGTTAAAAGTACCACTAATACCCTTTGTTTATTTTTACAAAACGACCTAAGGATTCGGTTCCGGACTTAATTTTTTTTTCTCACAGTATAATTAATAATTTCAAAAAACTCTGGTGGCACACCAAAGTGCCGCGGCACAATGGTTGAAATACAATATATAAGGTGATTTTATTTAAAACTGACACTGCTCGGAGCCACCTGGAGCTCGATCTAGTGTAAAAATGTAGTACAAAACACCCAAAGCTTTTACCACAATTGCATTATATAATTTTCTTGTTAATCATTTTATTCTTATATTAAGAATTATTTTTTACGTTTCAGTTCGATTAAAAAACTATAAAAACGTGTTTTTTAGTTTTTTTTAAAATTGTAATTTATTATTCGTTTTTTTTGTTCGATATACAATGAAAGCGTGTATTTTTAGTTTTATGAATTATCATTTATTTATTGATGAGAATAAATCATAACTGCATCACTTTTTGGAATCTGAAATACCTATTGGCATCCTATCAGTGCGTCGATACGGCCTGGTTTGCAAAATGTAGGACTCGCCAACTGAAGGAAATCTGGAAGTGCTAAGTTTGATATATTTAATGAGGAAGTGATGTCTCGATGATATTTTTCTCTAAAAAGATCACTGTTTATACTAACCAAGAGCGTTTTCCCTTTAGGGTTACAACTTAATTTTTAGTCATCAAATCTGGAAAGGGAAATCGTTAATCCTGATGATCCTAATCAGAACGATGGAACAAAATTATAAATTTATTGTATATCATTGGTTCTTGACAAGATGCAAAATTTAAAACTAATCTGACCATTTAAAGTGGGTAAAAATAGAGTTCAATAGATTCCGTTATATACAGGTGAAGCTAATAACAGCGTGTTAAAAACATGCAGGTAGTTAGTTCCGAAGGATATTCTCAGCTGAAGTAAACCAACGCGAGTGAATAAGCGACTCATATTACCAGAACGTGCATTATTGGTCAAGCTGTATATTATCTTAATCATCCACACTCCTCGTGGGCTTAAAACCCCACATAAGCTACGTAAGGGGGCTTTATCGCTTAATGCTCTTTGAAAGGAATGATTAGGAAGATCTTAGAAACAGAGACACTGACAATTAGCCCAGTCAGAAGACGTAAACCTGTGTCGGAAGAGGCGATAACAGATGTTGCAACTGTAATCGTCGACGGTGGACAGGAATCTATTGTTGGTACACGCATCACAGATAGTGTGGGATATTTTTTTTGACATAATTGCGTTATGTGCAGCAAATCCGCGTGCAACATGTACCGAGAATGAATATATCATACTGAACGACGAATTCAGTAAAACGCTCATACTGAATCCAGGGCCGCTTTTCCGCTTAGGCACGTGACTAGGGCGCATAAAATTTAAGGTATCCGACTACGTTCGGAACCGTGATTTTAAAAAAAGTGCATAAATGGATAATTTTCATGACATTTAATGTCACTTAGGTTAGAATATATGCATAAAATTGTTTTTAAGGATATTTTGACAAAAAAATTATTTAAATACAATATTTTGGCAAAAAATTAACTTAGAATAACCTTTTTTCAAAACGTTCTCCTTTTATAAAAAATGCTTCTATAATAATAATATTTTGCTTATATAAAGTAAATACTTCAGAAAGTCAGAACTAGGGTTTTTGAAAAATTCATATTATTTTCAGTGTTACCGCCAATTGAAATGATTATCGACGTTTTTTCTTACAATTTCTTCTTTCTGTTGTAGTAGAAAATGAATAATTCCACTTATGAGTTACATATTTCAAAAATTCTAGTTCAGCCTCTGTACAGAGGTCTGAGCTATATACAGGCAAAAAGTTATTATAATCGAAGCACTTTTCATAAAAGGAGAATGTTTTGAAAATTGTTCATCTATGTTCATTTTTTGTCAAAATATTGTACTTAAATAATATTTTATTGTAATAATATTCTTACAACAGTTTTATATACGCTTTCTAATCTAAGTGACACTAAATATCAATATTATCCACTTATACGCTTTTGCAAAATCAAGGTTCCGAACGTAGTCAGATACCTTAAGGGCACAAAAAATTGAAGGACGAAAGAAAGAGAAAAAATTAAAATTACAGCGAACATGCCACGACATAGCGAGTCATGAGATAAGCCTTTTTGTTCTTAAGGTATCCGACTACGTTCGAAACCGTGATTTTGCAAAAGCGTATAAATAGATAATACTTATGATATTTAGTGTCACTTAGATTAGAAAATGTATATATAAAATTGTTTTAAGAATAGTATTACAATAGAAAATTATTTCAGTACAATATTTTGACAAAAAATGAACATAGAATGACCCATATTCAAAATATTCTCCTTTTGTGAAAAATGCTTCTATCATAATAATATTTTTCTTGTATATATCTCAGACCTCTGTACAGAGGCTCAACTAGAATTTTTGAAATATATAACTTAGAAGTGGGTTTATCCATGTTTTACGACAAAAAGGCGAAACATTTTAAGAAAAAACGCCGAAAATTATTTCAATTGGTTGTAATTCTGAAAATAATGTGAATGTTTCAAAAATCATAGTTGAGCCTCTGTACAGAGGTCTGAAGTATATGCAGACAAAATACTATTATAATAGAAGCATTTTTCAGTAAAAGAGAACATTTTGAAAATTGGTCATTCTAAGTTAATTTTTCCCGAAATATTGTATTCAAATACTTTTTTTTGTTAAAATATCCTTAAAACAATTTTATACATGTATTCTAATCTAAGTGACGCTAAATATCATGAAAATTATCCATTTATGTGCTTTTTTAAAATCACGGTTCCGAACGTAGTTGGATACATTAAGAGGATATAGACTGGAATGAGAGAGAGAGTGAGGAATGAGATCTACTATGGCTAATGAAAAGCTCAACAGTTTGATGTTACTTTGTCCTCAAAATGCTATTACAATGGAAGTGATTTCAATGATGTTATTAAGGCTATCTTCGGCTATTCTGAATTTTTTTTCAGATATAAAAGAACTCCAACATTAACCGCTTCCCTTACAAATTTTTTTGAAAAAAATTGCACAAAATATCATCACATTTTTTTAAATTTTATTATTAAATAGAAGTAAACGACACGAAACAAAATATGTATTAAGTTTTAAGTTGAATTATTATTTTTTGACAGGTGTATAAGCAATTCAGTTTTAATATTAGTTCACTATCCCAAGTTGTCTCGGGCAAATGGGAAAAAAAGTTAAATATCAGTATTTTTATGATAGTTTTTGAAACAAGGGACAACACAACGTGATACCTGACCTTCTGTAAACTGGTATCTGTTCTCTTTTCTTACTGGCTTACTTCTGGAATCTCTTTTACGGGAGCACAAAGTACACTATCACGTTGGATTTAATTTTTTTTTCAGTAGCAGGAATAACATCGGCAAAATGCTCTGAGGTTAACATGAGTGGTGATTGACTAATGCTGGGTCTTCCTGATGTGGCAGAAAACTCGTCACGATGATTTCTGAAATTATTTTTTCAATCAGTTCCATTCTAAATTGTTTAGGTGATCGGGAACCTCTTGATTTACAGTACAAAATGTAGGCTACATATAAAGGGTGTTTTTTTAGAGGTATAGAACTTTAAATTGCAATAAAACAACGATGTATTATTCGATTGATATGAAATTTTTTTATTCGAAAGATAATCTTGTGGCATTACATTTTAAATATGATTTCTGGCATAGGACTGCCACGGCTGGCTCGGATGTAGTCCAATCTGGACGTCCAATTTTCGATGACTTTTTCCAACATTTGTGGCCGTATATCGGCAATAACACGGCGAATGTTGTCTTCCAAATGGTCAAGCGTTTGTGGCTTATCCGCATAGACCAATGACTTTACATAGCCCCACAGAAAATAGTCTAGTGGTGTTAAATCATAAGATCTTGGAGGCCAATTCACAGGTCCCAAACGTGAAATTAGGCGGTCACCAAACGTGTCTTTCAATAAATCGATTGTGGCACGAGCTGTGTGACATGTTGCGCCGTCTTGTTGGAACCACAGCTCCTGGACATCCTGATTGTTCAATTCAGGAATGAAGAAGTTAGTAATCATGGCTCTATACCGATCACCATTGACTGTAACGTTATGGCCTTCATCGTTTTTGAAGAAGGATTCCACCAGCCCATAATGCGCACCAAACAGTCAGTTTTTCTGGATGTAACGGTGTTTCGACATACACTTGTGGATTAGCTTCACTCCAAATGCGGCAGTTTTGTTTGTTGACGTAGCCATTCAACCAGAAGAGCGCTTCATCGCTAAACAAAATTCGCTTATGAAAATCGTGAACAACGGCAATCTCGTTTTGGGCCCATTCGACGAATCTACGCCTTGCTTGATCATATTTAAAATGTAATGCCACAAGATTATCTTTCGAATAAAAAAATATTCGTGTCAATCTAATAATACATCGTTGTTTTATTGCAATTTAAAGTTCTATACCTCTAAAAAAAACACCCTTTAGAAGCATGACTTCCACTATTTTGAATGTCCTCCTCTTCATAATCACTATCTGAAAAATCATCGCTTTCGCTATCTTGCATCATTGCCATTATTTTACTTCTTTTAACACACACACAACGGAACTATGCTTCTTTATACATCACTAATCCACAAGCCGAAGTGTAGTGTACAATAGGGGAAACACGTAACCTGTCCCACCAAAAGATTCGCGAAACCAACAAAAAACGTAGCAAACTGCAAATCAACACTGAATATTTCCTTTCATTTCCTCCAGGCCGAGTAAAACCGTGATAAAACCAATTGTACTGACAAATTCTGCTTCACCCGAGTTTTCTCGATTAGTTTTTAATTGCAATATGTACGAACCCAAGACAGCTCGGGATAATCAGGCAAGCGGTTAATATTATATTCTGGCTTCACTATCCTGTAGATAATCACTTATTTTTTACTACTCATTTTTATCCGAGTTGACACATTTTTTTCTTTTATAAAATGTGTTTCGCATTTTTTCCCCTATACCAGGGGTGGCGAACCTTTATGTATTAACGTGCCATTTATTCCAAAGAAATATCTTATGACGTATAGACGTGCCGTCAAATAATTTTTACTTGTGATTAATGGGAAAATAATAAAACTAAATACGTGCGGGGGGGAATAACACAAAACTCTACTTACTACGAAAAAATACTTTTTGTGCTGTATAGTTATAAATGTTTTAGTTATTCGTGTAATTCAAATTAAAGTAAATTAGTGTGACTTCTGTTGCTGCAGATAGGATAACAAATAATTTATACTAGAGTTGCAAGATGTTACTTTTTTGTAGAATACATGCTGAATTTGAGTCATCTGCGAAACGGTTTATTAGCAATTAATTATTTTTGCTGTAGTTAACTTTTTTTTGTACAAGAAGGTTTGTGATTTGTTTCAAAATACCGTTAAACACAGACGATATATATGTTCTGCGTACCACTATTCCAGAACACATAAAAAACATACAGCTTTGTCGCCTTTACTAATATAATACCATGTTTTTCGGTCCACCAAATTTGAAATTCTCTGTTGCACTTACTAACTTACACTTTGTGTTCTTTTGCTGGACTAGCCATGTTAAACAACAGTTAAAAATTGTAAATATAACACAGGAAAATTTTAAAATACAGTTGTATCAATGAAATTCACTGTGCTATACGCAGACAAACTTTACATCACAAGCAAGTGCGCACCCCGATCACTGACGTTTGTTCGGAATACTTTAAGTGAACTTTGAAATTTTGAAAAAATAAAATACAAACCATTTTGATAACTGAAGTGTCAAAAATATATTGTGTCGCGTGCCATCAATGGCACGCGCGCCACTGGTTCGCCATCCCTGCCATATATCGTAATGCTAAATGAGTTATCCCTTTACATGTTAAAAGGAAAAACTAATTATTTATGAAATATTTTGGAATTTTAAAAACACTATACTATAAACAAATGCATAAGTTACAATGTCACAATTTTTTTAAAAAAAAATCTAGGCATTTTTTTCTGTTTGAAAATGTGTTCCGCGTTAAGTTCCTGCTCTTGTACATATGGCGGGGCTGCGGTAGCCCAGTGGTTAAGATATCGGATCATGACAGGCATGTCATGAGTTCGAGCCCAGTACAACTACAGATCCGCCATGTAGGAGAGTAATGCGCGTTAAATCTGTCGAGAGCTCTATCGTCCTCCTGTTGGTGCCAGCTCAGGTGTCATCCTCGTCACTTGACTATGGTTCAAAATTACGGGGTCCGTCGCCAAAAACCCTCATGTAGTTGAACAGTGCTCACTCACTCACTCGTACATATGGCAAAAACAGCCTTGATGATTTTACAATGATTAAAGCTCAAAGAAAACGTATGTTGTACAAGTACAATGATAATGACTCTGCAAAAAATAAGAATGTCTAAAAGTAAAAGACAGAAAAGTGATAAGAAGGATGATAGTTAACAAGTTGAAAGCAGTTCATACAATGATGTAATACTCAAGCCATTCATATTCTGTACTGCAGTTGCAAGCGATTTCTTTAATTTGCATTAATTTACAAAAGGGTTCTGGGTCCGCGTGATGCCGTAAGGTAAGAAATGAACAAAAGCGGCCAAACTATGACACTATTCCTTTACTTACGGCTGCCAGTCAAAGAGACGGGTGGGAGGAGTAATCGAAATTCTTTCCATTTTTATTTTAACTACTTTTTTATTAAATAGTTACAATTAATATAAATACGTATATACATAGGACAGAATCACAACATTAAGTGGTAATTAATTTTTATTAATTATCGTTAAAGTATCACATTGTCATCCAAAACAATCGTGTATATAAAATTTCAGTTCAACTGAATGCTTTAAAACGCGAGGAAATAAAACCTTTTCAAGTTTTGACACAATTCGCCAAAAGGGTCGCTAAGTCGCCAAAAACAAGACCAACATGGTTGTATTTGTAATTCTTTGAATAACTAGTTTTAATCAATTAATTTTTATTAATTATAATTAAATTACTCTATTGTCATCCAAAATAATCATGTACATAAAATTTCAACTAAATGGAGAGATTTAAAATGTATTTTATTAGCGATTGAAAATTTGAACAAGATATATATAGGAAGACTGTGAACTGACAGTAAGAATTGAAAAAGGAAAAGAATATGAAGTGTTAAGGGAAAATCCTTCCCGAACCAAATCTGGCAAGGTAAGAACTGTAAGAAGGGGGGGCTCTGGAAGTAGAAAGGGCAACTTCATAATTTGAAGTGCCTAGGGCGCCGGGAAGCTTAAAAACGGCCTTGACTAAATTTGGTGGGATTCTTCGCCCGAGAAGTGAATGTATCGAATAAAATCTCACTGTCATTTTGCGTATGTTACTCTCTTTTTTTTTAGAACACAATAAAAATAATTATAGTGCGGCATTGTACCGCGCCTATTGGTCCTTTTTTTTAACTAATATTTTCACGGAATCTTTCTTCCCTTGTCACCATTAGTCTCCATACAAAGTTTGGTGCCATTACGAATGTTAGATCGAGCTCTGACAGCGTCTCTCAATTTAAAAAAAAATCATCCTGTATATAATTTTCATTTCACTTAAATTCTCCTCTAACATTCTTGATTGCAAAAACTCCTGCAGCGTCTGTCCGAGTACTCTAAGCAAATCGTCTTGCAGTGGATCCTTGGACACTGCGGTGTAACTGGGAATGAGTTTGCGGACCACTTAGCAAAGAAGGGAGCTTCCATTCAACAGATAGCAAGGAAAGCTGTCCCTTTCACCAGTACCAAGCGTATCATGAAGAAAAAGTTGAATGATCTCTCTTTAAGACAATACTCTGAGAGAAATTCCAACAAGATCTGGTGGAATAATTTTAAAGATCTTCCCATGTGACCAAGATGTAAAGCAATTGCCGAGTTTCGTATGACCACTGGACACGACTGTCTCCTGAAACATCTACATAGAATTCATGTTGCACAGGCCTCTTTCTGCACGCTCTGCAATTTTTGGAAGGACATAGATGATGAGCACATTCGCCGCTGCCCAGCCCTAAATGGCTCCTCTTTGTGCGACCTTTACTGGCAAGCAAGGGACTTATTGGGTTCATAGACTTTTCTCGCCATTTTTATTTTTTTCCTTACTTTGTTTATTCAATTCCTACCACTAGCTCACACTCTCCCTATATGTTTATTTATTTATCTATCTTGGTGGAATTTTCTATCGTTAACAAAATACATTTTAAAGCGCTCAGTTGAGCTGAAATTTTATATACATGATTATTTTAGATGAAGATACAGTAATTTAACTATAATTAATAAAAATTGATTAAAACTAATTATTTAAAGAATTACAAATACAGTCACGTTGGCATCATTTTTGGCGACTTGTGTCAAAACTTGAAAAGGTTTTTTTCTCTCGTTTTAAAGTATTCAGTTGAACTGAAATTTTATACACACGATTGTTTTGGATGACAATAATGATAATTAATAAAAATTAATTACTACTTAATGTTGGGATTCTGTCATATATATATATACATATTTATATAATTGTAACTATTTAATAAAAAGTAGCTAAAATAAAAATTTTCTTTGTTGATCTAAGTAGGGATTGACTTTTTTTTTTTTATTACTTGTTTTTTTTTTTTTTGTCTGTTTTTGTTTTTGTTCCTACCCCCTTGTGGTGCAGTGGATTCGAGTACTTACGGTACAGTTTCTCATAGTTTGTTTACAATTATATCGAGATAAAAATTAAGTTCTCGTATAGATAAAAAATAAAACTTTATTAGTAAATTATAATTTCTAAGATAAAAAAAAACTTTTTGTATTCCCCCCCCAAAGTTTATTTTTCACCACGAGCTTTTCTCGAGAATTTTTAACACCATTCATTCATAAAATTTTTTAAATCACATTACAAGATGATGCAAGGCAGCAAAACGTGAAAGAGGGCTCAAAGACAAAAATGAATTAAAATACAATTTGAGCTACAACTCGGGGGAGGGGGCGAGAGGATTTATTCAATAAATTTTACATTTTTACAATACTGATTTTATTATTTTGGTAATTATAGGTTTCAATTCATTTACTTCACAACACATGTTTTCTTTTTCACACATTCCACCTGCTTATGTTTTCTGCATTTCCATTCCAATTGTCTACGATGTGCAATTCAAAAAATTACCCTAAAAATTTTCAATGATGTTCAAAAGAAGAAATAATCAAGAAAACGATAAATTTTTTTCGGCAGCAAAAAGACTATTAACAAGTAATATAAAAAAAAAATCTTGAAGTTAACTCCTACTTAGGTCAACAAAGAAAAAATTTATTTTAGTTAATTAAATTTAATTAATGAGTTAAAATTTGAAAAAAACTAATAACCACTACAAGTTTCCAAAAATGCATTTGAACTTGAGTGGATGAATAAAAAATAAGTATTTGAAGCTTACTGGTGCCATCTGTTGCAGCTAGTTCTAAATTCGTCAGAAATAACGCAGAATAAATTTAGAATTAAAAAATAAAATTTAATTAACGAATTAATATTTGGAAAAAAAACAGTTGTTTTCAAATTTCATCCACTATAAGTTTAAAAAATGTATTTGAAATTGAGTGGATGAATAAAAAAGTATTTTATTAACGATTGCAAATTTGGACAAGATATATGTAAATAGGGAGAGTGTGAACTATAGTAGAAATTGAAAGATGTTAAAAAAAAAGATAAATAATAATATATTTCTGCTAACCATTACCCACCGTCTTCGCTGGGCATTTCGTGGCCGCGGTAGCCGAGTGGTATAGGTATCGGACCGTGGCTTGCCTTGTCACGAGTTCGAGCCCAGTACCACTAAAGACCCGCCGTGTAGGGCAGCGATGCACGTTAAATCTGTCGAGAGCTGAAACGTCCTCCCGTTGGTGTGGTGTGGTAGTTAGGAGAGAGGGTGCCAGCTCAGGTGTCATCCACGTCACTTGACCATGGTTCAAAATTACGTGGTCCGTCGCCAAAAGCCCTCGTGTAGCTGAACAGTGCGACGTTAATATTCAATCAATCAATCGCTGGGCATTTCATGATGTTTTACGACTATAAACTGTTTTTTAAGTTATTGATGTCTAAATCCATGCATTAAGCTTTCCATTGTACAGAGAAACATTCTCATAGCCCTCACCACTTGATTTAAAAAGGACAGGACTTACATTTAATTCGCAAAAATATATTATCTTTTACCCCCCAACCTCGGAGTCGAGTGAGTGAATATTAACGTCGCACTGTTCAGCTACTCGAGGGCTTTTGGTGACGGACCTCTCAATTTTGAGCCTTGGTAAAGTGACGAGGACGACACCTGAGCTAACAACCACACCACATCAACTGGAGGACGTTTGAGCTCTTGACAGGTTTCACGTGCATCGCTTCCTACACGGCGGGTCTTCAGTGGTATTGGGATCGAGCTCGTGATACGCCAGCCACGAGTCGTTACCTTGACCAATAGGCTACCATGACTATAACCTCGGAGCCGAAGGTTTGGGAATAAGAAAACGTCTTTTGGTGCGAGATCTGGAGAATAGGGCAGATGTGATAAAATTTCAAAGCAGTGGCGTAGCGTGGGCTTTCGCCGTCTGGAGCCGACGGGAAATTTGTCGCCTCTCTATTTTAATTATTAAAGAAAATTAGTGAAAGTAAAAAAAAGCAGCTTTAAATTTTTTTATTGATTAAAAATACACTTTTCGTGTTTTTTTTTCATAGTAAAATCTTTTATACAATTGTCAATATCAACATGTATGTGTCATGTTCAATTCCCAGAATAGCTAAATTTGTTGGTCTTCACGTGGACATAATTGATCTGAGATAATTTTTGATTAATTTTATCTTTGAGAAGCGGCTCTCCCAACTGTTATTACTGATGGTGGATATTAAAAAAATTATCAACATTAAGACAATGTTTAGTAAGCCATCTTCAAGTTTGGACTCAATAATACATTTTAATAAATCCAGAGAGCCGGACTTAGTGAGTTCTTTTTTACAGCCTGGGTCTGTAGCAGCTACAAAAGTTTGTAGACGTACGCGCTCAAGTTGAAATTCTTCTGTATTAATGTCTCGAGGAGCTTTATCTAAATTAAGTTCGTCCATGCTCAATATCACTTCAGACCTTAAAAAAGCATATTTTTTGCTCTAGATTCTGCAACTGTTGGAATCTTTCTCGAATTTCATCAGTTACTCTGTCTATTGAAGAAAACATTGTACGCCTCAAGTCATCATCGTACGATACCTGAGCATCTTTACTTTTGTCGCCAAATATATGCTTCCTCCTGATTCGTCTTGGGGGTTCAAGAGAAATTTCAAGCTCTTCACATAAACTTTTAGCGTGTATTAAAGCGTCATCCACAAATTCCTCTCGTTTTGCTTCTAATACGGTGTGTAAAGCACGTGTTTTTTGAGCACATTGATGGATGTTTAGTCCCTCTGCAAATAATTTTGAGCATCATTGGCTTCACACAGTACCGGTTGCCAGAAGCCTAAGTAACATAAAAACGAATGCGATTGCATAGCGACTAATAGACTTCCTGCATATGTGTGTGCATTAAGGCTTTCACTCGTTTCCGTCAGTTTCGTCGCGTGCGCTAAATTTGGAGTTTGAAATATTTTTTGAATTTAAATATCTCGGTGCTTGCCACCGCCCGGGGTCATGGCCCCCTCTGCACCTCCCACGCTACGCCACTGTTTCAAAGCTACATCTCTCTGATACCTCAACCCAACTTCGAGACAATTTCGCAGGCACATTGTCGACTAAAAGACACCAGTCTTGGTGAACATATCGCGTCGGTTCATCATTCAAATTATTAGATACTTAGTGCTGTAGTGTACATTAATAGACAGTAGAGGTGATTTGGTCCTTTTGTGGTAGTCCATTAAGTCTAGCATGATTTTTGGGACTGTTTCCATGACAGTCCCTGCCAATGAAGATCCGCCGGATAGAGAGGGACGATGCACATTAAAACTATCGAGGATCAATATCCTGCCGTTGAAGTGGTGAGGTAGTTCGAAGAGGGAAGTGGCAGTTCAGGTGTAATCCTCGTCACTTGACCGAGGTCGAAAATGACTAGGTCCGTTCGCCAGTTCTCTTCGTATTGCGTAGCGACACACTCATAAGCAAACATAATAAAAAGTTTCGATCTTCAAATTATAAAATATTGTAAGATTTGCTTTTAGTTTTATCCTTCCAAGTTTTATATTCATAGCGTGAGTGAGTGAATATTAATGTTGCCCTGTTCAGCTACACGATGGCTTTTGGCGACGGACCTCGTAATTTTGAATCATGGTCACGTGACGAGGACGACACCTGAGCTGGCACCCCTCTCCTAACTACCACACCACACCAACGGGAGGACGTTTCAGCTCTCGACAGATTTAACGTGCATCGCTGCCCTACACGGCGGGTCTTTAGTGGTACTGGGCTCGAACTCGTGACATGCCAGCCAAGATCTGATACCTTGACTACTAGGCTACCACGGCCCGCTTTTTATTCATAGCAGTTACTACATTCATAAAATAAATGCATGCAGAATTTTTTTTAAAAAAAACCATAATAGACTGTTTAAAAAACCTATGCATTTTTTTAAAAAAAGTATTTGTAAATGTAACATACTTAGATTTTTTTTTATCGTTATATATATTTATATATATTTCAATTTATAGAATTCCATCAGAATACTTATTGAGTCTCAAAAATGTATGAAACATTCAAAAAAGTGATAAATTTGTAGGGTTTCTTAAATTTTAAATTCAATTTTAGTTGTTTCTTAATTTTTAACACCGAAATTTGTATCACTTACGGGCCCAGTGGTCGAGTGATAGCGTATCGCGCTTCTACGCCAAAGGTCTGAGTTCTATTCCCGGGTTGGGCAAAGTCAACTCAATCTTTCATCCCTCCTGCAGTGGGTCGATAAATGAGCACCAAGCTTACTTAGGGACTTAAACACTCGGGTCTCGCTTCAGACTAACCACCTGATTGGGACATCAGCTGATGCACCTCAGAGCCCAATGGTCACGTATACTGGAATGGGCACAGTAGGCCTTGGCTCTCGTGGGTTGTTGCACCATTGAGTTTTGAGTATCACTTATAGAATGGGTCCCTCTGAGTCTAAAAAAATTAACAGAAAAATAAAATGTTTTATTAAAATATCGGAAAATATTCACTTATTTTTTTAAAAAAACGCTTAAAATATTGACATTATCGTTCATTTTTTTGTGGGGCACAATTCCTCTAAACTTTATCGGAAATTCCATAAAGTATTGTACTCGTATAGATGTGCTAATTTGGGGCTTGATTAATTTTTTTCATTTTTTAAAATAACATTGCATTTTGATGCCACATAAGGGCAAAAGGCGATGGTGTCGCAAGTTTGAACCGTGGTCAAGTGACGAGGACGACAGTTCAACTGGCACTCCCTTCTCCAAACTTCCACACTACGCCAAGATCTTGAACTCCGACAGATGTTCATGCACATCAATCCCGTCGCACGCTGAATAATTGATTTGGAGCTGAACGAGGGCTGAGACGACGGATCTTGTAATTTCTGAATCACGGTGAAGATGATACTTGACATGGGACCCTATTTTCCAAACTTCCACACCCTGCCAACGTGAGGACTTTTAGTTTCAACAGATTTAATATATATCAGCCTCTTTGGACGGCGGGTCTTAAATGACACCAAAAACTGAACCCACGACATAAGTAAACGATTAAAGGAATTCAATTCTTAAAAATAATTTTTTTTTTGAAATAATTATAAAAACAATATAATTCATTACAATTCATTTTAACTGATTTACCTATGATAGTCATGTTACACAAGGAATGCATTATTTAAATTTTCTTTTAATAAACATGATTAATTAATATTAATTAGTTAGTTATAAAATAATTAAAAACTATAATATAATTTGAGGTATTATTTTTCTAATACTAAACATTTATTTATATAGTTTTTTATAAGATTTTTTTTAATTGTATTTTCCTTGCCGGTTACGCTCATGTGTTCACTTCTTGTAATTTTAAATTTCAAAATTTGCGCAGTTTAGAATCTTACGACAGATATCAGTGGGGATTATTTTTTAATATTTTAGGAAACACGATTTTTTTTCTTTTGATTTTAGGTCTGCTCGAACTGTAAGGCGTGCTTCCCCTCTTAACATTTACACTCGTAGGAAAAGCCAACTTTAAGCGAAGATAGAAATTCGGCGATCGAAACGGAAAATTATCCTAAATAATTTAACTCATTAAATGAAACAATATTTTGAAACCCACCTTTATAAACGTAAAAATAAAAGTGCACTTTTGTTAAAAAATTAATTTTTTAATTTCCAGATATATTCTGTAACGAAATTGAATAAGTAAAATTAAAAGAAAAAACATGACAAAGCAAAACTTGAAATCTATTTTCTGTGTGGCTCTCCCTACCATCCAAGTACACGAGTATCTAATAATTGTGTATCTAATACTCTTCACTATTTTAGCATCCAGATAGTGAAAAATAAAAGATTTGCCGTGGATTAATGAAACCAAACTCATGGAGAGACTTCTGGTACATCGAATGGACCATGATATATCGATTAAATATCGTATAAATGTCAAACTTATTTTCACACAATCCTATAGCACCTCTAATGCCACATCCTCGAAAAATGGAGTATTTCGCAATATTGTCAACACATTTGTATTGTTAGAAAAATATTTATAGTAATTTTTTATATAGTACGTCTATATCGAATCTCAGTGTTCTAAATTTTGTTCTCTTTATAATTAAAATTATGGCGAGGAGAAATTAATTATTAATAAATAATACCATAGTTCAAACACTTAATTAACATTTTTAAAAATCGAGAAAATAATAATGAAAATTTGATAAAAAAAAAAATTTTTTTTAACTACTTTCACAGAAAAATTTAATTGTTTTGGACTTTGGGGCCTACAGACCGTACCCCTTCGCGAACACGTGCGCTGATATATAAAATTTGTCCCTCACAAAATAAGCTTCGAAAACTCATTTAAATAAATTTAAACAATAAAAAAAAGATACATTGGCGGCATCAAAGCATGGAGAGCGAAAAGTCACTGATCCTGAAACGGGTCCCGACCCAAAACGGACGGATCCACTACACTTTTCCCTCTCCCTCAGTTTCTTACCCCTTAAAACCGGCAATGGGCCAAACCGAGGTGGTCGTAGTATACCTAGACTCGCGTAGTGCTTAGAAAAGAGAGACAGAGAGAGAGAGGAAGCGAACGAAGACCGGAGCGGAGAGACAGAAAGTTGGAGCATGCGCAGACCGCGCGGGTGGAGGAAGGAGGGGGATCGGGCGAGCGAGAAGTTTGTGCTGGGCATGTGTGGATGTGTGAGTAGTGGATCCGAGGTGCTTGCATAGGGCATGTGGATGCATGATTTTCTGCCCCCTCCCTCTTTCCTTCCTTCTCATCGTTTTGCGCTTCTGCTGTTCCCCCCTGTTCCTTGGTAGGGAACGAAAATGTTCAAGCTAGTTCCTGGAAAACATGACCAAGGATAGTTCCTCACCATTGATTTCTAGACATTGACACACACACAAAAAAAATTGTGAGCATGTATGTAAGTGGCGTTGACTAATATGGAAACGAAATTTATTTCATTTTTTTTAAAAAGAAATAATAAATAATAATAATAATTTTAGAGGGGAAAATGGAAAAGCTTTAAATTAAATTTTATTGAAAAATTTTTCGTCTAAAAAAATTAACACAACAGAATAATTTTGGAAATAATTTTTTTTCTTAATTAAAATTCAGGCGTTAATTCTCAGCATTAAACATTTTAAATTGTTTTTAAAAAGTGTATGAAGTAAAATTTTTATTTATTTGATGCTATTTAAATGTTTAATTTTAAAAGTAGCATTTCTTACTATATACGGTATTGGCACTGAATATAATGGAAAAGAAAAAATTAAATAAATCCAAAAAAAAAACACTTTTTTTTATAAGCAATCAGGCTTGATACTGATAATTTATCTTTCGAATTTTTTGTCGGCTTTTTAAGCCTGTGCAAAGATTATATATTTTTACGTACGAATATAAATATACGTGAAATGTGACCTCACTATTAGAATTGTATATGCTAATTCTTTTTTTTTTCCAATAATAATATTTTTTTCCATCATTTTTAAATATTCCAAAGGTTTAATTTTTTGGGATATTTTTTCTTTTAAAGGTATTAAATACAAACTTTGAAATTCACTGCACTTTATCAAATGAGATAATTTTTGTATGCAAATTTAAGATCTAATAATATAGGCAAAGCTCATGAATTTTGTAAACTTAAATCCTGCAAGAAACTTTGAACTATCCATAATAACAGCAAATGAGGTGGGGCGGGGGGGGGAGAGAAAAATAAATAAAAAAAAATAATCGAACAAAATTTTTTTTAAAAAAATTGGATTTTTCCTCGTGTATTAATTAAACAATTTTATTTCTACCACAATCCGTCTTTTGAAAATTGGTCTCTCTATAGACTAAGACTTAGTAAAAAATTAAGAAGGTAAATGAAGAAATTTTTTTAGAAATCATTTTTTTAAAAACATATAAACATTGACAAAAATAAAACGAATACAAAGCATGCGTTTAAAAAAATGATTAAATTAAGATTTTAACGAAGTTGAAGAAAAAATTACTGTGGGCCAGAGGCGTAATGAACAATATTAGGGCTCCACTGCTAAGTCAGGTTTTGCTTTTAATATTTTATAAATTGATAAAATACATACTTGGCGTCAGTCCGGCTTTGGGCTCCTAAAATCCTGCTATGCGGGGGTATACGTTAAGCCACTGTTACGCCACAGTAGCCGAGTGATCAAGTTTGTTAACTTTTAGCCGTGGTTGCGGCTGTCAAGGGGTGGGTTTGAGTCCTGTGGTTACTAAAGACCCGACATGCAGATTGCTGATACACAATATATCTAGAAGCTCAAAGTCTTCCTGTAAGCTTGTGGGGGAAATTTGGGGAATGGAGAGCCAATTCAGGTGTAGTTTTCGTCACTTGACCACGGTTCAAAATTACGAGATACCCCTCCAACAGCCCTCATGGCCACGGTAGCCTAGAATTTATGGTCACGAACTCTTGGCCGATGTGTCATGATTTCAAATCTGCCATTGAAGACCCACCGTGTTGAGAGGAACTAGTGCACGTTGTGACGTTTGAAATAAATACCGGTTGCGTGATATTGATTAATTGAAATATTTAGCTTATTTACATAAGTATACATGGAAGTTATTAAACTTATTAAAAGATTATTAGAGTTCAAAATAGTGGTTTGTGAGAGGAGGGATCCCTTCGGTGACCGCTCACTTGAAGGTTCAAAGCATCTCTCCCTGGTTCTCCCTCCCTCCGTTCGGGGATCCGGGGGGCTGGTGCTTTTTAGCATCTCGTAACATCAGGCCAATGACAGGAAAAGGTTCCCTCGTGATGTCAAAGGACGACGGGCAATCCAATATGGTACCACGCAGTAACTCAGAGTTGCATAGGTGTCTTTGCACGTGTGGTGATTATTACCACAAAGACGCCGATCACAGCTGCGAGACTTATACGTTGCAACATTAAATTTCTCGAGTTCAAAGTCATCCCGTTTGAATGGTGCGGTGTGGTAGATTGGAGAGGCGACTCAGGTGTTTTCCTGGTCACTTGGCTGATTCTCAAAAAGTCAAGGTCCGTGGCCCATAGTCCTTGTGTTACTTTATAAACATTGACTGCAATAGTCCTCGCGTAGCTTCAAAATGTGACTTTAAAAGTTTATTAAACTTCTTTTTTGTTTTTGCTTATTTACCAAAGGATGAAGCAGGAACGAGAGGATGTTGAAAACAATGTTTTCAAACGAATCGAATACGTTCTTTCAGGACGCGTGATGAGTTGGGGGAAGGGGGAAAAATCAACAATGTTATATCCAATGTTCAAGAAATGTTTCATTTGCCTTAAGCATTTAATCGAGAATAATCATCAGACTGCTATTAACATACGTAGTCTACAGTTAAACATTTAAGATACAATTCGTCTTCTCTTGATTTTTAGAGGAGAAAATAGTCGTTTATAAAAATATCGGTGGTAGTGTAGACATTACGAGCGATATAGACGCACAATATAAAAAGGCAGGTGTATAAAAAAAACGAATATTATTTTTATTTAAATTTTATTTTGCAGCTTTTTTAAATATTTAAACTTTTTAGTGTCTGATCTATATTTTAAACCAACCGTTACCCTCCTGCTTTGCTGGTATTAAATGATGCTGTTTAAATTCCCCAGAAATTTAGCCTAAATTTAATAGCTTTGGATTTATTTAGGGTTCAGTTCTTCAGTACAACTGTTTAATTATTTTAATTAGCTACGGGGACTTCTGGAACTACATCCTCCCACCCCCATAATTATGTGATGTCCTGCTGGGTATAAACACCGCGATCATTGGAAATCCCGCTCTTTTCTCTCTTCTGTCTTTGCCTTCAACATGTAGCCGGCTGCAGTTTGCGTGTTGAATTTTTGTTGTGTGTGTTTTCTTTGCGTATGTTTGTGGGTCTCTACATGTTCAATGCAATAAATTGTATTTCTAACTTTCAAGACTGCCTCGCCAATCCCATCAATATGTAACACATCACCCAAAATAGAAAATGCATCTAACATACCGTAATGACTTCACCACCGGCCACGGCCTGTCTTTTCGCCAATGCCAATCAAATGTAAAATATGAACCGTCTAAAATAATTATCATCGTTAAAGAAATAAGTACGCCACGGCAAGTTATGTACCATTTAAGTTTTATTATATATCTATATATAAATTTTTGATATCTCAGTCTAAGAACTAAGCGTATTGAAAAACATTCTTATAACCTTCACCACGATTTAAATGGACAAGACTTGGATTTCTAAAATTGAAGCAGAATTGTCTTTTACGCTCTCGTAACCCCAGAACAGATTTCCGCAAATCGCATTTTTAGTTGATATCTACTCAACAAAATAAACATGATTGCCATACTTCAAGTATTAATCTAATAGTTCAAAAACTGAAATTTTTTATCCATTAGCTCAGTATCCCATTTGAGAATCGATATCCATTCTTAGCGCATTTCAATTGAACAAAAGCAACATGCATAACAAATTTCGTTAATGTAGGTCTAAAAGTTCGAGAATAGGATTCTTTTTTTATCGATACTCCCCAATAACTCCCCTCCCCAGGGAGTGGATTTCCATAAAATCTCTTTTTTTAGTGGTTCTCTACTCCCTGAAAGAAATATCCCTGCCAAATTTCAAGTTTTTTCTAACAGTTTCGGAGATATCGAGATGAGTGAGAATATTTTCTCCTTTATATAGAGAGATTAATATCTTGAAATAAAGAGAAAAAAAGACTATTGTAATAACTAATTAACAGTCTTCAATTTAAAGGGGGGAAAAACAAGCCAATATCCTCAAAATAAATTCTCCCGATGTATTCCATTTCCCTTTCAATGAGTTGTCTAAGAATCTTTCCCCTACTGTCGCCTATAAATCTCACTAAAATGATGAAAATTCCACCAACCAATCACACCTCTTTCATCGATCGCATGTGAAATTCCTTAACGAATATGACTGCATGAATTAAAAATGAACTCATAGTTCGGCTTAGAATGTATCGTAATGATGTACAATTATAACTGAAAATTTTTATCGAACTATTCCACGTTCACAAAAAATCGATGAAATTTCTGTTCGATTTAAATATCACGGCATTAACGATTTCGTAAGCTGTTTATTTGAAATAAATAGTGAAAACGCACGAAATATGCTTAGCTAAAAAATATTTCATTATATTAGCTGTATAATTACAGTGGAATACATTGAACGCGGAAACGCTTAAGATGAAATATCGGTTAACACGAAATAATACAACAGTCCCGACAAACTATGCTTCATGCATTTTTTTTTCCTCAACACAAACGATTATCGCTTAGCACGAAAATATTTTCTTTCTGTGAATGAACAAAATACGGAGAACACCAGCCGCTCAGAGATATGGGTGTGAAATGAAAGATAGTTTCACTCAGTGGCGCGCACAAGGGGGCTGTCCTAGGGGTCCGGACCCCTCCCAAAGCCCTTGATTTTTTCCCCCGATTGATTATAATTTTAAGTATGTAATACGTAAAATTTAATTAAATATTTGTTTTAATATGATCAATTTTATTAATTAATACTAATTATTTATTCAATAATTACTTTTTTACTGTTTTTTCTTCCTAAAAATAGACAAAATCAGAAGGAGCATGATATAAGAATGGTGGACTATCGACCCTGGATCGTTCCCCCCCCCTTGGAAAATTTCTGTGTGCGCCACTGGTTTCACCTGTTCCGTAGACAGGAGGCTGACTTTGAAATAAATATCCTTGGAACAGCCTGTCACACGAACCAATGTGCGTATCCTACCCACGAAAAGATGACTTTAAAGCTGTGTGACGTGAAAACGTCTTACCGGCCACTAGTCCGTGACCATGACCACTGGGATACATAGCCATTTATTCGACTCAGATATGATCAGCAGGCTTCCATCATATCCATATCGATTTTATTAGTTATTAGGTATATCATTAGATATTTCATCCACTGATCCTGTTGAATCTTCATTTTTCAAATGTTAGATCTGCTTTTATTCAATTCTTACTATTAGCTCACACTCTCTACATAATTATGTATTTATTTATCTTGGTGGAATTTTCAATCGTTAATAAAATACATTTTAAAGCGCTCAATTGAGCTGAATTTTATATACATGATTATTTTGGATGAGACAGTACAGTAATTTAATTATAATTAATAAAAATTAATTGATGAAAACTAATTATTCAAAGAATTACAAATACAGTCACGTTGGCATCATTTTTGGCGACTTAGCGACCCTTTTGGCGACTTGTGTCAGAACTTGAAAAGGTTTTTTTCTCACATTTTAAAGCGCTTATTTGAGCTGAAATTTTCTATATACTATTGTTTTAAGTAAAAATATGATAATTTAATTATAATTAATTAAAATTAATTGACTGAAACTAATTATTTAAAGAATTACAGATAAAGCCATGTTGGTTTCATTTTTAACGACTTTGGTCAAAACTTTAAAAAGATTTTTTTTCTCACGTTTAAAGCATTCAGTTGAACTGAAATTTTACATACATGATTGTTTTGGATGGCAATACGATGCTTTGATGATAATTAATAAAAATTCACTACCACTTGATACTATGTTTCTCCCATATGTATATACGTATTTATATTAATTGTAATTATTTAATAAAAAGTAGCTAAAATATAAAATTTTTGTTTGCTGTTCTAAAATTAAAATTTCTTTTATATTACTTGTTTTATCTTTTGTTTAGTTTAGACGGCATGGGCGTAGCTAAAGCCGTGTCAATGATATGGGGTTTAAAGCTACAGGAAACCAAACACGTGTAAGAGAAAAAAATCGCGAAATATTAAGGAGTCTTCAAAATGATGCCCCAAAGCGTTTTGATACAATGCCCACTTAAGACTATCTACGCCACTGTTTGACAGGCAGTGGCGCAACTTCCCACCTCGCATCGGGGGAGATTCTACGGGGTCCAACGACTGACTGACGGCCATGTACGTATTTAACCAATTTATAAAAAATAAAAGACCGAACCTGACTTTTACAAGGGGGAGGTTCCTAATATTTTTCGTTACGCTACTGTAGACAGGATGGTATTTCTCAAATAAAATACACTTCACAACTATCTTTACAAAAAAAAAGAAAAAGAAATGACTATCACAGTGTACGTTAATTAGTTCCCTTGGGATCATATGTATAAAGGCAAACTCGCAATAGGCCACATGCCTTCTTCCCGTTGTTTTTCTCTCTTGAATGTGTGTAAACATCACCACACCCTTTACATTTCCGCGCTTTTAAAACGCTTTCTATAGTTGAGCTATAAAAGCTGGAGCTTAAGCTGTCTTCCCCTAATGTTAAAAAATAGGATCCGAATTTGGAATATTTTTTCAGATATAAAAGTACTCTAACATTGAAATTATAGTATGCCCTCGCTATCCTACAGAGAGCAGCATATTTATCATACTAATCGTTTTTATCTGAAGTGATCCATTTTTTCTGGTATAAAAGAATATTTCGCATTTTTTTTCTCCTATACCCTTAAGGCTATCTGAGATATACCTGTTCAGGTTAAAAATTGAAAATTAATTACTCACGAAACAGTCTGAAATTTTAAAAACCCTATATTACTAACCGTGGTATATGAATTACAGTGTTGCAAATTCTCGTGAAAATTGAGGGATTTTTCTATTTAAAGCTGTCTTCGGTAAAAGTACGAGAGCTTGAACTAAACACGAAACACATTTTCAGACAGAAAAATGCCTCAATTTCCATGGAAATTTGCAACATTATAACTCATACCTCTGTTAACAATAAAGTGTTTTTAAAAATTTCAAAATATTCCTCGAATACTTTCTTTTTCGTTTTAATACGTGAAGGCACGGCCCATTTAACATTACGATATAGGAGAAAAATCGCGAAACACATTTTATACCAGAAAAATTAATCAACTCGGTTAAAAATGGGATACATGATCAATAATGCTGCTCTCTAAAGAATAGTGAAGTGAGAATATATATATCATATTAAAAAATGTTTCATTTCTTTTATATCTAAAAAAATGTTCCGAATTCGAGTCCTATTCCTTAACATTAACTGAAGACGACCTTAAAACAGTTAGTTCAGGCTGTCTTACATTTGGCTGTGCCAGCCTAAAAGAGAAAATGTGTGACATGGGGACAATCAAAAGACATTGTGTGCTAAATTCGTAACAGTAGGGAGAGCTTTTGATTTTAAATTAAATTAAATATGGAGGAATAAGAAAGGTTGACGGTTAGTACAGGTTGTCCCATAAATAGATCTCAAACTCTGCTGAGCCAGATTTCTCGTTCAGAGAACATAAAGAAGACCCAAAGAACTGTGTGTACCTGTATGATCCATAGTTTACGGTAAATGATAATGAATGAATGATGAATGCATGGAGGTTCATGTTGGGGGCTCCGACACATTTCTGTGCTCCTGTACATGATTGGTTGTAAATGGCATACTCTCAAGGCATGAGCCAACTGGACCCGAGCCCAGAGCTTCGACCACAATGGGGGCCCTCGTTTTCGACTCAGCGTTAATAGGATCATTTTTTTTATTTCTATGGCCAGGGTTACAAAAAACCACTACACGACAAGGGGGTAGGAACAAAAACAAAAACAGACAATACAAACAAAGTAGGAAATAACAACGTGGCGAGAAAAGTCTATGAACCCAAAAAGTCTCTATCTTGCCAATAAAGATCACACAAAGAGGAGCCCTTCAGTGCTGGGCAGTGGTGAATGTAGTCTCGCTCAGCATCCATGTCTTTCCTAATATCACTCAGCGTGTAGAAAGGGACCTGTGCAACATGAATTCAATGAAGATGTTTGAGGAGACAGCCGTATCCTGCAGCCAGACGAAACTCGGAAATTGCTTTACGTCTTGGCCTCATGGGAAGATCTTTAATATTATTCCACCAGATCTCATTGGAATTTTTTTTATGTATTACATTGAAGTGAGATCATTGATCTTTTTCCTAATAATACGCTTGGCACTGCTAAAAAGGACAGCTTTTCTTGTTGTCCATTGAATGGAAGCTCCATTCTTTGCTAGGTGGTCCGCTAACTCATTACTAGTTACACCGCAGTGTTCAGGGATCCACTACAAGACGATTTCTTTAGAGTACTCAGACAGACTTTGCAGCAGTTTTTTACAGTCAAAAATGTTAGAGGAAGCAGGAGTAGAATTTTATTTTACATCAAAAATCGTTGTGAAGCATCGCTTAATAACATCCTAATTTGAATGATTTTAACGGTCAAGTGTTGTTTCCGGTTGTATTCTCCCAAAATTTGGGAGTTTCGGACGATTTGTCAATAGGCTACGTGTGATGACCGTCGGGCAAGTACAGGCCTGTAACCATAAACCATCATTACTCAATCTGTCAAAAGTCGGTAGTCAAAAGACGGTAGTACAATTGCACAAACAAGGTTTGTGCAATTGTAAATTGTGCATATTTATTTTTTTCGGGTTTTTATTTGTACGAGTATTTGACAACGTATGCCATGTACTGTCTACTTTTAAGGGCCATAGGTAGGTGACTACATTTGTGTAGGGGCCCAGGGCACCAAGAAGTCAAAAGACGGCCTTGTATACTCCGATGGCTGGATCGTACGCGAGAATCCGGTTCTATGGCCACTATGATCGCCAGATCTCACATCGTTGGATTTTTTTTCATACGGGGCAATCTTAAGGAATTGGTATATCGAAACGGAGTGGCAACACAAACAGACTTAGTTAATAGTCTGCATGCTGCTTGTACTTGGTAAACACTGCACTGGTGCGACGTGTGCCTTCATCCATTCCACCACGCTCCCTACCCTACCTCTATATGCACGGCGGACACTTGAGCTTCTGTCTTTTTAAGTATTTGCAAATACTGATGTTGATGTGTCCACTATGGGGGTTTTCTTTGCACAAGCTGTGACGTTATACTTGGTTTTTCTTATTTTTTCTTACAAACTATGGATCGCCCCCCATCCGATATAGCGGTTAGAGACGCTGACTGGGGTGCCGTAGGGTCTGGGTTCGAATCCTGGGCAAGGCATGGATAATTGTGTTGTAATCCTTCTCTCTTCTTTGTGATGTGTGTTTCACACTTACTTCTATGTAAGCCCTAGTGTGATGATACTTCGTGGTGCACCGGTTTATTTTTCTCAATAAAAAAAAACCATGGATCGTATAAGTACAGTTCTTTGGGCACGTTTTATGTTCTCCTAAAGAAGTTTCTGTATCTATAGAGTTTGGGCACTCATTTTTAGAGCACCCTGTATCTATTAGGTATTTGTTATTATTTTCAAATTAGCCAGTAAAACTCGGGAAGGCATATGCAATACCATAATTTTTTTTTCATTTGTTTAGGCTGCGGTGCAACTGCTGCACTAAGCGATTCAGAGACAAATTGCTCTCCTTTCCTTTTTTCCCCCTCAGAATAATTTTCGGACGCTTTTTGCAACTGTTTTGGTTCAGCAGTTGTATCGCTGCTGTTGAATCAAAAGGGGGGGATTACGGTACAGAATATGCACCGCCTAGTTTTATGTGTTAATATGAGAGAAACTATTTAGTTTTCTTTTCAGTGCAGGAGCTATTTTTAGGTTTAATACAAGTGACCAAGAAATTGTCTTTGTTGTTTCAGGAAAGAATGCAGGGTGGGAATTAATTTACTTAAATAGTCACTGATACTGACACTCGAAATCTGGATTAAAATTTCGACACCGGCTTAACAGCTGCGCTTGAAGTTTTCTCCGCCTACTTATATTTAACTATCTTTTAGTTTCCTTAAATAGAAGTGCTTATATATTTGTGTTTTTCTTCTCAAGTTGAAAGTTGTAAACGTGCTTGATGGATAAAATAATCACAGATTCTTAGTTCGTTTCAAGGAGTCTGTCACGAATCCTTGAAGTTAACTTAGAAATAATACCAAAGTAAAATTTGTAAGGAATCTCTGCCCTCATTTTATCAGTACTTGGAGCGGTATAATCCTCATCACATAACCAATTGCTCTCATCATGATTGTCATAATGCACAGGCTCTACGTTCTCTCTTACAATACATAATCTGCATCTACACTTCTGGTCCTTAAAATTACAACATCATGAAGGAGAAATGATACAATTTCGCATGAAAGGAAGAATATATGCCAGGTCACGCAAATGATCCACATTTAAATACAATTAAACTATGGAGGAAGGAGGAAAGACATTTCTAATTCTTCACAAAAGAAAATTTACGTGGTGGGTTTCTTACTCGAAAATCGCTTTTGAATGTCGTTGGTTCTTGAGAAGATCAAGTTAAGCCTCGTAGAATAGATAATGACTAGCGTGTGCCGGAATTCGATAGCGGCATGACCATGACTTATCGTGAGTACGGTTTATCGTTCCACGATATTGCTACTCGGAGGGACATCATAAGACTTCTTGAGGCCCTGGGCCCCTACTCGAAAGTAAACCCTGTGCTCCTACACAAATGTAGACCCCTACCTATGACCCTTAAAAGTAGATAGAACTTAGCATACGTTGTGAAATACTCGTACAAACAATAACCCGAAAAAAATAAATGTGCATGATTTACAATTGCACAAACCGGCTTGACCGACTTACGCCTTTTAACTTAAAGGAGTATTAATGGTGTATGGTGGTAGGCCTAGGCCTGTACATAGACGACGGCCATCACATGCAGCCAGTTCACATGTTTGAAATTCTCAGGTTTTCGGAGAATACTACCGGAAATAACATTCGACCTTCGAAATTATTCTTATTTCGATTATTATTATTCAAAATTATTATTATTATTCGAAATTATTATTCAAAATTTTGATCTTATTGAGTCGAGAGCGGGACGAGACTTTGCCACGGCCCGAAGATCGCGGGTGTAAGAGGGTTTGAGGAAGAAGCGGATATAATCATAAATAACTAATATTATTTAATCTGTAACACACATTACGAAATCTGTAACTTTGTAACTTAACTCTGGGAGCAATTAGAAATCCTAACTCGTAATTAGAAGAGTGTCAACTTGTCTTTTCAGACGCTTGTCACTCATTATTTTCGGACGGTTTGCTTGCTACATGATGTTGGATATATCCGTATCTGGAGGCGCAGTGGAGAACACACATAGCCTGTTTGCATTAAATATCATCATACATACCTTTCACCAAATGTGATGGTATGGGCAACCATTAGATACAAGACAAAAATACTGCTTGTTAACACAATCGGTAAAACTGTCAGAAGCACATGTGATCGATTTTACAGCCTTTATCTTCAGCCCTTATCTGCGCTTTATCTTCAAAGCATCAGAGACGTCATCTCTCAACAATACAATGCATGTTGCCTGTCGCGTCTTGACCTATCTCGACACAGAGGGTATTCGACTGTCCAGCACATTCTCCAGATCCACTGGTGGAGCTAATCCTGTTTGGGCCCTGTATCCAAATTCCTAGCGGGCCCTATTGTTTAGAAAATAAAAATAATCGCATAGTATAATTTAAGTAACTTGAAACTTGAAAAACTCTATAGTATCAAAGCATCACAAGTGTTGAGGCCCCGTATCGCTGATATGGCTAATACGGTGGTAGCTACGACCTTGTCCATATTTCTGACGCTTCGAAAAAGTCTGGTCATGTGTTGCTATGAGAATACGCTACCGCTCCTCCAGTCACTATGATTTATGAAGTGTGACTTAAACCCGAAGCAACATGGAATGACTTGTCTACGAATTTACCATCAAAAAGAATTTTGGGGAAGGGACCTTTTTGTACATGTTTTTCGTTTAATTTGAAAATAAAATACTTCTCGGAGAGTCGGATGCAGCTCTAAACCCTTTGGGTGAGCTCGATTCTCTGGAGTAAGTAAGTAAGTAAGGAAGTTCGACACGATGTCTAACCGGGTTAGAGCCATTTCAACTGCCAGAAGCGGCAGTAGTATGAACTAATTTTGAGCCCTGAATACTACCAAAATGCCTATAAGTATCATATTTTATTACTATAACAATAGGCAAAATTTTGTAATTTACTTCCTTTCCTGGTGTTGCAAATTTATTAGCAAACAGCACAGTTTGTAAAATTTTTATCATTTTCTTTCGTTTTTTTGAAAATTTGTGTTTTTGGTCAGTATAATCTTGTTTCTCTTACATTCTCTTTACTGTCTCCCTTTGAACAGCAAATAATACACTGTCGTGTTGGATTCATTTTCTTCTCTGTTGGGGGAATGTTGTCTGCAAAGTGTCTTTCAGACAAGCGTGAAGGGGGGTACTCAACAGAAGGACGTCCTCTTTTTGCAAAAAATTCCATCTAGTGGTACTTTTCAATTATTCGAAACCATAAAAAGCATATGTGAAGTTATTCGGGAAAGACCTATTGCGCAGTGTTCATTTTCACAGTGTTCGAGACACACTCGAGATGAGCCAGAATGGAACGTTTCACCTGCCCCACCTCAACTAGGGAAACTCCGGGAAGTGGTTAAGGCCCGTAGTCCAGCTGTAGACTGGATTAAATTAATCGTTCGTACGAAAGAGAAGTTGAGAAATGGAGCTGCAAAATGTTCATTAAGGAAAAAGATGGATGCTTCAACGAACTTTTAGAAAAGACGGCGAGTAATGAAGAAATATTTACAGCTTTCTTAAAGAAAATGAAAAACTTTGATATTTATTTAACTAACATAATTTTTTTAAGGCATAATAGCCTTTGCTGCTCCATAGGTTACAAATACTTAAGATTCAAATTTATTTACATACCTAAAAAAAAACTCCGTCCAGCGTTGTTCCGTACTTCGTCGTGCCTTAATTTGGATCATTTGAAATAATTAAATTAAATTCTGATTTAAAAAAAACCCACACGTGCCTAAAAAGTTTTCAGTTCAAAATGAAGCACGAGTTGCCGATCCGAGTGGGATTTCTGACTAAAGCCGAGAAAAATCGAGTAACGTAACGCACCCGAACCTAACGCTTCATTCAAGTTCACTTTTCAGCAAAACGCACCTAAAGAAGTTATCACTTCAAAAAAACAAACAAGAAATACAATGAGTCACACGACTTCATTCATAACATACGTATTAAAGGATTTTCAAAGTATGCTATTTCTTAAAATTTTGTGTTTTATAATAAATTATATTGGCTTTATTGACGTAGCTACTCCTGAGTGAGCCCTCTATCAAAAATTTCTTGGGGCTCTTTTTTGGGCCTCTTAAATATTTCACGAATTTTTGCTTACATATATTGGGGCCCCTGTAATGGGAAGCCCGTATCATTAATACAGCGGTAGCTACGCCTCTGATTGGCTCGCCAGAAATTTGGATCACGTTAAAAAAAAGTTTGTTAATCACTGTATTAGTAAATAACCGAAATGACTTAATTGTGTAAAATTTCATTAAAGTTATGATTGATAACTTTATAACGAATTATAAATTAAAAAGGCCAACAATACTATCGAGACGAATTATAAATTAAAAAGGCCAACAATACTATCGAGACGAATTATAAATTAAAAAGGCTGACAATTCTATCGAGTTCACGAGTTTTTTTTTCGAGTTTTTTTCTCATTATTTACATTGTACTTCAGGTTTGCAAATAATCTTGAATGTATCCATGCATTTAGTTGGCATTTTGTACGCGCAGTATATTTAATGTGAGTAACAATGTCAAGAACATATCTATCTCGTGCAATGATGTAAATGTGTTTATTTACTTAAAATCTTCATCGATTTAAAGAAAATGCATTTAGTTAGCATTTTGCTCGCGCGTTATATTTAATGTGCGTAAAAATGTTAAGGTAGCCGACTACGTTCGGAACCGAGATTTAGCAAAAGCGCATAAATGAATAATTTTCCTGATATTTAGTGTCACTTAGATTAGAATACATGTATAAAAATGTTTTAAGGACATTTTGACAAAAAAATTTATTTAAATACAATATTTCGGCAAAAAATTAACTTAGAATAATCTTTTTTTCAAAATGTTCTCCTTTTGTGAAAAATGCTTCTATTATAATAATATTTTACCTGTATATAGCTCAGATCACTCTACAGAGGCTCAACTAGAATTTTTGAAATACATAACTTAGAAGTGGGTTTATCCATATTTTACGACAACAGAGAGAAGCAGTTTTAAGAAAAACACTCCGATAATTATTTCAATTGGTTGTAATTCTGAAAATAATGTGAATGTTTCAAATATCATAGTTGAGCCTCTGTATAGAGGTCTGAGCTATATGCAGGCAAAATACTATTATAATAGAAGCATTTTTCACAAAAGGAGAACATTTTGAAAAAGATTATTCTAAGTTAATTTTTTCCAGAATACTGTATTTAAATAATTTTTTTTGGTCAAAATGTCCTTAAAACAATTTTATACATATATTCTAATCTGAGTGACACTAAATATCATGAAAATTATCCATTTATGCGCTTTTTTAAAATCACGGTTCTGAACGTAGACGGATATCTTAAGAGCATATCTATTTCGTGCAATGATGTAAATGTATTTCAGAAAAAAGAAAGAATTCTTTAAATAAAAATTACAAATGCGGGCTTATCTCGGTCGTGAGCTGTAAAAACTTTGTAACTTGGGAAATTATATTTCATACTAAGTTCTTAAAATGAAATTTAATATGAAGTTACAGGTTCGTCTCTATTTTATTAAAAATTATATCTCGAAATATCATTCTCCTCTTCCCCCCCCCGTAGAATTTCAAGATTCTTGATCCATCACAATTTTAAAGCAATTTCTTTATTCTAATCTTATTTCTTCGCGGTTTCATCTCCGTTACAGAACGGTTTCACTTTCTGCTTCAATATTAGCCTTTGCCCTTTAACTGAATCTTCTAATCTTTCCGTTTTTTGATACGAATGTGTCTTGTGTGTCACTTTCAAATTTATTTTAAGGTAGAGTAAGAAAGAGACACGCTGAAAAACAGCTGGGAACTTCGATGGTTAAGTCTGCTTCAAATCCATTCAGTTTAATATTTAAATTTTTCAAAATATAATATTTTAATGCTTACATTTTTTTCAACTTCAACATTAAATCTTAATTCAATAAATTAATCGAACCGAATTTATCTGTTTTATTGATTGTATTGGATTCTATAATAACCAAAGTCAGACTGGTCTTTAGCAATAACAAAAGTGAACGGGTATAGTTTTATTTTCTTTTCTTTCACATGGAAATTAAAGCTGTTTCCCAAAATGAAACAGTATACTTCCAGTACAGTAAAAAGAGTACTTTTAAAATTGCGTTAGGATTAAGTTTCTCAGTCTAACCACAAATAAGAAAATACCAAAAATTGAGTTGAAGACGATAAGGCGCAGGATAAGTATACATTCAAAGAGAGGAATTCGAACTCACGAGACGTATGGCAGAGCACACCATGTAGTTCTTTTATGGAAGGTATTACATGTGATATATCCGGTGAGAAGGATCACCGCTCATGATCATGAACTTGTGACCGGCGTGTCATGAGTTCGAACCCTAATTCCACTGAAGACCCTCCATGTGGAAGGGCTGATGCACGTTAAGTATGTCATGGCCCAAAGCCCTCCCGTTTGTGAGGTGTGGTAGTTTGGAGGGGGGTTGGTGCCAGAACTCAGATGTCACCTTCGCAAATTTACCGCGGTTCAAAATTTCGAAGTCCATCTCCAATAGATTTCGTGTTGATTTACAGCGGGGCATTAATTCTCCCTCCCTCACTTAGAGGATACAAGAAATACGAGGAGGAATGTTTATTTCAACCTTTGAAGAATCACAAAAAATACAAGGGAAGGAAACGCTCTCTATGAAAAATATTGCTGCCAAAGAGCTGTGAGATGGGCCCGAACGTTGCTTTGAATTTCCTCATTAGTATTTAAGTTTTAACTTCTTAGCCATTCTTCAGCCCAGGAAGAGATGGAAATCACTTGGTGCTAAGTCTGGGCATTAGGAAGGTAATGCCCACTTCTCCTTAATAACTTCTTTGAAACTATTGGGCTGCAGCTGATTTAGCGTCGAGGGATTTTCATCTCTTTCCTGAACTGAAGAATGGTTAGAATGTCAAAGCTTCAAGACCAACGAGGAACTTCCAAACAAAATCAAGCCTATCTCACATGACTGGCAGCAACATGGCATCGGTGAGATCATCCGAAGGTTAATGACATATGCCCGAATCTTCAGGGAGATTATGCTGAAAAGTAAAAACCCATTTACTAAATATATTTTAGGCAATATATTCATGTTTTCATCGCTGTAGTCTTTTTTACGGTTTATCGGTGCTATAAGTGCTTCGTAGATATGAAAGGTAACAAACATAATTTATTTCCTTACAACATCATTCATAGGTGCATCGCGATATAGATAAATCTTAGAAAATAAAAAGTATAGAGAAGTTTTAAAATTATCAAACCCTCATTCAAATATCTATTGCGAATACTCGTGTGATATGATTACATGCACATGAAACATTCTATAGGATTTCAAATATTCAGGCGACCAGAAGGAACGTTTCACACACACACAAGGCAAGGGACAACAATTGGTCAAGGTTCATGGCCATGTTTCTGTCTCAACTCAGCCTCAATTGGACCATGATCCGAATAATTTAAATCGCCAAATGTTATTCCCAGATATATTCTCCAAAAACCTTCGAATTTCGAACTATAGGCCAGCAGGAAATAAAAGGAAGATTGCATTATTATGTCATGTCCATCGTCCTGTCTAGGCCTATCACTATACATCATCACTTAGGCAAGATGTGGCTGTCTGTCAAATCGGTTTGTGCCTAGGATTGTGACACTGTGAGTCACAAACATTTATTTATTACAGTAATAATAATAAATACAGTAGTAATATACAGTAGTAATAGTAATAAACCTACAAACAGCAGAATCTTATTAATTGTACATACACAGTTATAATGGAAAGAATGTGATTAAATTTTAGGTGTTCTGAGGCACTGGCGTAGCTTGTTCTGAGTAGGCCCCGTGTTAAAACTCCTTCGGGGCCTTTTTTTTTTAAAAGAAAGCCCTGTTAATTGTACTGCAGTTACAAATGTTGTAGCCCCCGTAGCTTGGGGGCCCCGTATCATTGATACCGCTGATACGGCGGTAGCTACGCCCCTGCTATGAGGATACAAATCGCTTAGAGTTTATTATCCAAACTTGCCACTCCTGGCAGCAATAGCAGATTCAGGGGTGGCTCTAGGGCCAAATAAACCGGACTGCTGCCTGGGGTGGCAAATTTTAAGGGCGGTGTGACGAGCTCATCACACTTTCAACTAAAAACTCCTCTTGGGTTCTTTGGGGCCGAAAAGGCAAATTCTTTCCAACCAAATCCAGAAGCGAAGCGTGATTATGCAAATTAAGAACCTTTCAAATAGCAGAAGTTTAGCGTAAGGGAGGTGGCCTTTGAGAAGTGATTATGCTAGTCTATGTTTGCTAATATCAAAGCAAAAGTAAGAGAAGTTATCCGACACTCCAAAGTTAATCTATTCGTGTCAGAGCGTTCAAGTCAAGGTGGATACCATTCCACACGAGATAAACTGCAACGTCATTAATGATTCGAGTGAGTTACTGCTTACCAGGAAATAGAGGTAGGACCGTTCTGTTAACTACTTGGAACTGTGTATATACTGAGGTTAGGATAAGGCGGTAAAATTAAATATAGTGGTCAGGGTCGCACTTATTCGGCAGTACCTATTGTCTGTTTTTCCACCTCAGATCCACTAAGTTAAAATATTAATATCCTTAGTGTATATTGTTTAAGTTAAAATATTAATAAAGAGATATTAAGATTATGGCAACGCCTGGTTCTTCATTCAGTCCCACCCTTCTAGGTCACGAGGAAAACGTAGGAGTTGGGCAATCCTCACGGGCCAATGCCTTACAATGGCGCCCAGCTAGGTTTAGTTTCCCTAATCCCGAGGCAGGAGGTGCAGCAGGGTTAAGAGTTTTGTTGGAGGTATATTTTTCTGGGTTCGAGAATGTGGTGGATTTTCTTGAAGGGGTCGATAATAATATTAAGTTTTTTTGAGGTACCCAGAGATTTGGCATGTGCCAATTTGAAAGGTCATCTCCTTGGTAGAGCGCGGGATTGGTTCAACATTTTGGGGTCGGCGTTAATGCAGAATGCGGCCACGGACTTTGAGCAATTAAAAGCGGCATTAACTAAAAACTTCCCCTTTGTCCGTAACAGAAAGGATTTGGAAATTCAGTTTTATTCGTCCCAATAGAGCAGGGATCAGGAACTGACAGATTTTATTTATGATCTGTTGAAGGTTCATAAAGAACTTGGACTAAGTACGTCAGAAGAAGCTTTAGTGGATTATATTTTTGTTCGGCTCGAACCACAGGTTCAAGATTATATAGAGGTTAGGAACCCAAAAACAACAGCTCAGTTGTTGGAGGTATTAGCGAAATTTGAGGAAAGCTATTCGTGCATGAAAATGCAGGGTTTGAAGAATAGTGATAATGTTGGATGACAAGGTTGGAAAGAATTTGCCTTTTGCCTCAAAGAACCCAAGATGAATTTTTAGTTGAAAGTGCGATGAGCCCGTCACAGCGGCCCTTGGATCAAATTTGAAAAATGATTTTTTGTTTCAAAAAATTTGATTTGTTTTCTGAAATATTATTGGGTGTTAATTTGGTATTTCATTCAACGTATCTTACTTCCTTTTTTTGTACTCCATATGCTTAACATCTGTTTTCTTTTACGTTGAAACATGAAGGGTTCGAAGCGGGAGTTCTATACTATATATTCGAATTAATTGGGGCAAAAGGTAAGAAAACGATTTTTTTCTAAAACCTTAGCTTTTAATCATTACATACCTTAAATAGACAGAAAAAAAACTATATTAGTACTAAATATGTTCTAAAATATTGACTTCTTGATGTGTACGAAACATTAACTTCACTTGTGCAGCGCACATGTTCTTAACTTCATCATCGTATAATCACACTCGTATAGCACTTTTTTTATTTGCTCTGTTGTCGTGCAACTCATCTTAGCTAAACGATTCTTGAGTATATGCCGCAAATTCTCAATAGCATTTAGGTCTGGTGAATTAATTACCAGGCTAATTAAGCACTTTTATTTTATTTTCCCGGATAGAAGTCTGGACCAATATCGAATTGTGACGGGAAGCCATCAAGCCATGTTGAAATGTACCATCAAATGTTTCCATTAATGCTATAATCATACTGCGTAATTTTTTATGTATTTAACAGAATTCCTCATGGCTTTAAGAGGAACTAAGCTTCTAGTGCCATTTGTTCTGAAAAATACCAAAACATTTGTTTAGAAGGGTGCCTTATAGTCAGTTGGGTATGATCTGGCATCAGAGTTTCACCTACACTTCATCTAACTGCACCTAATTTGCATCCCTGCGTAAATAAATGTGTTTCATCGCTGAAATTTACCTTCTAGTATTTAACAGTGCAGGATCGATATATTTTGGCCAATGCTAAATGCTTTCTCAATCTTTTCTGAACTAGAATTGCATTTTCTTTGTTCTTGTTGCCTTATGCCTCACTTTCAGAAGTTTTTTTCCGAATAATTGAGGGTCTCACTTTAACACCAAAATCCAATAAACCATTCGAAGGGGTCTTTGCTTACCTTTCTTTGACTTATTTTGCTATTTCTTGTTAAAATTTTATCAGTTCTTGGAGTAGTTTTCCGTTTGAGCCCACATTCTCTCTTTCTTTTTGGAGAAAATGTTCCGGAATCTTGAAATATTCTTAAAATTCTTGGAAACACTTGAGTTACCCACATCAAGTACATCAGCTATATCTCTCACAGTATAGAAGTGTGTCCACATTAAGAGTGATTATTTTAGAACACTTCCTTAGAGTAATGTCCATCTCCAAACAAGTTAAAGTAATACGTGTTACAAGGAACGCAAATTTATAACCACCAGCTGCCACCCTGAAAAGCTGGACAGTTAAAGCATCAAAAAAATAATAATAATAAACGAGTAAAATATAGTCACGGTTGATCAATTGCGTTAACTCTATGCAGATATAAACGATTTGAGGGTGCTCAAGACATCACTGATAATCACATACTAACTCAGATAAGAAAAAAAAATACTTGTCACAATCAATTCGAACAATATAGTATATGTTACATCATGAAATTTGATACGTTAATAGATTTTTAACTTACTCCCCATTCAGGAGTGGAGTGACAACAGACATTCCTTTCACCGTACAATATGTCCGGTGTCAGCTAACCAAAACGGTGCAGTGTGTGTGGTAATAAGAGTTTCTGATTAATGGAGTGCCATAGAAGATGTTTTATTTTAGCTTTGAGAGTAGTTACTATAAGTTAAAATAAACGCCCGTGATCCCCACCATCAGTAGACTATTTTTCGAAGAAATTGGCATGCTAAAAGGGGCAATTTCTTCTCTTACATTTAACTCTTTTGAAATTATAACAGGTAATTATGTCCTTAATTTCGAATTACCCTGCAAAAAAGACTTATAAATATATAAAAAAAAATTCCAAGTTTGATAGGTGAGTATCTATGGGAACAATTTATCTTTTTCTAATTATAATTTTCTGCTTTGGAGAGGGCCGGCATTTTCCACTTTTGTCCGAGGCCGCAAAACTACTAGAGCCGGCCCTAGCAGTTCGATTTTTCATTCGTATTAACTTCGAATGAAAAATACAGGGACGGCATTCCAAAAGACTGACTCTAAATCAGAATTCAAAAATCGCAGTGACTGGTAAATTCGGTCTTCTGGATGTCTAGGTGTTCCTAATGGGTGAACAGACTGGGACAAGAGTTGAATACCTACGTATTGAATAGCCTACGTAGACACGTTTGCGTGATGTGGAAGTTTGTAAAGGGGGTGTCACCTCACCGTCATTTCTCCGCGAGGTTCAAAATTATGAGGTCTTCAGCCAATAGTCCTAGTGTAGAGGGTAACGGGTCATCATGAGGTTCATTATTAATAGTGAATTATGCATTTGTAGTGCAACGTCAATTGGATGAAATCAAAACAATCAATCAATTTGGCAAAATATTGATAAACGAATAAATAATTATATGCATTGCAATAATAACTTAATTGCATAAAAAATTTTTGAATTACTTGATTATAATTTTTAACTGTACAGGATAATGTAATCAATATATATAAAGGAGAAAAACGACTCACTCATTCACTCACAGACTCTTTACGATATCACAAGAACTATTAAACCTACAGACTTGAAATTTGGTAGGCAGGTTCCTTTCAGATCCGCTGAGAACGGATTTTACGAAAATTGAACCCCAAGGAGCACTGCGGGGTCTTAAGAGGCGTTTATAGGTAACTATTAGACGTTCCGTCTTGAAATTTGTTAAGAATATTCCTTTCATGGAGTAGAGATCCACTAAAATATGGGTTTTGAGAAAAAATCGAACACTAAGGGCCTTTGCGGGAGCTTAAGGGCATTATAGAAAATTATTTCCGTTTTTAAACTATTAGACCTACCTGCTTGAAAATAGGTAGGCACGTTCCTTTCATGTAGTAAAATATCCGCTACAAAAAGGCGTTACGAGGGGTCAAGGGTCACCACATTAACGCAACAACAAATCAGAGCTTGCAACACGGGAAAAAAATCCTGACACGAAAAGCTGCCTCCCCATTTTCCTTCCCTATTGGCCGAATTATCTTTCATGTTTCAAAAAATTTCAGCATTAGTAAATTAATATTATTCACTCTGATTATTAAATTTAATTTTTCTGTACTTTAAATTATTCTCATATCCAAAATTTTTTTCTTTTAACTTCTTAATTTAATTTAATTAAATCTTCTAAAATAAAAGTGTTTTCAAAATATCAGTATCCATATTCTAAGAATGTATGCTCTAGGTCCACAACCCAGGAAAGGGGTCAAGACAGAAAAAAAAATCCTGTTTTTTTTAATTGTTAGACACACATTCTTAAAATTTGTTAAGCATACTTCTTGTGTTGAATACAGGGTTTTTACGACTCCTAGGGGAGCGGGGGTTATCGATAAAAAAAAAAAACCCGCGTTTTCGATCTACTAGGACTTTAATACTGATATTTGGTTTGTATGTTTCTTTTGTTGTATTGAAATCCGCTAAGAACGGTTCTTTTGGAAATCGCCTCTCAACGGGGTTACGCGGGGCGTATTGATAATAAAAATTCCGTTTCTGCTCTGTTAGATTTATATTTGAAATTTGGCATGCATGTTTATTTTACGGAGTAGATCCACTGAAAATTGGTTTTTCGGAAATTCACTTTGTTATTGGGTTACGAGAGTGCAACAATTCATTCTATTCTTTCATTATTAGAAATTATTAATTAGAAGTTATGTCCTCTTCTTTATATTAAGAGGCGATAGTTACAGGTATAAGTATATTTTTCAATACAATCAAATTTTTGATGCTAGAACTTAGATATCAATAATCTATATCGATAATGAATACAATCACTAATTATACATACATCAATAATTTATATCAATTTTTTTATATATATACAATATATATTTAAATATAATAATTAGTTAATGATTCGTCTTTACGTAAACCTCTTAACAGACACTTATAATGGAAAAAAAGACCGCCAAAAATAATCAATTTTTTTTTATTTATTTAAGCAAGCACATTTTAAAGCCTGGTTTTGGCCAAAAATTTATAGAAAATCTAATCAAAATTTGTATTTTTGCTTTTGATAAGAATTGCAGATAAAAGAGTCGAATATTTCAATATCGCACGCGTACATCGATTTTTGTTATCTTTCTTTTCAAATAGCTGTTTCAAAAACTTTTTTATCTGTAAAAATATTTATTTATGCTTTTTCAGCAGAAACAATAATATAGTAGTATTTATTTTTAAAAATTATTCAATATTTTCTTCTTACTAATATATTTGGAAGCAAAATAAAAAAAAAAAGGTGCAGCACATAGCCCAACACTGCAATTATTACACATGTAACACGACTCACTTTTCTTTACTTTTGCAATCCATTTTAACACAAGACAGCGTAGTATCTTACAGGGGCTTTTTTTTTTTAATGTTGGTGGAACAAAACTGAGAAAATTAATCGTAGAATTTAAGATCTTGATTTACTTTATTTTTGTTGTTGTTTGTATCACTTGATAACTTTGTCTTTATATTAATTCGCTTCTGAAATCTAAATTTTTCCGCGACAAATCATTACAAAAACCTTTATCTAAATTTAAGAAATTACGACGACGGATAGCAATCAGCCTCACGAACCTCGATGATCGCTTATATTCGAGTGTGAAAATTACAACTGCATAAAATATGGCTCCGATCGAATTATCTCGTTTGGGCAGAGTTTGACCAGTTTAACACGATCGAGTTAACTCGTTCACGTGCTGTAAAGGTGCTGCTACTCTAATTTTTTTTTAAAAAAAATCTTTTTTTTTCAATTTTTACTATTAGTTCGCTCTCTCCCTATATATATATATATAGTTAAAATTTTCAATCGTTAATAAAATACTTTCTATTCATCCATTCAAGTTTAAATACATTTTTTGAACTTGTAGTGGATGAACTTGAAGTTAGTACAGTTTTTTCAAATATTTATTCATTAATCAAATAAAAAAATGAATAAATAGTGAAAAAAAATAATAGTCCAACAGCATATATAGAAAGGAAAATCATTCATTGTGTTCCTGTAGCGCAATGGATGGCACGTTGGACTTCTAAACCAAAGGTCGTGGGTTCGAATCCCACCTGGGATAGCCTAATTTTTCTGAGAACGAAATTTCTTTTTTACTATAATATTTTATTGGAATAACTAAATTTAATTTTTGAATAAATAGTAACAAAAAAAAATTGTCCAACACCCTATGTAGAAAGGAAAATGGAAAATTGCTAGGAAAGTCGCTTTTTATTTTGCCACTTAATATTGTGCTTCTGTCATATGTATATACATATTTATATTAATTGTAACTATTTAATAAAAAGTAACTAAAATAAAAATTTTCTTTGTTGACCTAAGTAGGAATTGACTTTAAAAAAAATTATTTTTATATTGTTTTTAAATATAAACACTTTTAAACCACTTGCATTTTTTACCTATTGTTTAAATTAAGAACATTTTTTGACGACCATTTATTTTTTAAAGAAAATTTCTGTTTGAAGCAAAGACTGGCAATAGGGAAGCCTATGAACTAACTAGCTAGAAACATGTGACCGTGACGTCAAGTGAGTCGAACCCATTGGAAACCTACATTTGCACAAGACGGATATCTAATAGTCATTAAATAGCATAATAAAAGATCGCACACTTATGACATATTACATTATAATCACTGCACACTTTATTAATATTTTCAGTAAGGATTTCCTTTGAGAAAAAAAAAAGACTCCAATGAAATATATGCATTTTTTTTTTTTTTTTACTGCAGCATGGAGGCGTCCTAAAATAGTATCGGAGTAGCCTTCAGTCTCTGTGTTGGAACATCTTAAGGGGGTTGACGGGGAGGGTCTTTCCCCGTAAAGTCGTGAAGCACCCCGCCGTGTATCGAAAATCGATTGGCTCCGAATCACTGGCAGATTATTCTGGCTTTATGTTAACCCAGTTTCACGTACACTTCATAACATATCGCGATATTCTCTTTCGAGTGTATGTGTACAACTGTCACAGGTAGACAGAAGACGTATTACTTTCTTCTCTTCTTTTTTTTTACTACCTTCTTTGTTAAGTCTTTCCACCCTCTTCCCTCCCTTCTGAAAAGAAAAAAAAAAGCAGAGTTTTAGTTTTGTATAGTTTGTGGTTAGTTAATTTGTCTTTAGGCTTTGGACTCTCGCCATCTGTGGAAGTTCGGAGGACAATTTTATTTTCTCAGCTATTGTCGAATATAGTGTGGATTAATAGACCATTCAACTTATTTATTTATTTATTTGTCGTTGATGTGAATGAGTGGGTGTAAGAATGAATATACTTAATGTAATGCAAAACATTTTTCGTAAAATGTTTTATGTTTATTTTCGTGAATATTTTTTTTCCACTTTAGATTTTAAGCAATCAATTTCTGTCAAGGCGTTAGACCCTATTTAATTTTATCTTCAGTGAATTCAAATGTAACGATTTGTTATTTAAAAATTTCTTTGATTTGAAGATTACTTTAATGGACATGGATTATAATGCTCTGTTTCTGTTGTTTTTTTAAATCTATTTTCCTGCTGATGATTTTTTAAAAAAAAAAAAATCTTATTTTTATTGATATAAATTTAAGTTCTACGCATTTTTCTCCGTCTAACTTTACTCTTTTTTTTGTTTAAAAATTTTAAACTATTTTTTAATATTGTTTATAGTGCATTAAAGTAGCGTATACTAGGGGGGAGGCAAAAGATTTTTAATTTTAACCATACAAATTACCACTCCATACTTTTGCCTACGTGATTTTTAGGTTGTAACTCCACAAACCTCGTGAAAGAGGTCTATGTAAGCCACTGGTGCACTGTTTCTATTTTACGTCATTTTCGAGGATGAATTTCACCGCGGTTTAACGTTCATTTTTACTGACACAGAGTTTTGTATATCAACTACTGTTTCACGTTTTCCTCCACTTAACGAATTCTTATTTGAAAAGTTTCTCTATTTAACGAATTTACTCTTTGTCTGGATTGTATTGCACTCTCTTGCTAAGTATCTCTCCTCCTTCATATAAAAACTAATAGTGTTGCTGATATCTGTTTTTAAACTGTACTTTAAGATCGTTAGTGCCTATTCCGATCAGTTCATCTTGTTATATAAATATATATATATATATATATTAGGGGGACCGGAAAATTATGTCGTTTTTGTACAGTAAATTCGAATAAATAAATTTCTTACAAGTTTTTCTTTTTAGTCAGTGATGGCACCCTCATTGGCAACAACCTTTTACATTGGCCAACCTTTTGCCAACCAACATTTTCAATGCCGGTTCGATAAAAATCAATTAGTTTTTCAGTAAAATATCTGGAGATGGCATTTTTCATATCATCCAAATTTTGAAATTTTTTGTTTGTTAAGAAGTGTTGCATTGAATGGAATAAATGGAAATCCGTTGGCACAATGTCAGGCGAGTATGGTGGGTGAGGCAATACCTCCCACCCTAATCCATTAATTTTTTCCAGCGTTTTTCTTGCGCAGTGCGGTTTTGCACTATCGAGTTGCAAAATAATGCATTTTCTATTGATAATCACTGGATACTTTTCAATTAATGATTGATTTAGTCGATCTAATTGTTCACAATAAAGGTCTGTATTAACAGTTTCTCCAGGTTTAAGCAGTTTAAAATGGACGATTCCACGTATACCCCACCAAACACACAAAAGCGCCTTTTTTGGATGTAAACCTAGCTTAGCAGTCCTTCGTGGCGTTTCTTTCGGAAAGAGCCACTGTCTTTTGCGTTTTGGATTATTATACAGGACTCATTTTTCATCTGCAGTGATCAAGCGATCAAAAAACAGATCTGCATTGTACCGTTGAAGCAATAAGTTGCGTGTCGTCGATCGGTTAGCTCTGTTTTCTTCAGACAGATTATGCGGAACCCAAACACCTGCTCTGTTTGTTTTTTCCAATCTGTTGCAAATGTTCTTGGATGGTCGACCAAGGTTGGTTAAGAGCACTTGACAGTTCCTCGATTGTCTGACACGGATTTGCTTCCACTTGCGCCCTTAATAATGTCATTGTCTAAAGCTGTTGGTCTTCCTGATCGATGCGAGTTGGAAAGATCGAAATTACCAGATCTGAACTTTGAAAACCACCTTTGGCATTTACGAACAACTAAGGCACTTGGGTAAGCATCGCAAATGTTTTTGGTGGCAACTGTTGCATTACTACCCTTGTAAAACTCCAAAAGCATGCAATGGCGGATATGAATCTCTTCTGGTATTTGGCTAACCATTTCACTCAAAATAGGGAAAGAAAATTTAAGGTTTAGGTTTTCAGAACTAAACTAGTCACTTTAGCATTGAAATGTCTCTGGCACGACTTTCAACTACGCAATGAACTCATAAACGGTAAAGCAGCATTGACATGCGCAAAAACGACATTACTTTTCGGTCCCCCCCCCTATGTGTATATATATACACTGGTGTGCAAAAATTAAGGACGAAGTCGAAAAATTAGCATATCAGCTGAACGAAGAGGCAGAGAGGACAGAAAGACCAATCAGGAGATTAAGTAAGGTGATGTACGGTAGCACATGCGCAGATATGCAGGTAGATGTAATGGGGGAATGTCTGAGTAGTATAAAGCATGTTGTCGGTGTAAGATCAGTATTTCTGGAAAAGAGATTGCACGCCGTATAGCAGTTAAAATCACACCGAGTTGCTGCCTCAGCGAGAAATGGCGAATAATCAATCTGTTAGACGACATTTGGATGCTTTTACCCGAGGTCGAATCATTGGGAAGTTGGAGGAAGGCCGCAGTGTGACAAATGTGGCTGCAGAGTTCGGAATTGCTCACAGCATCGTTTCACGACTTTGGAGACAATTTCAAACTACAGGAACTGCTATCCGGGGGTTCAGTAGTGGTCGTCCACGAGGAACCACACCCGCAGATGACCAGTACATTGTTTTACAGGTCAGAAGAAACAGACAGTGGGAGAAATCGCTAGACACACGACACAGGCGACTGGACAACCGATATCGCGTTTTACCTAGGCCAGAAGACTGCACGGTGGTGGTCTGTTTGCACGACGCCCTGTACGGTGTGTACCTTTAACGCCTGCCCATCGGAGAAGGCGTTCTCTGTGGTGCCGGGAACACCGGAATTGGAGAGACAATGAATGGGGACAAGTACTCTTTACAGATGAGAGCAGATTCAGTTTGAGTAGCGATTCTCATCGCATACTCATCTGGAGAGAGTGGGGAAGCCGCAATCATCCCTCGAACATCATTGAAAGGGACAGGTGTGGAGGTCGCGGTGTTCTCGTTTGGGGAGGCATCATGCTTGGTAGTCGTACAGACCTTCACATCTTCGACGCAGGTTCAGTCAACGGGACCCGTTATTGTAACGAGATTCTTCTTCCATATGTGCGTCTTTTTAGAGGCGCTATGGGTCTGCAGTTCCTTTTCATGGACGACAATGCACCATGTCATCGCACAGTAGCTGCCGAACAGCTTTTAGAGAGTGAGAATATTGAACGTATGGATTTGCCAGCACGATCTCCGGATCTCAATCCCATCGAGCATGTATGGGATTTTCTAGGCAGACGCTTGGCAGCTCGTACCTTACCACCAGTAACGATTCGGGAGCTTCGATTGGCGCTGCAAGACGAATGGGCAGCAATGCCTCAACAACTCATTGACACCATCATTCTCAGCATGGGCAGACGCTGTGAAACCTGCCTAGCAGTCAGGGGAGATCCTATCCCCTACTAAAGACCGGATGTTTCTTGCTGGACACCCATCACAGGGATGTTTCGGCCTTCAGTCGCATTGCGCTCCATGCTACTTTTTCAATCAAGCTGCTTTTTATCCCTCTGATTTCTCTTTTAGTAAGTGTTGCTTACATATTACACATGTCCTTACGCATTGGGGATCTTACGGTATTAAATGTGTTGATATGAAAAGCTTTTGTACAAACTTATATTGAAAAAACCGTCTCGTCCTTAATTTTTGCACACCAGTGTACACTGCTGGACAATTGCTAAGGACGGATAACACTATCATCCATAGCAACCACAAAATGAAAAGAAGCAAAATGTGGAAAATTAGAATAAGTGCGGGATATTAGTAAGAAGAAGTATGAGTATGCAAATCTTTTTTCCATGTCTCTTCATCACGTGATAGCGTTCATAAGAGCTTTAAAGGTTTTGACGCGTGTGGACAGTTGTTGTTTCAAGTCAAAGTTTTACAGGAAAGATTTAATAGACGAACTTAAAATTTTTGGCATGTCTTCCCGACATCACATAGATGATTTTATGCGTGGCCGAATTATTAGAAAGATCGAAGAAGGGCGAAAAATAACAGATGTTGCCAGGGAGTTTGACATCGCTCACAGCGTTGTTTCACGGCTGTGGAAGTCATTTAAAACTACTGGAATGTGTAGTAGACGGCACGGGGGAGGTCGTGTTAGAAGTACGACGCCTGCAGAAGACAGATATATCGTCCTATCAGCAAAAAGGAACAGGCGAACCACAGTTCAGCAGGTGGCAAATCAGCTTCTTGCTGCGTCAGGAAAGCAGATCTCCCGAAAAACTGTTGCCAGACATTTGAGGGGAGGAGGACTATACGCACGCAGACCTGTTGTGTGTGTCCCATTGACCAGACAGCACCGTACTGCCCGTTTGCAATGGTGTCGTGAGCATCCCAATTGGACTGAACAGGACTGGGCATGCGTACTATTCTCAGATGAGAGTAGGTTCAGTCTGTCATCGGATTGTAGACGCCAACTGATCTGGCGCGAGAGTGGTACTGCTTATCGTCCAGAAAATATCCAGGAAAAGGACCGATATCTGACATGCAGTATCATGGTGTGGGCCGGCATCATGATCAATGGCCGCACGTGCCTACATGTGGTTGCGAATGGGACTATGACGGGCCATCGATACATTGATGAAGTTCTACTTCCTCATGTTCGTCTTTTCCGTGGTGCTGTCGGTGATAAATTTGCTTTTATGGACGACAACGCAACATGTCATCGAACACTCGCTGTTCAGGCTTGTCTAGACAGCGAGGGTATTCAACGTCTCGTATGGCCAGCGCGTTCTCCAGATCTAAACCCCATTGAAAATGTGTGGGATACTTTGGGGAGGCAAGTTGCTGGTCGAAACTATCCTCCGACAAACAAGAACACCCTGATCCGTGCACTCACAGAGGAATGGGATAAATTGCCTCAACAGCTGCTGGATAATGTTGTGCAAAGTATGGTACGACGTGTGGAATGTTGCATCACACTCCACGGTGGACATATCCCGTACTGATACCTTTCTTTAAGGTGCCTGCTGACTTTTAGGTGCATTGTTCCATTTCTCCGTACACAGATCAAATGAACATTTTTTTTTTCTTTCAGATGTTTCACAGCTTTTGTACTTCCAGAACAATAAATATTCTTTATTCTAATGTCTGAACAGTGTGGCAACTATATTTTATCCTACTAGGCCTCATGTCTCGCTTAATGTTATGCTACATAGTAATTTGTGATCCGTCCTTAGCAATTGTCCAGCAGTATATATATATATATATATATATATATATATATATATATATATATATATATATATATATATATGTGTGTGTGTGTGTGTGGTGGATAGAACCCACGCCCTTGGGATCCGAAGCCAAGTAACATGACCAATCAATAGAGAAAAGTGATCACCACTGTCCTAAGACTGTCTCTGGCTTATGTAGATATCCGCTACAATACTCTCCCACCTGTGAAGTAAGTGGATAGCTGAACGAGTGATATATTTGTTACGGCGAGCATGTGAGTTGTTGCTGCTGCATCAGGCGAGTCTGACGCCTTTTTGGTTGCTACGTGAAGTGGGTCAGACGACTTTGGTTGCTGTGTTAAGTGAATCTGACGTCTTTTGATTTCTCTTTTTGCGGATAGATGGTGCCACGACAGATAAGAAGGTTTAGCTTTTCTTAGTTCAGTCAGTTATCCAATGTGGTGGATAGAACCCAGACCGAAGCCAAGTAACATGACCGCTAGACAAAATTGATCACCACTGTCCGGAGGCTTTTACTGGTTTTTGTAGATATCCGCAACATATATATATGACATGTTTTGAGCCAGAATCAGACTTAATTTTAAAAAGGATCTTTATTTGATGCAATCTATACAAGCTCTGACACTGAGAGGAGAGAGAAAAAAGAACGCCACGTGAAAACTAAGTGGGTTAACACTTAAAGCACAGATGTGATAAGTATCAAAGATTTTATGAGTGTACTTGAAAGTTAATGCTGACATCTAGGGCTATTAAATATAACGATCTGGACATCGAAATATTTATTGGCTAGGCCATATGTTCGGAAGAAATAAATGGATGATTAGTTTGATACTTGAAGATGAAATGAAAAATATGAGTTAAGTGCTAGATAGGGAAATAAATTTTTAATCTTATTTAATTATCCTTACATTTGACCCCCCCCCCAATTTTTAAGAGGAGTCAGGGCGTGGTTTTTCTCTCTTTACAAACTTAATCAATTTTCAACAAAAACAAAACAATACATAACATCATTTGGAAACGCATATTACATACAGTAGAAATATTTAAGTAATAGGAATACAAAAATCAAAATGCTCTAAAATAAACGAAACTATAACAACAAACACAATAATGACACTTCCAAAATATTAATTGACAAAATTGAATTTCCGTACATTTAACTGAAGATTTTTTTTGTTCAAATCTATTCGGCATCCAGAATAAGAGCTCGTGTTTCCTCCTATTCCTTCATAATAATAGATTCGTATTATAGCTAGCAGATAATGTTTTCAAAAAAAAATTTTATATTGGAAAATAATATCAAATCAAACAATAAGATAGTAGATATAAAAATATATGGTATCATACAAATATTAAAATATTACTTTTGTATAAAAATATACTCTGGCACCATCGTAGTAATACTTTATAGTGTTACACAAACTTTTGCATATATGATATACATTTTTTAAAAAGATAAAAAAGTATAGACACTAATAAAATGAAATGAAATTATTTATAATATGAAAACGGTATACACACACACAACAACTTATATGCACTATTCAACACAATGAATAATATTTTATTTCATATGCGTTATAAAATATAAGAATATAAAAATTATAAGAATATAGGGGGGGGGGAATAAAAGAATATAAGAGTTATAAGAATAAAAGGGCTCTTTAAATAATTGTGAGTCGGAAATGTGGACTCTCTTCTATCATCACCTTTAGTATTTATGTTAAATTTACACAATATTCACTGTAATTTAACAATATCGCATACAATATTTTGAATCTCTCCATAACCTTCTAAGTATTCGTTTCATAGACAAAATTCTTGACTTTCTCTTACATCACACATTCACTAATATAAACCATATCACACTGCTTACTTTTAAACACATCTTTCTGAGAAATCTGCGTGATCAAATCACAGATGTTCAGGGATGCTAATAAGAAAACAATAATAGGTGTACCTACCAAACTAAACACATTTGTCCTCTTAATGTTTCAATACATATACAAAATTACAATGAGGATATTCTCTTTTATCCACTGTGTATAAAAAGCTTCAAATTATTAAATTAATTTTAAATTTAGATAAGGAAAATTTCGAAAAATAGTGAATCTTGATATATGGCCAGTATAGCCATATATCAAGATTCACTATTTTTCGAATATGTGTGAATGTTTCGATTCACTATGTTTCGAATATGAACACTATATATGTGCGTTTTGATTCACTATTCAAAACACACAATTTCAAAATGAAAAAAAAATTTTAATGACATATAATAAGGTTATTGCTGAATAAAATAATAAACAAGACAATAAAATTCAGTGGAGAAAAAAATGCAACGTGACTTTACGTTTGTTTCTTATAAAAATCCATATCACTATTATTAGTACATAAGTCATTTTTCTAAAAACTTTATTTATATCTTTCAACTTTAAAACACCAATTTCTATCATAAATGTTAACTCATTCGACATCTTAAGATAAAATTATGAAACGTATATTAAAATTTCTCAAAATTTTGCATGACAAAACCTATACACTTCGTTTTCTCAATTAAAATATAGAGTATCCAAAACCTATACACTTTGTTTTCTGAATTAAAATATAAAGAATATCTCATTTAACACAACTATATTATAAAAATTAAATATCATATCATATCATACCATATTCTTCTTCTAAAAGTTCTGTTCAGCAAAACTCAGTCATTTCAATGTTACTAAAATGAAAACTAATAATTTCACTGACCTTTACTTCTTAGTGGCAGAAATTTTTGGTGAACGGTAATCCAGATGTTGTTGTCATTTGATTTGCACTAGTAAAATTTTATTTATTTAATTTTCTTTCGATGTTGGGTTTTTCAATTTTGCATTTGATGTTTTCCCTTCACTATTGTATTCGATGGTGGTCAAATTCACGGTATTATTGTACAGACTTTCCGGCGAAGAAGTTTTTTTTTACTCTTTCGGAAGGAGTTACGTCTTTCTTCACGGGGATAGGCTTCATGCTTCTCTTCTTTTTTTTTTCCTTCGCCATTAGAACGTTGTTTCTTTCATTTGCGATAATCTGACCTCATAGAGCATTCCTTTCAATTCCGGCAACCTGACGTCTTCAGCAAAGATATGAACAGCGCCGTCGGAATTCCATCAAATTCTCCGAATCATTTATTACGGTCGTTGGCGCTCGTTTTTATTTTAAAATTATTTTACTACTAAGATTAGTTTTAGGTTAAGATTCGAAATTTATTCACAGATAGAATCCTGCCGGCTTTAATTCTGACATGTTTTGTGCCTGAATCAAACTTAACTTTAAAAAGGATCTTTATTTGATGAAATCTATATAAGCTCTGACGCTGAGAGGAGAGAGAAAAAAGAACGCTACGTGAAAACTAAGTGGGTTAACACTTAAAACACAGATGTGATAAGTATCACGGATTTTATGAGTGTACTTGAAAGTTAATGCTGACATATAGGGCTATTAAATATAACGATCTGGACTTAGAAATGTTTATTGGCTAGGCCATATGTTCGGAAGAAATAAATGGGTGATTAGTTTGATACTTGAAGATGAAATGAAAAATATGAGTTAAAAGCTATATAGGCAATTAAATTTTCAATCTAATTTAATTATCCTTACATTTATATATTTCAATGTAACCATATAGATTGTTTGCCCTCTGTGGTATTATTATTGTCAAAACATTCTAGAACCTAGTTTCAAAATCTGAATAGAGGACATTTAAATGTTAAACATAGCTTAAAACGTCATCTTCTAAGCAGATTGTCTGTAATAAATTGAGAAATTGGGAAAATTGGCGACGTCCAATGTTCTACTCCTTTAGCTTAATTCTAGTGAGAAACACTTTTAATGAAATTTAGGCTGTCACGTTGCAACTGCAAGTTAACCTCATTAAATTTAGAAAATAAATCCGTTAAATGGGAGTAATCTGGTTCCCACGTGATTTAATTTTCTTTTAAAGTTGGATCCCAAAACTCTGAAAACAGTCTCAAAAAGTGAAGAAAATCTTGTCAGATATAAGCCTTTCAAGAGCCAATGTACTACAGAGTGAAGTTTTCTCAACGGCGCAAATAATCGCTTATCCAATGCGCTGCTTCGGATTCAGTCTATTGCATTGACTAATTGAAGATTAATTCAATCTTCATTCCAGATTTTTAGCAACTAACTGGTGGATGGCGAAGTGTATTGCTAATGCATACATTGCTGTTGCAATATTAGTATAATGCTGTATTAGTAAAATTTTCTATCTTCTGTCAAAACACGGATAAGGTTAGTGAGTGAGTGAGTGAAATATTAACGTCGCGCTGTTCAGCTACTCGAGGGCTTTCGGATAAGATTAGACTCACGGGGAAAAGTTTCAAGCAATTATTTTGAGAAATACCGAAGTTATTAGTTTAAGTAAATTTGGTGCAATTTTCTAAAAATCGTAAAAGAAATTTTAGAGAGTCCGATTTTTTTTTAAATTATCGAGTCTAAGAATAAAACATACATTTTTTCAAAACGTAGACTCGGTTGATCTCGGTGATGAGAACGAGATAGAAAGCGATTGGGACACTCAGTCCCTAAGTTAAGTTAAGTTAAGTTAATATTAACGTCGCACTGTTCAGCTACACGAGGGCTTTTGGCGACGGACCACGTAATTTTGAACCATGGTCAAGTGACGTGGACGACACCTGAGCTGGCACCCCCCTCTCCTAACTACCACACCACACCAACGGGAGGACGTTTCAGCTCTCGACAGATTTAACGTGCATCGCTGCCCTACACGGCGGGTCTTCAGTGGTACTTGGATCGAACTCATGACATGCCTGCCATGGTTGGATACCTTAACCACTGGGCTACCGCAGCCCACACTCAGTCCCTAAGAACGCGTCAAAACTGACTTTTTGAAAAAATCGAAATAATAATTTTTTTAACCATTATACAGTGTCTTAGCTAAATAAATGGCCTACCTCATTCCAGATTTTTCCCCCCGATTTTGGTATGGACGAAATAATGGCATTTAAAAAAAAAAATGACGGAAATGTCGGAAATCTTTACCCTTGCCGTCTCTTAGTCTCTGCACGATAGATGGCATTACAAAAGTAGACTAAACATTCATTTTAACGTTTTTAATTAATATCTTTTAAAAAATTGTAGTTTGGGAACTTAAATGGGAAAATATATTCGGATTATTTCCCATCATTTGGTACCTTCAGCGCATTTCTGCGTTCAGAGCGATCCGTGAGAAGATAATCTCACATAAATAGATACACTTTTGTTTACTCTTGAGTTTTAATAGTGCAGACAGAGATAGAAATATGTGTTTATATCAATGGCACACCTACACAATAGGGGAAGGCCACGGCATCGAACACCCTCATAATTCTTGATTTTTTTTATTGATTATAATCCTATGTATACAGTACATAAAACTTCATGAAATATTTGTTATTAATAATTTATTTTATGAATTAATGCTAATTACTTGTTTATTTATTTTTTTACTGTTTTTTGTTCCTGACAAAAGAATATGTTCGGCGGCGTATTGTGGTATGATACCAGAATGGTGAACTTTTTTTCGATCCTGGATCTCCCACCTCCAGGAAAAGTTCCTGTGTATGCCACTGGTTTATATTTTAATAAAATAATAAGTAAATAGATCGATAAGTAACATCTGTGTACGCGGGCAAAGTACCGCGATTTGCCGACTACTGGTCTGGACTACCAGTTCTGAGCTGGGCTTGTTAAGGCTGCTTTTGCTAAGTATCAAAGAAACGGATTTAAATGTAGAAATTGCTTCAATTTTCATATAAAAGGCGTCCTTGTTTCATAAAAATGGGTAATATTCCTTAAAATTTAAAAAAAATTTCAAAATATGCGCATTTTTTCACTCGGAAATGTTAAGTTTAAAATTTATGAAATTTTCGTAGAATAACAGACGAAGTGTGGAATGCATTTTAACCAGAAAAAAAATGGATTGGCTCAGATAGAAATTAAAAGTATTAGGAAATGTGATGATAGCTATAGAAGAGCGAAATCATAAGGTAATGTTAGGTTTAGCCGAAAATTTAGTCAGTTTTTGAAATTATGGAATATACACACACACATAATACATTCTCTTCACAGTTATTTATATGTACTTAACGATATAATTTCCAACGTTAGTTCGGTGTCAATATCACTAACTAATAACTTTGGTGATTCTCCCCAAAAGTTTTTCAACTGAAAAAAAAAACGTTGACCAAGAACTGGTCTGTTTGTCCACTTCCAATAGGGAAATTTTTTAAAGAAGTGGATTCCCCAGATTACTTGGGGCCGTGGTTGCCTAATGGTCATAACCACGGACTCGTGGTGTGACCGTAGTAGCCTAGTGGTCAAGGACATGAACTCGTGGCTGGCGTGAGTTCAAGCCTCGTGCCATTGAAGACCCATCGTGTATAGGGGTCCAATGCACATTGAATCTGAAGAGGCTCAAACGTCCTGCCTCTGGTGTGATGTGGAAGGGCAGTGATTCAAAATTACGAAATCCGTCGCCCCCCTCGTACAGCTTTATAGTGGACTCTCTCTCCCTTACTCAAGGACTCGTAGCCGGCGTGTCACAAGTTCAAGCCTTGATTTCACTGAAGACCGACCGAGTGGTAGGGTTGATGCACGTTAAATCTATCAAAAATTAAAAGTTTACCCGTTGGCATGGTGTTTTATTTATTTTTCTAATGAGAACATTTTATAAATCCCCGTGCACCACAAAGTATCACACGGGGCTTACAGAAGTAAACATGAAGCACACGCATCATAAAGAAAAGGAGGAATTTAAAGTCACGAAGAATTACAATACAAACATTCATGCCTTCTCCGGGATTCAAAGCCAGGCCTTAATCCACCACAGTCAGCGTCACTGACCACCATACCGGATGGGCGGCGTTGGCGTGGTATGGGAGTCAGGTTTGTTAAATGTCAACTCAGTAGTCTCGTCATTTGACTATGGTTCAAAATTACGATGGCCCTCGAGTTGCTTTACATTGAAACATTAACAAACATCGTACTCTAAAGCAGCACGAGGTCTATTGACGACGGATCTGGTAATTTTGAACCCTAGTCAAGTGACAACAACTGACATGACACCTCATACACCAAATTTCCTCACAAATCTGACGTGATGACTTAGAGCCTTGGCAGATTTAACGTACATCATGCCCTTTACACGGTGGGTCTTCAGTAGCACTAGAACTCTAACTCACTACTTGACGGCCTCAAGTTCGTGACTATGACCATTCGGCTACCGCAGCCATTCCGCTACCAATAGTGAGATCTTTTAAGGAAAATGAACCCATAAATTACCACCAAGCTGAGTAAGCGAGTGAGTGTTTATAAACCTCGCAATTTAAAACAACACGAGGACTATTAGCGACGGATCTCGCAACTTTAACCCCCTGTGTCCTGAGAAGAGGTCATTATTGTAGGAGGAAAATTATACAGCGGCGGTGTCCAGCAAAGAACCAATTTTTTCTGTTGGGGAACTAATGACTTCCCAACGTGCGTAGGAAAGTACCCAAAACAGGACAATAAGGGGACTTAGGTTCTAGGGCAAGTCAACATTTGACTTCCCTTTATCCAGCCGACAGAAAAATGACTGGCGCAGTTCCCACGTCAGTCTCCAGTTTCAATGTCTCCCGCACGAGGGGTGACAAGGACCAATGGCCGAATAGTAATCCCGGCTACGTCCAAAATAGAAATTATTTTACGTCACGTGTCGCTTTTGAAGGCGTGACGTATTCCACTTTTAAAGAGACGGAAAAGTGAAACGAAGACGCTCCAAGAGATTCTCTATCAAATTCACTTACAGATTCGCTTGTACTATCGGACCTTTCAAGGCTCCAGCATAACAAGCATCATGTCATCCTATCGCAGCCTTCACATCAGTAATACGGCTTTAACAGCACCTCATCAACTGTGCTCCTCTTGAATACTTTTCAATAACTCAGTTTATGCCCAAATCAGTATTCTTTTCTTTTTCAAGTGCTGGTATAAAAATTTCTGGTAGACTTCATATTCTTTAATATTATCTGAAGATAGCCTCTCTTGAATACAAATGAAAATTTTTAAAGCATTAGAACAGAGAAAGAGACATGTTGTTCGAAGTGAACTATTTTATAAAATTATGCATCAGTAAAATAATTTTTAAGCAGTTATATTTACGGTAAGTAAATGGCCGTGGTACTTTCGTGGTGAGCACTGTTCTCATCGAGTCCTGGCCCCAAGAAAGACCACCGTGTAGAGGGGCTGATGCGCATTAACCCGTTCAGGACCGAGCGATTTTTTCTGTTTAGCCTAACTCCATTTAACACAATTCATATAAAATCATTACTGTAATAAAATAGGCCGAATTTTATAGCTTATAATCATTTCAAACTCCATACGTTCCAAATTCAGATCACACCGGTGTGATCACGGGCCTCAGAACGGGAAAAACGCAGTATCATATATAATACCATGAGTCTTGAAGTGGTCAAATATGAGTGATCGTGGCCCTGAATGTGTTAGATCTGTCGAGAATCAAAGTCCTCACGTTGATGTGGTGTGGAAGTTTGTAGAGGGAGGGTTTTCAGCTCAGAGGTGTAATCTTCATCACTAGACCATGAATCAAAATTACAAGCTCCATCGCTGATAGCCTGTAAAAAAAAAAGCTCGATTAAGGCTGTGTGTGGAGATCATTTTTTTCTCCTAGAAGCCTGTTTGTGGATTTCTAAGCCCTTTAGAGTGAACCAGGTTTCGTAGGATATTCCCCCAATTATCTTCATGTAGCTTCAGTAAGGGACATTAATAAACAATCAATAAATCAGTTAATGAGTATGATAAGAAATATACAGTTTAAATGCACTAGAAATCAAGAATAATTTAAGACATTATATACTACATGTAACATAATTGTATGGGATTATTTAAATTTTTGTCGCAGATTTTCTATGTGTAAGCCAGTGCTTCTCAAAGTTGCAATACTCGCGACCCAATATTCAACTATTATTTTCATCGCGCCCCCCATACAATAACAATGTACTGAATTCAATAATAAAATTCTTTGATGCTAAAACTACGATACGACTTTAACCTCTTAAGCATTATTCCCCGTGTATATAAATGTCTCGCTAAGCCAAAGCTTTCATTTCTTCAGACGTATATATACGTCTTTCCGAAGTACGATTTTTTCTATGCACTGCTATCCGTAAAATTATTTCAAGACTTTGGAATGCAATAAAAGGACATTGACAATGTTTCCGAAGGATTTACTTATTCCAGATTATTTTTGCTCCTTTATTCCTCTCTCTTCCCCCAATACATCACATACGCGTGCCTACGTGGAAAACGGTTGGCATTTGGAAGCGAATCGCGAAACTTATGATTGGCAGCCAAGGTTTAATTATAAACCGTTCAAAACTTATCAAGATAAATGTTAACTTTTGTTATAAATTATATATATGACAAACCAATGGGGTCACTGGTAATTAATAAGCTTGATTTTAACTTAGAATTGTTGAATTAATTATAAAATAAATTGTCTAGCCCTGATATATTTATAAGTGTAATACATCAGTGTAAATGTGTATTTTATTTTTTATTGTGTCAGAATGTATTTTGTTTCTTTACTTTCAGTAAATTAATAATTTTTTAAATAATCTTTTGTTCTTGACTTTTCAATATGCTCGTGTCCCCCTTGTAGAGTTGTCACGCCTCCCAAGGGGGACACGCCCCACAGTTTGAGAAACACTGGTGTAAGCCCATAGTCACAGGCAGTGGCGCACACAGGAATTTTTCAAGGGGGGCCGAGGTCGAAAGTTCACCATTCTTGTATCATACTCCCCTTTTGATTTTGTCGGTTTTCGGGAACAAAACACAGTAAAAAACTAATTATTGAATAAATAATTAGCATTAATAAATAAAATTAATCATTAATAACAAATACTTAATTAAATTTTACGTACTATATACTTATAATTATAATCAATCGGAAAAAATCAAGGGTTTGGGGGGGCCGGACCCCCAGGACCTCTCCCTTCCTTGTGTGCGCCACTGGTCGCAGGACATACATTGAGCAGGCAACCCAATTCCGCTCAAACGCGTGTGAAGGTATCTGAATCAAGTATTTCGAGAGTGGTTGTGATACCCTGTTTCAGCTTCGCTAGATCGACAGGAGGAGGAGGGATGAATGCCTTGTTTTTTACGTACCCCAACAAGAAGAAATTACAAAGTGTTAAATCAGAACTTCTAGGTGGTCATTGGATAAATGACCTGTTGCAGTCCACGAGTTGTCCAATCCATCGTGAGGGTGTAGATGTTCATCGAGGTAATCTCGCACGTTATCCGATCAGTGGGTTGGTGCACCATCCAATTGGAGAATAAAGTCAATGTCGTCTTGTAGCATCAACCAAAGAGTCGTACCCAAAAAAGTGGTTTTCGTGAGATTTTACAAAATTTTTTCAAAAATTCAAAAAGCCTTTCCCACTGAAAACGCAGCCCTTTTCACTGACTAGATACATGACATGCTTGCTATTGCCTACGTCAGGGGTGTCAGACCCAAATGACCTTGCGGGCCACTTCGGAAAAACATTATAATCTCGCTGGCCGCATATTAAAATATGCACATTTATATCAGATTTGGAAATAAAAAAAACATTTTATTTGAACGAAAATTTAAAACACAATGAACTATTATTATTATTTTCATTATTTTTCATGTATAAAGACAGATAATACAATAAAGTTTATATAAAATAATAATCTAATGATCAAATAATGTATAAAATATTACAGTTGCACATTTTCTTGAAAATTACGGTGTTTATTTTGAATTGATCTTTCGTTACTCATTATTGAAATTTGATTGTGCTGTCATTCGCAAACGATTAAGTATACATTGCCCCTTATCTTAACCCTCCTGAATGCTTTTTTAAACTTTAAAAAACATCTCTGACTGTCTCTTGCTTTTTGGCCCCTCCAAACAGAAAAAGAGGAGAAGAAACGAAAATTAGAGGAGAGAGAATCATGTATCATCCATAGTAAAGGATATGCATAATGCAATTCGAAATTTATTAAAAAAGTAATTTACTACAGTAAAATCAAATGTAATAGTTTGATAAAATAAAAATTTTTTTAATCTAAAGGGCATTTCTATGATCAAAAAGGATTTATTTTAAAACAAGAACAGGTAACAGGCAAATGCATTGCAAAATATATATATATATATATATATATATATATATATATATATATAAATTTCCCCTCAAATAAATTTCAAAATGAAAAAACTTTAAAAATTTGATATTTAAATTTTTTTTAAAAAGAGTCGGGAGGCCGCAACTTTTACGAACTGGTGGGCCGCGTGTTAGACACCCCTGACCTACGTCATATCCGTCACGGATAAGCCACAAACTTTAAGAGTACATTTACCATACGGTTCACTGAAGGGATGCTTGTCTTTGATTGTTAATGTTATACAGCATCTGGAAAATGTATATTTCTCTATGAATCACCCTAAATTTAAATTAAAGAAAACATTGTGGAAGTTAGTAGCTGCGGAAAAAAATTTTCAATGAATTTTTGTGTTTTATTATTTTTTTATTATAATAGTTAGTGAATGTTTATCTTAAATTGTTAATTGTTTTTTTAAATATCTTGCGACAGTTATCGAAGAAGTGTACTCTTGTATTTTTAAATTAAAATTTTGCTTAAGGTATCCGACTACTTTCGGAACCGTGATTTTGCAAAAGCGTATAAATGGATAATATTTATGATATTTAGTGTCACTTAGATTAGAAAATGTATATAAAATTGTTTTAAGAATAGTATTACAATAAAAAATTATTTAAGTACAATATTTTGACAAAAAATGAATATAGAATGACCCATTTTCAAACTATTCTCCTTTTGCGAAAAATGCTTCTATTGTAATAATATTTTGTCTGTGTAAAACTCAGACCTCTGTACAGAGGCTCAACTAGAATTTTTGAAATATATAACTTAGAAGTGGATTTATCCATGTTTTACGACAAAAAGGCGAAACATTTTAAGAAAAAAGCGCCGATAATTCTTTCAATTGGTGGTAACTCTGAAAATAATGTGAATTTTTCAAAAATCATAGTTGCGACTTTGTGTAGAGGTCTGAGATATATAATGGCAAAATATTATTATAATAACGCTTTTTTCATAAAAGAATAACATTTTGAAAAAAAGATTATTCTAAGTTAATTTTTTGCCGAAATATTGTATTTAAAAAAAAAAATTTTTTTTGCCAAAATGTCCTTAAAACAATTTTATACATCTATTCTAATCTGAGTGACACTAAATATCATGAAAAGGATCCATTTATGCGCTTCTTTAAAATCACGGTTCGGAATGTACACTCATGTACATAAATTAAGGATAATGAAGTCCAGGCAAAGAAAGAGACAGAAGCAAAACAAATTTGACTTATTTGTAAAGTCTATTTATTAAACAAAAGGTAAAGAGCAAAAAAGATGCTATATGTTTGACATAATTAATAAAAATTGCGATTTTTACTCCCTGGAGCAAATTTCAAAAAAGAACCTATTTACAAAAAACTGTATAACATGGTTAGTAAGATGGTTAATACGGAGTATGTCTCCCAGACGATACAATACAGGCCTTACAACGCCTAGGCATGCTGAGTATCAAATTATCAAACTGATCTTGGGGAATATTACACCACTCATCAAGCGATGCCCTCCGAGAAGTTCCGGTAGACAGGTGGGAGGGGGTTGATGGGCTGCAATTCGTCGGCCAAGCATATCCCACACATGCTCTATTGGATTCAAGTCCGGTCAGTATGCTGGCCAATCCATACGGGTGATATCCTCCGATTGAAGGCATTCGTCTACAATGTTTGCATGGTGAGGACGGGCGTTGTCATCCATAAACAGAAATTCAGCACCCATGGTGCCCCGAAACAAACGTACATGTTGTTCCAGAATGACATCCCGATAGATGTGGCTTGTCATCGTTACACTCTGAACATGCAGGTCAGTTCTGGAACCAAGAATAATTTTTCTCCACACGAGCCATCCTGCCCCACTGTAACGGTGTCGTTCAGTGGTGTTCTCTTGGTGGTAACGAGTACGTGGCGCTCTCCATATTAAAGTCCGGCGAGAATCAGACTGCAAACTAAACCTGGACTCGTCGGAAAACATCACACAAGACCACTGTTGTGGTGTCCACAATGCATGCTCTCTACTCCAAGTTAATTGCAGGCGACAGTGAGTTGCGGTAAGTGGAACACATCTGACAGGCCTACGAGCATATAGACCAATGTGCCCTAAGCGTCTGTACACGGTCTGCCTTGAAACTGTCGTACCGGTAGCTGAAGAGAGCTGACGAGACAGGTCTGATGCTGTGCTCCGTCTGTTTCTTTTGGCAGTAACTGCCAAATACCGGTCCTCATTCGGCGCTGTAACTCGGGGGCGACATGTGATGTAACATCTACTCACATTACCATCATCTTGGAATCGTTGCCAAAGCCTGGAGATGACACTCTGGGCGATTCCAAGTTCCTCGGATACTTCCAGCTGGCTACGTCCACATTCCAATCGTCCACTAATTCTACCACGTAAAAAATCCTCGAAATGCTTCCTTTGTGCCATGACTATGCGGTTATTGCACTGAAAGGCTTTAAAGCGCTTGTGAACAATTTTACTTCTTTGCCACCATTCCTTATATACCCTTCTCTTACGTACACTCTCGTGATTGTGACGTACTATCCGCGCCATCTGGTGGTTTCCTGTAATTTGCATATTTTTCTTCAAAATGTGTTTAATAATTCTACAGGTGAAATTTTTACTTCAGAGTTCTATTTCTGTGTGATTCTGAATTATCCTAAATTTATGGACATGAGTGTAGTCGGATACCTTAAAGCAGTGATCCGCAACCCCCGGTCCGCGGACTGGTATTGGTCCGTGGACCAAAAAGTCCCGGTTTGTACAAGAAATATTAAATTATTTTCATTTTATATACTGTGAAGTATTTGTCAAAGGTTTTATGGTAATCATTTTATATACACCATGTCAAATACTTAATATTAATTTCTTGGTGTAACTGTATTTTATTCTGAAGGCCCATTTAAATACAATTAAACTAAAATAATTAAATAAAAGCAATCTAAAATATAAACAACGTCCCCTACTTCAATGGGCCACGGTAAAATTATCAAACGTTGACCGGTCCGTGGCGATAGAAAGGTTGAGGAGCACTGCCATAAAGGAGTTGGAAATTTTAAAAAAATTCTTACAATATTATGCCAAATTATTTTTTAATGGTGTAAACGACATTTGCTTCATTGCATGTATAATATTTTGGCAATAACAATTTGTATTCATGAGTTGTTATTGGAATCTGGCTGTTTACGTGCTTGCATATGGTACAGTGAGCTTTTTTGTTTGTTTGTGAAATAGACCAGGACTTTCCCCTTGTAAATAGAAAATTCAGGTTCGCTTTATCAGTGGACAGACAGGATGTTGTGAAACACTGAATTGTCTTTCTCTTTTGCGTCACTGATTTCAGAGAATATATTCTAGATACATTTTTTAACAATATTACCTCACACACATTGTCTTCCGACATTGCGTGCTCAACCTTCCAGTCTGACTGAAATACAAGTTATTTATTGCGTATTGAATATTTAAAAAAAAATAAGATACTATATGGGGAGGAATATTTCTGCTAATGAGAATAATTATTGGAGTTGCTGGTATTCCAGGAAAAAGTTTTTAACATCAATAAATAAAAGAGTAAATTGCTGTTATCTTCAGATAGAGAGAAATCAGTAATGGGAAAAATATTGCTTAACCCATTGACTGTCAAGTAAATTTAAAGCGTCTTACTCTGGGTGCCGTGGTTTTATTTTAAAGAAAACACAAAGTTTTACAAAATATAATAATATTAAGTTATTAAAATTTAATATTGAAACAGAATTTATAGCAGGGAGGGCCAACCCGTGGCACGCATGCCGCCGTGCGGCACCTCTGTGTTGTTACAATGGCACGCGAATACTTATTGAAAAATTAAAAAATTTGGAAGATACTAATAAATACCAATTTTTCACAGTTTTATTAAAATGCGGTTGTTAAAATTCATTTTAAATACACTTAAATGAATTACAATAGAAAATTATAAGGTAGAAAATAGTCCTTCATTGTTGTGTGCGCTGGCTATCCAAAGGAAATGCACTCGTGAGATTTTTTAATTTGAGGGTGGGTATTTTAAAATATCTGGCAGAAAACTTTGAAGTGCTCAGTGAGTGCTTGCTGCTCAAGAACGAAGATTGGATTTGGGAATTAGACTTTCTTATTGATACCAGTAGCACTCACAGGAATTTTTCAAGGGGGGGGGGCGGAGTTGAAAGTTCACCATTCTTGTATCATGCTCCTTTTGATTTTGTCGATTTTCAGGAACAAAACACAGTAAAAAACTAATTATTGAATAAATAATTAGCATTAATTAATAAAAGTAATCATTAATAATAAATACTTAATTAAATTTGACGTATTATATACTTAGAATTATAGTCAATCGGAAAAAATCGGAAAAAAAAGGGGGAGGGGTCCGGACCCCCTCCCCCTTTGTGTGGGCCACTGATTGATACAATGGGTAATAATAATTTGTGACGAATCTATACGGAACTTTATCACTAACCTTCTGAAACGACCTTTTTAGGGAAATTTAATTCCCTACCTATTTCCAATCAACTCCAAAAAGCGGACAGGATTCCTTGTTATGCAGATTAGATTCAGTATTTAAGTCAAACGAAATAGTAAAGTCAGAGCAGTAGGAGATAGATATTGAAACATAGCGTTATAGTGAATTTGAATTGAAGTCTTATTGTGATTGATAATTTAATTTCATGAAGAATTGAGATTTCGAGTGGTAAATATTATTTTGACTTTAAAGTCTCATTAAAGTTTTAAGAGTCAGATTAAAGTTAAATGTTCAATAAGAACATTATTAAATATAATTCTGGGATCTCTTATCGTGGTAATTTCTGCGTGATCGTTATTTAATAAATTAATTAATTAGATCATTAATTAATTGAGTTAATTTAAAGGATATTATCTTTAAAACCTCATAATATTGTTAGTAACAATTGTTAATAAGTTTTTGATTCTATTTGGGAAAGATAACCAAGTAAAGAAAGTTATTTATAAAAATGGCTACTAGTTCTTTTGTGACTCAAAATTATTCTCGTTCTCAAAGTGAGGTCCCGAGAGACCTTCACAGTGGCGCCCAACGTATAAATCCCGAGAATAGAGTCGGATCCAGTTTTAGAATCATTCCGGAACAATATTTTTCGGGAATTGAGAACATAGATGATTTTTTGGAGAATATTGATCATAATCTCGCGTATTATGAGATACCTGCACAACTGGCATGTGCTTACTTGAAAGGTCATCTCAAAGGACGGGCACTCGACTGGTTCGAAGTTCTAGGTTATAAAGTCATTGAAGATAAGACAACAGACTACGCGCACTTAAAACAGGCATTGTCGGAACAATTTCCTCCTGGTCAGAAACAGGTCAGAACTAGAAACGCGATTTTATTCCTCATCACAAAGACGAGATCAACAACCTTCGGACTTTATTTATGAATTGTTGAAAATTCATAAAGTCCTTAAACTAGAAATGTCGGAGGAAAAATTAATAGATCACGTCGTTAGTCGATTAGAACCTCAAATTTTGGATTATGTCGAAGTTAGACATCCACGAAATACTGCCAATCTCCTACAAATCGTTGATAAATACGAAGAACGTTTTATGCATAGACAAATCAGAGGTTCGAGTGAGGGACTTAAAAGTTCCGGCCCTCATGAAAACAATCGTTTTAATACCCGACATAGACAAGAAAATTGGAGGGAAAACAGAAATAATGAGAGATACGCCAATAATAGCCGACCACAAAGGGAATTTAATCGATTCGAAAACCAAGGTTTCACAAATAATCGCAGATTCGAGGGTAGACGCCAAGGTGGACAATCGGATCATCCATTCCACAGTCAAGGCGGTCGACAAAGTGGGTCGAGAAATAGTTCATTTCAAGGTCAAAATGAACGAAGTAGAAATTTAAAACTTTTAAGCGATCGATGTGAATATGGGGGTAATCGATCGCGAGGTACGGAAAATCCTCCAGTTTGGGATCATCGGCCTATCAGAGTATCCTCTATAAGAATGACCCCAGTCGAATTACCGTATGTCCCTATTCTATTAAATGAAACCTTTATTACAGCACTATGGGACACGGGAGCGGAGAAATCTTTTATTTCGGAGGAGGTATACCGCAATTATTTTTCAGTCGAGTTACAAATTCGAATCAGGGAATTTCAGAAACCCTGGGAATTCCATATACTTGATAACATGCAGTATCAGTGCATTTTGGGGATTGATTTTATGAAGGCGTCGCGATTAACATTAGATTTTGATCAGAAATCCTTGATCATTCCCGATCATCTGATCAAACAAATGCCTAAAGAGGAGAAACTCATTGATATTGATCTCACAGAATCGAAACTTGATGACGAGCAACAGAGGCAATTAAAAGCCTTATTTAATAATTTTAAAGGGTTATTTTCCGATCAACCGGGATTAACGCATGTTGTATATCATGAGATAGAGACTGGAGATAAGGGACCGGTAGTGTCGAGACCATACAAGTACGACCGGGTCAAACAAGGCATTATTGATTATCACATAGATAAGATGTTACGGGATGGTACAATTTGTCCTATTAATTCGCCCTATGCATCACCAGTCGTATTAACTCGAAAGAACAATGACCTTCCTCCAGATTCTCCAGAGGCGTATCGTTTCGCGATCGATTATCGGAAACTAAATGGAATTACCAAATATCCTCGATATCCATTACCGGTTATTGATGACTTACTCACCAATATCCCTCACACCAACGTTATGTCCACTCTAGATCTCAGAAGTGGCTATTTTCAATTGGCGATTAGTCCAAAGGACATAGAAAAAACAGCGTTTATCACTCGCAATGGCACTTTTGCATTCCTACGCATGCCTTTTGGTCTTTCTGGGGCGGCGTCTAATTTCCAAAGAGCTATCGATATAATCCTCCAACCTGTTATTGGGCGTTTCGTGTCCGTTTACATGGACGATGTTATTATAACATCTCCATCGTTCAAAGACCATCTTGATCATTTAACTCAGGTTTTTACCTTATTACGAGACGCAGGGCTAACATTAAATAAGGAAAAATGTCACTTCGCTCGTGACAAACTCAAATATTTAGGCCTGATTATTAGTAAAGAAGGAATCGAAACTGACAATAAGAAAATTCGGGCAATTACGGAAATGAAACCTCCCAAAAATAATAGAAAAGTGTCAAAATTTTTAGGGATGACGGGTTGGTACCAAAAATTTATTCCGCGATACGCAGATATATGCGAACCATTGTACCAATTAAAAAAAAAGGGGGCGAGTTAATTAGTTAGTTAGTTAATATTAACGTCGCACTGTTCAGCTACACGAGGGCTTTTGGCGACGGACCACAAAAAAAAAAAAAAAAAAGGGGGGGCGAAGTTTAACTGGTCGAGAGAAGCACAGGATTCTTTTGATCAGATCAAACGCACACTAACGGAGGCACCGATTTTGCAATTACCAAATTTTTCTGAACAGTTCAATTTATTCACTGATGCTAGTGGGGTTGGAATTGGTGCTGTACTTCAACAAAATCAAAAACCTATTGCTTTCGCGTCTCGAACCCTTAATAAAGCAGAACGTAATTATACAGTTACCGAAAGAGAATGTTTGGCGGTAATTTGGGCTCTAAATAAGTTTAAAACTTATTTTGGACCCCTACCTGTGAAAGTGATTACAGATCACGCAGCGTTAACGAAGTTAACCAATGGTAAGAATTTATCAAGTAGGATGATCCGATGGGCATTGAAATTGTCAGAGTTTAACATAGAATGGGAGCAGAGACCTGGTGTTCAAAACGTGGTCGCAGATCTTTTATCAAGAAATCCAGTAGATAGTGTCGAGGGGTCGCAAATTTCGTGCACAGCTCTTAGAGCCCTCGCAATAAATTCCCGTGAACAATTCATTAAGGAACAGAGGGAAGATCCTGAATTAGGACATATTTATCGATACTTAGAAAACCCTGATGACGGTTCTGTTAATGCGACGGTATGCGAGAGTTGGTCCCAGGACTTCAAGTTAATAAATGGTCTCCTCTTTTACGCGAAGTATTTTTCTAATCTGGGAGAACTAAGAGTTTATATTCCTGGTTCTCTTCGAAAAGATATAATGAAAGAATTTCATGATCTGCCACTGGCAGGACATCTCGGAAAGAGGAAGACATATCTTAAACTTCGTGACACGCGCTATTTTCCATTTATGAGAAAATATATATTTGAATATGTTTCAACCTGTGACCGGTGTCAAAAGTTTAATTATAAAAACGCGCTACCAGCTGGTCGTTTAATGCCTATAGTTTCGAAATATCCAAATGAAATTGTAACGCTAGACTTATTAGGCCCCTACCCCGCATCCCGACCCGAGAGATATAAATTCATATTAGTTATAACTGACCACTTCACTAAGTGGTGTGAGCTGATTCCTCTTCGTAAAGCTTCAGCCCAGGCAATAGCTAATGCTTTTTTTGATAACTATATAGCGCGTTACGGAGCTCCGATTTCTTTGATAAGTGATAACGGCCCTCAATTTATTTCTGACGTATTTGAACATCTCAGTCACAGGTTGGACATCAAACATATGAAAACGGTAACGTACCGACCACAGTCTAATCTCACGGAGAGAGTGAATAGAAATTTAGTTCAAATGATAGCTTCTTTTGTTGAAGAAAATCATGAAAACTGGGACCAATTTCTACACGAGTTCGCTTTCGCATTGCGCACGGCGGTAAATGAGACGACAAATAAAACTCCGGCTGAGTTGTTTTTGGGAAGGAAAATCTTAACTCCGTTTAGCAAGCTCATAAATGTTACGGAGGATGCGAAATATGTTGGTAGTAACATCGAAAGATTATTCGATGAGGCAAGACGAAATATGCAAAAAAAACATAAGTCTTGGGAAAAACATTACAATCTCAGAAGGAGGAATGTTCACATCAAAGTGAACGATTTGGTTTTACTTCAAACACATTTCTTAAGTGCTGCGGGTAGGAAACAGGTGGGAAAATTTATGCCTAAGTTCGAAGGTCCCTATAAGGTTTTAGAAATAAAAGGAAATAATTTAGTTATTTGGAAAAACGGAAGAAATATAACTGTTAATATTGATCAAGTTCGAGTGTACCGACCTCGTCAGTCAGACACGATTAGTTCGGATAGTCCGGTAGAAACTCTGTATGACGAACAAGAAGTTAGTCATGGGTCGAATAGATCACATCAAGAACAGTTTAAAGAGCATAAGAAAACCTCTAGTCAGGAAAGTGAGGGGTGTAGATCACGGCAGGGTAACACCACACGGGAGATCCCCAGAAATAAACGTAAAATTAATAGTACTGCGTCGAAAGAACAAGCTTTAAAACGATCCAAGATATGTAAGAAGAGATCACGACAAGGATCTGATCATCAGGACCGGAAAAGACACGCTCCTGAGCAAGGGCAGGGAGTCAAGAGGTCGATCCCTTCCTCGTTCTCGTCCAAGAAATTATAAGTTTCAAAAACATAATACCTCTTCACCAGGAGTAGAGTCCATTACAGGTCCATCAAGGTTGCCTGATCGCAGGACTGCTACGACTACAGGCGGATCCCGAATGGAAGTTAGTGGACGTGATAACCAGACCCGTCAGACCAGAGCGACAACGAGAAGACGCAACGAACAAGCGGAGAAACCAGTCCGGTCGAATCAAACCAATACAAGGAGACCTTGCCCATACTATCTACGGAGCCGTATACAAGAAAAAGACGGAATTCCTGAGGAGCTCAGCAATATCGAAATCAACGGCATACCTGGCAGCACATTCCACAGAAGAAGCCTCAGTATGGAAGCGTTGAATGGAGATCCAGTGCATAGGATTTAACAGACAAAATCCAGGTTGTATTGTTTCTTTATCTTCACAATGCGAACAAATGAAGAATTTTTGCAATTAAAGCAAGTCACAGGCGGACTATAAAATTAAGAAGACTGACAAAAGTGGACACTACATTGTGTGTGTTTTTTTTCTATACCAGAAAAAAACGACTTTTGTGTTACTTTTTGTATTTTGGAGAAAACATCTGTAAATTTTGCATTTGTTTACTTCGATGTATGACTTCGCTAAGATGCGACAATTCATTTGGTTGTTTGTGTTATTTGTTTATTGCAAATTGATTATTATTGTATACTATGTGTGTTTCTATGTATGTTTTGTTTCACATCTGGTGACTTGGAGCGCGGCGAAGTTAGATAGGATTAACCATTAACACTAACTAGCGCATAAAGTTTTTCGAAAGGGAAGGCAAAGGAACCAGATATTTATTGTATATGATATTCATGTAACAAATGTATAACTTCATGTCTACTTTTACCTACTTCTCAAATGGATATCAATCTTTCAGGGTAGCTGACCCTGAAGTCTTCGATGTTCCAGTGCCACAGAAGATTGTATTTCTTTTTTGTATAATGAATAAGTCATACTCTATGGGGCTGGTTTTTTGCCACCACTAGGGTGGTTTTTCCCACGCCCCCTTCGCCAAATGGATAGAGTGCAGGGATTAATTTAAACTTGTAAAATATTATGAGGTTTGGCAATTAATTCTAAATCTTAATTTTGTCATTTTTCATTACGGAAGATGTTTCAGTAATATACAGTTAGAAATTATTATCGTCGGTACTGTAGAACAAAGATAGGATTTACGTAATTTATTTTCAGGACATATGAGTCCTTCGAATAAATCCCGTTTTCTTTTTGGAGGGGGTTGTGACGAATCTATACGGAACTTTATCACTAACCTTCTGAAACGATCTTTTTAGGGAAATTTAATTCCCTACCTATTTCCAATCAACTCCAAAAAGCGGACAGGATTCCTTGTTATGCAGTTTAGATTCAGTATTTAAGTCAAACGAAATAGTAAAGTCAGAGCAGTAGGAGATAGATATTGAAACATAGAGTTATAGTGTATTTGAATTGAAGTCTTATTGTGATTGATAATTTAATTTCATGAAGAATTGAGATTTCGAGTGGTAAATATTATTTTGACTTTAAAGTCTCATTAAAGTTTTAAGAGTCAGATTAAAGTTAAATGTTCAATAAGAACATTATTAAATATAATTCTGGGATCTCTTATCGTGGTAATTTCTGCGTGATCGTTATTTAATAAATTAATTAATTAGATCATTAATTAATTGAGTTAATTTAAAGGATATTATCTTTAAAACCTCATAATATTGTTAGTAACAATTGTTAATAAGTTTTTGATTCTATTTGGGAAAGATAACCAAATAAAGAAAGTTATTTATAAAAATGGCTACTAGTTCTTTTGTGACTCAAAATTATTCTCGTTCTCAAAGTGAGGTCCCGAGAGACCTTCACAAATTTAATAACCGAAATAATACATAAATAATTAAAAAAATTTAAATTTAAGATTACAAGGTAAAGATTACACACTTTTTATTCCCTCCCCTAACTGATCACATATCTTCTTCTGTAAACAAACTTTTTCTTTTTTTTAATTCGATTTTGGAGAAACATAATTAACACATTTCACATAAATGTAATAACTATTACGAAGTTAATAAGGCTCCAAGTAATAATAAATTCATTTATGTTTTTTAGGATTCATTCAGTGCAAGGTTTAATAACTCTTTCAATATCATAAAAAATTTTCAAAAAATTCAAAAAAAATTTTTCACACTATCTCTAAAGGACGTAACTGTTATCCACCAGAAACTTAAATCGGAATTATTGATCTACAGCCCTTTACAACACTGAAAAGAAAATATTACTTAAATAAAAAAGAAGCTTATTTCAACTGCAAAGGATATGAATTATTTGGAATTTTGGAAAGTTGTACCAGCAAGCAATTTTCCAAATTTACACTATTTGGCTGTCAGATATTGTATATTTGGATCAATATATTTATGGCCAAGTATTTTCTATTCTGAACATAATTATATATAAACCAAAATGTTGCTCAAAATTAACCAATTCTAACCTAAAACTACCTAATTTTGTTAGCATCTTTCAGAACTAATACTAATATAGATAACTTGATAAGAAAACTATAAATTCAAAAACCACATTAACAAAATACTGACTGTTAAATAATTATTTAGAATTAAATGCTTCAAGTTACTCATTTTTATTTTATATCTAACCTAACTGATTGAGCATGTAAAAAGATTTTAACATTAAAAGCTAGGTTTGTATTATATTCAATTCCTACTATTCACTCACACTCTCTATTTATTTATTTATTTATCCTGGTGGAATTTACAATCGTTAATAAAATACATTTTAAAGCATTCAATTGAGCTGAAATTTTATATACATGATTATTTTGGATGACAATACAATAATTTTTAATTATAATTAATAAATATTAATTGATTAAAACTAATTATTCAAAGAATTACAAATACAGCCACGTTGGCATCATTTTTGGCGACTTGTGTCAAAACTTGAAAAAGTTTTTTTCTCGCGTTTTAAAGCTTTCAGTTGAACTGAAATTTTATAGACACGATTGTTTTGGATGACAGTACGATACTTCAAAGATAATTAATAAAAATTAATTCCCACTTAATGTTGTGATTCTGTCCTATGTATATACATATTTATATTAATTGTAACTATTTAATAAAAAGTAGCTAAAATAAAATTTTTCTTTGTTGATCTAAGTAGAAATTGACTTAAATTTTTTTTTATATTACTTGTGTGTGTTTTGAATGCAGTCAATATGGGAAAAAGAATATTAAATTCTCAATTGCTTACAAATCCTTTCTTTCATACGATTTTAATTTTAGTTCTCGGCATTTAGTTCATACAATAGCGCAAGAAAAGCATGAATCAAATTGAACTGGAACTTTTAGTAGTTTGCATACAAAACAACTGTTAAAGTGGTGCTAAAGTCTACTGACTAGAATTGTGAAGCTACCCCTCCCTTCCAGAGGTACTGATGCACGTTAAATCTCTCGAGATTCAAAGTTCTCACATTGGTATTGTTTTTGTTACTGATGCCACCTGATCAGCAGAAGCCAGATCGAGGTCCATGAAATTCATCATGGCAAAGAGCTAAGTGACTCCTGTCGTTAGCCATAGCTTTGAGCACCATGCAGGTGACAGTGCGATTTGGCTCGTTTCCACCCCAATTTCGAGGGAGGACACCCTGGGGGTGATCAGGGCCTCCCAGCTCTCTTTCCCTTCCACCAACCTCACGAGAGAACTTGTCGCTCGACGGCTATTTAAAGTATCTCCATGCAGCGAAGGCACTATACATTTACAAACATCCATTCTTCTTCGGGATTCGAACCCAGTCCCTACGGCATGCCTAACCACTATACCGGTTGGGTGACTCACATTGGTGTGGTATGGAAATTTGCAGAGTGGGGTACCAGCTCAGGTAGTACCATCATCACTCGATCGAGGTACAAAATTACGAGATCTTGTGCTGGTAGCCCTCGTGTAGCTTCTAAGGGCAACTAAAAATCATTGTAATAATAATGACCAAGAGAAAAAAAATTCTCGTCCAAAGGCTTTCAAATTATTATTAAAAATAGATTTATCTTGTAATTACATTTGGATTTATCTATATTGGTAAAATATCGTTTAAAAATACCCCAAATTTACAAAAAAAGGGGGAAGTGGGGGAGGGGTTCTAATTTTAGTCAAAGTACAAAGCTAAGTGATAAGGGATAAGAACTAGGGATAAAGAAGAGATACAGATTAGAGGAATATTAATAAAACATAAGGATTATTAAAGAAGTTTTTTTTTCGTTCAAATTTTTGCCCTAGTACAAAGCTAATTGATAAGGGATAAGAACTAGTGATAAAGATGAGATACAGATTAGAGGAATATTAAGGCATCCGACTACGTTCGAAACCGTGATTTTTCAAAAGTGCATAAATGGATAATTTCCCAGGATATTTAGTGTCACTTAGATTAGAATATATACATAAAATTGTTTTAAGGACATTTTGACAAAATTTTTTTATTTAAATACAATATTTTGGCAAAAAATTAACTTAAAATAACCTTTTTTCCAAATGTTCTCCTTTTGTGAAAAATGCTTCTGTTATAAAAATATTTTGTCTGTATATTGCTCAGACCTCTCTACAGAGTCTCAACTAGAATGTTTGAAAAATTCACATTATTTTCAGAGTTACCACCAATTGAAATAATTATTGGCGTTTTTTTCTTAAAATTTCTCCCCTCTCTTGTAAAATATGAATAAACCCACTTCTAAGTTATATGTTTCAAAAATTCTAGTTGAGCCTCGGTAGAGAGGTATGAGCTATATACAGGCAAAATAGAAACATTAGAAACATTTTTCACAAAAGGAGAACATTTGGAAAAAAGATTATTCTAAGTTAATTTTTTGCCAAAATATTGTATTTAACTTTTTTTTGCCAAAATGTTCTTAAAACAATTTTATGCATATATTCTAATCTAAGTGACACTAAATATCATGAAAATTATCCATTTATGTGCTTTTTTAAAATCACGGTTCCGAACGTAGTCAGATACCTTAATAAAGAAAACATAAGGATTAAGGATTATTAAAGAAGTTTTGTTTGTTTGTTCATGTTTATTAAAAGTACAAAGCTAATTGATAAGGAATAAGTACCAGAAATAAAGATAAGATACAGGTTAGAGGGATATTAATGAAGAATAAGGATTAAGGATAAGGCAACGCATACTTAAAGAATTAAGGGATACATTGATATGCAGCTGTGGAAACAAAGTAACATTTTTTGCATTTCGGACGTACTCAGTCGAGTTGAGCTCACGCTGCAAAACAAAATTTTACTCCAAAATTTAGTCGTATTATTCAAAAACAATTAGAGCCCACTTTTGAATTCCTTTACACTCCCTATTTCCTTAGCAACCTAACTAGTGTATTTCCAACAATAAGAGAAATATTTCGTAGTAAAAGACTAGAAAATACAGATATGGAGAGAGAGAGTACTAAAAATACATCCTGAAGATAAAAAAAAGCATCATTTATTGAGAAAAAGTGTCGTATTATACTTCCAAATATAGCACGAGAATTGTAAAATGACTCTCCAAGAATAAGAGGAAAGCGAGCTAAAAATAAGTGTTATTACAAGAAACAGAATCACCGATAGAGTTATTAATATGTCATCCACTGTTTTTCTGCGCATGTGATGCATTATTCTGTACACATAGCTTTGCTGATCGGGGAATTCTTCACTTTTTCCCCCACAGTGCTTTGGGCCCTTAGGTTGTAAGAATATATGGGCAGGTTCTTTTTATTGTTATTACTAAGCGCACAGACGAAATGATATATTATAGTGGTGCAGCCTCATGTATTGATAGAGAAGTTAATCTTCCACGGGATTTCAATGCATTCTTAATGCTTAATTTCAGAATAAAGCAGAATTGCTAGAGTATAGTAAATAGAGTTGTTTCCTTCTGTAACGGAATACATTAGTTTTCATTGGTTTTAATTAGTAATTTTACCCATCTTTTAAAAACACTAAAGAAACGTAAGTCATAGGCAAGCTAAAATTGCGAAAAACAAATTTCAATGGACAAAAATGCTTTAAGCCAGTGGTTCTCAAACTTTCACTAATGGCGCCCCCCTCTTCAATCACAATTTTTATCGCGCCACCCCTATACATTAATAATGTACTGAATGCAATAATAATGCACTTTGACGCTAAAGCTACAGTACGATCATAATTATAAACCGTACAAATTGACAAGATAAGTATTAAATTTTGTATATCTTACTTTTAAGTAATATTTTTTTTTTGCTCTTTCGTTCGATTCACTATAAAAGCGTGTTTTTTAGTTTGTTTTAAAACTGTAATTTATTTTATAGTTATTTTTACTATACACTATAAAAATCACAATTCCAGTGAATAATTTAACTAAGAGAAAATATACTTACCTACTTTCAAGGACTTTTCAATTTTTCGTAGAAAATTTGATAAAAAATCCAATAAAACTAAAGAAAATGTTCCAAATAAATAATGCCCTTAATAAAGGACATAAATCACAGACACTTTTCGCTAACAACACAGGAACGTTATTTTCCAGCTAAACTCAAATCAACTCAAACGTTTCATGTCTCACGCTTTTCTAATATTTACCTTCGCTATATCTTGATTAATATGCATTATTTCAGTAGGTTCTTCAATTGCTTGATCAGTTTCAACTTCCTTTAATAGGGATCACAGATGCCCATTTTTTTAATATTCTGCTTATTTACATTTATAAACCATAATAAGTCGTACAACACAGCAATCAAAACTACAAAATTGTTCATGGGGAAAGTGTAGCATGTTCTAAAAAATAATTGTGTAAAACGTTTTTCATTATGCATTGTATGTTTCAGAATACTCATGCTTATCCATATATCATAAAACTCTTTCACATGGAAAAAAGATGAAAAAGAAATATATTATATATATTTACAACTTCCCTAAAAAAAAAGACGGAGATAACCATACCAGTAAGTTCGAAGGTCAGCTAAAATAATATTTTAGGTTAAAAGAAACGTAATAAAAAATCTCTCATCGTTTGATATCGTTAAAAGAAACGTTAAAAAAAATCTCTCATCGTTCTCATATTGACCGCAAAGCAAACAAAATATTTGTTTAATTTGGTTATAGGATCAAAGATGGCTAATGAGCGTTTAAAGTGGAATCTTTTATTTTTGATGATCACCAGATGATAAAAATAAATTATCAGTGTAAATGTGTATTTTTTATTATGTCAGAAAGCATCTTGTTTTACTTCATTCCAAAAAGTTATTTTTTAAACCTTTTATTTTCAATATGCTCGCGCCCCCCACAGTTTGAGAAACACTGCTTTAAGCAGTTATATATCATGAGCAAATAAAGCTATGCTATGTTTACTCGAATCTAAGCTGCACTTTTTTTCCAATGTTAAGGCTGTCTTCGGCTAATGTTAAAGAATAGGACCCGATTTCGGAATATTTTTTCAGATACAAAAGTATTTCAACATTAATATTATATCCTGGCTTCACTATCCTGTAGAGAATCACTTAGCTTATCATATTACTCTTTTTTTTTGTCCTAGTTGACACATTTTTTCTTTTATAAAATGTGTTTCGCATTTTTTTTCTCCTATACAGTAATGCTAAATGAGCTTTCTTTACATGTTAAAAGAAAAAATTAATTATTTATGGAATATTTTGAAATTTTAAAATTATAAAGGATAAGCAAATGTATAGGTTACAAATGTTACAAATTTTCATGAAAATAGAGTAATTTTTTCTGTCCGAAAAAGCTTCGCGTTTAGTTCATTTGGCGAAAACAGCCTTACGGCTACTAAAAATCGAAGGCTGCTAAGATACGATAGTAGCCTTATCGCACCTTAGAATCGAAGGCGAAAAAATTCCTCGTATGGGGGAAATTGAATATGATATTTTGATGGGTAGAGCAATTACACACACACAGGTTCACGTATGTATTTAGAAGTTTTTAATACTGGCAAAATAAATAAATTATTCCCTTTTTTTAGTTCTCATTAAAAATTTTTTTAAATTTCGTAAATATCGGGTATTGATAAATCATTCCACAATATATATTTTTTCTCAAAAATGTGTTGAGAATTTGGGGTGCTGCTTAGATTTAATGGTGGCTTAGATTCGAATAAATACGGTATATCATGACGGCTAGATTTATAGTCTCGTGCATTACTATGTTACCTGATACTTTTCAACGACGTTTCAGTTGCGACGTTAATAATTTTTCAGTAAATTGCATTTTCAAAAAAAAAAAATAATGTATACATATAATAACATTTATATATTGTATTATTCCAAAAAATCTCTACGGTTGTAAAAATCCATTCCCAATTCTATAATAAAAAGTCACATATGGAGACTTTTTTTTAATTGCTTTGATAATTTACTAAAAAGAAAATTTTTCAACAAAATAAAATATTGCTAATATTTTCCTGAAAAACTGTGGCTACGGCAGCCGAGTGGTCATGGTCGCGATCACGTGGCTGGTTCTATTGAGTCATGGGTTCAAAACCTTATGCCGCTAAGAACACGCCGTGTGGAGTAGTTGATGCACCGAAATATGTATGTTTAAAGCTCTCCTGTTGTCAGTGGGGAATTTTGGAAAGTGGGGTGCCATCCTCGTTACTTGACCAAGGTTCAAAGTTATAGGGTTCGTCGCCAGCCTCCCACATGTTGCTTTAAAGTGTAACTTAAATCAAACCACACACAAACCAGAAGAGATTGCAAAAATCCCTTTTTTCCTTCTCTATGAAAAAATCTTACATAATTTTCTTTTTCTTTCTAGTTAACGTTTAAGATTTTTTTTAAAAAAAGAACGTTATCTCTTTTTTTTATCAAAAAAAGAAGAAAGAAATGTGTTTAAAAAAAAGAAATTAAATTAATCAAAAAGTTTGTGACTATTTTTTCAAATACATTTGTGTATGATGTAAATAGATACAGCAGATTTTACACACACTGGTCGAAGAATTAGAAACCCGAGATCAATATTTTTTTGTACTTATATCTGCTCTGATTTTTTGGGCATCGAATCTACATGCTTCTGATGTACATTTATGACAAGAGAATACCATGCTATGGCTATTCTGCTTTTTAGACCCTGTAAAATTAGAAAGCAGAGGAGAGTGCTGTCGAATACATCCTTCTACCATATCAAGCATATTTCCTAAGGGATTAAGATCCGGGATATGCGATGGCCAGAGAAGGTGTTGGAAGTCAGACTGATTGTCAGCAAACCAATTTTGAATACTTCCGGCACGATGTATAGTTACATTTCGTCCATGAAGTATCCATCATCATCAGGACAAAAATGCAGCATTGCAGGGTGCACTTGTTCTGCAAGTACATCTAGGTATCTCCTGGCTGTTTGTTTACCTTCGATGAACACCAGGGCCACACTTCCACGCCAGCAGAACATATCCCATATCACGATATTCCCACCAGATCCTTGCATAGTGCGAGAAAGGCAAGATGGATTCATGGGTTTGTGGGGTTCTCGCAAAATTCGACGTTTTCCATGAGTGCAAAATTAGGTGTAGCTTAATTCATCCGACCACATTACCCGTTTCCAATCCTCAGACGTCCAGTATCCTCTTTCCCGACACCGCTGCAAACGAATTTTCGTATTTTGTGCAGAAATGAGTGATTTTCTCACAGGCCCCCGACTACCCATTCCTTCCTCTGCAACTCTTTGAGCATGGTTCGGGCTGAAATCTATTCGAAAGAGCCTTGTTTGACAGTTTGTGTCTGTTGAAATACAATAGAGTCCCTGTTCTGCCATGTAATTCGTCAGAGACGACGCCGATCACGCTCTTGGCAAACTGTGCTCGAGCTACACTTACGTCTTCTAGAGAAGGACTGTAGGTTCTGATTCCAACTTTTCTGAAAATATTTGATATGGCTGCTTTTGAGAACCCAGAGAAATTTTTTGTCTTCGAAATCGGGGCCCCTGCTAAATGGGCAATACATATTTTTTTAAATGGTAAGATTTGTCGTTTTTCCCATTTTACTTCATTCATCGTGAAAAGCAATCTTACGTCTTACTTATACTAGCATTCTAACCACGTGTAACCCGGGTCATAAAAAAAACAATTTGCATACTTTATCTCTAGCCCGCATTCAAATGAAAATCACATAAGTTTCTAATTCATTGGCCAGTGTGTGTATATTAGTAATAAGTTTTAAAACGATGCTGAGGAAATATGACTTACCCATTTTATGTTCTGAGTCTCCTCTCAAATGCATGGAGACCAGTAGCGCACCCAAAAATGTTTCAAAGGAGGGAGGGGGGTCTAGGGTCAAAAGTCCACCATTTTGGTATCATGCTACAATACGCCGTCCAACATATACTTTTAATTTTGTCGATTGTCGATAACAAAAGCAATACAAAATTAATTATTGAATAAATAATTAATACAAATTAACAAAATTATCAAAAGCAAATACATAATTAAATTTTACGTAATATATACATAGGATTATAACCAATTGAAAAAATATCCAGGGCTGTGGGGGTGTCCAGACTTTTAAGACCCCCTTGTGTGCGCCACTGATGGAAACCTCGCATTTTTTCCCAAATACTGCGTTGATAAACAGTTATTCAACTCTTAAATGTTTATTATTTTGACTAATAATATAATTTTTTGAAGTATGTAAATATTTATTAGAATACCTGTTTTATTTAACGTTTGTTGAAAGATATATTAAAAATGTGTTGCTTTTTTAAGAATCTATTTCAACATTTAGATGCGTTACAACATCTTGAAAACTTACTACCCTTTTAATTATTGAAAAATTTTTGAATTTAAATGAACACTTGAAATTCATAGTTAAATTCATTTTATATATATTTGAAAACTTAAGCGGCAAAAAATAGTGGTGGGTTAGTTATAGAAGTAGAAAAAAGTTGAAGTTTTTTTTGAAACAGAAGAATAGTAAATGTGTTAATTAAGTTATGATCAGGAGGATTTTCTTAATTAAAAGGAAATCTATAGCTTATAAAATGTTAGAAAAGAATTGGTTTTGTCAAATTTATCTGTTTTTTTTTGTTCATGGTTCTAAATTACGTGGTGCGTCGCTAATAGCTCTCATGCTGTTTTATAGTTCTACGTTAATTTCACTCATTCATTATAAGTAAATATTTCTCCAATTACTTTTTTATTTTTGTACGCACATGCACATTTGTATCATTATTTTAATAATTTTTGCTTTTTAATCCGGATAACTGACGATAACTCTTCAATTACTTTGTCTTAGTTTTGATGTCATTGTAAAATCAAGTGGTGTTTATGGACTTCTTTTGCTGCCAATACAGCAATTACAAAAACAGCGAATTCTACTCGGAAGTTGTGGAATTCTTGTCATCTAGCAAAAAGGGGGACAATGGAGGGCGTGGGGTGTTTTCAGGAGGTACCCCACCACTGAAATTCTCATGGCGTTCAAACTTGAAAAACTTTAGCTCGTAAAATAAGACGTCGAAGTCAGAGAGAATCTTGGATTCAGTATGTCTCTTCCATCACATCGTCAACTATAAATCAACAGTTGTAGAGAAAGGTAAAAGCAGCGAAGGACCTCTATCGGGACTTTATTTTCCGATATTGGAAACATCGACTGCTATTTACTCGTCGCCTGTTTATGTGGCCAAATTAATTAGACAGACATTTGCAAATGTGTCCAGCTCCGATTCACGTAGCCCTGAATTTCAGGCGACTAAGAATTGTTTAGAGCGGACACCTATCAACTTCAGGTTGTCGACAACTTGTGTGACTTTGGCATAGGGGAATTGATGAGGGCCTTATATCAACGGCCCTAAATACTAGTCCAGGTCCAGATCCTATCAATTGCTTCGCCCTTTGAACGAGGATTCACTAGTAAGTCTCCTTTATCTATTCAACTGAATATGGAGGGCACAGGAGTATCCTACTCAACGGAAGGAAACCATAGTGATCCCCATCCTAATACCTTGAAAAGATCCAAAGAATTCTCTCGCCAATGGACCGATAGCCCTCACGATCTGCCTTTGTAAGACACTGGAACGTATGACCAATGTCGGTCTGGTCTATCAGTAGGAAAAGAACCGATGGATTCGTCTGTTCCAGAGTGGGTTCCACTAAGTAAGATCCCCTCTTGACAACATCATAATGCCGGAAAGCAAAATTAGAAATGCTTTTGTCCGGAGGAATCATCTGGTTTCTATATTCTTTGATATTGAGAAGGCATATGGTCGTACCTGGCGCTATGGGATTCTTCAAAATCTATTTAATTTTGGTCTTCGAGGGAATATACCCATCTTTATTAAGTTTTTTACATGTACGCATTTTTATAGTTCGTTTGGGAGGTACTTTTATCCAAGCTCCTTTTTAGCTCCTTTTATCCAAACTGAGGGAGTACCTCAGGGAAGCATTTTGAGTGTCCCTCTTTTCATTTGATATATATTACCAGTTTAAAAAATTTCATCGCCCTCTACACAGGAGTCTTTATACGTGGATGTTCTGCAGATAAATTGCGAAAGCTAGCTCGGAAATGCGCCATATTGAGTGGCAGTTACAAACTACCATCAACAATCTGGTAAAATGGTGCGACATCTACGGCCATACAATTTCTGCGAGCAAGAGTTGCTGTGTACACTTTTGCCGTAAACGGGATCTTCATCCCGACTCTGAAATGCGCTTTAGTGATGTACATGTTTCCTTAGTTCCCGACGTACGACTCCTCGGAGTAGTTTTCGACCACCGCAACTCACTTTCCTTTCGCATATTTCACATTTGCGGAAGAGGTGGGAAAAGTCTCTAAACCTCTTGAAGATGTTGTCAAAAACATCTTGCGAAGGGGGGATGCGGATCGACTATCACTACTCAGAGCAGAGGTTCCCAAAGTTTTTTCGGTTTTACACGTAGACCTCTACTTACTATTGTTACATTTTTGCAAATTTATCAACTTAAATGTTTTTTGACAGCCGATATAGCAAACTTTACTTTAAAAGTTTTATTTGTTTCTAACTTTAGTTAAGTAGAATGTTTAAAACTTAAGAAAGACGCATGTGAATTAATATTAAATTAAAATTTAATTAATATATAAAATATATAACTGTTGCATGAAATAACTGAGCAACAAAAAAAATATTTTTAATAGGTGAGATGAACCTGTTGCTTCAACATTTGGCTTTAAACTTTCAGATTTAACCCTAAATCTTCTCGATTAGCAGCATAGAATCTTTCTTTTTTTCTTTCGGAGATTGGAAACGGCGCTGAAACTCCTCCTCTCCAGGAAAATCAATTAAAAGCTTTCTTAAGATGTTCCATAATTAGGGACATATATATATAAGAGGTATATCTTTTTATATAAAACCAAAATTGCTGACATTCGTTCCTAAACTTTACTTTAAGATAATCGTCAGGGCTTTTAAAATCAGTTTCTTCTGTAATCAGACATTTTTTTTTTAATGTGACAACATGAATTCACAACCTACTGTGATATTACCAAAGTCAAAGAATTCTCAAACTTAGTTCCAAAAACTGAATAAAAAGCATTAAATGTCCAACATAGGTTAAAACGTCATTTTGTTGGCAGATTGTCTGTGATAAATTGAGAAACTGTTAAAATTCGCAACGTCCAGTTTTATACTCCTTTATCATGATTCTGGTAAAAAACACTGAGAGAAAAAGAGAGAGAGAAATGATGGTTCTTTTTTAATAAAATATATGCTGTCGCGCCTTGTAACTGCAAATTAATCCAGTAAATTTAGTAAATAAAGCTGTTAAATAGGTAAATCTGGTTTAGACTATAATAGTCCTCCATTTACACCTCATGGACCCCAAATTATTTTTTCGCTGGCGTGGACCCCTAGGGGTCCATATAGACCACTTTGGGAGTCACTGACTCAGAGTATATCAATCAATCGTACTGTCTCGGATGTACGATGGATGTGTTGTATACGGATGGGTAGTGCAACTATGCTCTGAAAAAACTTGATCCTGTCCACCATTTGGCATTGAGAATCTGCTCTGGTGCGTTTCGCGCATCTCCAGTGTAGAGTCTCTACGTTGATTGCAATCAGCTTCCTCTGGATCTTCGACAGAGGAAGCTGTCTCTAGCATATTATTATATGATCTTGTCCATGCCTTCACATCCTCTGAAAAGTGCGAATCTGACCACCAGCATGAAGAGACTGTTTGATACTCGGCCGTCTAATATCCGGCCGTTTACGGACAGGATGAAGCTTCTTGTGTCTGAACTTGACCTACCTAATGTGGACATCCAGCAAAGAAATGTTTTGCGATTCCAACTATGGAATAGGCCACGTTTCCACTTTAACAACCCTTTTGCCAGTTACAGTAAGACCACTGTAACACCTATCGTTTTTCAAAGCTTCTGCACCTACCATCGCAGTCAGTATAGTGGTTATTCGGTCATCTACACAGATGGTTCGAAACGTGCAGATTACGTTGGATGTGGAGTTGGAATTGAAGATAATATGCACGGTTATCGGCTCAACATTTCATGTAGCGTTTTCACTGCCGAAGCTAACACCATCCACCATGCATTTCATTTAATCGACTCCAATATGCCCCGTAAATACTGCATCTACACTGACAGCATGAGTGTCTTAGAAGCGCTTGAAAATTACAACGATCGGTGTAATCCAGTGGTATGTAACGTACTCGACATCACGAGTTTACTGTACAGCGAGGGTTTCGAAATAGCTTTTTGCTGGCTACCAAGCCACTTAGGTACTGTGGCGATGTGTATCTATATGAACTAGTACCAACATCATGTGAAGACGATCGTTTTGGCGTGATCGGTAAAGTACTCGCATTTCTCGTTCGGAACGGAAGGTACCCATAACGAACCTTCCTACCTTCAGTACCATTGACAACGAGCAAACGGACAGCACGTCTCGGTCGGTGACGACTCCTTTGCCGCTGGCAATTCCACTATCAGATATGAAGTGCGTCATACTGCATCATATTTTTACGACTTAGCGGGAATCATGGAGTCGGCAGTTAGATAACAAACTGTACTCTGTGTAGCCTGTCATAGACGCATGGCCTGTGGTGCCAATAAGGGTCCATGTGAAACTGACTCGCCTTCGTGTTGTCACTCTCGCTTTACACACTGGCATTTGTTGTTGGGAGAAGATGCTCCTCAATGTCCTTCATGCAACGTCTCGTAAAATGTTCGACACATTTTAGTATATTGTCCAGTTTTTAATCATTATCACATTTCACCTTTTTTTAATTCATCTCATTTAACCTTACCTGACTTGGTGGGGGAACCCCTCTCCACAACGAATATCTATTTCCTTATTTATTCAAAATTGGATTTTTGTGTCTTATTTAATATTTTATAGTAACATTTTACACCGTTTTTAGATCAAATTTTAAACTTTTAATACTATTAGCCGATTTTTATTACTATCGGTCAAGTAATTTTTAATAAAAATTTTTTTAAACTTTTAAGCAATTTTGTTTAGCGCAAATTTGCAGAATTGGGCTCTTGCGCCATAAACTCAAACTCTCACTCACTCGCTACATGCCTCTTTTATGGGACGGAGGGAGGGGGTTACATTCTAAAAACAAGAAGAAAGCGATAAGACGCAATCTTTATGCTAAAAAACTATAAGTCAAAGGTCGTTAGTCTACGAGAAGGGTTAAACCCGAAACCCCTTTTTGTGTGCATTACTATAAGAATCTTTTTAGTAACACTCCTGGGAACGATGTTAAAATCAGCATCAGGAATCCTGACCACTGTTCCGTCTTTAGATCGGAACTCATTGCTATTAGTGGTGCTCTCGATCATGCTCTCAACTCTTATAAGCACAGTATCTGGATCCTGACAGACAGCAGAAGCTCCATCCAATATTTGAAAAATTGGCCAAAAATTATGGACAGTACTGGTCTAGATATTTTATCTAAATTAGTTAGGCTTGGTCAGAGGAAACGAGTATGTCTCCAGTGGATTCCATCACATGTGGGTGTGCCTGGGAACGAAGCTGCTTATGAGCAGGCTGGTAGGGGATGTGATCTCCCTAACCCCAGTTCTACTGTCTTAACCCATACGGAAATTCCTACCTTCCAAAGAAACAAAATGAATTTGACTTGGCGAAACCCTCCTGCTCATCACTGGTATGCAGCTAAGAGTCCTGACCTATCTATACAGTGCAGGAAATCCAGGGCTCATCAGACGGCCTTGGCGCGCATTAGAAGCGGTCACCTGCGTAGTATGACTTTTGTGCAGGGGTAAAGTCTTTCTTTACCTGTCCCTGCTCTCTCCTTGCTTCTCCTGCTCATCTTTTGGACTGCTGGGGCATTTCCCTGCGACAGTTGTATGAAGAGCAAGGCCTGGTGTGTGAGACTATTACGTGGAAAAATCAAATGGACTTGGTGTAGGCTTTCCTGCTCCAAGGGGATTTGAAACAATAACAACAACACACAATTATAAGAATCACTTAATTTATCTCTTTTGTGTGTATTATCACGATCAATATCATGATATAAAACAGTCCTCTATTGAAGTCTTAATCTTCGAATTTCCTCAGTTGTATCTAAGCATTTCTTCCGAAACTATATTTTTTAAGATTGAAATGTGTGCAGAATGTAAAGGATTATTTGGCTTGTATTATTATAACAAGCTTGCATTAATAGCAACTATATTGCAAGGTTAAAGGGAGTAGTTTATAATAATGTACCACGTAAACCAGAGAATATTAACGATCCTTTACCATAAACACTAACTAAAATGCATTCCATATTGGTATTCACTATTGGACATGTACACTGCTGTGCAAAAATTAAGGACGAGACGGTTTTTTCAATATAACTTTGTACAAAAGCTTTCCAAATGAACACATTTAATACCGTAAGATCCTCAATACGTAAGGACATGTGTAATGTAAGCAACACTTACTAAAAGAGAAATCAGAGGGATAAAAAGAAGCTTGATTGAAAAAGTAGCATGGAGCGCAATGCGACTGAAGGCCGAAACATCCCTGTGATGGGTGTCCAGCAAGAAACATCCGGTCTTTAGTAGGGGATACGATCTTCCCTGACTGCTAGGCAGGTTTCACAGCGTCTGCCCATGCTGAGAATGAGGGTGCCAATGAGTTGTTGAGGCATTGCTGCCCATTCGTCTTGCAGCGCCAATCGAAGCTCCCGAATCGTTACTGGTGGTAAGGTACGAGCTGCCAAGCGTCTGCCTAGAAAATCCCATACATGCTCAATGGGATTGAGATCCGGAGATCGTGCCGGCCAATCCATACGTTCAATATCCTCACTCTCTAAGAGCTGTTCGGCAGCTACTGTGCGATGACATGGTGCATTGTCGTCCATGAAAAGGAACTGCAGACCCATAGCGCCTCTAAAAGACGCACATATGGAAGAAGAATCTCGTTACAATAACGGGTCCCGTTGACTGAACCTACGTCGAAGATGTGAAGGTCTGTACGACTACCAAGCATGATGCCTCCCCAAACGAGAACACCGCGACCTCCATACCTGTCCCTTTCAATGATGTTCGAGGGATGATTGCAGCTTCCCCGCTCTCTCCAGATGAGTATGCGATGAGAATCGCTACTCAAACTGAATCTGCTCTCATCTGTAAAGAGTACTCGTCCCCATTCATTGTCTCTCCAATTCCGGTGTTCCCGGCACCACAGAGAACGCCTTCTCCGATGGGCAGGCGTTAAAGGTACACACCGTACAGGGCGTCGTGCAAACAGACCACCACCGTGCAGTCTTCTGGCCACGGTAAAACGCGATATCAGTCGTCCAGTCGCCTTTTTCGTGTGTCTAGCGATTTCTCCCGCTGTCTGTTTCTTCTGGCCTGTAAGACAATGTACCGGTCATCTGCGGGTGTGGTTCCTCGTGGACGACCACTACTGAACCCCCGGATAGCAGTTCCTGTAGTTTGAAATTGTCTCCAAAGTCGTGAAACGATGCTGTGAGCAATTCCGAACTCTGCAGCCACACTTGTCACACTGCGGCCTTCCTCCAACTTCCCAATGATTCGACCTCGGGTAAAAGCATCCAGATGTCGTCTAACAGATTGATTATTCGCCATTTCTCGCTGAGGCAGCAACTCTGTGTGATTTTAACTGCTTTACGGCGTGTAATCTCTTTACCAGAAATACTGATCTTACACCGACAACATGCTTTATACTACTCAGACACTCCCCCATTACGTCTACCTGCATATCTGCGCATGTGCTACCGTACATCACCTTACTTAATCTCCTGATTGGTCTTTCTGTCCTCTCTGCCTCTTCGTTCAGCTGATATGCTAATTTTTCTACTTCGTCCTTAATTTTTGCACACCAGTGTATGTGGCATTACATACTACTGCGTGTTTGAAAATCTGTTAATTCCTAGAACCTGCATGATTATTACTTTATTTTCACTTGTTATTTTACTATTTGTAAGCCCTATGGTTAATTTTAAATTAGTGCAAAGACAACGATCATGTTAATTTTCAGGGGGAAAAAAGAAGAAAAATCATTAGCTATTTATGCAAGAACGGCTGTCGTATATTTGCGAATTTAAGCCGAGATTGTATCTTTTTCTTCAAAAATTTACCCCAAATTCGAAGATTGAATAATAAACCGAATAAAAAAATTTTTCAATTACCGTAAATTACGGCGTATAACGCGCACCTATACATTCAAGATGCAATTTTTAATTTTTCGGTACATTCGCCGTATAACTCATACCCACTTTTTGCGAAGAGATGCTTTTAGGTTTTTAAGTAATTTATTCGAGGTATTATTCCACGCTTTAGAAAAAAATAGTATATTTCTGGAACAGCAACCCTTAAGTTCATTGTCACCTGTATGGTGCTCAAGGCTAAGACCAACGACAGGCGTACACCTAGCCCATTGCCACGATGGATATCGTGGCTCGATCTGACTATGTCAGACAAGTGGCATGAGCAACAACAAGTTCATAAGGAATGTCATTTCTTGAAAATAATTAGTATTTCGATCTATGTAGAAGTCTAATTTTTTTCTATGCTCAAATTTTTTTTTTATTTTTAAAGTTCTCATTTTTGTACCCAGAGTATAGCTGCGCACCTGTAAACCTCGATCTTATTTTTTGGATTAAATGTGCGCGTTATACGCTGGATTTTTAAAAGTGGAATATTTTTCAATCAAATTACTGTAAAGTAAAAGCACCAGTCCCTAACAGTGATAGTTTTTATTTCTAGTAGCCCTCTCTGCAGCTAACATAACAAAAGTTCGTTTGCTTTTTCATACATTGTGCTTAAGTTAACGATCTGTGCCGTTTTTTTTTGAAAATTGGGAATTTTGTTTAGAAATTCGTATACGGCACATGATCGTCGACATGTTTCAAACCCTGTAGGAAAACTCGCTACATGATGATCATATATGTTCAGACATCCAAATGAATAAATGAGAATCATACAAACTATTTTTAAAATTCCGATCCAGACGCTTATTTTAAAGGATTTGTGGCTTTTACCCGTTTACAACAGAAGTTTCATTCAAAACACCTAAAATAATTAAAAGAAATTTTGAAGGATAAAAAAAAACCCGTTTGCACGTTTTTTTAGTTGTTTCGCAGGACGTGATAGTATAGTGGTCAAGGTAACTGACTCGTGGCTAGTGTGTCATCAGTTCGAGCATAGTACCGCTGAAGACCTGCTGTTCAGAGGGGGCAGATGCACCTTAAATATGTCGAGGCTCAAATGTCTTACCACTGGAGTCGTACGGAAGTTAGGAGAGTGTAATATCAGTTCAGGTATCGTCCTTGTCACTTGATCATGGTTCAAATTCCTTGACCGAATTTCATATGTAAGCCGACCCTCCATCTTTAAAAAATTTCTAAAAATTTCCGGCTTATACAGGAGAGTTTGCGGTACTTTTTTTTACATCAGTCATGGGGAAAATAAAGGTTTCATGTTTAGATTATCAATGACCATCAAAGCATGATGGTGTAAAAAGTGGAATTGTTAAAAAACTCATTGTGAGAGAAAAGTGGGAAAAGGAGGGGAAATTGATTATGTATTTAATTTTTAAATAGAGAAAAGAAGAAAAAATTAAAATAACCTTAACGACATCAAAAATTTGTGATTTCAGACACCTCAAACACCATCCCTGGGAAAGCAAAAACTTATTTTTCTCCCATTAAATAAAACATTCGTTTGCACAATCATTGATAGAGGATACATTTCAAAAATAAAAGTAGCAAATGTTATACATGATAAGAAATTTAGTAAATCCGTAAACTATATAGGGAATACAGTCAAATCTCCATATAACGAATCTCAATTTAGCGAATTTATCTATTTCGCGAACTTTTCCTGGAACTAAGAACATTTTACTATTTTTTTCGTATTACATTTTCTATTCAGTGGACTTTTTCTATTGTGATTCGATTTTTTCTCTCTCTATTTTTGAGATATTTCTGCATATTTTTCAAATTGTCTGTATTATTTCCATTTTATGGTGATCAATGACCTTGAACTAACTTTACCAGGTGACTAACTCACTTAGAGAAATGAAATTGCCTTAATTTTTTAAACACAAAAAACTCAAATAAAATTAACAGATTTTGTCAGTAATTAAATTTAGGGTGACACATGTGGTAATGCTTGTTTAAAATCACAGGTTTTATAATAATGTATGTTTAAAATTAGAAAATGTGCCATTAAAATTAATTAATTTTAATAAAAAACTATTTTTTAAAATTGAAAATACAGTGCATTCCTGGACAATGTTTTTCTCTTGTTCTCCTTGTAGATTTCTTTTTGATGGGAAAAATATGTAAAACACAAATAGGTATTAATTTTTTTAAAAAAATGGGAATAATTACTTTTTAAAATAATATATAGTGTTTAAGAATTTAAAATTTGTTCTCTGCTAAACTAAACTAAACTCAGGGGCGCAACAGGCAAAGAGAAGCAAGGCCTACTTTGCCCATCTCAGTTTGCAGGACCTTGGGCACAGAGGTTCATGAACAGATGTTCCGGCCAGGTGTTCAGTGTTTAGTTCCCAAGCGAGCTTGGTATTCATTTATCGACCCACTGAAGGGAAGAAAGGCCGAGTCGACCTTGCTCTGTCCGATATTAAAACCCCGAACCTGGGGCTGGAAGCGCGATACGCAACCATTCAGTCATTGGGCTTCTACTTCAAATACTACTCGAAATAAAATTTTAGACCTTCTGTTCCAAATAAAATTATTTCGGATTGAGTACTCTGAAGCAACTCGAGGATTTTTGGTGACGGACAATGTTGGAACATGATGAAGTGACGAGGATAACACCTGAACTGGCTTCCCACTCTCTCCAAACTTCCCCACTACATGAATGCGAGGATTTTGAGCCCCAACAAATAGTGATGGCGGCAGCCTAATGCCAACACTCAATCACCCGTTGGCATGGTGTGGTTGTTTGGAGAAGGGAAGCTCAGATGTCTTCCTCGTCACTTGACCATGGTTCAAAATTACGAGCTTTGTGGAGCGACGTTAAAAGGGGTGTTAATTTTGTCACGAGAGCTGAAAATCTAAACAATATTCGACTAGATATAATTCTTTGAGTTTAAAATTAGGTAATTCGATTATTTTATACATTATTTATAAAAGAATTAGGCTTCAAAAATGTGCAAAATATTTAAAACATAATCATAATTTTAAAAATTATAAGCATATGAAGAAAAGAAACATTTCTGAAAGAAGAATTAAGTTTTTTGTTGCGCATGATATTTTATATGATATAGAGCATATTTTATATGATATAGAGCATATTTTATATGATATAGAGCACATTTTATATGATATAGAGCATATTTTCTAAGCTCTAATTACCAGCCATAAGTTCATTTATAAAGTTAAGCATATCCTTGTTACACTGTAGAATCTTTATATAAGTAACATTTTTTAAAAAATAAAAAAGGTGCATTTAAAAAAATTTTTTAATTTCAATATTTTTTAATTTTTTGAAATAAACAAGATATATAATACTAAAATTAGGAATATGATACGTTCTATTAAGTTTTATACATCAAAGGGGCTACTATTTTAGAATACATCATGCGCAACGTAAAATTTACTTAATATTTCTTACAGGAATGATTCTTATCTTCATTTGCTTATTATTTTTAAATATATGATTATATTTTAAACATTTTAGACTTTTTTGAAACCTCGTTCCTTTATAAATAGTGTGTAAGAGAATCGAATTATTTAATTTTAACTTCTAAGAATTATATCTAGTTGGAAATAATTTGTATTTTCACATAGCTCTCGAGACAAAATTAACAACCCTGAGACCCTTTTACACTTTTCACTCACTCACGGCGACTTTTTAGTGGCAGAACTCGACAGGTCAGCTCCAAACACGAGTCAGTGACCATGACCAATCGGGTACCAAGGCCACAAGAATCATTCGGAACAAAAGAGTTAAATCAATAAAATTCTTAGGTTTTACATTGTATGGTGTGGAAATTCGGAGAATAAGGTAACATCTCAGATATCTACAAAAACTCATGAAGGTTCAACACCCATTTCACTGAAACCAATTATTGATCGTTCTATCAAAGCCTCTTGTTTATCATTTCTTTCCTAAGCATATATTTATCTTCAAGCACTGAATATTGTTTTAAAGAATCTGTCAGGCTTAGCATCGTTTCCGTCGAGTTGTCTATCTTGTTGATTAAATCCGAAAGTGGTTCGATAGCATTTTTCCAAGAAAAACTTTTTCTAACCAAAGTTTTCGGTGTATTTAAAATGTGTTTTTGAAATAGGAAACTCTTGGAAACGTCAATAAAAACAGTGTCGCGTTTCGAAATATCTCGGGTTGCTAACCTTTTCCAAAAGGATTGCTAAATTTTTAAGACACTGAGAAAGTCGCCTGGGGGAAACTAATAAGAATTCCAAATTGGCGAATAATTCGCTCGGAAATGAGGAAAATTCACCAATTGAACATGTATTAGTGACATAGTAATGGGGAGATCTAAGTTTACTTTTTAGCTGGAAGTATGTATTGGCTTAATTATTTTATGGCCAATACATAGGGTATCTGAAAAATATTACTACATTTCAAAAATGGATTAAAAATAAAGTTTTCACTTACGGTTTTTTTATATTTTCATAAAGAAAAGATTAAAGTTTCTGTTTAATGAAATGCAAACTAGATGGTAACCAAATAACCAAGTGCATTTCCGCAAACCCAATTTTCAGTGAATCTCTATTCCATAAAATATAGATGTGGGCGAATTTTCAAGTCTAAATCTAGTAGAGCAAAAATAAAATTTATAATATCAATACACCCTGTAACCCCGTTGAGAGTAGATTTCCAAAAGAAACGTTCTTAGTGGATTTCAATTCAACAAAAGAAACATGCAAACCAAATTTCATTATTATATTCCTAGTAGGTTGAAAACGGGAATTTTTTTGTCAATACGCTCAGAAACCCCCGCATGCCCCAAATTTCAAGCATGTGGGCTTAACAATTCAAAAGCAGGAATTTTTTCTATTACTCCCTTGGGGGTTGAACTTTGAAAAACTCTTTGATAAAAGAACTCTATTCCATAAAAGGAACATGTCTGCCAATTTTCAAGCAGGTAGGTCTAATAGTTTAAAAACGGAAATATTTATATCTATTACGCCCCTTAACCCTTTCACAGCGTGGAGATCGATTTTCACGAAACCTATTTTGTAACGGATCTCTACTCCATGAAAGAAATCTGCTTACCAAAATTTCATGACTGTACGTCTAATAGTTTAAAAATGGAAATAATTATCTGTAACGCCCCTTACGCCCCCGCAACGCCACTTGGGGTCGTTTTTTCATAAAACCATTTTGTGATCGATCTCTACTCCATAAAAGTAATCTTCTTACAAAATTTCAATAGCGTATGTCTAATAGTTTAAGGGCCGCGGTAGCTGAGTGGTATAGGTGTGGCTTGCTTTGTCACGGGTTCGAGCCCAGTACCACTAAAGACCCGCCGTGTAGGGCAGCGATGCACGTTAAATCTGTCAAGAGCTGAAACGTCCTCCCGTTGGTGTGGTGTGGTAGTTAGGAGAGGGGGTGCCAGCTCAGGTGTCGTCCACGTCACTTGACCATGGTTCAAAATTACGTGGTCCGTCGCCAAAAGCCCTCGTATAGCTGAACAGTGCGACGTTAATATTCAATCAATCAAGTATAATAGTTTAAAAATGGAAATATTTATTTATAATGCCCTTAATCCCCCGTAACGCACCTTCGGTGTCGATTTTCGCAAAATCCGTTCTCAGGGTGGATTTCTACTCCATGAAAGGAACACATGCCAACCCAATTTCTAGTCTGTGGGTTTAATAATTCCGGAGATATCGTGATGAGTGAGTGAGTCGCTTTTCTCCTTTATTTATATCGATTGTGTAATGTTTATTGAACAGTGACACACACATGCAGAAATAAATCTTAGCAGGATCATTAACAAATGCTGTAAAACTTTAATTTGAAAATGGGTTAAGTATGATTCAGTTTATGGGTTGCGGAAACAAAGCCCTTTGATGGAGAATAGCTGTAAGAAAAAAAGAAACTTATTGTTTTTAATTTTGACTGAAGGTTAGCACATTAAAAACTGCGCATTAAAAAAATGTTCAATTTTGTCAGTTAACACATTATGCAAAATTAAAAAACGTCATTTTAAAAGATTGCGCATTAATGTTATTAAATTTTTAAAAAATTAAAAATTCGGTTTAAAATATCAAAAGCTAAGATCAAATTTTTTAAATTTAAAACTGATGACAAAAAATTTTTTTTTCGAAGATATGTCACAGTTTCGAGTCTATTATTATAACTATTAACAGTTATCACTACTTATATCATATTTTAACACACATATATAGGGTGTTTTTTTAGAGGTATAGAACTTTAAATTGCAATAAAACAACGATGTATTATTCGATTGACATGAATTTTTTTTATTCGAAAGATAATCTTGTGGCATTACATTTTAAATATGATGTCTGGCATATGACTGCCACGGCTGGCTCGGATGTAGTCCAATCTGGACGTCCAATTTTCGATGACTTTTTCCAACATTTGTGGCCGTATATCGGCAATAACACGGCGAATGTTGTCTTCCAAATGGTCAAGCGTTTGTGGCTTATCCGCATAGATCAATGACTTTACATAGCCCCACAGAAAATAGTCTAGCGGTGTTAAACCACAAGATATTGGAGGCCAATTCACAGGTCCAAAACGTGAAATTAGGCGGTCACCAAACGTGTCTTTCAATAAATCGATTGTGGCACGAGCTGTGTGACATGTTGCGCCGTCTTGTTGGAACCACAGCTTCTGGACATCATGATTGTTCAATTCAGGAATGAAAAAGTTAGTAATCATGGCTCTATACCGATCACCATTGACTGTAACGTTGTGGCCTTCATCGTTTTTGAAGAAGGATTCCACCAGCCCATAAAGCGCACCAAACAGTCAGTTTTTCTGGATGTAATGGTGTTTCGACATACACTTGTGGATTAGCTTCACTCCAAATGCGGCAGTTTTGTTTGTTGACGTAGCCATTCAACCAGAAGTGCGCTTCATCGCTAAACAAAATTCGCTTATGAAAATCGGAAACAACGTCAATCTCGTTTTGGGCCCATTCGACGAATCTACGCCTTGCTCGATCATATTTAAAATGTAATGTCACAAGATTATCTTTCGAATAAAAAAAATTCATGTTAATCGAATAATACATCGTTGTTTTATTGTAATTTAAAGTTCTATACCTCTAAAAAAACACCCTATATAATAAAATACTGAACACAACCGACGTCTGCTCAGTATCCAACTAAGAAAAGAAGCAATCTCGTACTTGAGAATTTACTATTCGAAGTGACATTTAGGTGTAGAGTTTACGATTTTTGCTAATTCATTTTCAAATACCCGTGATCATTCTACATTGTCAAAAGCATAAAAATGAAAAATTTGCATTGAATGCAAATTTTAAACATTAGCATATAAATATCTTAAAGAATAATTTCAAGAATGACACTGCAGGTTTAATAAAAACATAATTTTTTTATTTCTAATTTTGTTAAATCGCACTGTCATTGTTAGTTACATTTCTCTCTCTTATAATAAGTCGCTCTAAGTGGGTACTGTCTTCCAGTTTTGGTACATCCAGAAAAAGGACAGAAAATATTTAAGATATTTTTGTTCAACATATTCACATTAGTTTTTCAAAGGTTTTAATGTTTGTGCTTTTATTTAAATCTTAATCTTTTCTTGCACTATGGAAGTACAGCCTGAAGTTTGTAAAATAAGTGCGCGTTGTTCAAAAAATGATTAATTCGACTTACTGAGGCAACAGTATACAAGTAGTACACTGACCTACCTTATGGGGGGAAGGGGGTCACATTCTACAAAACAAATATACGTAAGTACCAAGGAATAATCTCTGTGATAAAAATTAAAATTCTGTTGGTCATTTGGGGAAGGGGATTGAATTCTCAAACCCCACCCTTGTGTACGCCACGGCATTTAAGTAAAATCCAGAAGGAAAAATTCGAGAATGAAAGGATGAATACAAATACTACCTAGGAAAGAGAAAGCTATGTCCCCCACTGATCTGGATAATGTGGTACCATTGAAAAGCTACTCAAGCAGTGGCGTGCGCAAGGATGGGGTTTGGATGTTCACCCCCACCCTTTCATACACCAACAGATTTTTAATTTTTACCATAGGGTTTACCCTTCGGCTCTTTTATCTACGTATTTTTTTAGAATGTAACCCCCTTCCATAAAAGAGGTCTGTGTACGCTACTGTATTCGAGTGTAGAGTAAAAATTCCAATGTAACGACACATCGGAATCAGTCAAGTTCAAGACTCAGCATTTATATCTCCAGATTCGTGTTTTTATTTATTTATGATGCCTTAAAATGTATGCAAGAAAAAAAAATGTAAGTGAAAATATCTATTGTACCTGTCTCGTAAAATAGTAAGTAAACTATCTGTCATGTCAGGAACCCAACTCCTGGCCTGGTTCTACTAGTTGAGAATAGGGCACGGGCATGTCCTAGAGGAAAAAAGTTTTAAGGGCCTTTCATAGTGTCAACATGTGCCGCAATTAATAGAAAGAGCAAACCGTCAGGAGCTAGTTTTGAACACAAATCTACTGAGTCCCTTCATGTGTGGTTAACTGGTACTCCATGCTATGCAAGTCTCAATCTCTCGAAAATCCGGTTCTCCTCCACACTAGTTGGCTCAACTTAAAGGATATTGGGAAAGCTACGCTCTTCACACGCGGCTACTTGTGTATTAAAAATGGAGAAAGCTTTTATTGCCTCTTTTGCTGTGAATCCGGCTCTTCCTTTTCAGTCAACTTTGTGTCCGTGTGTGAAAGGAATCCTCTTCCCTCTAGGACAGAGGTGGGCAGACTTTTCCAGGGTACGGGCTACTTCTAATTTTTTAAGGCGTTGCAGTCCACCCAGGGGCTTAGGTGTGGTGAGGTAAAAAGAAGTTCTTCAATATTTATTATATTTTAATAATAAATAAGGAATATATATACTCTCATCTACATAACTACAATGAAAAAAAATTCCGCTTTTCACTGGCATAGCTAGTTCTGAGTAGGCCCTGCATCAAAGTTCCTCGGGGGCCCTTCCTAAGAGCTTTTTAATATTTTGGAATTTTTTTAACACGTTTTGGGGGCTCCGTATCATTGATACGGCGGTAGCTACGCCTCTGACGTTTTTAAAACCATGTTAAAAGGAAAACGCAAGCTACAAACATAATAATAGCCACAAATATAACAATATCAAATGATGTATTTTTTACCTGACTATTCAAAACATATGAGAGAAACTTTTACTTCTCGTAATTAAAGTCAGAAAATTTAGTCTGCATACTATCAGCCATTCTTGAATATTTTCGCATAAATTACTAACTGCTTATCTGCAAGCGGTAACTCCAAAAACCCGTGTTGGTCCACCGGTCGATCGCGATCGACTTAATGCCTTCTCTGGCTTTAGGAGGATTAGTGACAGAAAACGAGTTGGCTGGCACACAGTTGCCTGATGTGAAACCGGTTTCGAACGTTCTATCATGGAGAATTATAGCAATACCCTGTGGTTCGATGGTTCAAAGGAGGTGGCACGCATGCACATGACACGGGAAATCTCACCCAGTCTGATCAACGAGCCCTCATGCACATGCATGTGATTATCGACAAAATAGTCATTGTCAAATTTTTGCCTGGTTACTTGTTTCTTTTTGAAGAGTCCCTACTTGTTCGAGCACCAACTGATGTGGGAAAAAATTAGTTAACTGCTATTTATGACTGTAAAGACGTGAATGGAAAATGAGATATTCATGTCTTCGGACATAAGTTTGCTGATTTCTTGAAATACTGTTCGTTTCGACGGTAGTCCCATTGGAATTTTCGCTCTTCACTCCACTACTTTTTCAATGGGACTACGTTTGTCAAAATAAATGAGGAACATTTCATAGGGCGTAGCTACCACCGTATCAAGGATACGGGGACCCTAAGCTACAGGGGCCCCAACGTGAAAGTGTAAAATGTTAAGATCCCGCATCCAAATTTCTTAGGGGACCTTTCTTGGGGCCCCCAAGGAATTTTGATACAGGGCCCACTCAGGACTAGCTACGACACTGAATATTTCCGTAGTAAGTGGTATGTAAGATGTTTTTTGGACAATTTGGCGTGATGTGTAGGTTTAAATATTGCACAGGGCCAATTTAGGCCATGACCCAGGGGTGCGGAATCAGGAAGCAATGATTAACTCAGTTCTTACAATATTCTCTGATTTTAAATTTTGTACCGTATTATTTCACAAAAACTAAATAAATAGTCAACAATAATTGAACATTATAAAGCAACTTTTTTAGTAGGGGGTGAAAAATTATGTTTTTGGCATAGGATAGGGACCGACAGATTTTTGAAAGAAAAAGATTTTAAGTTGTTACTGAAAAATATTGTGAAAGCTTAAAAGAGCTATTTTATATGTATATACGTGCGGATCCGGGAATGGAGTTTCTCACCTCCGTCTAGTAGCCGTCGTGACCAAATCTGTCTTCTCAGAGGGTTGAAACAACTCAATGTTACAATTGATATTAAAAATTGTATTTTTGTGTTTCATTTTGAAACAAAAAATGAGTGGCAACACTACGCCACAAAGTGATCGTTTTTAGTGTGTTGTCATGGCAACCTCGGGATATGCATATACTCAGCTATATTTTTACACAGAGTTGATACGTTCCTCAGAAAACCGTCAAAAGAAAAAAAATCGTGTAAAAAAATGCATGCGACATACAATAAATTTGGGACTAATGGAACTAATTTAAAAATGCATTTTGGACTTTGGAGACAATTTCAAACTACAGGAACAGCTATCCGGGGGTTCAGTAGTGGTCGTCCACGAGGAACCACACCCGCAGATGACCGGTACATTGTCTTACAGGCCAGTAGAAACAGACAGTGGGAGAAATTGCTAGACACACGACACAGGTGACTGGACGACCGATATCGCGTTTTACCGTGGCCAGAAGACTGCACGGTGGTGGTCTGTTTGCACGACGCCCTGTACGGTGTGTACCTTTAACGCCTGCCTATCGGAGAAGGCGTTCTCTGTGGTGCCGGAAACACCGGAATTGGAGAGACAATGAATGGGGACGAGTACTCTTTACAGATGAGAGCAGATTCAGTTTGAGTAGCGATTCTCATCGCATACTCATCTGGAGAGAGTGGGGAAGCCGCAATCATCCCTCGAATATCATTGAAAGGGACAGGTATGGAGGTCGCGGTGTTCTCGTTTGGGGAGGCATCATGCTTGGTAGTCGTACAGACCTTCACATCTTCGACGCAGGTTCAGTCAACGGGACCCGTTATTGTAACGAGATTCTTCTTCCATATGTGCGTCTTTTTAGAGGCGCTATGGGTCTGCAGTTCCTTTTCATGGACGACAATGCATCATGTCATCGCACAGTAGCTGCCGAACAGCTCTTAGAGAGTGAGGATATTGAACGTATGGATTGGCCGGCACGATCTCCGGATCTCAATCCCATCGAGCATGTGTGGGATTTTCTAGGCAGACGCTTGGCAGCTCGTACCTTACCACCAGTAACGATTCGGGAGCTTCGATTGGCGCTGCAAGACGAATGGGCAGCAATGCCTCAACAACTCATTGACACCCTCATTCTCAGCATGGGCAGACGCTGTGAAACCTGCCTAGCAGTCAGGGAAGATCATATCCCCTACTAAAGACCGGATGTTTCTTGCTGGACACCCATCACAGGGATGTTTCGGCCTTCAGTCGCATTGCGCTCCATGCTACTTTTTCAATCAAGCTTCTTTTTATCCCTCTGATTTCTCTTTTAGTAAGTGTTGCTTACATTACACATGTCCTTACGTATTGGGGATCTTACGGTATTAAATGTGTTCATTTGGAAAGCTTTTGTACAAAGTTATACTGAAAAAACCGTCTCGTCCTTAATTTCTGCACACCAGTGTATTTATGTTATAATTGCGATTTTTAACTGTTATTTAACATGGCTAGTTCAGCAAAGGAACAAAAAGTGCAAGATTGGAAGTGTAGCAGAGAATTTTTCAAATTTGGTGAATCTATAAACATGGTATCATTAGTAAAAGTGACAAAGCGGTGTGTGTTTTATGCTCTGAAACAGTGGTATGCAGAACATCGTCTGTAAAACGGCATTTTGAAACAAATCACAAATCCTCTTGTCAAAAAAGAGAACCACAGCTAAAATAATTAATTGCAAAGAAAGCGTTTGGCGGATGACTCCAATTCAGCATGTGTATTCTACTAAAAGTAACATCTTACACTCCTAATAGAAGTTATTTATCATCCACAAACAATCTACAACAACAGTAGTCACACTAATGTGTAATTTAATTAGAATTACACGTATAACTAAAACATTTACAACTATACAGTGCAAAAGGCATTTTTTCGTAATAAATAGAGTTTTGTTTCGTTAGCATTTGGTTTTATTAATTTCTCTACAATCACAAGTCACAATTATTTGACGGCACGTCTCTATAGCTCATGAAACACTTGTTTAGAAAAAATGGCACGTTGATCCATAAAGTTTCGACATCCCTGGTGTAGGACAACCTTCGGTTTTAATTCAAATGAAGAATTTCGTTCGTTATTATAACGGCCTCAGTTGGTGCGTGTGTGTTTTAGTTTCTCAAATATCTTGCATAATTCTTGATATCCTGCTACACAAAAGTTTTTTTAAAATTTAAATGCACGTTCTATGTCAGGATCATGAGCAGGAAAATGTTGTAGTAGCCCTACTAGTAGCAAATTTCTAGCCCTCCCAAATTAAACTAGCTATTAATAGCTGAACTTCACCTTCGACTTCGTCATTATAGACTTCTTTATTATCATTAAAATTGTCATAAATTCGATCAAATCGTCTTCATCCAAAACGCCCGAATCCTCAAATTTTCGGGGGATTCATGCTAGAACAAAATAATCGCGTAAATAAAAAAAAAAACTCCTTAAATTCGTGTACCGTGTTATTTCAGAATCGTGTTTAAAAAGATAGTGTAAAAAAAGAGTTAGGTATATAACCCAATCCGTGTAAAGAGTTGGGTTGGGGTAAGAGTTGAGTTAGTATATCTAAGTTACTAACACAAATTTCTCTTCTATGGCGTTATGGCTCTTATTCAATTCCTACTATTAGTTCACTCTCTCTCTCCCTATATATATATATATATATATATATATATATATATATATATATATATATATATATATATATATATATATATATCTTGTTCAAGTTTTCAATCGTTAATAAAATACTTCCTATTCATCCATTCAAGTACAAATACAATTTTATACTTGTAGTGGATTACACTTGATATTAATACAGTCTTTACAAATATTAATTCAGTAATTAAATTAAAAAATGAATGAATAGTAACAAACAAAGGTAATAGTCCATCAGCATAGAAATAAAAATTGTTCGTTGTATCCCTGTAGCGCAATCGATAGGGCATTGGAATTCTAATCCAAAGGTCGTCGGTTCGAATCCGACCTTGGATGACTTAATTTTTGAGAATGTGATTTCTTTTTACTGTACTATTTTATTGGAATAATTAAATTCAATGAATGAATAAATAGTAACAAAAAAAACACAAAAAATAGTTCTCCACCCTATATAGAAAGGAAAATGGAAAATCGCTTTCTATTTTGTCACTTAAAACTGGGATTCTGTTATATACATATTTATATTAATTGTAACTATTTAATAAAAAGTAACTAAAATAAAAATTTTCTTTATTGACCTAAGTAGGAATTTTATATATATATATATATATTACTTGTTCGTTTTATATTAAACGCACATTTTCCATTTTTCGATATTATGGTTTTTTGTATGGTTTTTCGTTTCTCGTATGTGAAGTACGTTAAAACAAATCAGAATTTACATCCTCTTGTTTTTTAAATAAATTTTTTTTCAGAATTTTAATATATCTTATAATCCCGTTAGTGGTCGATTTAGTATAAAAAAGGTGCAGTTTCACTAGTACACCCGAAATTAAAATAGTAGTGTGTATTACAATTATAATCGATGTAAAAAACGATAGGATTAAGCTCTGAACTTGTGAACCCGTGACCTTTTTGAAAACACTTTCAGGACCCATTCATGCTCTTGTACTCTCTCTTTTCCCTCCCAAGCAGTTTTGTGATTTCTTAATGTCGTTTATAATATTCTTGCAAACGTATCGGAAAAGAAAGTAAATAGTTCTTTTAACTGCTAATTACTTCGCATCTTTTTAAACTAACAATTGCATTTTTCTCTTTTATTGATAATTAAAAGGTAATTAAAAGGGGTATTCATAATTATTTTTAACCGAAATGATCTAAGTGTATAAAGGGGGTGGCTTCGGCACTCCAGCAACAGTAACTATGCACGTTCAGGGGTGGCCAACCCGTGACTCGCCTTCAAAGATTTTGCTATCTGCGAGATTCATTACAACTTTACAAAATGCGATTATTTTGTAAAAAAAAATTTATTTTCAGTGTAGTGTTTTGTAACAAATATATCCCATAACTGTTTCTATTTTATTTATTTGCTTCCGTTTTCATACATACTTAGAAGTGAACAGTATTTTATTGCAGCGACCACCTCAGCATCACGCTTGATTCCTGAACTTTATCGCTGTGTTTGTTCATAGAGCTAGGCATATTTGATCGATGCATTATTATTATTAAACTATCTAGGTTTGTATTCATGAAAATAATGAAAACAATATTAACTCATTCGTTTTAAATTTTCACTCTAATAAATGTTTGCAATGGTTTCAAATCTAATAAAGAGTGTTTTTTTTCCAGGTATAGAAGTTTAAGTTGGCATTACTTTCCAAGATGGCGACCGATTTAACAGCTGTCAAGTGATTTATTCTCAGTTTGGTTTGGCAATTCATCATGAATAGACTCACGCCTGAACAACGCCTTCAAATTGTCGTCGAATGGGCCCAAAACGAGATTGCCGTTGTTCCCGATTTTCATAAGCGATTTTGGTTTAGCGATGAAGCGCACTTCTGGTTGAATGGCTACGTCAACAAACAAAATTGCCGCATTTGGAGTGAACCTAATCCACAAGTGTATGTCGAAACACCGTTACATCCAGAAAAACTGACTGTTTGGTGCGCTTTATGGGCTGGTGGAATCATTGGTCCGTACTTCTTCAAAAACGATGAAGGCCACAACGTTACAGTCAATGGTGATCGGTATAGAGCCATGATTACTAACTTTTTCATTCCTGAATTGAACATTCATGATGTCCAGGAGCTGTGGTTCCAACAAGAAGGTGCAACATGTTACACAGCTCGTGCCACAATCGATTTATTGAAAGACATGTTTGGTGACCACCTAATTTCACGTTTTGGACCTGTGAATTTGCCTCCAAGATCTTGTGATTTAACACCGCTAGGCTATTTTCTGTGGGGCTATGTAAAGTTATTGGTCTATGCGGATAAGCCACAAACGCTTGACCATTTGGAAGACAACATTCGCTGTGTTATTGCCGATATACGGCCACAAATGTTGTAAAAAGTCATCTAAAATTGGACGTCCAGATTGGACTACATCCGAGCGAGCCATGACAGTCCTATGCCAGAAATCATATTTAAAATGTAATGCCACAAGATTATCTTTCGAATAAAAAAAAATTCATGTCAATCGAATAATACATCGTTGTTTTATTGCAATTTAAAGTTCTATACCTCTAAAAAAAACACCCTTTATCAATATACGCATATATTTTTTATATGCCCCACGGGATTATAATATTTTTCCGAAGTGGCCTGCAAGGTCATTTGGGATGGTCTTCCCTGCAATAGTCGATTTAGCACAATGTTTTTTAAACTAGGGGTCGCGACGCCAAGTACGGATGCGCGAGTTTCAGATGGGGTCGGCAAAATTTTTAGTATTTTTGGTATATCTTTTTGCATAAAGTAACTTGTTCGCCATTGATTTAATTTAGTTGTTTATCTAGATTCTTATTGGAGAAAGTTAATAGATAATTTAATTGTTAATTCAGATTCTTATTGGAGAAAGTCAATAGATAATTTAATTGTTAATTCAGATTCTTATTGGAGAAAGTTAATACTTAATTTAATTGTTAATTCAGATTCTTATTGGAGAAAGTTCATAGATAATTTAATTGTTAATTCAGATTCTTATATATTGGAGAAAGTTGATAGATAATTTCATTGTTAATTCAGATTCTTATATATTGGAGAAAGTTGATAGATAATTTAATTGTTAATTCAGATTCTTATATCGGAGAATAATAATTTAATTGTTAATTCTTCTTATATATTCGGAGAAAGTCAATAGATAATTTCATTGTTAGATTCTTATTGGAAAAGTCAACAGATAATTTAATTGTTAATTCAGATTCTTAATTGGAGAAAGTTAATAGATAATTTAATTGTTAATTCAGATTCTTATATTGGAGAAAGTTAATAGATAATTTAATTGTTAATTCAGATTCTTATATTGGAGAAAGTTAATAGATAATTTAATTGTTAATTCAGATTCTTATTGGAGAAAGTTAATAAATAATTTAATTGTGTTAATTCAGATTCTTATCGGAGAAAGTCAATAGATAATTTAATTGTTAATTCAGATTCTTATTGGAGAAAGTTAATAGATAATTTAATTGTTAATTCAGATTCTTATTGGAGAAAGTTAATAGATAATTTAATTGTTAATTCAGATTCTTATTGGAGAAAGTTGATAGATAATTTAATTGTTAATTCAGATTCTTATATTGGAGAAAGTCAATAGATAATTTAATTTTAATTCAGTTATATTGGAGAAAGTTAATACATAGTTTAATTGTTAATTCTTCTTATATTGGAGAAAGTTAATAATTTAATTGTTAATTCAGATTCTTATATATTGGAGAAAGTTAATAGATAATTTATTTGTTAATTCAGATTCTTATATTGGAGAAAGTTAATAGATAATTTAATTGTTAATTCAGATTCTTATATTGGATTGATAGATAATTTAATTGAATTCAGATTCTTATTGGAGAAAGTTAATAGATAATTTAATTGTGTTAATTCAGATTCTTATCGGAGAAAGTCAATAGATAATTTAATTGTTAATTCAGATTCTTATTGGAGAAAGTTAATAGATAATTTAATTGTTAATTCAGATTCTTATTGGAGAAAGTTAATAGATAATTTAATTGTTAATTCAGATTCTTATTGGAGAATTGATTGAATAATAACGTCGCACTGTTCAGCTACACGAGGGCTTTTGGCGACGGACCACGTAATTTTGAACCATGGTCAAGTGACGTGGACGACACCTGAGCTGGCACCCCCCTCTCCTAACTACCACACCACACCAACGGGAGGACGTTTCAGCTCTCGACAGATTTAACGTGCATCGCTGCCCTACACGGCGGGTCTTTAGTGGTACTGGGCTCGAACCCGGGACAAAGCAAGCCACGTTCCGATACCAATACCACTCGGCTACCGCGGCCACTCTTATTGGAGAAAGTTGATAGATAATTTAATTGTTAATTCAGATTCTTATATTGGAGAAAGTCAATACATAATTTAATTGTTAATTCAGATTCTTATATTGGAGAAAGTTAATAGATAATTTAATTGTTAATTCAGATTCTTATATTGGAGAAAGTTAATAGATAATTTAATTGTTAATTCAGATTCTTATATATTGGAGAAAGTTAATAGATAATTTAATTGTTAATTCAGATTCTTATATTGGAGAAAGTTAATAGATAATTTAATTGTTAATTCAGATTCTTATATTGGAGAAAGTTAATAGATAATTTAATTGTTAATTCAGATTCTTATATATTGGAGAAAGTTAATAGATAATTTAATTGTTAATTCAGATTCTTATTGGAGAAAAGTTCTTAATTTAATTGTGTTAATTCAGATTCTTATCGGAGAAAGTCAATAGATAATTTAATTGTTAATTCAGATTCTTATTGGAGAAAGTTAATAGATAATTTAATTGTTAATTCAGATTCTTATTGGAGAAAGTTGATAGATAATTTAATTGTTAATTCCGATTCTTATTGGAGAAAGTTGATAGATAATTTAATTGTTAATTCAGATTCTTATATTTGGAGAAAGTCAATAGATAATTTAATTGTTAATTCAGATTCTTATATTGGAGAAAGTTAATAGATAATTTAATTGTTATATTCTTATATTGGAGAAAGTTAATAGATAATTTAATTGTTAATTCAGATTCTTATATTGGAGAAAGTTAATAGATAATTTAATTGTTAATTCAGATTCTTATTGGAGAAAGTTAATAGATAATTTAATTGTTAATTAAGATTCTTATATTGGAGAAAGTTGATAGATAATTTAATTGTTAATTCAGATTCTTAATATATTGGAGAAAGTCAATAGATAATTTAATTGTTAATTTAGATTATTAATATATATTGGAGAAAGTTGATAGATAATTTAATTGTTAATTCAGATTCTTAATATATTGGAGAAAGTTGATAGATAATTTAATTGTGTTAATTCAGATTCTTATTGGAGTATCGATCAAATAAATCTAAATAATATTGAAGAAGTGTGCTCTGCTCCCCGCCGCCCCGGAACCGATCACTCGTGTTTATTCGTAATACTTTATAGTGAACTCTGAAATTTTGAAATAAAATACAAACCATTTTAATCACTGGTGTGCCAAAAATATTTTGTCACGCGTCATCAATGACACACGTGTCACTGGTTCGCCATTCCTGTTATATACTGTCTACTTTTAAAGATATCAGGTAGGGCTTACTTTTACATAGGGACACAGGGCCTCAAAAAGTCTTAAGGCGTCCCTGCTAGCGTCCTAGTGCCACTGAGGTACTGATGCTGGTTAAATCAGTTATTGCCCAAAGCCCTCGCCTTGACATGGTGTTGTAGTTTGGAAAGAGGGTGCCATATCTGGTTCACTATCATCATTTGACTGAGGTTAAAAACTACGAGGTCCGTTATCAATAGCCCTCACGTTGCTTTAGAGTATACCGAAAATAAATACTCATTCCCGCCACTGAAGAGCACATCAAAGTCCTCAAGTTCACGTGTCGTAGAAGTTTGGAGAAGGTGGTACCATTCAGATTCACTTTCATCACTTCATTCTGTTTGGAAATTAAGAAGTCCATTGCCAATAGCCAGCACAGTTTTGAAACGAGTCGAAGTGAGAGAGAGAGAAACAGGGAGATAAAAAAAAGAGAGATAGGGAGAAAGGGTAGAATGGTCATTGGTGCACTTGATCTCAGATGAAGTCTTATTCCCCTATCTTTGAGGCTGTTGTTGAACATTTATGATATTATTTGCCATGATTAATTGGGTGGTTAGAAAAAATAATACAAAGAATTTTAAAAAATTAAAAGTTAAAATTAAAAGTTATAATAATTGCGACCTTTAGAATTTTTAAAATAAAATTGCTGGAGCAGATTTTTGTTTGCGTTGAAAGGTGAGAAGAAGGGAATTTGTGTTGACCGAGGCTGACTCCGTTGCCGGAGGCTAGCGAACGGTCAACTTAGTAGAGAAAGATAAAGTGGGAGAGAGTGAGTGAATATATTAACGTCACCCTGTTCAGCTACACGAGGGCTTTTGGCAACGGACCACGTAATTTTAAACCATGGTCAAGTGACGAGGACGACACCTGAGCTGGCACCTCTCTCTCCTAACTACCACACCACACTAACGGGAGGACGTTTGAGCTCTCGACCAATTTAACGTGCATCGCTCCCCTACACGGTGGGTCTTTAGTGGTACTGGGCTCGAACTCGTGACAAGTTAGTCACGATCCGATACCTTGATCACTAGGCTACCGCGGCCACTTAAGTGGAAAAGAAAAATTGAGAGAGAAAAGGAGTGAGAGGGAGTGCTTATTATAATGTCGCGCTAAAAAGCATCTCGAGGGCTATTGTTAACGGTCCTTGCAATTTTGAACCTTGATCAAGGGACGAGGAAAACACTTGGGCAGGCATCCCCTCTCTAAATTATCACACCACACCAATAGGAAGACTTAGAACCCCGACAGATTTAATGTGCATCAACGGTGGGTCTTCAATGACACCAGGACTCGAACCCGTGACACCGGCAAGGAGTTCGTGATCGTATCCACAATGCTACCGCGGCCACGCGATTTGTAAAATACACCAGTACCGATCCTATGGTGTTGGCCACCTGCGTACAAACACCTAATGGCCTCTCTAGAGAATTTTTCTTATTTTGACTAATAAACGTTGACGTTATAAACTTATTTACCTGTATAAGAGTAAAAAGTAAAGCGCTAATAAAATGCAAATAGACTTATAAGGAGCGGGCCACCCCGTTCATTGGTGTTTGGGAGTTAGAATAAAGATTAGCCATAGTCAGAAAAGTTCTTGTTTATTATTTCCTTTACTAAATTTCAACAACCTAGTTTAGGAAATGCAAACTACTATAAAGTGTAGGAGCAACTATGCGGAAGAAAGGATACTTAATAATTTATAATGATTCAATTGATTTACGCTTCGAACTCTTTGATTACTTACGGTTTGAATTACCATAATTCCTTTCTCATCTATTCGACTTCTGGTCGTTATTATTAAACTATAACTTAAAGACTAAATTGCCAATTAACAATCTTTAAATATTAAACAATAAATCGTCGAGCCACTCTCTACTAGCTTTCCACTGCTTTACGTTAATCACTAACTTCTATCATCTAACTCCTAACCTCTCTTTCTCGTAACTAAAAATTAATGCTTAAATTGCTTAAATATAAGCCTTCGTTTACATAAACCGTGTCTTCTTCGGGAGAAAATTTTCAATAGAACAATATTTAAAAGAAGTAAATTTCTCCCATGTTAGAGGTTCGCGGATAGACTTGTTACAGACTCAAAAATCACTTATTTCCTCTTTGTTTTTCTAAATTGTAAAGCTATTATTAAATTGAAAACATTTAAATTCTCCAATGCATATTGAATTGAAACACCCCTTAGGTCAGTGCTCCGGTGTGGACCGGTGCGGACCGGTTAACGTTTGATAGTTTTACCGCGTCCCGCCGAGGGTGGGACACGTTGATTGTTTGTATTTTAGAGATTGTTTTGGTTTAACAATTTTAATTTAGTTACATTTAAGTATGCCTTCCGAAGAAAATATAGTTACACCCAAAAGGAATAATAGTGATTTCCGTGGAAAGTTGCGCAAATTCGAAAGAAGTGCACCACTTTAAATAAAATAGCAATAGTTAATGTTCTTTAGGCGGCCCGGCACCATTTGATCCGTGGACCGGGGGTTGCGGATCACTGCCTTAGGTAATATTAGCCATATTGGAAATTTTCGCAAAGCAACTTTTGCAAAAATCAGTTTTAAGACCTTCGTTAAGCATCGATCCTCAGCGTGCCGCTGATAAACAAGAAAACCTTTTCTATTGCCGGTTCTGGCACGAATTTTGCTGTCAAATGAAGGGTGTGTGTAAAGAGTAGACATTAATGAACAATGGACCAACTAACTGTGTGCTAACATTCTATTTTTTTTTTAAATTTAGTAATGCTATCTGGACTTATTTTGATTTCCCAATAACTATTAAAAATTCAGGACTCCTAAACGACTTACTGTGAGTTTTATTTTGAGAAATTAGTAAAAAAAATTTGGTTGATTGATAGAAATGTATGCGGCATCCTGCCCCCTTTGCTTTGGACGCCCGCGTGCGGTGCATGTGCTTTACACCTGCTAGGATCGGCTCTAAAATACGCTGGATATGATACATTCTCACATCTTCGAAAATAACATGATGGAGTCAATCGATATGAAAATATGAATATTTTATGCTTATCTGTACAATCTATTTGATACTAATGTTGCAAAATTTCATAAATAGTGTCAAAACCTTTTCTAAAATTTAAAAAAAATAATATGTATTAAGATAATTATAATCGATTTTTCTATCGTTTTAAACTGGGACTGCGTCGTTATTAGTAAGATAAATTATATACTAGATTATCTTTAAGTAAAATTTATTCAATCTTTGAATAATAATTATCAAAATAATTTTGATGGGAAACACCACTTTTTCTCAACCCAATTCTATGAAATAAGGATAAGAAAAGTTATTTATCTTCCTATCTCTAAGCCAGTGGTTCCCGAACTTTTTTAACCCAAGGACCCCTTTTTAGAGTTAAAACTTGCCCACGGACTCCGTAGTGAAAAAGCTACATAAATGCATAGTATAAAAATAAAAAAAATTAGAAAAACCTTTTGTTGAAGAATAATTTATTAAAATTATAACTTTTCTTTAAAATAAAATTTAAAAGACTAATGACTTGGATGAACTTGATGAGATGTTATGAGTGTATTTATGTCGATCTTAATGTTTGTGAGTAGCAACTGCAAATACCCGTAAGCATTAAATTTTAGTCGGATCCTTTTTTCCCCGTGATGAGGTTTATAACGGTACTGAATCCATGTTCTACTAAATTGAAAGACGGGAATGTAGTCAAAAACTTCTATACAATAGCCCATAATGCAGAATATAAAATTGGGATCTATTTTTGTAACCAAAATTTGTGGCATCCTTCTTGAAACATTGGTTTGAATCACTCATTTGTGGATATTTCAATAAGATGCTCCTGAGTTAGTATGGATTCATCTGTGTTTGAGATCAGAGTTAGAGATTTGTTTGAGATCTACGTGCAAAATTGTTCAACCCTCAGTCGGGAATATCCAAGTGAATAATTTTTATTTATTTAAATATTCATAAAAATAAAAATGGTCAATTTTTTTAAAAATTTTATATTAAACCTTGCGCGGACCCCTGCAATTTCAATTTTTATCGGACCCTCTGAATAATATCGGGAACCCCTGCGGGTCTGTAGGGACCACCTTGGGAACCACTGCTCTAAACCGTAGACATCTAATCGCAGGATTCAATACCTACGCTTTGAATCCCTTCTAATAAGGTTGCTCTGATCTCAGGAACATTTCCAGAACTCCTAATTCTTCTAATAAACTTCTATCCTTTCTGTATCCTACCTCACATTCCCAGTCTCACTACCCTCCTATTTTATTAGAAATGCTCATTTACGTATATCGCGGTTCCCTAACAAGGTAAGATTCGTGTATCAAATATCAGAGTAAAGTAGCCCCAGAGGTTAGTTAAAGAAAATGCGCGTGAGATCCTGCGACAATTTTGTAATCTTAAATCCTATCTTTAGTGAGAATTCCTTATTTTTTTAATAATTAGACGGAAAAGTACTCTGATTCTATCGATAATTTTACAGGTTTTTATTTTATATTTATGGATTAAGAAGCCGATATCTCTCTCGATACTCTCTATCGATTAAAACTATTCACTATCAAGAAAGATTCACTCATCAGCAGCTGATGCAGTTTAGCGAATTAACAGTTATAGCGTAAATCATTGTTAAGGAATTGTTGTTAACAATTATTTTCTTTATTGTTAACATATGTTATTACTATTAGCTTAACTACTTTAAAATTATTATATAAAGAGCTGCTTTTGATAAAACATTAAAAATAATATAAAATATTTAAAATTTTCTGATTCCAAGAGAGTTTCTAAAGTCTCTAAGGAAACAAACAACAGGCTTTAAAATCAAAGCTTCTTAATTCATAATTTAATGAATTCATGCCTTTATATTCTGCAATTTAATTGGTCGAACAAAAAGAAAAAGAACGCCCAAGTTCTTTTACTAACGAGATCTTAATGATTTCTCTTCAAAGTCTTAATTAAAGCATTAATTTAAAACAACAATAATTAGTTAGGTAGAAAAGATGGAAAACAGTTTATAGTATATATTCTTTTTCAGAGAAGTTTGCTTATTATACTTCTCCTATGTCTGGCTCCACCTATAGTGTGGACCAAAAGTCACTTTACAGTTTTTAATGGATATAACTTTTGTAATAGAACATATTTATTCATATGTATGACGTTAAACACAATAAATCATGGAGTTTATTTGATTTAGATATGGTAAACAGTATCACATAAATGAGCTCCATAGCCCAGTTCGCAAATGCAGGATTTTCCACGACAGTTTTCGTGACAACTTGCAATATTTCTTTCTATATCTCTTTAACTTCTTGGCGATTATTGGTTATGAGATGAAAAATGATTCAAACTTATTGATACAAACACAGTCCTTCCCCGAATTCCTTCCACAAAGATAAGAAATACACCTTAAATTATACTGACACTCATATACCTGTATGCAGTACAGCACACAGGAATTTTTCAAGGGGGGTCCGGGGTCGAAAGTTCACCATTCTTGTATCATGCTCCTTTTGATTTTATCGAATTTCGAGAACAAAACACATTTTGAATAAATAATTGGCATTAATTAATAAAATTAATCATTAATAACAAGTAATTAATTAAATTTTACGTACTATATACTTAGAGTTATGATCAATCGGAAAAAATCAAGGGCTTTGGGGGGGTCCGGATCCCCCCCTTGTGTGCGCCACTGCCTGTATGCCTTCAGTAGGGTAAGGGATTTGCTTGAACGTTGCGTTATATAAATCTATATAGTGTCGAAACTTTCCGTGGGTGAAAAACAGCCGACGGCTCCAATTAATTAAATAATAACAAACTTATTAATTAACGAGGACGAACAAATAATTACACTAACCCAAATAGACGTATATACACAAAGGAGTTCTGTAACAGATTATTTACAATAGGGCTAAGCGCTCTCGTTATAGACAAACTTTAAAATACTCCAGAAACGCGTGGCTAGAACAATCCTTCTAGGAGGTGACTGAACCTTTGTTTCAAAGGTTCTTTAAATAGCCTCACGGTAATGTCAAGAATGGTCAATCCTAAAGCCTCCTCGATGATTCCTTGATGATATGGTATTTTTCGTCAAATTTGTCGTCAAGGCCAACAAAATCACCCCTGGTAATCCTTGTCACACGCTCTATGGTTGTCATGTTATTTTTCCAAGCTCACGCTGGGAAACGAACTTCGCCTGTTAAATTCAATTTTCCGGCAAGGAGAGTATTGCTGCAGGGAAAATAACTTACATGACATGTTTCAATACGAACTTTTTCATGTCAAGGCGCTGTTAAACTGACAGTCAAGCTTTTGCGCCCCACTCCCGTTGTAATTGTTCAGAAAAAAGTAGAGGATGGTAATAATTTAAACTTTCTAAATAGTCTCCTACAGCTAAAACAAGGGAGCAATTTGACTATACATGTAATGGATTCAGGGAATTTTAATTAAACTTAACAGCTTCTTTTTTTCTGTCATATTATGTCAAAAAATAAGCATATTTTTTGTAAACATTTAAAAATGAAACCATTTATATAAACTCAAATCAGCAGTCAGAAATGTTATAAATATTGAGAATTTAAAGAATTATCCTAATTTTCATTTTCATTGGAAAAAACGTATTTTTCCCTAAAGTTGGCTTTTTTCCGAAGAAATAAGCGAACTCAAAAGAACACTTTACAGAAATGTATATTAGATTTAAAAAGATAGTGTTGTACTTACAATTAATTATTCTTTTAAAATTCTGTTTTTGTGTGGTAAATTTTAAAACAGGGAGACAAGCATGGTCCAACATCGCACAATTGGGATAAAAATATCCTGTTTTTTTTTTCACTCGTTTTTCAAAATAATTTCTTTTCGACCAACACACAAAATATTGCCTTGTTGGTCTCAATTTTTTGTCGGTGGGAGGAATCACTTCTAAAAAGTTTTTCTCTGTCAATCATAAGAGACTACGCAAAATTCCTGGTCGTCCTTTTTTCTCATTTACTACCCCATGTCTTTCAATAAGGCTATCTATAATATCAGACCTGAAATTCAAATGAGATAATTTTCCTCCCAGTTTCATATAAAACGAAAGCATTCCACATTGATGTATTTAAAAGATGGAAGAATATTTTTTTGTATATTTTCTTGCCTCTGTTTTTTCGTTATTGGGTAATCTGTGAGATGCTGATCCATTCTATCTACACCACAAGAGTAGTCCGAGAGATACCAAACTTTCATTACTTCCAGAATCATTTACAGAAATTTCAGACTCACTAGCTGAATCAGAATTTTGTAATGGTTTCTGTTAATTATGACCAGTAGCCATTATTATAATCACTCATTTGTCTTCTATTTTCAAGCTCCAAATTTAAAAATATATTCTTTAATTATTTTCTTAATTAATTAATTCTTAAATAACGATCACGCGGTACACGAATCTTCAATAATGTAAAACAATTAACTTTTAATCTCACTTTTAAAACTTTAATGAAAAATTCCCACCTTATCTATTTCAGGCTAAAAAAAAATGAAGTAAAAAGTTCCTAACCTTGAAACCGGTTTAGTAAAAAGAAAATTTTTATCTAGGCTAAAAATCCTAAACCGGTTTAGAAATCGACTATTAGAGACATCTGTTAGAAACACTGCACCCTAAGCGAGCAAAACGGGAAAATAAGAGGATTAGAGTAGAAAAAGTGTCGCCCGAGTGCCACTCGGGAAAATTAAAGAAGTGACATTTCAAGTGCCCGAGCGGTGTTCGGGCAAAACTGAAAAGTAGTAAAATATGCCCAGTCGGTGGTATTTTACTTTAAAAAAAACTGCAAATTTTACAAAAGAAGACCCTCAGAGAATGCATAAATAATTTGAACAATTCATAACGAGATTTACAAGCAGTGAAAGGTAAAAACGAGACAAGTATAAGACGTTCATTGTTTCCAGAATTGAATAAAATAGAATAAACCTCGAATTCGGACTTCTGGTAATGGGATCACCTAAAGAATGCGATTTGTATTGAAAGTATTGGTCAATTTTAAGAGCTCCATTATGCTTAATGGGTGAAATATCACACCAGAACAGGTACAATATGTTATTGAACAGGCTTGTTCATCGTCTTTAAGTTATCAGTTACAGATATAGCAGCCACATTGAACATAATTAACAACTGCTCCACTTGTGACATTTGATCGTAATCTGTACCTGTTTTTACTAGTTGAACCGGATTTTTTCCCTTCAGCACAGGGTTTATTGTTATTAATTTTCTACCTTTAATTAATGTAGTTGGATGACATGGAGATAAAAAACTAATCAATAAATGTTTAAATTTCTTATACATTCAGTGTGAATCACTTCCTTTGTTATGCCTGCAAAACCCCACCTAGTGGCATTTTTTAATTTTGTTATTGAAATTCCTTGAGTGCATCCTGTGTTAAGTCCGTATACCAAATTTGATGTCAATCAGCTCACTTGTTTTGCTGTAGGAAGCTATTTATAGGAGAGACGTGGAGTTATAACCACACTGTACGTATACACTTTTAAAATTTACCAATCAAGTCGACGATAAAATTATTTATTTCCTGATTTCCTTCTTCCACTTCTACTTTCACTTTAAGACATCGGCCTCATCGTGCACGAAGAAAACTGTAGAGTTCATTTTTTTAAATCTCTCTCTTCACACCAGCACTTCTATAATCTTCAGAATACGAGATTTTTTTGATTATATTCCTTAAAAAAATTAAGTATCAAATATTTAAGGACACTGATTTTGTAATAATTATAGTTCTGAAAAAGAGCTGAGAAAAAACATGATTTGGTTTTCAGTACACTAATACACTGATGAAGCAATATCCGACTCACTATATGTTACATACAGAAGTAAAATTAAGAAAAACAAGTATAATATATATAAAAGAAAAATTAAGTCAATTCCTACTTAGGTCAACGAAGAAAAAATTTATTTTAGTTAATTTTTATTAAATACTTGCAATTAATATAAATATGTATATACATATGTCAGCATCACAATATTAAGTGGCAAAATAGAAAGCGATTTTCCTCGCAATTTTCCATTTTCCTTTATAATATGGTGTTGGACTATTTTTTGTTTGTTTCTTACTATTTATTCATTTATTAAATTTAATTATTTTAATAAAATAGTATAGTAAAAAAGAAATCGCATTCTCAGAAATTAGACCATCCCAGGTAGGATTCAAACCCATGACTTTTGAATTAGAAGTCCAACTCGCTACCCATTGCACTACAGGTACACAACGAACGATTTTTCTTTTTATGTATGGTGTTGGACTTGTTTTTTGTTGTTTTTTTGTTACAATTTATTCATTATTTAAATAGAATTAATAAATTAATGTTTGAAAAAACTGTATTAACATCAAGTGTCATCCACTACAAGTTCAGAAAAATGTATTTAAACTTGAATGGATGAATAGAAAGTATTTTATTAACGATTGAAAATTTAAACAAGATATATATAAAAGAGAGAGATAGAGAGTGTGTGTGAACTAACAGTAGGAATGGAATAAAGATGAGCATAGAAAAAATTAGATTTCGACATAGATCGAAATTCAGTTTATTTAAAAGAATTGGCATTTGTTGTAAACTTAAAAGGCTGTAGTTCTACAAGTGTACTATTTTTTTCTAAATCTTGAAATAATACCTCAAATAAATGACTTCAAAACATAAGAGCATTGCGCACGTACGTTTCAGGTTTCTTCGTAAAAAGGGGGTGTGCGTTATACGGCGAATAGACCTAAAAACTAAAATTTGCAGCTTAAAAGTACAGGTGCGCGTTATACGCTGGGATTTTACGGTAATTATATTTTACAAAATACTCTCTCTCTAAACACCGTTTTCTTCATTATTGAAAATTTACTCCTAAGAGCTGAAAAAACATAAAGTACTGGTTTTCTGTACACTAGTACACAAATAAAGCAATATCCGACTCGCAGTATTTATTTTACATACATACATTATATATGTAACACATGATATTACATTATACATTATATATACATTTCATAAAGCTGAACTGTGGCCTTACAGTAGGTACCGTCATGTTGGGATCCCCGGCAATATACTGACCAAAAAGCCAAGCAGGGAGCCGAATCGTCTCAACCGGAAGTTCCCTTGACCCTCAGAAGAGTAAAATCGCATTCACACCAAGGCAGTCAGCGTCGAGCGTTGAGCGTCTAGCCAATCAGAGACTTCAGCTCGCCCGAGATGATGTCTCTGATTGCCTAGACGCTCAACGCTCGATGCTGACTGCCTTGGTGTGAATGCAGCTTAAAGAGCCTTATATCCACACTCATTGAGAAATCTACTGCCTTGTCCCACAAAACCAAGAACCTTGAAAAGCCATGGGAAACCCTGGTCACTGTAGGTCCTATCCCGAGGCACCTGGAGAGAGAGTCGAGGCTGCTGCTCTCTTTCGATTAACCACCGGACATGACTTTTTGAGAATAACTCCACTGGCTTGGCCTGGTTGCTGACGAGGCCTGCCGCTTTGCGGCCTTGCCAGGATAGATGGCGACCAGAGATGTCTTAAGGCATGGGGCCAACTGGGCCCAGGGCCTCATCCTCGGTGTGGCCCTCGTTTCGTTCTCGACTATGTCATAATAAGATCCTGATCAGAATAATCTTAATGTGGTCAAATATTCTTCCCACATATATTCTTCGAAAAACAGAGAATTTCAAATTGCACGTCAACTAGCAAGAGCGGTAAGACAGTATTATCACGTAATGACAGTTGTTTAGATTTAGGCCTAATACCATAAACAATCATTCAACTCATTTAGTCAAAATGTGGCCATCGGTCAAGGTGGTTTGTGCTTAGGATTTTCTGATTGTAAGTCGTTCAAATTGAACAAGTGTTTGACAATGCATGTTATACAATGTCTACTTTCAAAGATCTTAGGTAGAACCTATTCCGTAGGGTCCTAGGGACTCTTGAGGCGTCACTGATGGCGCCCACCTCTTCCACTCGATGAATGCCCGATTGACGACGTCGTCAGTCAGTCTAGGAGGCTCGGCGTCAAATGGTCAAGAAGCCAAGCACGGGCATTGGATAGATAGATAGTATTTTACATACAGAAGTGAAATTAAGAGAAATAAATAAAAAGATTACAAAAAATAGGAATATTTTTTCATTTTGACACTCTTTGCGGCCTTCGTTAACTTATTGGTTCTTTTTAATTATATCTGGGATGATCAGGGTTAATCACAATTGTAAATCATCCTATCCTTTCAATTTTTGGAGAAATGCAGTTCTTACCTTACTAGCGCGTCTTTAATTAGTAATTTAGAAGCCGTGGTAGCGGTGTAATCACGTTTGCGAATTCATGGCCGGTGTTGCTTCTGTCAAGTTGTTGGTTTGAATCTCGTGCCACTAAAGATTTTTTTGTGTAGATAGGCGGTGATGAATCTGTAGAGGCTGAATTTTATGCTGTGACGTTTGAGATAAATAACGGTAGCGTGATATTGATTAATTTAAATACTTAGTTTATTTACGTCACAGCTATTATTTACAGATTGTACAATGAAGTTATTAAACTTATTAAAAGATTATTAGAGTTCATAACGATGGTTTGTGAGAGGAGAGTTCCCTTTCCTGCGTCCGCTTCCTTCGAAGATCTGGTTCTCCCTCTCTCTGCGTCGGGATCAGGGGCCGGCGCCCCTTTTTTAGCATCTCGTTACATCCTGTTAGTGGTGGAGAGGGGTCCCTCGAGATGTCAAAGGTCAACGGGGTGATCCAGGATGACACTACGCAATAATTTAAAGTTGCACAGCTGTCTTTGCACATATGGGGATTATTTCCACAAAGAAGCCGATTCCCGGCTGGGAGGCGGAAACGTCAAAATGCCGAGTTTTGATTGACGTTGCTATTGACTTTTCGTATTGGACCCCTTGATTTTGAACCACGGTTAAGGGATGAGAATGACACCTGAGCTGGCAACCTACTCTTCTCTTTAAACTATTCAAAGTCCTTACGGTGGTATGGTGTGGAAGTTTGGACAGTGGGAGGCCGTCTCAGATGTCGTTCTCGTCATTTGGCCAGGATCAAAATAACTAACGTGGTTCACTCCCTGACAGCAGCTCTAATGTTGCGTCAGAGTGTAGTGTTAATAAAACAATCACTGATTAGTATTTACGATGTTAATTTTTAAATTTTCTTTTTAAATCTCTAGAAATTTTTGTCTTACTCCAGGTCAAAAACCTTTTCTTTAGATGAATGGATATGACGATGACATTTTAATTTGTTTCTTATACATTGGATTTATTGAATATTTACAACATTATTGATAGAAAAGTAGACATTTTTAGAATACCTGTAATGTCAATTTATAAGCATCGCCTAGTTCCCTATATTTACCAAACATTTACAATATTACCGGCGACGAATATTGCGAACATTAAAAAACTTGTAATGTCAGATTATATGGATTGTTCAGTCCATTGGCATTACCAAATAGCTATGAGATCATGGATAACTGTATGAACATTATACACACTGAAAATCCTGTACTGTCAGGAATTGTTTAACCTATTGGATTTACCGAATATATGATTACAACACTACTGATAGTAAAGATGTGTACTATCCATAAGCTGAAACAACTGTAATGCCAGTTTATACTAATGTGATTCAAAATGAATCAGAAAAATTATTAAAACTGATTTCCTTCGCTGTTCAATTTTTAATACCTCTAACGAAAAACATGTTCATTACTTAAATCACGGGTGGCCAATTGTAACAGTGGTCCGCAAAAACTTAATGAAAAATTTAAAAAATGTCAATGTTAATGATAAATATAACATATTTTTTTTCTAATTCCTACTATTAGTTCACTCTCTCCCTATAGGTATATATATATATATCTTGCTCAAATTTTCCGTCGTAAAAAATACTTTTTATTCATACACACTCAAGTTCAAATGCATTTTTTTAAACTTGGAGTGGAGGACACTTGATGTTAATACAGTTTTTTTCAAGTATTAATTTCTTAATTAAATTAAAAAAATGAATAAATAGTAGCAAACAAAAATTATAGCCCAACAGCATGTATAAAAAGAAAAATAGTTCGTTGTGTCCGTGTAGTGCAATGAATAGCGCGTTGGACTTCTAATCCACAAGTCGTGGGTTCGAATCCCACATGGGATGGCTTAACTTCTGAGAATGTGATTTCTTTTTCACTGCACTATTTAATTAAAATAATTACATTTAATGAATGAATAAATAGTAACAAACAAAAAAAATAGTCCCACACCCTATATAGAAATGAAAATAGAAAATCGCTTTCTATTTTGTCTCATATGTTTCTGTCCTATGTATATACATATTTATATCAATTGTAATTATTTATTAAAAAGTAACTACAATAACATTTTTCGTTGTCGATCTAAATATAGAAATTGACTTCATTTTTCTTTATATTTCTTTTTTTATGTATAATTTTATTGAAATGTGGATGAATTAGACAAAAGGAAATCCTCGAAATTTATTTTAAATACACTTAATCAATTGAATTACAATAGAAAATTATCATATATAGAAAAAATTTTTCGTTGTTGCGTGTACTGGTTTTCTAAAGGAGATTTTGGAATTTGAAGAAGCGTGCTTTAAAATATGTATCTGGAAGAAAACATTGAACAGCCCAGTGAGTGTTTATTACTCAAGAATGAAGATTAGATTTGGGATTTAGCTTTTCTTATTGATATTATGATACATTTGAATAACTTTAATTTAAGATTAAAAGGAAAGTATCGTATTTTTCCTACCCTAGTTGGTCATGTATCTTCTTTAAAAAAATAAATAAAAAATTTAAAAAAAAACCTTTTAAAATTTTTTTGCTTAGATTTTGGAAAAGAAAGAATAAAACATTTCACATTAGTTCAGAAACTATCTACCAAAGTTAATACTCCTCTGAGCTATCATAAACTTACTAATTTAATGTCTATTTTGCAGGATTGTTTGATGGTTTTCAAGTTGATAAAAGATTTTGCTGAACTTTGCACAAATTCCTTTTTTAAATTTCTCTACAAGACTTTAATTGTTACCCATCTAAAATTGGAGTCGAAATTATTGAGCTCCAGCACCATGCTACACTGAAAAGCAAATATAAGTAACTTATTTCAACTGGAAGTGTTTCGATTAAACTAAGTTTTAGAATTTTGTTCCAACAAGCGATTTTCCATATTTACACGATTTGGCTGTCAGATATTGTTCAAGATTTGGATCAACATATGTTTGTGAACAAATGTTTTCTGTTACAACATAAAAGCAAAATATCTCTCAAAATTAACTGATGTGTACCTTAAACAACTTAATTTTGTAAGCATCGTCAAGAAATAATCCTAACATAGATGACTTGGTAGAAAACAAGTAATACATAAAAAAAATTTTAAGTCAATTCCTAATTAGGTCAACAAAGAAAAATTTTATTTTAGTTACTTTTCATTAAATAATTACAATTCATATAACTATGTATACACATAGGACAGAATCACACTATTAAGTGGCAAAATAGAAAGTGATTTTCCTTGCAATTTTCCATTTTCCTACATATATAAGGTGTTGGACTATTATTTTTGTTTGTTACTATTTATTCATTAGTTAAATTTAATTATTCCAATAAAATATTACAGTAAAAACACATTCTCAGAAATTAGGCCATTCCGGTTGAGATTCGAACCTACAACTTTTCGATTAGAATTCCAACGCACCATCCATTGCGCTACAGGGACACAACGAGCGATTTTTCTTTTTATATATGCTGTTAGACATATTATTTTTGTTTGTTACTATTTATTCCTTAATTAAATAGAATTAATGAATTAACATTTGAAATAACTGTACTAACATTAAGTGTCATCCACAACAAGTTTAAAAGAATGTATTTGAACTTCAGTAGATGAAAAAAAGGTATTTTTTGAGTGAACGATGGAATATTTGAACAAAAAACTATATTATATTTGCCATATGTTAAAAACTTTAATACTATATATATATTATAAATGTATATATTACTATAAAACTATATATGTATATATAAAGGAGAATGGTGCCAAAAACGAGTTCCGTGGAATTTATCTCCCTCACTCACCTATGACTGACTCACTGACTGATTAATCACGATATCTCCGGAACTATTAAAGCTGCAGACTTGAAATTTGGTATAGGTAGGTTCCCCAAAAGATCATGGTTAAAGACGTTCAGCCTAAGAACGGATTTTGTGGAACCTTCCGTGTCGAACCCCAAGGGGCGTTATAGATAATCATTTCCTTTACTAAACTATTAGATGTTAAGTCGTGAAACTTGTGGTACACAGGTTTCTTTTATGGCATAAAACTAGAGATTCCCTACATAATGATTTTTACAAAAATCGACCTCCAAAGGGGCGTTGAGGGCGCGAAGGGCGTTATACATAATTATTTCCATTTTTAAACTATTAGACGTACAGTCTTGAAATTTGGAAAGCGGATTCCTTTCATAGAGTACCTACAAAACTTGACATTTGCAGATCCCTACAGAATGGGTTTTGTGAAAATCGACTCCCAAGTAGCGTTGTAGAGAATTAAGGGGCGTTATAGATAATTAACTCCTTTTAAACTATTAGACGTAAAATCGTGAAATTTAGTAAGCTGATTGTATTCATTAAAGTAGAGATCCGCTATAAGAGGGGTTTGGGGAAAATCGTTTCCTAAGGGCGTTGCGGGGGCTTAAGAGGCGTTATACATAATTATTTCCATTTTTAAACTATTAGACGTACAGTCTTGAAATTTGATAAGCGGATACCTTTCATAAAGTACAGATCCCCTACAGAATGGGTTTTGTGAAAATCGACCCCAAGTGACGTTGTAGAGAATTAAGGGGCGTTATAGGCAATTAACTCCTTTTTAAACTATTAGACGTAGAATCTTGAAATTGAGTTAGCAGATTCCATTCACAGAGTAGTGATCTGTCATAAGATGGGTTTTGTGTAAATCGTTTCCAAAGTGGCGTTGCAGGGACTTAAGGGCGTTATAGATAATTATTTCCATTTTTAAACTATTAGACATACAGTCTTAAAATTTGGTAAGCTAATTCCTTTCATGGTGTAGAGATCCGCTACAAAAATAGTTTTGGGGAAAATTGATCCCCAAGGGTCACTGAGGGGGATTAAGGGGCGTAATAGATAAATATTTCCGCGTTTCAACTAATAGGACCACCTGCTTGAAAATTAGAAGGTATGTTCCGTTCATGGAATAAAGTTCCTTTTACAAAGAATTTTTGCGAAAACGGACCCCCAAAGGAGTGGGTTTTCGAGGGATTAAGGCATGTTATAGAAAAATTCCTGTTTTTGAATTTAACTCACTTGAAATTTGTTGAGCACTTTTCTTTAGTTGAATAGAGTTCCACTAAGAATGGATTTTACGGAAATCAACTCCAGGGGAAGCGGGGAAAGTTATTGGGGCGTATTGATAGACAAAATTCCCGTTTTTGAACTGCTAAGACTATAATAATAAAATTTGGTTTGCATGTCTCTTTTGTTGAATTGGAATCCGCTAAGAATGCTGTCAACGAGGTATTATGATAAAAACTCCGTTTTTGCTCTGTTAGGTTTAGACTTGAAATTCAGCACGCATGTTTATTTTATGGAGTAGAGATTCACTGAAAGTTGCTTTGGTGGAAATCCACTTGATTATTAGGTTAAGTGAGCGAAAAAAAATCTTTCTACTTCGATTTTAGACATAAATAGAAATTAGATATTATAATTTATGTTCTTTTTATATCAAGGGGTGAGAGTGTAACAGCTATAAATATATTTTTCAATACAATCGAATTCTTAATGCTAGATATCAATAATTAATATATATGTAAACAGTATACATATATGCAACATCGTGAAATACCCAGTGAAGCGGGTGGGTAACGGCTAGTATATATATATAGGAAGAGTGTGAACTAATAGTAGGAATTCAAAAAAATCCCTCACAAATTCAAAAGTCGCATTAAGCAACTGCTTAAGAGATAGAAGTTCAAGTTATTCATTTTTATTTTACACCTTATCTAACTGACGGAACCTCAGTAAAGTTTATTAACAATAAAGCAAAACTTAGTTTAATTTCTTATATTATTTTTATATTTCCACGACTTAGATTTGCATTAAAAAAATGCGCTATTTGCGTAAAAATGTTGGAAGTAGCACCCATTATTTTTTTTTTTATCAAGGGGGCACTTTCTAGGCTGGCCACCCCTGATTTGAATCATTCTTTAGATTCACAAAAATTGAAAAATCATGCTCCGTTTATGTCGTCATACAGTCTGTAATATCCAACGACATCATCTACGATCGATGATTTCCATGGGGAGATTATTTTTCTACGCAGACCCCAGAAAGCTTTCTGAACTTTCGCGCTTAGCATTAACTTTTAAATAAATTATTCAAATCTAGATAATTACCGTGAATTATTTTTTAATTCGTGAATAAAATAAATAATCAAACTTAACGATTCTTCAGGATTTAAATAATAAAATTTTCAAGCTTCCAGCATTTCAATTGTTTCTTAGATTTAATTAGCCACCGATGGGGGAGGGGGCAGAACTCGTAATTCTCTTACTGAAATTGTTAAAATTTTGAATTCAGTCATGTTTTTCCTACCATATAGGCTCTTGAGAGAAATTAAGAAATTTTTGTACGTTATACTTCGTATTCAAATATTTTCAGTGCTTAATTCTTAAAGATATAACATTTTTTTAAAATATATGGAAAATTTAGGCATTCATACAACTAGTAAAATTAATTATTTAAATATCTTTGCATCAATAATTACATAGCATTGTTATGTCCATTTTTTTAAAAATCCAAATTGAGTTATTGGTACTACTAAGTACGTTAGTGAAAATAGGGAAAGGAATATGCACATTAGAAATGGTTCTACTAAGTCAGTGTTTCTCAAAATGTGGCGCAAGCCCCTTATAGGGGGGTAATAATTCTACATGGGGGGCGTGAGCATATCGGAAAATCGAAATTAAAATATTATTTTTAAAAAATTATTAATTTACTGAAAAGAAGCAAAACGAAGTAAATTATGACACTAATATAATATACTAATAAATGTATCAGTACTGCACAATGTATTTGATCATTAATTTATCAATATTAAGTTAAGAACAAGTTTAATAATTACTAGTGATTTTTCCTCGGGCTTGTCATATGCAAAATATAATACTTATCTTGATAATTTGTACGGTTTGTATAATTAAAGTCGCATTGTTGCTTTAGAGCAGGGTGGCCAATCTTTTTAGGAAGGTTGCCATTTTCAGATAAAAAAATAAATAAGCGTGTCACTTCCAACATTTCAAAGAAATGAAAAGGCGAAAAAATGTTACTTATAGACTTATTATGTAACTTTTACACAAAAAGCACATTTTTAATGCAAGTCTAAGTAGAGGAAATTTAAAAACAATATGATAAGCGAGACCAAAGCACAAACTTAAATTTTATTGTCAATCAGTTCAGTTAATTTTGAACGATATTTTGATCTTGTTAGAAAACATTTGTTCACAAACGTATGTTGATTCAAATCTCCTACAAAATCTGACAGTCAAATCGGGTAAATTCGAAGAATAGCTTGTTAGTGCAAATTTTCAAAATTTAACAGAATTCCTTAAATTTTCTTTTCGGTGTAGTATTCAATTTCAATTTCAGGTCCGTATCACTTAACATTTTGCAGAGAAATTGAAAAAAAAATTGCCTTTTTCTTTTAACATCTTGAAAATCTTCAAACGCAGCACTGAAACAATCCTTCAAAAATGGATATTAAATTTTTAATATACTATATATCATATACAAAATTTAATACTTATCTTGATAATTTGTACGGCTTATAAGTAAGGTGATATTGTAGCTTTATAGCGTCGAAATATTATACATTATTACTGCATTCAATACATTGTTATTGTAGGGGGCGATGAAAATTATGATTGAATGTTGGGTTACGAATATCGAAAGTTTGAGAAGCAATGCATTAAGGTATCCGACTACGTTCGGAACCGTGATTTTGCAAAAGCATGTAAATGGATAATATTTATGATATTTAGTGTCACTAAGATTAGAAAATATATATGAAATTGTTTTAAGAATTGTATTACAATAAAAAATTATTTAAGTACAATATTTTGACAAAAAATTAACATAGAATGACCCATTTTCAAAATATTCTCCTTTTGTGAAAAAGGCTTCTATTATAATAATATTTTGCCTGTATATAGCTGAGACCTCTTGTACAGAGGCTCAACTAGAATTTTTGAAATATATAACTTAGAAGTGGGTTTATCCATGTTTTACGACAACAGAGGGGAAAGATTTTAAGAAAAAAACGCCTATAATTATTTCAATGGGTTGTAACTCTGAAAATAATGTGGATTTTTCAAAACTCATAGTTGAGCCTCTGTACAGAGGTCTGAGCTATAAACAGGCAAAATATTATTATAATAGAAGCATTTTTCACAAAAGGAGAACATTTTGAAAAAAGGTTATTCTAAGTTAATTTTTAGCCGAAATATTGTATTTAAATGTTTTTTTGTCAAAATGTTCTTAAAGCAATTTTATACATGTATTCTAATCTAAGTGATACTAAATATCATGAGACTTATCCATTTATGCGCTTTTTTAAAATCACGTTTCTGAACGTAGTCGGATACCATAAGTTAAATAAACAGAAATAGTTATGAACAACATTAATTTACCATCAGAGAGGATCCAAAAACAATCTCATCCAAAACAAGTTGTGTACTCTGCGAAGGAGAAAATTCCTTTGCGTCAGAGGAAATATGAGCCACTGAAACCAAATACGATCCCCGTTCCACTTTGTAATCATAATTACTGTTAAATGTTTAGATTAGATGTTGGATTCTTCTCCGCTACAGAAATGTCTACTTTGATAATCACTTTGCTGTAATGCTTCAGATTCGTGCAATTAGGGATAAATCTCGAGAGGCCTTTGTTTGTGAAATATTAGTTCTTATTAGATGTAGGCAAGTCTTATGGTCCGAGAAACAGAAATGATTGAACTAAATCATAAACTGCTTTAGAGTAGGCCAGTTGTAGTGGTCCGCCTAAAGTCTGATTGTCAAACTCAAAAGGTCCCGTATTCGAAAGATTCAGACTCGAATCCGAACAGTAATTGCTATGACACAAAACACCAGGAAATAGTTACAAGCACAAATGGTTAAGTTCATGATTTTTATTAACCCTTTATCTACCACATTATGATCTACTGCAGTTTTTTTCCATGGAATATTTTTTTTCGCATCACTACACTGAAAATTAAGGGATATACATAAACAAAATATTCAACTTTGGGAAATTTAATCCGTTAAAGCTAATTAATTAATTAAAGATATTCAACTGTAAAATTAATTATATACACTGTTCACTTACAATAAATAGTCAAATAATTTTCAAAAGTCTTTCTTAACATACCAAAAAAAAAGATACATTTTGACATTAACTATTTTTTCGAGACAAAAATAATATTCTTCGCAATCCACTGAAAACGCCGTCAGCTGAAAACGCAATTTCTGCTCTAAAACTATTCGCCTTTTCCGCTAAAATACTCATCACAGAACCCGTGCTGCCATATATCATGAAATAGTGGATTTTAAAGAATATTCCTGCTAAGTATCGTCAGAATATTCGAAGAAATGGTTATTCTATGTTACACTCAGGAACATTGAAAATAGCGACCCAAGAAGAAAGCATCGGATTGAAATGAAATTTAATACACATAATGACACAGATGAGAGATTCACTTGATCTCAAAAACAAGACAATTAAACGAATATAGGGTGTGCAACGACACAAATACTATGCAACTTCAATAGCGCGTTGGACCACCTCCAGCTGCAATACATGCCGCCACACGGTCCGGCATTGAGTTGATTGGACACCTTATGTTGTCCTGAGGCAGATGGACCCACAAATCTTGAACAGCCAACTCTAAATCATGTACAGAGTGACACGATGGCATCTGCCGTTTTAGCTGATCCCACACGTGCTCTACAGGGGACAAATCGGGGGAGCGGGTCGGCCATGGAAGAGTCTGAAAATGACGTAGGAAGTCTTGAGCAACTCTTGCTGTATGCGGACGAGCATTATCTTGCTGGAAAATTGCCCCTGGGAGACCATTTAGGAAAGGTCCTGCATGGGGTCGAAGAATATCATCAACGTAACGTTGGTCCGTTAAGGTTCCACGCATCACAATTAAAGTGGACCGGCTATCATAGGCTATGCCCCCCCCCGACCATTATACCTACTGTGCGGGCAGTGTGACGTAGAACAGTGTGGGGGTAATTGTACCGCTCACCAGGGCGCCTTCACACCCGTACACGGTTATCATCTGTCCCCAAAACAAACCGGGATTCATCACTAAACACAACCTTTTGCCAATCTGTGACATTCCACATTGATCTGGCTTGGCACCATTGTAGACACAGTTACCGATGTTCCGGTGTTAAAGAGAGTGTACGGAAAGGGCGCTTGGATTTAAGATTTGCTTCTGCAGGGTGTCTGGAAATTGTTTGTGGAACAATTGCTACGCTTACGTCTGCTCGTATCGTTGAACGAGTCACTGTGGGATCCACAAGCGCTTGCCGCACGATCCTTCGATCTTTTCTCCTCGTGGTCTTCCTGGTCGCTACAGACCCGGTTTTCCGCGCGTGGGTACCTTCTTGAGTCCCCTGCTCCCAACTATTTCTAACGGCACACTCCGAATGATCCACCTGGCCAGCAACACAGCGCGTCGACCAGCCTGCAGTTTTCATCCCGATGATCAGGCCTCTCTCAAACTCGCTTAACTGTGAGAAATGTGTTCTAGCACGTTTACCAGGCATGTTTCGCTTACCAAAGTCTTCCTACAATCGGCGGGTAATCGTCACATTTATGAATCTTCGAATTTGCGCTGGCTTATATAGCACCCTCTTCCTGATTGTAGCGCCACCTCGGCATGTATGAGCATGCGTATTGGCACAAAACTTGGATCATTTGCATATTACATTACGCTGTACTTATTTGCAAATTTCGCGTTTGTACTTAGCTTCCTTCTTGGGTCGCTATTTTCAATGTTCCTGAGTGTATTTTAAAGTGAGTGGTACTTATATGTACCGTCGGTAGATAAAGGGTTAAACTAATGGATTAAATTCATGTGACGTCATAGTCCCATGATAACTGCAATCACGTTTCCAGCCAATCAGTTTATGCGCTTCATTGTTGCCAGCTTTTGTTTCTTGCAGAAATTTTCTTTAAAAAATACGAATGTGTCAACAACAATATAAAGCACATAGGTGAAGAAAATGAACTTGATTTAAAAGTACTTGAATAGTATGAGATTTTATTTTTAAATTTTGAAAAACTTTTGAAGGAATCTTAGTACTTGAACATCTTTATGCAATTATAGTATTCGGAGAAAGTATAAATCTAATGGCAGTTTTGAATTCAATGAAAAGACATGGTTGCATTTCTTATGTGTCCATGAGGAATTCAGACCATTGTCCCTACACAAGAGTTACGAGGGCGATCAACTAATACAAAAATGATCAAACTTTTATTAATCTGAAATATTTGCAGATTCTTCATACAGATATTCCCTCAATATGAATGAAGCTCGTGAGATTACGTTTATGGTCTCGGACAGTGGCCCAAACAAAGGGGGTCCTAGGGGTCCGGACGCCCCCCCAAAAGCCCTTGATTTTTTCCAAATTGATTGATTGATTGTAATTCTAAGTAAATAATACGTAAAATTTAATTAAATATTTGTTATTTATGATTAATTTTATTAATTAATGCTAATTATTTATTGAATAATTAGTTTTGTGCGGTTTTTTGTTCCTGAAAATCGACAAAATCAAAAGGAGCATGATACACGAAGGGTGGACTTTTGAACCTTGACCTCCACCCCCTTGAAAAATTCTTTGTGAGCGCTATTGGTCTCGGATCAAATTATCAGTAAGACTTAATCCGGAACTTTTCAAAATGGAGTTTTACTGTTCATGTCTAGGTGTAGGAAACGAAGTACTAACTAGTTGATGAATCTGATTTTCAAAATTAAAATCCACGCTCTGTTAACTTCTCAACAGCTACCTATTTCTACACTCATCTTTCTCTCATTTACTTTTGTATCATTTTCCTTCTTTAAATACATTATGTAGCGAAATATAACATTTTACAGCGTTAACTTGATCGCCAAGAATAGCTCAGAATTACTTAATACGGTAAGTATTATAGCAAAATGTATTCTAAAATTCGAAAGATTCTCATTATGAAAGAAGACAAAATTGATTGTTCAATAAGTCAATTTGGCTCGATTAGGAAGTTGATCTAACTAATATCAAAAGAAATATATGAAAGAAATTATGTAAATTCCTACTTCAAAAAACAAAGAAAAAGTTTATTTTAGATACTTTTTATTAACTAATTACAATTATGATAAATATGTATATACATATGACAGAACCACACTATTAAGTGGCACAACAGAAAGCGATTTTCCTTGCCATTTTCCATTGTCCATTCTATATAGGGTGTGTGTTGGATTGTTATTTTTATTTTTTTTTACTATTCATAATTATTCCAATAAAATAGTATACTAAAAAGAAATCACGTTCTTAAAAATTAGGCTTTCCCAGGTGAGATTCGAACCTAAGATTTCTGAATTAGAATTCCAATGTGCTATCCATTACACTATAGAAACACAATGAGCGATTTTCCTTTTTAGATATGGTATTGGCTTTTATTTTTCTTTGTTACAATTTATTCATTAATTAAATAGAGTTAATGAATTAATATTTGAAATCTTATTAATATTGCCACACGCATAATTTGCTACAAGTCCCTATAGCCGAGTTGGCAGAGCGTTGGACTGAACTTCCTCAGGTCTCGGGTTCGAATCCCGGCCCCGGCAGATTTAACCAAAGACTGGAATTTTGTTCTCGTTTTTAATGTATTGTTTCTCTAGGTTCTAGATGAATCCAGATCATTCTTTAGAGTGCATACTGGGTATTTCTCGAATATTCCGAAGTGTATAAAAGCAGAGTTCATCGCCAGTTGGGCATGTTCTCAGTCCAGTGTTGTATCGAGCTCCCAGCGTTAGAATAAATCTAATTGTTTGTTTAATTGAACTGTGTACGTCTTTCGAACTCCGTGACAAGTTTGGTGGAGGCGCGGGGTACAATTACGTCAAACGTGGATAATAGTGACAACCTTCGCAGGAGCCTCCGGTTAAGAGGATTATCCCCCGAATTCGGACTGTTAAAAGAAAATAGTAGGAAGAGGACAAAAATGCCGACCGAGCGAGAAGCCAAGCCCGCTGTAGTAACACCTTCGTTACAGCAATGGAGGAGCCCATCGACCTTCCGAGGAGCGCCTGGGGAAGACCCTCTCAAATGGCTTAAAGAGTACGATCGAGTAGCCAACTTTAACAAGTGGGATGACATGATGTGCCTGGCTAACGTTTATTTCTTTTCTTGACGGTACTGCGAGACAGTGGTATGTCAACAACGAAGACGCCTTAGATTCCTGGGAAGCGTTTAAAAATGGACTAAGTGGACTTTTCGGTGACCGTCAAAAATATACCAGAAGGGCAGAAGAACAACTAAAATGCCGAGCCCAGAGTTCAGGCGAGAGTACACAGTCCTACATACAAAGTGTATTAGGACTTTGCCAAGAGGTAAATCCTCTGATGAAAGAAGACGAAAAAGTGTCACACCTAATGAAAGGTGTTGCTGAGGATATTTATCAGGCCCTGTTGACGAGAGAAATCAACGACACAGCAAGTTTTATCAAATGGTGCAACTATATCGAAGATATGAAGCAGAAGAGAGTTGGTCGACCGAGATTTGAAAGGCTTCCAAACGTCGTACCGGTTGCATCCCTGACGGATGAGACTGATTTGGTCTCTCTTATTCGCACAATCGTACGAGAAGAAGTCCATCGACTAGTTAACCAGACGCAAGAATCTTTGGACCCCGATCCCCAATCCTTAGAAGAGATTGTTCAAGACGAAGTTGAAAGGGTTTTGGCCCCAGTGTCAACAAAACCTACAGAAACTAGACCACGACCAACATACGCCGCTGTAACCAGGAAATACAGAGCTCCTGTTCAGAAATTCCCACCTGAACCAAGAAAAACAGATGTGTGGAGAACGGCTGACAACAGACCTGTTTGTTTCCACTGCGGACGTCCTGGACATGTAATGCGCTACTGCCGAGAGAGAAAGGCTGTCGTTGACAACTCTCGAAACCGCCGACGGAACTTCGACGACGTTGGCACTGAAGAAGAAATACGCCGACCAAACTCTTCTCGCCGTTTTACGCCAAGTCCCACGAGAGGCCGATCCCCAATACGTCGTTACAGATCCCCGTCGCCATATCGCCGATCCAGTCAGTCGCCAGGCCGTAGGAGCGAGGAAAACTAAGGAGAGCGACCTTCCAAGGAGGTGAGGCCGCGTGTACTGGAAATCCTCCGTCGACCGCCAAGATGACTGGTAACCAACTAGACGTAATAATAGATAAGAAGCCGATACGTGCTCTAGTAGATTCTGGGGCATCGTTTTCTGTCATATCCGATAAGTATCGCCGATTTTTAAAGAAAGTTCTGTTTGCTGATGCCAAGAGCGTTATGCTGAAAATTGGGATGAAATTCTACCATTTGTAACCTTCGCTTATAATACCGCTAAACAAGAGACCACAGGTTTTACGCCGTTCTATTTACTTCATGGTCGTGAAGCGGAAACGACACTAGATACAATGCTACCATTCTGTCCAAACGATTTTGATGACAATAACATCACCAAGATAGCAGCCAGAGCCGAAGAATCACGACAGCTAGCCCGAGTGCACACTCTGAGAGCTCAAGACAAAGATCGTCGACGTTACGATTCCAAACACCAAATGGTATCTTACGCTCCCGGAGATCTCGTATGGGTTTATACTCCAGTGAGAAAAGTCGGTCTCTCCGAAAAACTCTTAAGAAGGTATTTCGGACCGTATCAGGTGCTACGCCGTTTATCAGCCGTGACTTACGAAGTACAAGATTTTGATCCTGCTTCACGAAAAAGAAAACTAAGAGAAGTTGTCCATGTACTGCGTATGAAACCGTACCATGATCCCGCCGAGCAAATCGAAACCGAGGATATTCCTCCCAAAGAATCATACAAAGGACCCATCACTCGTTCCAGAATAAAGACCCTTGAACAAAATGACAGCGGGGCGCTGTCTTCTTTTTCGAGGGGAGCAATGCCACACGCATAATTTGCTACAAGTCCCGATAGCCGAGTTGGCAGAGCGTTGGACTGAACTTCCTCAGGTCTCGGGTTCGAATCCCGGCCCCGGCAGATTTATCCAAAGACTGGAATTTTGTTCTCGTTTTTAATGTATTGTTTCTCTAGGTTCTAGATGAATCCAGATCATTCTTTAGAGTGCATACTGGGTATTTCTCGAATATTCCGAAGTGTATAAAAGCAGAGTTCATCGCCAGTTGGGCATGTTCTCAGTCCAGTGTTGTATCGAGCTCCCAGCGTTAGAATAAATCTAATTGTTTGTTTAATTGAACTGTGTACGTCTTTCGAACTCCGTGACAATATCAAGCGTCATCCACTACAAGCTTTAAAAAATGTATTTGAACTTGAGTGGATGAATAATAAGTTTTTTACTAACGATTGAAAATTTGAGCAAGATATATATATATATATATATATATATATATATATATATATATATATATATATATATATATATATGGAGAGTATGAACTAATAGTAGGAATTGGAAATTTTTTTTTAAAAAATGAACTTTTTCGCAAAGAGACACTGAACATTTGCTTAAAATTTTAGTCACTAATCCATTGTCAGGACAAGGTAGCCAGGTGACCATGGTTGCGAACTCGTGGCTGTGTTCGTATTTCTGTTCCATAGGTATTTGCAACGGACTGCGCAATTTTGAATCACAATCATGTGTCAATAACGACACCTGAATAGGCATCAGAGCTGGATACTTACTTAGATATCATTTTCTTCCTTTATTTGAGGTTCAAAATTACGAGTTCCTTCGCCAGTAGTTCTCGTGTAGTTTCAAATTTCTACATGTGCGTTTCTACTAAATCTAGGCATAGGTAACGCAATCATACTTAGGTTTTATTATCAGAGCGTAACACGAAGATTTCATAGTTAAAATTGATGGAACACTATAGAATTTTTTTTTTAATTTCGCTGCTGCGCAATTGCTTATGGATCATTAATAAATACGTTCCTTCCTTCCTCAGTGACTCGACAGCCCAGGGTGGGCCTTGGCCTTCTGAAGAAGCCTTTTCCAGGCTAGTCTTCTTCCTGCTAGTGTTCTACAATTCTCAAAACTAGGAGATATTTTTCTAGGCCATTAATCTGTCTAAGGTTTCGTCTGCCCTTTCTTAGTGTGCCAATTGGGCATTGACTTTTTCAGTGGTGCGGTCTTCGTCCATTTTGACAACGTGACTTACCCATTTAATTTGTTGTACTTTGATGAAGTTAACGATGTCAGAGACTTTTTAAATGAATGATAGAGCTCGAAATTTGATCTTCGCCACGTTTCATTTTCCTGAATTCTTCCGAAAATAAATCTTAAAACCTTCTTTTCGTAGATGCTTATCACGTTCTTATATGTTCAAGACATGGACCAAGTTTCACAGGCATAAGTTGATACTGATCTTAAAAGACTTTTATACAATAGAATCTTTTTTTGTTTTTCTTTTGATTAAATTCGATTTCATATATTTTCGTATTCCATTAAGACATCTATTAGCCATAGTAATTCTCTTTTGGATTTCAGCAGTATAATCGCTTCTGTTGTTCATTTCCAAACTTAAATAAGTGAAACTGCCAACAACTTCAAAAATAAATACATTATTGAATAATAAATGCATTATTGCCCTAATGAGCACCAAAGAGTTGTCGAGTTTGTGAAAATGACAGGTTATCGAGAATGAGATTAAAAAAGAATCAGTAGGAGTGTTTCCTCAGAAGATATTGTACTGTGTTGGTATGTATTGTTTGGTTTAGAATACAACAGAAAGTAAACTACCCAAATACCTTTAAACAAAGGAAAACTACGTATTTTATGAAATCATAGAGCATTTATTACATGAAAATAAAAAGTAATGAAAACATAGTATATAGAGTATTTACCTGATCGGATACTTTATGAATTCATAAAGCTCTCTAAAATGAAAATTAAGTAACCGACCTTACGAAAACTGGCAACTTTTTTTAAAAGAAATGAATGATGTCCTGTTGTCTTCCGTACCACACTCTGCCTTTTGCTGATTCATCATCACAAAGACGACGAAGAAACAGTAAGTCCATTACCGACTCACCTTGTTGTTTGAAACAGTGAAGGGTAGTTACGACAGTCTTTAGTCCCTCACTATGTGATATTTTAGGAGTTTGTACGATGCTTCAACGTTAATGTCCTCATCATTTTCCGGCATTTTTTCACTAACTAGCAACAGCAATAATTTCTGCAACGCACATAATGTCTTTCTCGGTATCGTTTTGGAGCCGCTGTTCGACGTCATACCGAGTTCTCCGGACTGCCGGGTCATCGAATGTCGAGTTTTCGGGACTCTATTGTACTACATGAAAGGCCGAGGCTCTAGATCTGGTGTCGTTCTTGTCATTTGATCGTGGTTCAAAATTACCAGGTCTGTAGCCGATAGCCCTCGCATTGCTTTTTAGTGCGGGATTAATAAACGCTCATTCATTCAATCTAAAAACATTAATACTTTTGCGTAGATCTTTCGTCATAGATTGTGATGCTATACATTTCTTTAGTAATTTTCAGAAGCATCCATATGGTCGCCGAGTCGCCAAATAGTAGTCAACGTTGTCGCACAAATAATCGTTTAGTCGCCAAATTCAGTACCTCAAAACGATGCCAACTTGGCTGTATCGCTAATATTTCACCAAGTTTCCCAAGAATCGCCATTATAACGTTATGGACGGAATTACTTGCGAAAATTACAATTTTTATCATAAAACAAATACAGCAGAATGTAATATTAACGCATTAGATATAATTTACGATACTTTTCCTTTAGCCGGGGGCAAATCTCACTAATTGTGAACCAAACGCGAGCCAAGTCCCCAAACGAAGCGAATGACAAAAACAGTCAACGGAATAAAATTCTAAAGCGTTTAACTATAAACGAAGATTAATTAATAGTAAGCAAAACAAGTTCAACTATAAACAAATATTAACGCATTGTAAACAAAACAGTTTTGCCCACAATGAATGCTCATAATTATTGGTTTTTTCAGAATACGACGATGGTCCTTGAGAATTTGCTCAAATGGATCGTTTACTCCTCATTACAAAAATTCAGCGAGGTACGACTCCAAATGTTGGTGAGAAGTTCCAGTTCTAGATAAATCCCAAATTTTCGTTATTTTTAAAACAATAATTAAGATCGAAGACAGAAAGGAAAAAAGTGCTTTGTTTTGAATGAATTCAAAGAATAGAGCGCTTGGCCCCAAACGAACATTCCCCTTTTGGTTGTAAGAAATTTGGTGGAATTCTACCTTATTTGGCGTTTTCCCGCTTACGCCCGGCTAACGGAAAAGTACCTAAATTACTTGCACTATTTTAAAATGAAATTAAGCATTAACTACACAAAATTCGTAACAATATCATGTTTACGTAGGGAAAGATAACATCCTCTAAGAAACAATTTCTACCCCCGAATTGTTTCTTTAAGCCCGTTTCCATATTTGATTTGGATATTTTAGTCTAGTTCGAGTAAGTTCACAAGTGTATGTGTGCAATTATTAATCCCTATAACATATTTTCATGATGTATAATGTAAAAAATTACAAAAATGAGAAAGAAATCAGTCGGTTCTATCTTAACTTGTCAAAACCGGTCTATTAATCACTCTATGTGAAACACCAATTAAGAAAAGTAATACATGCTACATTATTATGTGTGTGTGGCACTTTTTTCTTATGATATTAAATCAATAATGATTATAATAATAAATGAACAGCAATTATAATAAAACATAAACAGCAATTATAATAAAACATAAACAATAATTATAATAAAACATAAACAATAGTTATAATAAAACATAAACAATAATTATAATACATGAAACAATTACTAACTGATATCCTATATACGATAATAATACAAACACATTTAACGCGTAAGAAAATCTCAAAATTTTATTTCTTAATAACACATCGGCGAGAAAAATCTGTAAACTCAATTTAAAATTACGGAATGCAATCACAAGAGAAAAAAATTAAGATCTAATTAGATGTCATTGATGATGAAGATAATGAGTAGAATTTTTTCACTCCAACCTCATTGACCGCCATGGGGTCCACGGACACTTAGTAAGAAATCCCTTTTCTATTCATTCATCATTAGAACGCACGATTTCACAGATCGAAATGCCTGTCTGAGATGAGAAACCCTCTGAGAAGACCTCTATGTAGAGAGATATGACGATCTCTACTCTTATAACGATTGTGTGTGTGTGTGTGTGTGTGTGTGTGTGAGTATTTCCCCCACCTAATAAACAATTTATATTTTTGGAGTGTAAATATGTCTGTGTGTGTTTAATATATTCGTAGTAGAATTCAAAAGTTCCCGGACTGAGTCTATAACTTAAAAAATACTACCCATTAAACTGCTGAACCGCATCCTCCTTCGAAATAAGACCCTTGAGTAACAACACACTTTTGCCATGGCTTGTAAAGTTCATCGAAACATTTCTGGAATCCACTTTTTGCCATGTCCTTTAATTCAGCCTGTGATGCATTTTTAGCTTCATCTGCGATTGGTCTATGTTTCACACGGGGGGAACGATATGTTGACACACCCTATACAAGTTAAGATCCTTAGTCAGTATCCATTGACATGTGGCCCAGGATATCCCAACTGGATCTGCTATTGTTTACAGCCTATTTTTATGTGCCCCTGCAGAAACCTTTTCGATGTTTTTAGTAGTGTGGAAAATCTGCGGAATCCTACCTCGTATATATGTTATATATGAATAAATTATTGATATCTAGCTCCTTCCATTAAGCGTTCAATTGCATTGAAAGGCATTCTTATACCACTTACCTCTTGATTTAAAAAGGACACACCTTGAATTTCTAAAACAGAAGTACACTGCTGGCCACCGTAAATGCAGCACCCTGAAGGCAGCATGCAAATAACATGAAATTTACAACATGCATTAACGGAGGTGAGATATGCAAATGATTAGAATTTCAGCGCAGACACACATCACGCGCGCCTGTGGCGCCACCTCAAAGCGCTATTTAAGGCTAGGAGATTTCGACGATTTCAAGTTCGGCAATTGTGTTTTTCTTGTGATTTTTCCAAAATTCGTTCAGTTATGTCTCGTAGATAACAGCGATCGGCTTTTGATCTAGTATCCGAGTTCGACAGAGGAAGGATAGTGGCCTACCGAGATATTGTGGATTATCTTTCAAAGAAATCGGTAGTCGTGTTGGACGAAACTATACAACTGTAATGCGGATATGTGACCGTTGGATGCAGGAGGGTACGACGGACCGACGTGGTCGATCACATCCTCCTCATTGCACCACTTCTTGTGAGGACTTGCAGATTGTGCGCATGGCGGTGATGTGATCGCTCAGTCACATCACGAACCGTAGCACAGCACATTGAGTCTGTAACGCATCATTCAGTGTCTGTGCGTACCATTCGACGTCATTTACAGCAGAGTGGTCTGTCTACAAGACGTCCATTGCTTGGTCTACCCTTGACGCAGAACCACAGACGTCTCCGCCGCCAATGGTGCGATGAAAGAAGGATGTGGGTGACAGAATGGAATTAAGTTGTCTTTACTGACGAGTCATGCATCTGTCTGCAACACCACGATGGTCGGATTCGAGACTGGAGACACCGTGGAGAGAGGAGGCTGAATAGCTGCGTTATGCACCGCCACACTGGTCCTGCACCGGGTATTATGGTATGGGGCGGTATTGGATATCACTTTCATACTCCTCTAGTACACATTGACGGTATTTTAAACAGCCAGCGCTACATCTCCAAGGTGTTGGAGCCGGTTGTCCTTCCTTACCTTCAGGGCTTGGCCACAGCCATGTTTCAACAGGATAATGCGCGACCACTTGTGGCACGCATTGTCCAAAGGTTCTTCGTCAATCACCAGATTGAATTGCTTCCCTGGCCGGCTCGGTCTCCGGATCTTTCCCCGATAGAAAACATGTGGTCCATGGTTGATCAACGATTGACCCAGATTACACCCTCCCTCCCTATTTCTTGGTGGCCAGCAGTGTAGAATTATCTCCTGTGATTCTTTACTCCGAAGTGGATCTCCGCAAAGCCATTTGAACAAAATTAATATGCTTGTTAAATTTGAAGACAACGTTTATTAGCTCAAAAAAACGGAAATTGTTTTTATTAATTTGCCCCGTGACCACCCTCGAGTCGATTGCCGTAAAACCGGTTCTTAGTAGATTTTAACTCAACAAAAGAAATATGCATACCAAATTTCATTATTGTAGGTCTAGTAATTCGAAAAACGGGAATTCTTATCAAAAAGCACCAGTAACTCAATCCCCCAATTTTCGTAAAACCTATTTTTAGCAGATCTCTCCTCCTTGAAAGGAACAGGCCAACCAAATTTCGTCTATAAGTTTAACACCTCCAAACCGGATATTTATCTATAACGCCTCTTAACCCCTTGCAACGCCCTTTGAGGGTTGATTTTCGCACAACTCGTTCTTAGCGGATCTCTACTCCATGATGCCAACCAAATTTCAATTCTGTAGATCTAATAATTGCGGATATATCGCGATGGGTGAGTGTGTCCCTTTTCTCCGTTCGATATAGAAATATGTGAGGAGGATTGAACCCACGATCTAGGGATCCATAACCGAATAACATGGCCACTATACAAAAGTGGTCACTGGGTCAAAGGTGGCGGTTACTGGCTTAAGTAGATACCGGTACAAAACTCCCCTACCAGCGAGTCGGTGGACAGGCTAACGAACGAACGATACATCTGTTATGGTGAGCGTGTGAGATGTTGCTGTTAATTTAAACCAGTGTTGTTTCAAGTGAGTCTGATGACTTTTGGTTGCTGCGTCAATTGAGACTGATGGCTTTTGATTGCTCTTCTTTCTGGTAGATGGCGCCACGTCAGATCAGAAGGTTTTTGTGTTTTTCTTTTCAGCCAAAGTCACCAGTGTGGAAGCTAATACCCGGAGGATAGAATTTGCGAAGCTCGGTACCGAAGCCGCGCAACATGACCATTAGACAAAAGGGATCACCACTGTCCTGGGGCTGTTACTGGCTTAAGTAGATACTGCTAAATATGTATACAACACTAAATCACTAAACTTGGTTAATTTAAAGTAATTAGATCAATTAATATAGTGGAATAGTAATAAGATATAGCAAGAAAATAGCAATGGCAATACTAAGAAAATGCTTCGGCTTAGGACTAAGCTTACAAGGTTAAATATGTTTTATGGTGCTCATGCTTACTTCTCTCTCTACCTTCCCTTTTACTTTACTAATACATATATATTCACTGTAACGTCCTCTATTTACTCACACAGTGCAAGAATCTTGGCGTTATTTGGATATTCTTTAAGGTATCCGACTACGTTCAGAACCGTGATTTTAAAAAAGCGCATAAATGGATAATTTTCATGATATTTAGTGTCACTTAGGCTAGAATACATGTATAAAATTGTTTTTAAGGATATTTTGACAAAAAAATATTTAAATACAATATTTTGGCAAAAAATTAACTTAGAATAACCTTTTTTTCAAAATGTTCTCCTTTTGCGAAAAATGCTTCTATTATAATAATATTTTGCCTGTTTATAGCTCAGACCTCTGTACAGAGGCTCAACTATGAGTTTTGAAAGATCCACATTATTTTCAGAGTTACAACCCATTGAAATAATTATAGGCGTTTTTTTCTTAAAATCTTTCCCCTCTGTTGTCGTAAAACATGGATATAAACCCACTTCTAAGTTATATATTTCAAAAATTCTAGTTGAGCCTCTGTACAGAGGTCTGAGCTAAGAATGTTTTGAAAATAGGTAGTTTTAAGTTCATTTATTGCCAAAATATTTCATTTAAATAATTTTTTTATTGTAATACTATTCTTAAAACAATTTTATATGCATTTTCTAGTCTAAGTGACACTAAATATAAATATTATCCATTTATACGTTTTTGCAAAATCACGGTTCCGAACGTATATGGATATCTTAAGTTCTTCAATACTTTTTTGATAAATATGCGCAGATATGATAAGTACTTCACGGGTCATTGTGATATATTAATTTCAGTTTGCTTTTGAAGTTGGAAAGAACTCTAAATAATGTGTTCTTTAATAATAATTTATTATATATAAAGTGTGTAGCCGCGGTAGCCTGGTGGTCATGTCGTCCTTGTTACTTGAACAAAGCTCGAAATGAAGAGGTCCATGGCCAATAGGCCTCATGTTGCTTCATACGTTAATAAACACTCACTCTAGTATACCAAGCATATTTGTCAGGTTCAAACTAGTTTATAAGTGAAGTTTTTGTTCCTGTTATTTTGTATGAATTTGGGTGGTATAATATCACTTTTATAAATAAAAAAATTTTAAATCTTTTAAAACCTTTTTATTTAAATTTAAGTAAAATGTAATATTTGATATTTGTTTGAGTGAAACAGGTGTGTTTACAGCTTTATCCAGAATAAATCTTGAAATGTATGCCCATTTTAAATTTAATGCTGTCAAAAGGTCATTTAAAAGATTAGTGTCAACTAAGAAAGACCCGAATAAAGAGAAGAAAAAAATTTAATATCAGATCATTTATTTTAAAAAATTCGAAAATTAAGTTCTCTAACTAAATTAATCTTCTCACTTTTCAAGCCGAAAATTTATTTTCCTAAATTTAAATTTAGATGGATCTTTATGTTCATTTTGTCTTAACGCGATAAATCAGGAATAAAAAATAACGTAAAACAACTCAACTCACAAAAGCATATCAGAATTTTTTTCTTTCAATATAAGTATACTAAAATATTTAATTATTTAGAAATTTATCAAATAAAACTGGAAAAAAATTTTTTGTTAAGATTGGGGAGGCAATAAAACAAGGGTACCATTATCATGTGTTGCCTTGGGGGCTCACTAGTCTCTAATTACGGTCCGGCTCCTAAGCAATCTAAAGAGAGTTAATTTAGCTTACAAATATTAAAAATTGTTATTATATTTATTTTAAAAAATATTAAAATTTACATATTTTACGAATAATTATAAACTATACAAGTATACAAACAAGTAGATAAATTATATTTTTGAAATAATCGATATATTGATTTTTTTTTAATTGTAACTATATTGATTTCGTTTGGATTCTTTTCAAAATATTTTCTGTTAGAGGAAACCCTTCGCGAGAAGTATCGATTGAACATTTTTCAGAATTTTAATCCTTAATATGACGAAAAGGATAAATTCCTTTTTCGTGCGCGAATAGTTGACAGGTAGAAAATTTTTATATTAAACAATAAAGTTTTGAACTCTGTATTATTTTAATTATTTTTCACATTTATTCAATTCCTATACTATTAGTTCACTCTCTCCCTATATATATATATATATATATATATATATATATATATATATATATATATATATATATATATATATAATATAAATATATATCTCGTTCAAATTTTCAATCATTAGTAAAATACTTTTTATTTATCCACTGAAGTTCAAATACATTTTTTTAACTTGTAGTGACACTTGATGTTTATGCAGTTTTTTAAAATATCAATTAATGAATTACATTTTATTTTTTAATTTAAATTTATTCTGTGTTATTTCTGACGAAGTTAGGTGTATCTGCAACAGATGACACCAGTAAGTTTTCTAACGAAGATAGGAATAGACTTAAATTTTTTTAAATTACTTGTTTTTAGTATAGTTTCAATTTTGTTTTAACAATACAATTATAATTTTTTATTATTATTATTATTTTTAAAAAAAACACGTGTAATATTTTGATCCCATAGGAGGCGATTTTTTTAACAAATTCAAGCATTTTAAGAATCTGTAAAACAATAAAAAATGTTTAAATATAAAAATTTATGATCGTTTTTATTTAATGATTGAAATTATGTTCTGTCACAGCATATTTTAAAAAATTCTCAAAATTTATTCGAATAAATTTGTGATGTTTATCACTTTCACATAATGCAAATAAGAACAATAATAATAATAATAAATTTCAATCCTTTTTAAATTTAAGAATTTATTTTAAAATGGTTTCGATTCAGAAAAAATTTTGAAGATATTTTCGAGTTCTCTCTTAATAAATAAATTAATATTTTTTTAAAAAATGCATAGTTATTAATATGCGCTTTCAATGAAGAAATGATAAAGGGTGTTTTTTTTAGAGGTATAAAACTTTAAATTGCAATAAAACAACGATGTATTATTCGATTGACATGAATTTTTTTTTTATTCGAAAGATAATCTTGTGGCATTACATTTTAAATATGATTCCTGGCATATGACTGCCACGGCTGGCTCGGATGTAGTCCAATCTGGACGTCCCATTTTCGATGACTTTTTCCAACATTTGTGGCCGTATATCGGCAATAACACGGCGAATGTTGTCTTCCAAATGGTCAAGCGTTTGTGGCTTATCCGCATAGACCAATGACTTTACATAGCCCCACAGAAAATAGTCTAGCGGTGTTAAATCCCAAGATCTTAGAAGCCAATTCACAGGTTCAAAACGTGAACTTAGGCGGTCACCCAACGTGTCTTTCAATAAATCGATTGTGGCACGAGCTGTGTGACATGTTGCGCCGTCTTGTTGGAACCACAGCTCCTGGACATCATGATTGTTCAATTCAGGAATGAAAAGTTAGTAATCATGGCTCTATACCGATCACCATTGACTGTAACGTTGTGGCCGTCATCGTTTTTGAAGAAGGATTCCACCAGCCCATAAAGCGCACCAAACAGTCAGTTTTTCTAGATGTAACGGTGTTTCGACATACACTTGTGGATTAGCTTCACTCCAAATGCGGCAGTTTTGTTTGTTGACGTAGCCATTCAACCAGAAGTGCGCTTCATCGCTAAACAAAATTCGCTTATGAAAATCGGGAACAACGGCCATCTCGTTTTGGGCCCATTCGATGAATCTACGCCTTGCTTGATGATCGTTTTGATGAATTGCCAAACCAAACTGAGAATAAATCACTTGACAGCTTTTAAATCGGTCGCCATCTTGGAAAATAATGCCAACTTAAACTTCTATACCTGGAAAAAAAACACTCTTTACATTTGCTTTAGATGACGCACTGCATTCGGAACCGTGATTTTGAAGGAGTAGCGCATAAAGGAATAATGTTTTTCACACACATATTTATGTCACCCGAATAAAAATATGCATATAAAATTTTTTTGAAGATTATTATTAGAAGAAAAAAAATTTTTAAATGCAATTTTTTGGCAAAAAATGAAGAAAGGTATTTTCAAAGCATTCTTTTTTGAAAAATACTTCTACAATAACAGTATTTTGCTTAAGTATAGCTAAAACTTCATTACAGAGCCTGAACTAGGGTTTTCGAAATATATAGTGTAAAAAAGGTTGGATTTATTTATATTTTATTACATCAGAGAAGAGAAAATTAAACAAAAAACAACGGATTTTGTTTCAACAGATCATTTCTCTGAAAATAATGGGAATTTTTCAAAAGTCCTAGTTTAAGCTCTGTACAAAAGCCTTAGCTAGAAAAAGGTAAAATATTATAATTATAGAAGTATTTCAAATAAAATAAGCAGTGGCGCGCGCGCACATAAGGGGGTCTTTGGGTCCAGATTCTCCCTCCCCCAAACCCTTAATTTTTTTTCGATTGATTATAATTTTATGTATATAGTGCGTAAAATTTAAGTAAGTATTTGTTTTTAATAATTATTTTTATTAATTAATACTAATTATTCATTCAACAATTAATTTTTTACTGTTTTTTGTTCCCGGAAACCGACAAAATCAAAAGAATATGTTGGGTGGCGTATTGGAGCAAGATACAAGAATAGTGGACTTTCGACCCTGGACCACCCCCCTTGAAAAATTACTGTGTGCGCTACTGAAAAGGCGGATGATATGAAAATACGTCATTCTCTTACTTCATTTTTTGCCAAAAAATGGCATTTAAATAATTTTTCTAGAAATAATATTCTTAAAACAGTTTTATGTGTATATTCTAATTCAAATGACTCTAAATACCCAAAAAATTATTCATTTGTACTCTTTTTTTCAATAGCACGGTTCCGAACGTAGTCGGATATCTTAATTTTTCTTTTCCATTTTTGTCAAGATAATGTCAATGGTGTATCAAAAATTTCCATATTTCAAAAATCTTATCTCGGGCTCCGAACAGAAGTATTAGTTATATATGTTGGTGGAATATTATTATTGAAACATTTTTCACGAAAGTAAAATATTTTGAAAATGTATCGTTCTTTCTTCATTTTAGCCAAAAAAAATGCATTTAAATAATTTTTTTGTAATAATATTTTACAACAATTTCATATGCATATTCCAATTCAATTGATACTAAATACCAAAAAAATTATTCATTTATACCCTTTTTTCAAAAACACGGTTCCGAAAGTAGTCGGAGATCTTAATTTTTTTCCATTTTTGTCGAAATAACCTCAAAGGCATTTCAAAAATCCTATTTCAGGCTCAATACACCAATATTGGCTATGTATAGGCAAAATATTGTTATTATTGAAGCATTTTTCGCAAAAGGAAAATGTACCGTTCTTAATTCATTTTTTCTTGCCCAAAAAGTGCTTTTATTTATTTATTTTGTAATAATATTTTTACAACAATTTTATATGTATGTTCTAATTCAACTGACACTAAATGTCGAAAAGCAAAAAAAAAGAATGGTTCATTTACAATCTTTTTCAAAAGAACGTTTTCGAACGTAGTCGGATATCTTAATTTTTCTTGAATTTTTGTCAAAATATTATCAATGGTATTTAAAAATGTTTCATATTTCAAAAATCCTATCTCGGGCTCTTTACAAAAGTATTAGCTTTATATAGGCAGAATATTGTTATTATTGAAGCATTTTTCGCGAAAGGAAAATGCTTTGAAAATATATAGTTATTTCTTCATTTTTTGCCCAAACAGCGCATTTAAATAATTTTTTAAATAATATTTTTACAACAATTTCATATGCATATTCTAATTCAAATGACACTAAATATCCAAAAAATTATTCATTTGTACTCATTTTTCAGAAGCACGGTTCCGAACGTAGTCGGATATCTTAATTATTTTTTTTTTCATTTCTGTCAAGATAATGTCAATGGTATTTGAAAAATTTCCATATTTCAAAAGTCCTATCTCAGACTCCATACAGAAGTATTAGTTATATATGTAGGTGGAATATTGTTATTATTGAAAAACTTTTTACGAAAGGAAAATGTTTTAAAAATATATCGTTACACTAGTTCATTTTTTGCCCAAAAAGTGCATTCAACTTTTTTTGTAATAATAATATTTTTACAGCAATTCCATATGCATATTCTAATTCAACTGACTCTAAATACCAAAAAAAAAAAAAAAAAAAAAATTATTCACTTGTACTCTTTTTTTTTCTTTCCAAAAGCATGTTTCCGAATGTAGTCGGATATCTTAATTTTTCTTCCATTTTGGCCAAAATGTCAATGGTATTTCAAAAATCCTATTTCTGGCTCCGAATAGAAGTATTAATTATATATAGACAGAATATTATTACACTGAAACATTTTTCCTGAAAAAAAAATGTTTTGAAAAAAGATCGTTATTTCTTCATTTTTTGCCAAAAAATAATAATAAATAAATTTTTTTGAAATAATATTTTACAGCAATTTTATATGCATATTCTATTCAACCGACACTAAATATTTTTTAAGAAAAATCAAATAATAATCTTTTTCAAACGCACGGTTCCGAACATAATCAGTCACAGTAAGAATTTATTTTAAATTTCCTCTTTGTTTCAGAAACAAATTTTAACGATGCAATTTTTCGAATTTCCCTAATACGCAAAGATGATATGCAAATTAATTAATATATTTTTTTTCAAAAAAAAAGAATGCAGTATTATTAATTTATTAATATTTTACACTTTCAATAAACGGTCCTTTTCGCTTTGTTTTTCTCACATTTCTGTTAAAAAAACGTCGATGCCAAAAAAAAATCATCTGTAAATGCCAATTATTTATTTATACAAATATGACAATCGGCTATGAAACAAAACCGATGAGAAATATAAACCGCACGTTAATCGCTGCCATACGGCCCGCGCGATTCAATCCATTCCCCTCTCCTTAAACCGGCTTATGCACCCGCGGTAAACTGGAAGTGGTCGTAGTATCCTCCGAATGGAGAATCTCTGTCTCTCCCCCGTCCCCTCCGCCTCCCCTTATTCCCCTTTCTGTCTTTTTCTCACTGTCTGTTTCTCCCTCTCACCATCCCTCTCTCTTTTCGGGGTCCCTCTCCCCCTCGCACCCTGCCGAAAGAGAGCGACAGATACGGAGAGTTTGGGGTGCCGTTCGTCCGCTTTCCAAAACTTCGGTGCTTCGCTTTCTCTGAGAACAGCGACGGGGGGTGGTGTATGTGGTGAGATTTTTGGGGTTCGGGAGTCTTGTTCCGAATAGAATGTTTTTTTTTAATTGCTTTATCCAAGGATTTTCGTTTAAGGTGGGTGGGGTCCCCCCTGATGTAAGATCCCTGCTTGTTGTTATTTCTTTTATTGTAATTTAGTAGGTAAATTTATTTTTAAAAATATTATTGTATTGTTATAGAGGAGGATGAATTAGAATGTAGTAATATTTTGCCATTTATCGATTGTAGTCAGTTCTGTTGAAAGTTGGATCGTGAAAGTAATGTAGAAAATTAGAATATGTTCATTATTTTTTTTTAATTATGAAAATCATATAAAGAATTGACGCAGAAAATAATCCTGCGGTTTTTTTAAAGGCATCACTATAATTTTTTTAAAAAAAATGCGGAAGATATATATTTTATCGTTGAAAAAAGAATCCTAAGATGTATTACACACACATGTAATTCAAAAATTATAGTTTAAAAAAAAACAAACTAAAACACGCTTTTATAGTGAATCGAACTAAAAAGTAAAAAAATAGTTCTTAGTATAAGAATAAAATGATTCACGAGAAAATTAATATCATTGGAGTAAAAGCGTGGGATGCTCTTTATTAATTGTTATAATTTCTTACTAGTTCTATTCCGAAATGCTGAGTTACTGTAAAAATGTAGTACAAAGCACCCCACGTTTTTACTCCAATGACATTAATTTTCTCGTGAATCATTTTATTCTTAAATTAAGAATTTTTTTTTTTTTTTACTTTTTAGTTCGATTCACTATAAAAGTGTGTTTTTTAGTATTTTTTTAAACTATAATTTGTTTTTTATTTTTTAGTTCGATCTACAATAAAAGCCTGTTTTTTTAGTTTTTAAAACTATCATTTATTGATTGCTGAATTTATCCTTGAGTTTGATATGTGGAACCGGAATTATGTGGCTGCTGGAATTGTCTTGCTCTTCAATGGATATTAATTAATGGGTCTGAAGGGTATTTATTCTCTCCTGTTACGGGGCCTCGAATAAGTCCCATATCGTTATATTTCAAAGATTCCGTCTCTGTAGATACAGGTCTAACTAATAAAAGTGTTTTTTTTTCGAAGAAATATTAAATGTCAATCGTATTATCACCTTTTAAACGTATTGCTATATTGTTAATTCGTATCATCACTTCTAAACATATTGTTTTATCAAAATAAAAATAAAAATATTTTGCAGTTAGAACATAAATTTATCACTTTTTAAACGTATTGCTATATTGTTAATTCGTATCATCACTTCTAAACTTTTTGCTTTATAAAAATAAAAAAAAATATTTAGCAGTTAGCCATAAATTATTATTATTCACACGCACGAGTCTTTTTTTTTCTTCCATTTTCAGAAAAACTACACACCCATTCTACCCTTTTTCACATAAAGAACTTTTTTTTGTTTTAGTTGTATTAATCACAAGCCTATTTGCGGTTTTAGGGTTGCGCCTTAATCTTTTAGCCGCTAAATTCAGAATTAGTCGCCAAATCTGGAAATGACATATGGAATTAGTCGCTAAATCTGAAAATGGTTTATGCAATTAGTCGCCAAATCTCGAAATCCTTAAAATCCTTATTTTTGTGAGGATCCTGATCAGGACAATGAAACTAGAATTGTGAAATTATTGTATTGTTATGGGTGCTTAACAAGTGTGCAAAATTTCGAATTAATCTGACCTTTTAAAGTGGGTTCAAATATTCGAGTTCAAATATTCCATTACATACAAGTGAAACTTATAAGAGCTTGTTAAAAAGGTATTAATTCGTATATTATGAGTAAGAATAGGTATACGTTAATTTGCGTAATAAGTACGAATAAATTATTTTTCGTTTTCTGTTCGGAATGCATTCTTTTATAAATTTATTTGTATTTTTTTAATAATTTCAAAAAAAAAATTTGGTATATTCATTTGATTTGTTATTGATGGAAAGATTTATGCATGTGATTAATATTTTTCTTTATAATAAGTTATTTTTAAAAAAATCCGTGAAATTTTTTTTTAAAAACCCATACAAGTTAGGGAAAAAATACAATGAATTTGGATAAATTTCTTTAAAAATTTAGGGGAATGAATAGTTTGTTTCTTCGATTAAGTTTTGTTAATATTTTGTGCAATAAGTGCTGTGTTAAAAAAATGTAACTCACACGCATAACTATTGCCCGTATCGATGTCATGTGGGAAAATAATCCAGCTGTTACATATAGCTTTAAATATGACATTTCGATAAAATGCAAATAATTTTGAAGAACTTATGAAAATTCCAATATTTTATCACTTCCAAATTTCTGGAAACAATTTACACGTTTGTTTCTTCAATAACAATAGTAAAATGTTTTGTTTACTTCTGAAAACTTTTAAATATTTTTAAAATGTAAACGGCAATAGGGAACTTTATTTAATATATACAGTCGGACCGTGATTTAACGAATCCCAATTTAACGGATTTTTTTCTTTTCCCCGATTAAAATGGAGGCAAAAAACCCTATTTGACGAAAAATAAACCTCGAAATAACAAGTTATTTCAACAACAGAAAAAAGAAAACTATTAGTTTAGATAAGAAAAAAAAATGTATTTCTTTTCAAATGATATCATCCCTTTAGCACGAAACAGAAAAAGACATTTCTTCTGAGTAACAAATTTTGACAGAGAAAATAAATAAATAGAGGATAAAAAATGCCCAAAAGAACCATTGGGGCAACGGAAAATATTAGGGCACCCTGCAAAGTCAGATTTTGTCATTAATATTTTATAAATTGGTTAAATACGTACTTGGTGTCAGTAAGGTCTTGGAACCCCTTGAATCTCTCGTGAGGGGGATGCACCTGACACCACTGCAAAGAGCTATACCTGTACGATTCATGATTTACGAGAAAAATACGAAACACAAAATATGACGTCACATTCGTATTGGCACATCAACAGCAGTATTTGCAAATATTTATAAAGGCAGATGTTCAAAGTGTCCACCGTGCATGTCGCGGCTTGCTTGAGCACCCCGTGGAAATGATGAATGCCCGGTTCGCAGCTGCGTGGTGTCCACCGAAGTACAAGTAGCATGCAGACGCGCAAGTAAGTCCGTTTGTTCGTCACAGCGTCTCGATACTCCAATTCTTTGAGAATGCCCCATAGGCAACAAAATCCAATGGTATGAGATCAGGCGATCATGGCAGACATAAAACAGGACCCCCTCCCCGCCGCCCGATTCAGCGACCGGAGTGAACCTTAGCCACCCAATCACGGAGAGGAGCAAAAAGATGCGCAGGAGCTCCATCATGAACCATTATGTGCATTATCATCCTTCATTCACCATGCATCGTCTCATTTACCATATTTTTCAAGTAAATTGTGGATCGTACATTTATGCATTCTAGACGAGGAATCTGACTGTGCAGAGTTTGGGCACTATTTTTGGGCCACCCTGCATAATTATCTTTTCTTGTTTACAATTTTTATTTGTTTGTGGATGTTCAAAGTCGAGCTAGATTTCGCTTCCTTGGCTTCAGTTTATTCCATTTTAAATGAACATTGCAATTTAAATGATTGATAAAAACCCTTTTAACAGAGGGAAAATCGCGCGTTTTCATTACACCCAACTGAAATAAACATTTCAGCAAGCAGTAAACCAATTCTTCTCTGAAATACAATGACTAATGTGCATAGATATCATTTTAAAGATAATGTCCAGCGAAAAACAACTTGAAAAAGTCTTATACATATAAACAAATCAAAATAACTGAAGTAATTTCCTATTTATTTGCAGTTATATATATAGATATAGTAATATACAGTGGCGTACACAAGGGGGGTCCTGGGGGTACAGCCCTTGACTTTTCTTCGATTGATTAAATTCTAAGTATATAATAAGTAAAATTTAATTAAGTATTTGTTATTAATGATTAATTTTATTAATTAATGCTAATTATTTATTCAATAATTAGTTTTTTACTGTTTTTTTCCCCCGAAAATCGACAAATTCAAAAGGAGCATGATACAAGAATGGTGAACTTTCGACCCCGGACCTCCCCCCTTGAAGAATTCCTGTGTGCGCTACTGGTAATATACATTGCAATAAATGATTAATAATCTGGATCAACCTTCTTTATATATATCATTCACAATGTATTCGTTGACGTTCAACAAATTAACAATCCTTACGAAAATTAATCATAACTAAACTACCAATTTTCTTGAATAGTAATTAAAATCATTTTAAATAGTTTGTGCGGCTCTACAAGAATTAATGATTGGAAAACACGCATTCGATGGTGGGAAATACGTTTCAGAAGGAAAATCTGTAAAATAGGCCAATGAAACATATATATTGTTTATTTATTTATTTTTTGTTTATGCATTACGCTCACAGGAATTGCTACCTATGTAGTAATTAGGAAATGAAGCATACTAAAATATTAGAATTATAGTTTCCTTTCTATACTTAAACATTTTGAACATTCTTCGTAAACATTTTGTACTTTAATTTTATAAAGATCTTCTAAAAAAATAACACGAATAATAATTTATACATTTTGTGCAATTTTTAATTTCTTGTTGCTGCTATACTTGAAATACTTTTTTTGAATTAGGTCCATATAAAATAAATTTATTTCATGTTAGTTAAATAATTGTGCAATTGGTTATATACAAACTACAATAAAATGTTTTTTTTTTATATATAAATTTGAATTCTCGTATATTTGTGGTGGTGGAACTAATCCCCATCTGGTCTAGTGAAAGTAGACCAGATCCATGAGTCCATATGTATATTTGTTTGAGATGTATACCCACAAATCTGCACATCCTTTATCATATCGTTCCAAAATTTTGTAGAGATTCGCTGATGTTTTAACAGAGCCGTGAGCATATTTTTGAGATTTTAAATTTTCTTTTTAACTTTAGTGTTCTATTAGGCCTACAGACTCTAAATTTAGCAAGCACATTTCTTTTGTGTTGAGTAGATAACCAATTAAAGACGGATTTTGCAGAAACATACTTCTTAGAGGTGGGTTATCTTATTATTAAATTTATTCCAGGAGATAAATTTATTATGTTTTAGAAATTCAAGTCCTGTTATATTTAAATCGACCGGGGGTTGGAAGGCTATAAAAAAAGTTTGCGAATACAATTGAAAGCTTAATGCTAAAACTTAAAAATCCCAACTTAAAAAAGCATGTACAGTCGTACACTATCATGGAATACACAGCGAAGTGGGTGGGTAATGGCTACTATAAAATAATACTTATTTTCAATTCCTACTATTAGTTCACTCTCTCCCTATACACACACACACACACACACACACACACACACACAAAACACACACACACACACACATATATATATAGTTCAAATTTTCAGTCGTTAATAAAATACTTTTCATTCATCCATTCAATTCAAATACATTTTTTTAAACTTGTAGGGGAGGACACTTGATGTTAATACAGTTTTTTCAAATATTACTTAAATAATTTAATTTAACTTTTTATTTTAAATTTAATATGCGTTATTTCTGACAAAGTTAGATTTATCTGCAACCACTGGCGCCAGTAAGTCTTTCTAACGAAGTAGGAATTGATTTAATTTTTTTATATATATTTCTTGTTTTTAGAGTTTATTATTAATTAAAAATTTTTAAAATTGCCTTCTAAAATTATTTGTATTGCAAATATTTTTTATGTGTAAGTGCCCCTAGTGTAAAAATCGAAGTCCAAATTCTAGTAAAAAACTCATTAACAAGAAAAAAAATATTACAACAACAAAATAGCTTACGTGTATTCTCCAATTTAGTAACTGACACACATGTAATAACTTAAACTAATTTTACTCAAAATTAGAACCTTATTTATTTCCATATATAGTCGGACCTCTATATAACGAAGTCACTAAATCCCGTAAAAAAGTTCGTTACATGGAAAATTCGTACTATAGAGGTTCATCTTTTAATATACTTTATAAATCACATAAAACAAATTTTAAGTTCTTAAATCCTATATATTAAAAAACGTAATTATATTCACACCTTTTTTTAAAAAAATTAACATATGTTTATTTTATATATCTTACCCATAAAAAAAATAGAAAGAAAGAAAAGCTGCACTGAAAACAAGAAAAAAGAAGTATATACTTTGTATTTTCAGTATAGTTATATATTTTTGTACTTAAATTAATGAATTTTAACCACATTTTCTTATTTAAAGCATACAAGTAATATTAAACATACAGAATTTTAGAATTAGAACACGGGGACACGGGACAACTTCTCTGATGGTAAAAGAGGATATCGATGTTTCTAGTGAAATGGGCAATGGGGTTTAAAGGTTGCACTTCTTGGATGAAGCGTCCAGAACTCTATTGCTTTCGGCGAGTTAGGATCTAATAAAACCAGTTCAAGATTTATGACCACCATAAAAAGTGTTAAAGAGGGAATAACTTGAAATGTTTTCAGAAATACTTTAAAAATAGGGAGAACAAAAATTAAACCACAAAAGAAAAAGTTCGTTACATAGAAAATGCATTTCGTTATAGGGAGGTTATTTTACGAAGAAAATCGCGAAATGTTCAAGGTTCCAGGAAAAAGTTCGCTACATAGAAAATTTCGCAACTGTAATTCATAAATCTGAATACCCCTTATTTGGAAACACGTCTCATTTCCGAACATAATTCCGAACATAATCGGATACCTTAAGCAATTTTGTTTCAAACACAAAGATCATATGAATAGTAGAAAATGGAGTGGGTGAATGTTGAAAACATTGCACTCGAAAGCAACGCGAGGGGTATTGGTGACGGATCTCGTAATTTTGAACTATGGTTATGTGGTGAGGAAGATACCTCTCCAAACTGCCGCGGTAGCCGAGTGGTATAAGTATCGGATCGTGGCTTGCTTTGTCACGAGTTCGAGCCCAGTACCACTAAAGACCCGCCGTGTAGGGCAGCGATGCACGTTAAATCTGTCGAGAGCTGAAACGAGAGCTCCCTTGGTGTGGTGTGATAATTAGAAGAGGGGGTGCCAGCTCAGGTGTTGTCCACGTCACTTGACCATGGTTCAAAATTACGTAGTCCGTCACCAAAAGCCCTTGCGTAGCTAAACAGTGCGACGTTAATATTCAATCAACCAAACTGCCGCTCCACGCCAACGGGAGGATTTTGAGTCCCGACAGATTTCACGTGTATCAGTCCTTCTATGCGGCGGGTCGTCAATGGTACCATTGGCGAACGAAGAATATAAGCCGCCCCCCTGTAAAGTCACGTTTTGGGCCCCAAGCCGGATCTTTGAAAGGCAATGGCGCACACAAGGGGGAAGGTGTCCACCGGTCTGGACCCCTCCCTCCATAACCCTTGATTATTTTTTCGATTCACAGTCCCAGGGGCGCGAAAGAGCCTGAAAGGGCCCGAATAAGCTGGGTTTAACCAGATTTTCTGGTTATAAATTTCGATCCGCCAGTGCCAAGTATCTTCAGTGCCGCCAGTATCTTCTACGTCCAGGGCCCGAAATTAGTTCAAATTGGCACTGATATAGTACGTAAAATTTAATTTTGTTTTTAACAATTTATTTTATTTATTAATGCTAGTGATTAAAACAATAATTTGCTTTTTATTGTTTTTCGTTCCCAGAAGTGACAAAATCAAAGGAATATGTTTGATGGCGTATTGAGGTATGGTACCAAAATGGTGGACTTTTGACCTGGACCCCCCCCACCGCCTGAAAAATTTTTGTGTACGCCACTATAGAAAAGGTTCTTATTTGGTATAAGTCAGGCTTTGGGCCCCCTAGAAACCTGAGCCCGCAAAGCGAGGATGTACGTTACACCATTGAATGGCACAAGAACTTGAACCCGCGACTCGACAACTATGAGTTGACCGTGACCACTCAATTACCAAGATCACGGGACGGTTAGTTAAATAACAAAGATTGAACATACGACAGATATTTCTGCGATATTTTCCCTCATAATCAAATTTTTGAACGATCTGCCCCTTTGTTTCGTGTTCAAAGGAAATCACAGTTATTTTTTTGAAGTCAAGTTATTTCTTTTAAAAAAATTAAAACTTGCGGAAAATCTCACGAACATTTTCCTTCAATGACAGAAAGATTCCAAACACACAATTGCAAATTTCAATTATACACCTACTTTTATTACCAGAAACAGAATAACCTCTTTATGAACGGAAGAAAATGCAACGATCCAAAACTTCCCAACATCAAATAAAAATAAATATATCATTCAGCAGACTTTTCACCTCAAAACTCCTCCACACCATGACTAAACACCATTTTTTTTTAGTTTTTTTTTTCCCTCTGTGTGTGTGCAGAGAAAGATCCCATTGCGAAACTCAATCCACGTGTAGCGAGCCTATCTTACGAAATCCCTCCTTTTGCACCATCACGCAATGAATACCTGACCCCTTTTCCCTACTTTGCGATCAACCAACAGATCCAAAACGTTCGCTCTATCCACCACCACCGCCCTCTACCTCCTCCATCCCGTACCCTTTCTACTACCTTCTACCTCTCCCGTCGCCGCTCCCTTCCCACCCTCACACCATCTGTCACTCTCACAGTCTATCTATCTTTTCCCTCTTCGTTTCATTTCGACTCTTCTCTTCGCTCGCTTCTGCGGCGTTCGCTCTCTCCACCCACCTCCCCTTTCTCTTCTCTCTGGAAGAGACTATCTCGTACCTCCCCCTCTCCCCCTCTAAGAACCAACTGCGTAGGAGAGATTCGATTAAGTGTCCATAGGTGGCGCTGCGTGTAGGGTTGCCTTCGCTCCCTTGGATGTCTGTGTGAGGTTGAAGGGGTTTCTCATTACGGTACGCGAGCCGGGCCGGAGCGGCCGGCCTGGCTCGCTGGTTGGGGAGGAAGGGAAGGATATAGCGATGTGCACGGCGATTAGTTTCGCCATGTGCGCACAATAAAATTAATTTTCTTTCTTCCTTTTTTTTTTGCTAATAAAGAGATTTGCTTATTTTTTACGTTCTAAGACACAAAAATAATTATTTCAAACAAGTTGAATCTCCGTTATATTAAATCCAAAAAATAATTCGCAGACCCTTAAATAAATTCGATTATTGACAGTGGTATACACAAGGGGAGGGATCTGTGTACACCAGTAGCGCACACAAAAATTTTTCAAAGGGGAGGTCCAGGGTCGAAAGTCGACCATTTTGGTATCATGCTCCAATCCTCCGCCCATCATATTCTTTTGGATTTGTCTATTTTCGAGAACAAAAACAATACAAAATTAACTATTGAATAAATAATTAGCATTAATTAATAAAATTAATTTTTAATAACAAATACATGATTAAATTTTACGTAATATATACATAGGATTATAACCAATAGGGAAAAAAAGTCAAGGGCCATGGAGGGTGTCCGGCCCCCTAGGACACGCCCCTTGTGTGCGCCACTGGTGTACACCATTAGTTATTGATCTGTAAACTTTGAATTAAGTTCTATGCAACATAATGTAGAGCAGCGGTCGCCAAACTTTTTGACCTCACGGACTGGTAAATTCATAATTAAAATCCCGCGGACCATTAATAAGGATTTTGTAAGTGTTAAATATATTTATAGAAAAAAAATTGTGATCTATATAAGAATACCATATCAATGCATCTTAAAACATAGCTTAACGTGCTAAGTGAGTATATTCCATATTTTTCTGGGGACCAGCGAGGTCGCGGTAGCCGAGTGGTCAAGGAATCGGATCTTGGCTGGCCTTATCACGAGTTCGAACCCAGTACCACTAAAAACCCGCCGTGTAGGGGAGCGACGCACGTTAAATCTGTCGAGAGCTCAAACGCGTCCTCCCGTTGGTGTGATGTGGTAGTTAGGAGACAAGGGTGCCAGCTCAGGTGTCATCCACGTCACTTGACCATGGTTCAAAATTGCGTGATCCGTCGCCAAAAGCTCTCGTGTAGCTGAACACAATGCGACGTTAATATTCACACACTCACTTACTGGGGACAAGCGAAATTTTCTCACAGATCACCACTTTGGCGACCTCTGATGTAGAAGATGGCGTAAGGAAGAATATTACGGCTGCCCTACTAAGTCAGGTTTTACCTTTAATATTTTTTATATTGGTTAAATTCATACTTGGCTTCATCAAGTTTTTAGACCCCCAAAATAAGGGGGTGTCTGTTACGCCACTGTCACGCACCGATCATGAATCAGTGTTGTGTTTCGTAGAATTTTAATCCCTTAACATGCACGATCGAGTTATTGCGAGCGCGCTAAACTGGCTTTATTGTGCACAAACGAGATAATTCGTGTGGAGTTGCTGTTGTAATTTTCGCAATCGAGTCTATGTGATCGCCGTCTCCACTCGTCAGACTGACAGCGATCTGTCTTGGTGATTTTGTAAATTTAGATAAATACTATAAAAAAGTATTCTTTCATTTGCTACACATCAGCATTTGGAACGCGTATGCTTCGTATAAAAAGATTTAAATTTAGATTTCAGAAGCAAATTAGTAGAAAGACTTATACAGAGTTATCATTTCGCCACACATATGAAAAAAATCGGGAAGATCTTCTGTAATTCTACGATTAACAGAACGTCATTTTTCCAGTTTTGTTCCACCAACACTAAAGAAAAAAAAAGATGCATTCAGACGATACTGTGCGCTGTGTGTTGAGCTAAAAGGGAAAAAGAGAGAGAGAGAGCCATTCTATGCGTAATAATTTAAATGTCGGGCTGTGAGCTGCGCTTAGCTTCCAAATGTCAGACAAAAGGAAATTTCTCGGATAATTTTTCAACGTAAATCCTATTATTATTTCAGTTGAAAAAGTATTAAAAAATATTTTTGATGATAAAAATATGTGCTTTTTCGAAAAGAAAGGTAATAAAAGTCGATTTATGTGCAAGATTGCGATATGCGGCTCTTATCTGCAATTTGGATCCAAATCCATCATTAAAACAAAAATTTTAATTGACTTTGTATTTTTTCAAATTCTACTATTAGCTCACCCTCTCTATATATTTATTTATCTTGGGGGAATTTTCAATCGTTAATAAAATACATTTTAAAGCGCTCGATTGAGCTGAAATTTCATATACATGATTATTTTGGATGACAATACAATAATTTAATTATTAATAATAAAAATTAATTGATTAAAACTAATTATTTAAAGAACTACAAATACAGCCACGTTGGCATCATTTTTGGCTACTTGTGTCAAAACTTTATAAAACATTTTTTTCTCACGTTTTAAAGCATTCAGTTGAACTGAAATTTTATGAACACGATTGTTTTGGATGACAATACGATACTTTAATGGCAATGAATAAAAATTAATTACCTCTTAATGTTGTGCTTCTGTCATATGTATATACATCAGTAGCTCACACAGGAATTTTTCAAGGGGGTCCGGGTTCGAAAGTTCAGCATTCTTGTATCATGCTCCTTTTGATTTTGTCGATTTTCGGGAACAAAACACAGTAAAAAACTAATTTTTGAATAAATTAGCATTAATTAATAAAATGAATCATTAATAACAAGTAATTAATTAAATTTTACGTACTATATACTTAGAATTATAATCAATCGGGAAAAAATCAAGGGCTTTGGGGGGGTCCTGACCCCCAGGACCCCTACCCTTGTGTGCGCCACTGATATACATATTTATATTAATTGTAACAATTTAATAAAAAATAGCTAAAATAAAATATTTCTTTGTTGATCCAAGTAGGAATTGACTTAATTTTTTTTTTACATTACTTGTGTGTGTGTGTGTTTTTCTTTGTGACCAATACAAGGTTTTAAGCAGGAACGTCTTAAAACATGGGGCTTGTTTCCTTCTCGAATCTGTCTTAATAAGATCCGGATAATTTCAATGTGGTCAAATATTATTCCAGTTCATATGCTTCGAAAAAAGCGAAATTTCGAACTGCATGTCAACTGGCAAAAGTGGTATGACTGTATTATTATGTGATGGCCCTTGTTCATACCTAGGTCTAGTCCCAGTAACGCACACAGGAATTTTTCAAGGGGGGGGGTAGGCTAAAAATTCCATTACCCTCATATCTTATCCCAAAACGCCACCCAACATTTGTTTTTGATTTTGTCGATTGTCAGGAACAAAAAACAGCAAAAAATAAAGTATTGAATAAATAATTAGCATTTAATTAATAAAATTACTTATTAATCACAAACACTTTATTAAATTTTTCATACTAAATGCATAAGATTATAATCAATCAGGGACTCCGGACTCTGGGATTCCCCTCCCCTTGTGTGCGCCACTATCTAGGCCCGGGGTGGGCATTAAAACGATCGCGATTAACCGGTGGACCACCAAGGCATTTTGGGGATAACCGCCTTCACTAAAACCTAATAATCATACGAAAGTCTATAAATATTTTTAAAAATCGGAGAAAAAAAATCGAATTACAAGAGGAAAAGTTCGTTACATAGAAAATGTACTTAGCTATTTGGAAGTTATTTTACGAAGAAAATCGTAAAAAGGGAAAAAATTCGCTAAATAGAGAATTTCGCAAATTAAAGGTTCGACGGTATTGTAGACTTTCTGCTAGTTCACTACACCTACGCCACTGGGTGGAACGCAACACCTTGAAAAAATTAGAAGTAGCCCGTACTCTGGAAAAGTCTGCCCATCCCTAGTCTAGTCCTAATACCATAAGACAATCATTCAATTCGTTTACTCCAAATGCGGCCATCGGTCGAGCTTGTTTGTGCTTAGGTTTTTGAGATGGTGAATCGTGCACATTTATTAGTTTTATATTACCGTAGGAACGAGTATTTGACAATGAATGCTATGTACTGTCTATACTGTTAAAGATCTCAGGTAGGGTCTTCTTTTGCATAGGGGCCCAGGGCCTCAAAGAGTCTTAAGATGTATGTCCCTGGTTCTTAGTAGCTAGACAGTTGATACTTTCATTTTTCCTTCAAAATATCAACAGATTCGGATTATGTTTAATACATTGTGCGTTGACTATGACGACTCAAAACTCATATGAAAGTTTAAACAATGAAATACTGGATAAAATGTCGTCCTTGTCATTAGTACCGTTTTTTTAAAATTACGAAGAAAAAAAAGAAGGAAAAAAATATTAATAAATTGAGCTTTGGTTGACTAATGACGGTATTTTTTAGCAAATCAAATAATTTTCCCACTGAATTGCAGAAATATTTAACTGTAAAAGACACGAAAATTATCCATACTGGCATATAATTCTTATGAATTAATCTTCCAAAATTTTGAAAGGGGCTGGCTACCTTTTCGTCAGTTATAAATTTATGATCACGTGGTGGCCGGTCGATTCTCCTACTCTCAGAAAATTTGTTTGCTTTGATAACAGTGCCTCTTAGCGTTCTGCAACCGAGGTAAGCTAGTGGTCATGGTCATGGACTCGTGGCCGACATGTCAGGAGTTCAAGCCAGGTGCCACAAAATACTAGCCGCGTAGAGGGGTTGATGCACGTTTAATCTGTCGAAGCTCAAAATCCTTCCGTTGGCGTTGTGTGGAAGTTCGGGGAGGGGAACCACAGAGTTCAGCTTTCTCTATCATCACTTGACTATGGTTCAAAAATTCGAGGTCTTTCGCCGATAACCCTCGGTTGTTTCATAGGGCGATGTTAATATAAAGCACTCACGCCTTAGAATGTTCTAGCAATCTGAATGCCCCTTAGAATGTTCTAGCAACGAGCCCATCCCTTTTCTACCTGTTGTTGCTGCTTCTTATGCCATCTGATCTCGACTGTGTCAGATCCAGACCCACGAAATTCATCAAGGCAAAGGGCTAGATGTATGTCTGTCGTTGGCCGTAGCCTTGAGCACCATGTAGGGGACAGTACGATTTAGCTTGCCCCCCACCAATTTTGAGGGAAAACACCTTGAGAGGATGTTAGGGGCTTCTTACCTCTCTTCCCCTTCCACCAACCTCACGAGAGGACATACGACTCAACGGCTATTTAGAGTACAATCATGCCGCAAAGGCACTATACATTTATAAACATTCATGCCTTCTCCGGGATTTGAACCCATGCCCTACGGCGCAGCAGTCAGCGTCGCTAACCACTGTGCCTTATGGGCGACCCTTTACTACCTTTTTAGCATTTATAGTGCTGAAACGTCCCCCCTTTGGTGCGGTGTGGTAGTTAGGAGAGGGGGTGCCAGCTCAGGTGTCGTTCACGTCACTTGACCATGGTTAAAAATTATAGGGTGTTTTTTTAAGAGGTATTGAACTTTAAATTGCAATAAAACAACGATGTTTTATTCAATTGACATGAATTTTTTTATTCGAAAGATAATCTTGTGCCATTACATTTTAAATATGATTTCAAGCATAGGACTGCCACGGCTGGATTGGATGTAGTCCAATCTGGACGTCCAATTTTCGATGACTTTTTCCAACATTTGTGGCCGTATATCGGCAATAACACGGCGAATGTTGTCTTCCAAATGGTCAAGCGTTTGTGGCTTATCCGCATAGACCAATGACTTTACATAGCCCCACAAAATAGTCTAGCGGTGTTAAATCACAAGATCTTGGAGGCCAATTCACAGGTCCAAAACGTGAAATTAGGCGGTCACCAAACGTGTCTTTCAATAAATCGATTGTGGCACGAGCTGTGTGACATGTTGCGCCGTCTTGTTGGAACCACAGCTCCTGGACATCATGATTGTTCAATTCAGGAATGAAAAAGTTAGTAATCATGGCTCTATACCGATCACCATTGACTGTAACGTTGTGGCCTTCATCGTTTTTGAAGAAGGATTCCACCAGCCCATAAAGCGCACCAAACAGTCAGTTTTTCTGGATGTAACGGTGTTTCGACATACACTTGTGGATTAGCTTCACTCCAAATGCGGCAGTTTCGTTTGTTGACGTAGCCATTCAACCAGAAGTGCGCTTCATCGCTAAACAAAATTCGCTTATGAAAATCGCGCGACCATTATTTTCGAAATAAAATTGCACAATTTGAAAGCGTTGTTCAGGCGTGAGTCTATTCATGATGAATTGCCAAACCAAAGTGAGAATAAATCACTTGACAGCTGTTAAATCGGTTACCATCTTGGAAAGTAATGCCAACTTAACCTTCTATACCTGGAAAAAAAACACTCTGTACGTGGTTCGTCGCTAAAAGCCCTCGTGTAGCTGAACAGTGGGACGTTAAGATTCAATCAATCAATCAACTAGCATTTATAGTTTTGTTTCGAATATAAATACATGTTGTTGTTTTTTTATAAAAATTGTTTGGAGTAGATTGATCAAATATGAACCGAGTCTCTCAAGAGAATCATCTAGCCAAATCAAACTAATTATTTTGTTACAGCCCTCTAACAATTGCTTTTTTTTCAATTTGAAAGTAAAAGATTTCATTCATTTTGCTTTGTCTTCGCACTAAAATTAGAGTTTATTTACTTTGCACTAAAAAGATGCATGAAAACTGTTTTCTACAGACCTCGTAATTTTTAGCCACGATTATCACATTCACGAACGACACCTGAGTCGGCACTCCCACCCCACCACCACCAAACTTCCACACCTCACCAACGGGAGGACATTGAGCTTCGACAGAATTAACATGCATCGGCTAGAGATGGCGATTTGAGATCGATTTATCTAATAATCGATTTCTCAGGCTAAAAAAAAGAATCGATATGTATTACTGAATCGATACAGTGAATCAAAATTTCATCCTAGAAAATCGACATTCGATTTTTTTCTGTTTTGGTAAAAACTATAAAATTATTTACAATTAGTAGAATGTACTATCTTTAAAGCTATTTATCTTTATCATTGGGAGAACTACAAGCTATACTTTCTATTTATTAAACTTTCTAATGTAACAAATACATTTAGAAAATAAATGTCTTCTTTTATTCCTGATACTTTGATGTGGTAGTAAAAATAATTGTATTGTCAAATTCCCTGATCTAAAATATTCTATGATTTTACTGATAAGATTATTACGGAATCTCTCATAAAATGGATTTATATTTGCATTGTAAATGCAGACTTGATAAAAAAACGATTTCTTAGGAATTGATTTTTAAGACTTCGATTTTTGTGTAAATCGTTTCATCATGCTACGATTCGAATCGATTTAAAAATCGATCTTTATCGGAAAGAATCGCCATCTCTAGCATCGGCCCCTTCTTCACGATGGGTCTTCAGCGGTACCATAGGTCGTACTAGAAGCAACATGAAAGCTATCTCAAAGATGAAGACGACATCTGATTGCAATTTCCCTCTTCCCCATCATTCCAGATGCCGTGGTCTTGCATGAAACCAGGACTCAAACCAGTGACTCGATTCGTGTCATGACCATGGCCACTTGGACTTTAACTTGAAAAGGAGGTGAAAGTTATTTAGGAAAATCTAAAGGAAACAGCTTTGTTAAATCCATCTTATAAATCGATAATATGAATTGATTTTTTCGACAATGAGACAGCAACGGTATTCGTGTGAGTTCATTCATATTTTATATTAATTACTCAAAACAAACATCCATAAGGTACTTGTCTGAATGCGGGATTGTTAACAATGAAAATAATTATGTAAAGATTTAAAATTAATTATATTTTTTGAAGAGAATATCTGCATATATAAGAGAAGAGCGTCTCATTAATTCACTTACCACGTTATCTTCTGAACTGTTAGACCTACAGACTTGAAATTTGGCGGGCGTGTTCCTTTTGTTAAGCAGATATCAGCTAAGAAAGAATTCAGAGGAAATCGACCTCCAAGGCGCGTTGCGGGAGAGTTATAGAGGAAATTCCCGTTTTTGAGCTATTAGAGTTACAAAATTTACAAACATATTTCTTTTCTTGAGAAGAAATTTGGAGAGAATGAGGTTTGTGGGGATTTACAGGGGCATTATATAGATAAAAAAAAATTTCGTCTTTGAACATTTAAACGTACAGACTTGGAATTTGGCAAGCAAGTTTCTTTTGTTGAATAGAGATCCGAAGGGTGTTTAAGAAGATTAACTACCGTGGGGAAGCTATAGGGGCGGTAATGGTAAATATACTTCTGTTTTGGAAGTCCAAGTTCTATTCTTTTAAAATCAAAGGATGAGGGCCTTAAGTTTAACTTAAAATTAGAAAATATCAATAACTTATATAACATCAGGAAATACCCAGCAAAGCGAGCGGATAATAACTTGTGTCATGTATGTTGTTGTAGAGTAATAACAGATTGATCTTGAAAAAAAAATTGAAATGCCACATACAGCAAACATTTGAGATATATTAATATATTGCTTTAAAAAGGGCCAATCCTTTAAACATAGAAATGTTTTATAGAGGGATTGGACCTTCACCGATGTTTCTCCTTTTGAATACAGTACAGTCATTAATTCGATTTCTTTCAATTTAATTAAAGGTATAGGGTGTTTTTTTGAGAGGTATACAACTTTAAATTGCAATAAAACAACGATGTATTATTCGATTGACATGAATTTTTTTTATTCGAAAGATAATCTTGTGGCGTTACATTTTAAATATGATCAAGCAAGGCGTACATTCGCCTAATGGGCCCAAAACGAGATTGCCGTTGTTCCCGATTTTCATAAGCGAATTTTGTTTAGCGATGAAGCGCACTTCTGGTTGAATGGCTACGTCAACAAACGAAACTGCCGCATTTGGAGTGAATATAATCCACAAGTGTATGTCGAAACACCGTTACATCCAGAAAAACTGACTGTTTGGTGCGCTTTATGGGCTGGTGGAATCATTGGTTCGTACTTCTTCAAAAACGATGAAGGCCACAACGTTACAGTCAATGGTGATCGGTATAGAGCCATGATTACTAACTTTTTCATTCCTGAATTGAACAATCATGATGTCCAGGAGCTGTGGTTCCAACAAGACGGCGCAACATATCACACAGCTCGTGCCACAATCGATTTATTGAAAACACGTTTGGTGATCGCCTAATTTCACGTTTTGGACCTGTGAATTGGCCTCCAAGATCTTGTGATTTAACACCGCTAGACTATTTTCTGTGGGGCTATGTAAAGTCATTGGTCTATGCGGATAAGCCACAAACGCTTGACCATTTGGAAGACAACATTCGCCGTGTTATTGCCGATATACGACCACAAATGTTGGAAAAAGTCATCGAAAATGGGACGTCCAGATTGGACTACATCCGAGCCAGCCGTGGCAGTCCTATGCCAGAAATCATATTTAAAATGTAATGCCACAAGATTATCTTTCGAATAAAAAAATTCATGTCAATCGAATAATACATCGTTGTTTTATTGCAATTTAAAGTTCTATACCTCTAAAAAAACACCCTTTATATTAAAGAGAAAAGAACATGGGTAATAGGCGATCTTCTCAATGAATTGCAATTTTTTCAAAGGTAAAGCGATTTTATAGCAATATTTAGTTTAAAGCAAAGTTTCTCTTAAAACTAAAAAAAAAAAAAACTGATACGCAAGGCAATAAATTTTGGTATAAGCCACTATTACTTGGCTGTTTAGAGCGGTGTTTCTCAACTATCGCCGCGTACCGGTCAACATTCGATAATTCTTCCGTAGCCCGTATGGGATGGTGGACATTGATTGTGTTTATATTTTCGACTGTTTTGATTTAATAATTTTAATTTACTAATTGTATTTAATAATGCCCAGTGGCCTAACGAAGAATAATAGGCTCCCCTCTGCAAAGTCAGGTTCTGGGTTCTAAGCCGGATCGTACGTACTTGGCGTCAGTCAAGTTTTGGGCCTCCTAGAATCCTGGGAACCCCCAACGATGCGAGGGTTGCAGTGATGTACTTTTCGCCTCTGTGATAAGGCTTTTAGAATAAAATACTTTAAACCAAAAAATAAATACAAAGTGATTTTACGTGGAATATAAAAAGTTAGCGTGGCAATTCGCACAAACCTGTGGGAAATACATCATAGTTATCAAAATGAAATTAATTTAATGTTCCTTGGGCAGACCGTTCCCATTTGATCCACGAACCGTGAATTGGAGGCCACTGATCTAACGTATGCGATTTGGATCCGAAGAAGGTCTGTTCAAACCACCTTGCCTCCAAGGTCTCCATGGGGGCTCTGGGACTGGGGACCACTGTTTAGAGTAATGGACTCTCGTAGCCGAGGGTCTCGAGTTCAAGTTTTGTTCTTCCAGAAACTGGTGATCGATCGATTGCCGATTAACTTCGCACTTCGGAGCAGCATGAAGATTATTGGCTACATTCCTCGTAATTTTGAACCACAGCCAAGTAATGAGGTTGACACTTCATCTGACACGACACTCTTCAAATTTCGACGCCAACATAAGGGCTTTGAGCGTAGATAGATTTAACGCGCATCTTTAGGGACACCATGACTCGAACTCATCGCTCGAAAGAATCCATTCTCGAGTTTACGACCATGACCAAAATATTGCCTATAGCATTCACTCCAAAACTTCTCGTATAATAAGGATAAATTTGCTGTAGTGTAAAAATCCTCATCTTGGCGTGGTGCGGAAGCTTGGAAAATGGAGTATTTTTCAAATCACTGGTCCATGGTTCAAAATTACGAGGTCCGTCACCAATAGTTATCGTGTTGATTCGAAGAGAGGGTGAAACATTAATAAGGGGTAAAGAAAATTTAAAGGACTATGCAAGATTCGAAATGAATAAATGCAGCATTTAACCCTTTAACTGCCACCAGTGTATATATACGTCTCACTCAACTATTGCGTTAAGTGTCTCGGGCGTATATATACGTCTTTTCGAAATATAATCCATTTTTTCCGTTGCTATCTATAAAACTATGACGCTTAGTGGATAAGTGGGTGCATCGCGCTTCCACACCATAGGTCCGAGGCTCAAACCCCGGACAGGGCAAGGTTGATTCAGCCTTTCATCCCTTCAATGGGTCGATAATATAAGTACCAAGCTCACTTGGGAACTTAACACTGGGGGGTTGTGCGTCAGACTGACCACCTTACCGGAACATCTGCTCATGCACATCAGGGCCCATGTTCGCGTATACTGAGTTGGGCACAGTAAGCCTTGGCCATCATGAACTGTCGCGCCACTGAGTTAATTTTATCTGTAAAACTATTCCGAAGGCTTTAGAATACAATAAAATTATCTTGGCAGTGTTTGTGAAAAGGGTTTACTTATTTCGGAGAAAAATATGCTTATCGATGAATTTTCTTTTCTACCAATACAAACAGCATACGCACGCTTATGTGAAAAACGGTGGCATCGCGTAACTTTTAGTCAATGGGTTAAATTAATTACATATTTAACTGATATAAATAGTTAATTGTTTACATATTGCATGAATCTCTTCTGTAATGCTATCATGTATTACAAAAATTAATCATTGCTTTAATATGTCTTTAAAATCAAGTAAACAGTTAATAAATAATTTTTTGTTATCGCAGAATATATTTGCTACAGAATAAAGTATTTCTTTTAAATTATCTGTTTTTTAGAGAGAAGAAACGTGTTGTTAATGGCGGAATTTTAATTTATGAGATTTTTCTACAATTATAAATATCATTATTATTTTTTTTACAAAAGCGACTCCGTAATGCAGAGTGAAAGAAATTCGAAAGTAATATGAAGCAGCTTTCTTCAATACAGTAAAAGAGAAAAGAAAAAAAAATGTTCTGCAAATTACAGGGATAACTCGGTGCTCCTCTGCCCCTTCCCTACAATACTGATCAATTCATATTTGGTCACTGGCTTTAAAAGGTCATTTACTGCCGAGTTTCCTTATCATAAAGCACTTGCTCCAAGGGTCGTGGGTTCCAATCTTGGTTCAATTAAAAAGTGTCATTTGAAAATAATACCTTCCTGTTCATTTAAGACGAGTTCTTTTGTGAAAAAGTGTAGTGTAGCGGCTCTTTAACTGTAGTCCACGGAATCTCATGTAACGTTGAGATTTCTCTCTTTTACAGATTCTGAAAGGCCTCGTGGAAAAATTGAAAGATGTGCCATGCTAGACCATACCACTAAATTGTTCCCAATGATGAAACATTACTAGAATATGTATTTTGATCAAGAGTATTAAGTCGGGGAGGGATGTTCAAAATCTGGGGGGTCCGCGATGCCACGCTAATACATAAAAGGGGGCCACGGTAATCGAAAGTTTAATAACCGATGTGTTGTAGTGTACCAACTCGGATGTCGTTTCCTTTATTTGATAGGTTGGTCATTAATGACTTGTTTTAGAACTGTGGTGTTATATTAAGTTGAAAATACGAGTAATAATAACGGGGAAACTTAATTCATTAATTTTTAAATAATTATGCGTTTTTGTATACAATAATACTCCTAATGTGTAAATTCTTACAATATCCACCTGTGGCTGCGGTAGGTTTATGGTCAAGGAAACCACACGGACTCCTGACTGGCGGTCATGAGTTCGAGTCTTGTACCGTTGAAGACCTGCCGTGTGGGGAAGCGATGTACGTTAAATCTGTCGAGAACACAAACGTCCTCCCGTTGGTGTAATGTGGAAGTTTGGAGAGGGGGTGCAAGCTCGTCTGTCGTCTCCATCACTTGACCGGGTTCAAAATTACGAGGTCCGTCTCCAAAAGCCCTCGTGTAGCTGAATAATGTGACGTTATTATTCACTCCCTCACTCACAACGCTCATCCGCCATATAGAGGAGTCAACATACGTTAAATCTCTCGAGGCTCAAAGCCCTCACGTTGGCGTTGGCGAGGTGCCTTCGGAAAGAAGTGCTAACTCAGGTGTCGTTCTCATCACTTGACAGTGATTCAAATTTACGAAGTTTGTCGCCCATTGCCCTCGTGTTGGTTTATAGTTCTACATTTATATAATTCCCGCTCTCTCACTGAACAGTTACAGATAAAAAAAAAAGAGTTTTATCGTAGGGAAGAAATTACGAGTTCACAAGCGTTCTCGCGTTGTAAATTTTTAGGTATAACAAATAGGGCTGAATAGGGCAATAAAACATACAAAAAAAGAAGGTAAAGATTTGTATTTTATTTTATTTATTTATTTATTATCTCTTGTTTTTATACATTAACGCACCTGATTTTTATTTCGTCGTCTTTATTTGGGACGGGGAAAAATACCTGAAACGAGAAGTTAAAATTGTTGCAATAGTTACTTCGAATTCCATTTCAATAAATAAATTAGTTTTGCAAACTTTTCTTTAACCCGTTCTTTTTGTACTACATAGTATTCTTAAATTTAAAGAAAAAAAATGCTCAGATTGTGTTTTAATGGTTATTCATGACATTTCTCAAGCAGATGTATTAAATTAGCAATATTTACAGAACGTTTCAAAGATTCGATAAACTCTCTTTTCTAATTGGTTTTATCCAGTGTGACGTTTAGGAAAATTGATGGTTAGCGAAACAATTAAGAAATTAAATAATTGATTTATTAGGTCCACAGCTATTACTATAAGTACATTTGGTTACAAGTTATTCAAACTAGTGACTATTTCCATTTTACGGATCATGTTATTTGTGAAGGAGGTGGCAAACACAACCGTTCTTTCGAGTGTTTCAAAACAGACTGTCTCCACTCTCTTGGGACGAGGGCAGTCACCTCTTGCACCTCGAATTTCTCTTGGGGTTCCGTCTCACAGGTGGAGTGATGTTTTTCTCACGACCATAGGTTGTCGGCAGTAGCGCACACAGGAAGTTTTCAAAGGGGGGTCCGGGTTCGAAAGTTCCCCATTCTTGAATCATGCTCCTTTTGATTTTGTCGATTTTCGGAAACAAAACACAGTAAAAAACTAATTGTTGAATACATAATTAGCATTAATTAATAAAATTAATCATTAATAACAAATACTTAACTAAATTTTACGTGCTATATACTTCGAATTATAATCAATCGGAAAAAATATCAAGGGCTCTGGGGGGTCCGGACCCCTTGTGTGCGCCACTGGTTGTCGGTGTGATATCAGATGAAAGGATCCCGCAATATTTTAAGAATGCACGTGTGGATATGGACGGAGTAATGCTATCTACATAAAGAAGCAGCTGCGTGGCGGGAAACTTTACACCAGTTATTAAACGAACCAACACCAGCCGTACCGGTTGACACCGAGTGATCATGTTCGCAAAATCGGGATTAGTGTTTTTTCTGTCGAGTCGTGGATTCGAGTTCAAGGGCCAATGAGGATTCACCATGCAAAGGGGTTGATGCATGGTAAATTTGCTGAGGCTTCAAGTCTTTGCGTTGCCGTGGTGTGGCAGTTTGCAGAAGACCGGAAACCGAATGTGGGGTAGGTTGAAACCCAGGGACCTTGTTTGTAGCTGTGGTAAACATCGTGGGCGGGTGGCGTAATGATGAACTCACAGCAAATTGTAGAAATAAAATTTTATTTTATTTGCTCAAGCTAACTATTATTAATAATGTGATATGGAAATGTCTCTTTGCACCAAGCCGGTGTAACAGTCTCTTTCAGATGTTGTAGTTCATTCTCCCACATTTCATTGCATTGTGCGAATGACGCTTCCCCATAGTTCTCTGTAGGTCGCTAGATAGCTGCTTCAACGCCGCCGGCGTTCATCCTCTTACTCCAGAAAAATCCGCTTTCGTCTCGAATCCGATGTTAATCTCTGATCTCCGATCCCTTCTCACCAAAAAAGAATGATCATTTTAAAGTGCAGGGGTGGGTCCACTACATGCCCCTCCTCATTTCTCATTGGCCGGCCCACAAAAGTCTGCACACGGCCCTCGGACTCATTAGCGTCCTATTGGCGCGGACCTAACAGTTGCTCTCTCTGGTCCTTGTATCCGTGCCAGTCGGTTCGTACGCACATCTGGATACTTTGTCCACCCCACCGCCATTGTTTCGTGAAGCTATTCTCCCGTCGTCCCCTGTGGTGTCAATCTCCTCAGTCATACAGGCACCGTCAATTATCATATGGTGAAGGCTCTTTTGTGTCTTTTATGACTTACAGACATATTGTCGTTGCGTACCCGAAGCCAAACAATAGACAATGACCCCAAAGCCACGTGCGCTGTCTCCGACACATAAGCAAGCCACCTGCTCTAATCTATCAACCTAGACATGAATGGACGGGTGTGGGTCGTATTAATGCGCCGTCGTTGCACTGTGAACCCTGTACGTGTAAACTCGGCTTCTTCTCATTCCGATAACAAACGTCACGTAGTTTTCATGTACGACGTTAATAATACAATTAATTAACCACCTGGTTGAAGCCGGACGTTCTACACACACCATGTGAATCAAGCACGTTGTAGCGTCACCTCGTCAGACGGACATTTGCTTCCCCTCTTTTCATTTTGACGCCCAGGAAAGAACAAAATTGTCAGATGTTTTTTTTTCAAAGTAAACTGCAGATTCATCTCTCACGTTTTGAGGTGAAACAGATGTTGAGTCAACTCTTGAATTGTTTGTTGTTACCTCTCTTTTTTTCCTCGCCTATACCCAGAGGCGAATGGATTCACCAGAGGGCATTTTCTTCACAGTTATTTAGAGAAGAGACTCACCTGTTTTGACGGCTGTCCATTCTTTTGTTCCCTCTCACATGTGGCCCTGATACACTTGTGTGAACAAGAGTGTCGGCCTTTTGTGAGGAAGAAATGCCAAGGGGAATGTGATACCATTGTCGAAGTAACAGATCAATTTATAGACCCTCCCTATGGCTTATGAGGTGCGGTGACATAGATGATCTCAGTCGAGCCAGACTTTAGTTCTTGAAGAACCAATGTTGGTTAGGACCAAAACAGAGGTGATGGATGCAGATCCGTGTTCCTTGCCAATCAGAAATTATTGCGGTCATGAAAGAGGCCCGCCCAGGACGCCTGCGGGGCAAACGCATTAGAGATTGAATTCTGCGATAAGAGGGAGTGACCTGCGATAGGCTGCGTGGCAGCCGGACCAGAGATTCTACTCGTTTGTTAATAAACTAATATTTTATCAAACTGTGTGATCCTTCTCGCCACTCAGGAATTAAATAAACTTGGGGATTACGACACTACCACGTGCAAGAATTCTACCCCGTTTTGGGAGATACAAATTTTCAGCTGAACTAACGTCTCACATTGATGTTGTGACAATTGAAATCTTTGACTAATAAAACGTGTAAGTACCCCAGCATATAAAAAGATGATATTTATGATGTTGAAGTAACTGTAAATGCGAGCAACACTGTGTAACATGGTATCGTCTGGATCAACCTATACACGTTTTTCTCTCTCTCTCTCTTCAATTAATCCTCTTGGGAAATCTTTGGCCTATCAATTCACATTATTCACAACCAACCCTTCGGAAGAAGAAAATCGTGGTATTTAAATTACTTTACTATATATAGTTGAGGTTTTCTAGCTTGAGAGAGAGAATAAGAGAGAAGATATATACTTGAGTCAGGTGAGATTGCTGCTGAAGGTATATTAGAATTATTGTGATTTGAGACTTATTAAGAGGAAACTTTAAAGTGGCGATCGTTCACTAAGATTGAAGTGATATTAGATTAAATCGGATCATAGGTTAGATTCTTTATAAAGGTAAGGATCAAGTTTGATAGTCTCCTATTCGTTCGCATTTTACTGTCGTTGTTCCGTGTTTGATATAATTATAATTGAAACATTCTCTTTCTGTTATTAGTGGAAATTGTATCTGTTCTTTGTGTGGTAAATAAAAAGATTAATTGGATCACGTCGAGAGTTTTTTCCCCTACCTCCCACACATCTAGGTGCCCGAGAGAGAGGTCCGAGCCTCTCACAGGCTAGAGAATGTTGGCGCTATTCTGCTCGTCTTCAAGGGTGGGTTACTGTTTTTAGGGAGAAGGTGGCTGACCATCGAGCAAGACGGTGAGGGGTCAAGAGAGTCCCTTGTTTTAGGAGCGCGAAGCGCTAGACTGAATTTGGTGCACAGCACGTGGTCTGCGGTATCAAGAATAGACAGTTTCTTGGGTTTTGTGTTTAGCGCTTGGGTTTTTGCTAAATTTAAAGGGATAAAATTCTGTTCTTTTGGCACGACGTGCTGTGTCGTGAAGTTGTGGAAGTATTGAGAAAGTAATAAAGATGCTACAAACATGAGATAGGGATGGACCCTGCGTCAGACAGTCTGTTGTATATGATAGAGGCATCACTGCCACTGTAAGAAAAGCTACCTTTATGAGAGGTTGCAATCGAAGACATCATGTATCGTCCATGATTTCAGAAATTCAGGAAAAGAGTCAAAAGCTAGCAAGATCAGATACGGTGTGTTCGTTCTTCCCTCGTTGCAGAGGAGGTTGATAAAGCTATAAAAACATCCGGAATCCATTGAACTAAATTCATTTGACGTCATAGCTACATGATAACTACAGTTACGTTTTTCCAACCAATAAATTCACAAATTCATGTGACGTTATAGTCAGCAATTGGCGTTATTGGTTCGTTGGCGATATTCGGTGATTAAATCTGTCGCCAATATTACTCCAATTCATTTACCATCCCTATATCCTTCTTATGTAGGATGTAAAGAACCACCTAGGAGCTTTTAAAGTCTTCTTGTCAAATAATCATTCAAGACCCTTTTAAATTTTTCAGATACATCGACTTTGGTCGCCATATTTGGCGATATTTGGTGATTAAAACTGTGGCCAATATATCACTTCCATTCATTTACTATTATAGTTGGACTAATCTTTCTTGACTAACAAATATCTTTTTTTACCGAACTTTTCCAGCGGAGAAATGAACTGTTCATTATATTTGTAACAGCATGTAATGGTATTATTATATAATTCTCCTTGTAAACGTAAGTTATTTAATCGTAAGTTACGCGTCTTCAGTGGAAGATAGCATTTTATTTTTTTAAAAAAATATCTACTCTTAAAATTTATTCTCGAGTCATATAACAACTGATTTATTATTGATTCCATGTAAAAATATGGAGGAGGTAACGACCATTTCGAATAGTATATATAACTATCCTGAGTATAAATATAATGTTTATAAACAAATATATAAAAATAAATCAATTGCAGCCAAAAATATAAACCAGAAAAACAACAAACTATCCTTGTGATTGTACTAGCCATATAAATGAATTTGTAATAAGTTTACCGATACCTCATTTTTTACCGAATAATCATTTATTATTTAAAAATAATGGGATGCATAATGTTATCGCTCATCAGGGGTGCATATTTACAGTTGCTGGATAGTCGCCATGGTAACCAAAGTAAGTTTTCGTAACGGTTGCCACCATATGACTACTCTATAAATTAAGAGGATACAAAACACAAGAGAGATATCTCCCCCCTTAAACATTAGTTACAAATGACAGTTATTTTTACCGTCATTATCTTGGGAAAAATATTACACTGCATCATTTTGTGTGTGTGTGTGTTTTTATGTAACAAACACCTGGAAATCATGGTCAATCTTCACATTATACTTTATTTTAAATATCATCACCTGTAATTTATTCGATGTACTGCGATGATTGAATTATATTTTTATGCGAGGGATTCTGCTTTTGAAAATAAATTCACTAAATGATATTTATTCAAACTTTAAAAAATACGTGAATTTTCAAAATAAATAGTTCAATGACATTTAATTCAATTTCAATATAATTTTTTTTTTTGCTGCTTAAACGTTTTGTAAGAAAAAAAGAAAAATATATATATAGTCAAACCTCCATATTACGAACCTCTATAATACGAATTTTTCTATTTTGCGAAATTGTTCCTGGAACCAAGAACATTTCAAGATTTTTTTCGTAAAATATAATCTCCCAATAGCGAAGTGCATTTTCTATACAACGAACTTTTTCTCTTGTGATTCAATTTTTGTTCTCCCCTTTTTTAAAGTATTTCTGGACATTTCAAGTTATTCTTTCTTTTAACTCATTTGATGCTTGTCAAATCTTGAACTGGTTTTATTAGGTACCTAGCTCGCCAAGAACAATAGAATTCTGGACGTTTTATCCAAGAAGTGCAACCTTTAACCCAAATTGTCCAGATCACTAGAAACATCTTCGATATCCCCTTTCACCCTCATTGGAGTTGTCTCTTGTCCCCGTGTCCTTGAACTAGTCTTCGTTCATTTACAGTATTGTTTAGTCGTATCTGTAACTTCGTTTCTTGTAGCTCGAAAATGTCAAAACATAAGTTCTTGAGCATCAAAGAAAAATAATTAATTCTTCAGGAAATGTATGAAGGCGTCAAAAAACTTTTCTTACAGTTTTTCTGTCTTTTTGATAGTTACGAAAAAATATATATACATTATTAATTTCCATAAAGATGTGAATAATTGTTTTTTATTTATATAGTGTTTATGAATTTAAAATATTTGTGTGTGTTTTATGTGGTTTAAAAAGAAAATTGAAAGATGAACCTCTTATAATGAATTTTCCATAAAACGAACTTTTTTTTCCGGATTTTGGGACTTCGTTATATAGAGGTCCGATTGTATACATATATCTACATAAAAAAAAGCTGTTTCGTGATGGTGTAATAAATTTATTTATTCATAAGGTATAGTTAATAAAAGAAATTATATTTCTCTTTACAACTCTCTGGATGTAGCAAAACCAAGTTTGGACAAGTTTACATTTATGATGATGCTGAGGCTTTGCATGAACGTGCAAAAAGAGTTAAACGTGACGATATATTCCAAATTTTACAGCCAATTTTGAATAAAAATCTATAGTGTGACGAATTTTGTGTATAAAGAAAATAGTGTAAATAATTTATACCTGGATGTATAATACTTTTATATTACTTTATGTTGTATTTATCTTACGTTAAAATTGCAATATTCGTAACACCGTTCCTTGCATTATAATGGCGATTCGATGGAAACGGCGAAATCTGATCGATAGAGTCAAGTTGGCATAATTTTTGGCGATCATGTTGGCAACTTGGGGAGCATATAGATTCTTCTAGATATTAGTGGAGAAATCTAGTAGTATAGCGATCTATGTCGCAAATGGAATTTTCGAGAAGAGTCCGTGAGACCTATAAATAGGGAGTCACTCACCGAAACTGAGTTAGTCTCGTTTTAACCGTTGCGGAGTAGTATTTTTATGACCGTAAAGAGTCGACCATCTATTAGTTATTACTTCGGCTGTTGAGTAGAACGAGCAAGTGCTTGTGTGAATAATCTTTTACATTCTTGTATTTTAGACGCTGATAATTGTGTCTGACCTCCATAGAAGGTGAGAAGGCCTTCTGTAAGACTTATTCTGTCAATATTGCTGCTGTATCCTGTATTCCGAGGATTGTTTTTCTACAATAAATTTCCATCGCTCCTGAAGAACTATCTTGCTCTTTGCGACTGATTGCGTAAAACCCTGGAACCCCGATCTGCGTAACGATATGCAGAAAAATATAGAACTTTAAAAATAAAAACCAAGATCAAGAATGCAGTCTGCGTTTTTTTAATACGTCCTAAAGATCATCGTACAGTTGCATTGATTTAAACTGCCATCATTTCGACAAAAGACGGTTCTATAGACAAAAAAGTTGATGTTAGAGCTTATCCGAAGAGTGAACACGACTCTCAATTTGTGAATTTTAATTTCTTCATGCAGATCCATTGCTGAATTATATCTCTCTATATAAGAAAAAGTTTTTCGGGATGCTGTAATACATGTAATTCACTGTTTTAAAATTTGAGCAATGAGTATGAGCACAGAGTCGACTGAATGGCGTAGGGGGCTTGTCGCTGGCCTTCTCCACCCAAGATTGCGGGTTCGACCCCAGCCCAAGTCGGTGGATTTTCATGATGCAGAAAATCGACAGCGGTCATGTCGTATGATTATACGACACGTAAAAGGTACCTAGAGTGTCTGTTTGGCTTAGGTGTTCTCGGCAAAATTAAGTCCTAGTACAGGTACGCATCGTCAAAGCTCAGGTCCCTCCCTCTAGGGAGAAAACTGGGCGTCGAAATTACCTGCGGTGATAGATATGGTGCCACGCTAAAAAGAGACACCAGCTTCCGGAAATGTACTAGGTCTGCAATGGTGTAACACTAATCCACAGCCCATTAGAAATAAAAAAAAGTATGAACAGTTGTATAATTTGTACAATGGGGTTAGTCCACCGTTAGGTGTACAGTATACAGTAATTGTTTAAAATATGGTAACAATGAGGAGGAAACACTTCAAACACATGATCTTGACGCAATATGAAGGGTCTAAGATCAAAATAATAATAATAAATATACTGAAATTTAAAATTTCTGAATAAAGTTAATGAAAGTCGAGTAATATTTAAAAATCAAATACAAACTACTATTTTTTTAAGCTCTTCAGCGAAAATACAATAAATGAAATTAAAATTCAAAAATCACAAGACAAACTGTCTTTACCTTTTCTTCGCATACATACCATATAGCTCCAAATGTATGAAGATTCGCGTAAAAGCTAAAAATGCGTTTTTTCTTTAAAAATTTCCCGACATTCAAAACTTGTACATAAGCCGAACTGAAAGTAATAATAATAATTAATTGTTATTTTTAAATATATCGCCATGAAAGCGAAAAATGTTGTCAAATAGCGGAATATCAACCAAATTCCTATAAAGTAAAACGCCAGACGCCAACGCCAATCATTTTCTTTTGGTAAAAAGAAAATAATCTTTGAAATTCACACATCTTTTTCGTTCATTGGTTATCATGCACACTGTCTGGACTACTTTTATTTGCTGTGCCATTTTCTTCTTTTTATCTGGAAAATGTGCAGGAATTTGTGTAAACGAACAACAAGTTTATGAGTGGATATAAAAGCACCTTGAAAACGGTTAAATGTGTCAAAATTAAGAAAGTCGGACTATGTTTCATACCCTAGAGGAAAAACTCGAAATAAATAGCATTCACACTATTCAAGAATGGTCTTTAGTCATATAATTTATTAATCTTAGAATAGGTATTGGTCGGATCCGGCTTGTATTGCGTCAGCTTACCAGTTTTGATGACGTGGCCCTTTTTAACACGCTTTTATTAGCTTCACCTGTATGTAACGGAATCTTTGAACTCGATTTTTAACCACTTTAAAGGGTCAGATTAATTCGCAATTTTGCACACTTATCAAGAACCGATGACAACGCAGTAATTGAATAATTTTGTTACATTGTTCTGATCAGGATCATCAAGGTTAAGGGGACTTGGCACCCTTTGAGCAAACTTCTTTATTTACGTATTTAAAAATTATATTTTAACATTTTATACAATGTTTCTATTCAAGAAAATGTTACCAAATGAAAATTTTCATATATTATTCACACAATTTTAAAAATTTAAATTTTTTGAAGAAAAGTGGGAAAATTTTAACATCCTACTCCTTTTGTAAAAATTAATTTTTTGACCTGAAATTTTTTTATAATATTCTTATGGATGTTCTTAACAACTTTAGGGATCGATTTTAGAATAACTTCATTCATTTTCGAGGAAAAAAATAAAATGTTGATATACAGGCTAAAAATCAACGAAAAAGCCAACATGTCTTACATTTTATTTTTTTTAAAAAAGTATTCAGTTTATAGCAAAACGGATCCCTAATTTTATTACATGCTTTACTTTTAACACGCAGGAAAAAAAAATTGAAGTGATTGGTAAATAATTGTCGAAGGAGTAGCATTTTGAATGCACTAAGGTTTCGAAAAACACAAACTGAGAAAAACCACTTTAAAGTTTATAATTCTGAAAAAATAATTATTATAAGCTTAATTAAACTTAAAATACCACTTTAAGATATTAGTTATACGTTTTTCTTTAAAATAATTGCATTTTCATATGTTTTCAACCCACACATTTTTATAAATGATCAACTTTTAGAGAGTACTAATTGCACAAGAAAACTCAAGAAAAACTTTTAAAAAAAATTTTTCTGTCACGACAGAAATTTTAGCTGTTTTTCTTCTTATAATATTAAAGTATTACATTTGTATGAAAAATATATCAGGAATAAGAACTGAAATTATAAAATTATTAATATAAAATGCCTTAATTTAAAAATTTTACATGCACACATTTCACAAGGAAGAAAAAATTACATTATTGTATTGCCTCGGAAATATTCTGCTTTTAATACTACACATTCTTTTTTTTTATAGTTATTATTTCTATTTATAAAATAGATTTTTTTTTATCATAACGCATTTTTTAGCTTTTTTTTTTTTTTTTCTAAAAGGGGTGTGGCTGAATTGCCTAATTTGTTTTCAAATGAAGTTTTATTCAACTTCTAACTTTCCGACATGCACTAGTGATATATCAATCGAAAGATAATAATGCAAAGAATAAGATTAAATGAAAATAAAAAAACGATACGTTTGTGATTTTTAGGGTACCAAGTCCTCTTAATGATTTTCCATTTCCAGATTTGGCGACTAAAGTATCAAGTTACAACCCTAAAGCGAAAATGCTCATGGTTAATACAAATGCAAAAAACATAAAAAGTGTTCTTAATGTGAAAAAGAAAAGGATGCGTTGGATGATCTTACATTTTGCAAACCAGGCCAGACGGGCTTCGGAGTCTAGACCAAAATGGGAAAGATTTCCCACTCAAGAGAATTGAAATAGATAATCGCTACATTTATACCTTGTATCATAATAATTTTCAAAATGCGGTGTAAAATATATTAGTTTTCAAAATTTTTAACTTTTTTTAATTTTTGAGATTTATTTTTATGAATTTTAATTTTTATTTTAGCCAACGAGATTGCAATAGGGGAGAGCTTGTTATCATCTCAAGCTGGTTTAACCCTACTTTTCAGTCCGAAGTTGTATATGGTTAATCTATAAATTTTTAATCTAATTATAAAACTTTGTTTTTATATTTGTGTGTTCACCAATGAGATTTGGATTGAGGATTTTGTGTTATAAGATTCTGATAATTATTTTCACACTTTGGTTTTTCTAAGGAATTTGTGTTTCACTTATATATAAATGAAATATATGTAGGATTTAAAGTATTAGGGAATATAAATATATTCCGATCAGTGAGATTACAACCTCACCAATAGATGGCGCTACCAGCAAATATATGCAATCCCCCTCCCCCGGAACGGTGGGTTTTGAGGGAAAAACGAGAGCGACGGGGAACGAGAGAGACGTCAGAAGGACAGACTCCGTTTTACAGGCGAGAGGTCACGCTTTCGGTCAACGTGGTGGTCGATAGGCTTAGCGACAATTGAGAGTATGCTCCGTGAAATAGCGCATAAAGTTTGTTAATAAGTATTTAATTGGAAATAATCTAATGTTTCACTAAACAGTAATTTTATTCCAATCAGCTTATTTCTTTGAATATCAAGATCCTGGACATAGTGACTCACCCCTAGACAACTAAAAAAAAGCCACTTGTATAAATGAAATACACCCCTACATATATAGCAGAGAAAGTATTCATTTTGATTAGATGTTATCAAACAGTCGTGGCCCTGAAGCAAACTTTCTTAATATTACTCACATCATCGTTCATTTCATTGTAACACCAGGAAAGTTATTTCGAGCGAGCGCCTAGCTCAAGGAGCAAAAATACAAGAGAGGAAATTATTCAAAATCCAGGTTTAAATATTTCAGGACAAACAGGGAAAAGCGTAATATAAAAAAATATAATCGCGTGTTCAAGTGAAGGGACTTGTTAGTTATTTATAGAAATTGCATTATTGTCTTCGGGGAAAGTGTAAACCACTTTGTAAGGCACGTGTAGCTATTATGATACTCTTTTACTAGGAATCGCCAATCTATCACAAAATTCAATGTCGAATCTTTTTAATGAGGAATCAGTAATAAATATATCAAAAGAAAACGATGAAATAAGACACGTTTCGAAATAGGATATTCGGATTTATGAATTAGATATTTATAAAGAAGATTCAAATTTTGAGTAAATATTAATTTGTTACATATATAGGTACTTTTCAGTTTCACCGGCACAAATCTCGCCAATTTGGCGTTATTGGCGATAACACACACAAGATACACATAAAAATATAATAAAACGTTAGTTTTTCTGGCTGGTTTTCCCTCCATTTTTGATGTAGTATGAAAAAGACGCTCCTATAATAAGAAAGGCTCCCGACTTTTTTGTTTTAAACAGCGGGAATATTCCATTTGGCGTCGGTTGTATAATTTTTGGCGTCTTTATCACCTGCGCCGGTGAAACGTAAAAGTACCCCAAGCTTTAAAAAGTTTCTCATCTTATAATCATAGAATTTCAAACATTTTGTTATTCTTGCCTCCTCGCTCAAAAGAAATTTTTTTCAAATGAAATAAATTATGCGAAAGCATTAGGAAAATTATTTATTTCTGGTAAGTACAGTAACATCCGTACTTCCGTGTAACGTGTACTTTTAATACAAAAAATAAAATCGAAATCTACGGGTGCGCGTTATACGCAGGGTATAAAAACGTGACCTTTAAAAATAAAAAAAAAGGAATGAGCATGAAAAATTTGACTTTTACATAGATTAAAATACTGTTTATTTAAAAGAAATGATATTCTCTCTCTCTCTCTCTCTATGAACTTAAGAATTTCAGTTCTAGAAATATACTATTTTTTTCTAAAACTTGGGATAATATCTCGAACAAATGATTTCAGAGCATGAAAGAATTGCACACGTACACTTCAGGTTATTTCTAAAAAAGGAGGTGCGCGCTTTTCGGCGAACATACCTAAAAGTTAAAAAAATGCTGCTTGAAACCATAGGTTCGGTGTTAAACGCCGGATTTTACGGTAATTAAATACGACTCTAAAAAGCTCAAAATTTCTTATCCGACTTAACGTGCAATGTTTGACTTCCCATTAGAAAACCGTTACAGAGACCCTATCGCTTCTCAGCAATCGACGGCACTTTAAAAGGAAAGAAAAAAATAATAATAAAACCACAACTGTTGTCTCACAGCTGAATATAAATAAACAATATAATCTCTACAAGTTCCACCTTTCATCACTGGATACTTTTACATAACCAATTCGATAACGTTATCTGGGAAAATGTCTGATCAGCTCGAAAACTTCACCTTGACTGACTATCTTCTAGAAAAGGGATTGAATGTAGCGACTGGATACTTATTTAAACAAAATTACTTTCATTTTGTATATATCTATGCTGTGATTCATAAATATTTGAGAGGGAAATCACATGTTGACGCCACTGATCATATGATATTCATTAGACATTTTATGTAATGAGTTACGTAACGTACGAATGATACAAGATTGTAAATAGTTAGCAATACCGTGGTCTCTGATGAATTGAGTTGATGGTTCTTGTATAGCATAAACTTACGGCGAGAATCTTGAGCGCTTGCGATGTAACATTTTGGACAGATTTTAAGAATTTATTCACACATGTATCTCGCGCGATACCTGTTTCACCATTTTATCATTAAAATCAGTGATGGGGAAACTTTTATGGAAGTGGGTTATAGATTAAATAAAAAATAATAATATTCGTATTATCTCTTTATTTAAAGGAATTACACTGGGTTTAAAAATATATCAATGAGATGTTTATATAATTCTCTTTCGTTCGATTTAAATGTATAAATTTTGTTAAGAAAACTCAACCATAACAAGAAAAAAAGAGGATAATGTCGGGAAAAACTGTAAAAAGGGGTCCCATTATTATCTAACTCAGGGGTTAGACTTTCCAGGTACTCCAGACTTTTCCAGGGTACGGGATACTCCCAATTTTTTCAAGGTGTCGCGGTTCACCCAGGGACCTAACGGAAAATATTAGGGCCCCTTCCAAAGTCAAGTTTTGGGCCCCTAGCCCTAATATGTACTTGACGTCAGTAAGCTTTGGGCACCCTAGAGTCCCCCCCCCGATGTGGAGTTTGCGGGGGTGTACGTTACGCCACTGGGGCAACCCAGTGGCGTAGATGTAGTGAGCTAACAGAAAGTCTACAATACAATCGGACATCTATATTACAAATCTCTATCTTGCACATTTCTCTATTTAGCGAACTTTTTTCTGGAACTAAGAAAATTTTACGATTTTCTTCGTAAAATATCGAAGAACATTTTCTATTCAACGAACTTTTTCTCTTGCGATTCGATTTTTTTTTCTCCGTATTTTTAAAATATCTCTAGACCTTCGTACGATGCAATGATTATTAGGTCTTAGGTCCCCTAAAAATGCCTTGGCGGTCCATCAGTCTATCGCGATCGATGTTATGCCCAACTCGGATCTAACCCAAGGGTAGGCAGGGTAAGTAGAAGAAAGTGGAAATTATATAAATAAGTATCATCTGTTGTCCCGATACCTCAAAGACCTTGAACTTTAACTCAAGTTTATGAAACTATAAAAGAAATAGGTTGAGTAATTTAAAAGCATTTCCGGGAGATTTTTTTAAATTAAACACCAAACTTTTTGACAAAGGATGCTCTAGTTGTACAGACATGCAAACGAATTTATTTTTCAAAATCGTCTAAAGCAGGGAGGGCGAATCTTTAAGGGTCAACGTGCCCTTTTTTCTAAAGTAACATTTAATGAGGTATAGACGTGCCGAAAAATAGTTTTGGCTTGTGTTTATTGGGAAAATAATAAAACTAAATACTAATAAAAAAAACTCAAAACTTTTTATTTACTACGAAAAACTATATTTTGTTCTTTATAGTAGTAAGTGTTTTAGTTATAAGTGCAATTAAAATTAAAGTAACATTAGTGTGATTTCTGCTGTTGCAGATTATAGATGAAAAATATCTTATATTAGGATTGTAAAATGTTACTTTTAGCAGAACGCATGCTGAATTAGAGTCATCTGCCAAACGGTTTCTAAGCGAGTCTTAAGTGTTTTTCATCTTTGAAAATAATCACACTCGCAGACGTAGGTAGATGAAAGTATGATTAAAATAGCATGGTCCAGATTCTTCAAACAATTAAATGTGTCTGAAATCGAATTCCATGTTTCCAAAATTTCATTACTAGCATTTTTACTTGTTGATTGTTAATAATTCAGTTTCAATCAATTCCAACTTTCTCTTTTTTCTCACCAAATTTTTGAATCTACATTGAACTAGACTGGAAATCAATCAGAGTTACATTTCAAATTTTTCAATTTGCAACCATCAAATTGGGACAAGTTTAGTTTATTAAATGAAGTCACATCAAGGTGCATAAGAAACTTGGGCGTTTCCGAGAATTCTTTGAACTTATAGAAAATCTTACTGAAAACTGTGACCGATCACTCGCGTTTGCTCGTAATACTTCATATTGAACTTTGTTATTTTGAAATGAAATGCAAATCGTTTTGATCGATGGAGTGCCCAAAATATTCTGTCACGTGCCATTCATTGGTTCACCATTCCTGGTCTAAAGAAATCATGAGAGATAGATTTTAATTTGTTATAAACATTCATAGGAAGAAATTTAAAATGTACAAGATTTTAGGAGCCAAATCAAAGAAACTGATAACTAAGACCTTTTGGAGAAAAATTTTCTGTTTAGAAACACAACAAATATTTAAAATATGAAATTTTTGAGAGAGAGAGAGAGAGAGAGAGAGACGAGAGAGAGAGAGAGAGAGACACACACACACACAGGTGATTATATATTAAAAATTTTGTACACTATCTTGTTGCGCTATGAATGTGACTTAGAGTAAAACGATAAAAAATAAAACAAAAAATTCAGTTTCAACTAAAAGACATCATCTATAAAAGTCGAATATCTTTTAAATGCCAAATTTAGACGAGGAATTCTTTAATTCCTCCTAACAAAGAAAAAATAAATGGGAAAATAGAAAAAGGAAAATTAATAAGTTAAACAAAGTTTTGTCCTTTTTTTTGCGAGGGAGGGGGGAAGAAAAGTTATGTAAATAATTAATACTTATGTTATTTATAAGAATAAATTAGGTTATTACGAATATTTGGATTACACAGAAATTTAATGATAAGATTTTATTTTTAGCATCTTTTTTTCCCGAATTAATTGCCCTTTTATTTTTTCCCTCTGTTAAAAGGAAATTAATCGCTTTCCGAACTCTTTTAGGGGGGGGATTTAATTTTCCTGTAAACTGTATTCGAATGCCTAAAATATAAAACACTAAAAATTTATTTTTAATTCCCTGTCACGAAAATGATTTTATATTGAGTTAACATTTCTACAATATGTCGTACACAAATTGCAAGACGGAAAAAGGTAAAGTTATGATCCCTGATAAAAAATAATCTAGATATAAACATATCTTGTTATTCTTATGGCTTCTCTATATAGTCACCATTCAGAGTTATGAACTTCCCCGTTCTTTACTTTTTTGAAGCCAGGCATTGTTTAACTCATCACCAATGCAGATTGCGTCAAAAAGCATAGTTCCCCTTCTTAAACAACATCATTTGTGTTTTCGTCTCCGATTTACCTTAAATTTTTTTTTAAATTCTGAGAGTAAGAAAAATTCTCTTAGGGGAAAGATCGGGAGAATAGGATGGATGTGGAAATTTTTTTAATTGAACCTCGAGATGAGTGAGAAGATGCATTATCGACAAGAAGACGAACAGCTATCATTCCACGCCGTTTCTTGATCAGAACATCCCTCCCTTTGCTCATCAGTGGTCTTCAAACTTTTTCAACTCACGGAACCCCTAGAGCTTGAACATACTTTCGTAGAAAAAAACAGTATATTATAGCATATGTTGCCAAATACTCGTAAGAACGATAACACGTCACAAATAAATGTGTATGACACACAAACGGGCTTGAATGACTGCTACTGTTCAACCAAATTGGCAATGATGCTTTATTGTCGTAATCTTTGGCCTATATATACATAATAACGTAGTATGGCCACTGTTGCCAGTCGGCATTATAGTATGAATATATGTTCGGAATTAACATTCGAGGCTGAGTCAAGAACGAGACGAAGCCCCCTCCAAGGCCGAGGCCCGGGCCCAGTTGGCCCATGCATAAGACATCCCTGTCAATAGGCATTAGTTATTGTTTGACCCTTTCTTAGTCTTTTAAGATAACTCCGCGGAAGTCCTTAGAAACAGACTGCATGTGGCAGATTTATTTTGTAATTGTAAACCGTGAGGAGCGACGCAAGTACATGTTTTGATGCGACAAGTAGAATCGTCTCTGCATGTCGAACAAGTTACGTGGAAATTTAGAATGTAAGCATTTTGATGCACGCAACTGTTAGTAGATTGAATGAGATATTTATATCTTATACTGGGAATTTTGATAATGTGATTTATTGTATATAGTGTAATAATCATTAGCAGTGGCACACACAAGGGGGTATCCTTGAGGTTCGGACCCCCCCATAGCCCTTGAATTTTTTTTGATTGGTTATAATTCTATGTATGTATTACGTAAAATTTAATTATGTATTTGTTATTAATAGTTAATTTTATTAATTAATACTAATTATTTATTCAATAATTAATTATGTATTGTTTTTGTTCCCGAAAATCGACAAAATCAAAGTAATATGTTGGGCGGCGTATTGGAACATGATACCAAAATGGTGGACTTTCGACCCCCCCTTGAAAATTTTTTGTGTGCGCTACTGATCATTAGTCATATTTATTTTTTTAAAACAATAATTGTGCAAATTCTTTATATTTGTCTTTGTATGGATGCAATGTATTTATTTTTGTTTATGCTAATTTTCTGCGCTGCTCTTGTTCTTGTAACCAGGGTTTTTTTTTTCAAAATAAACAAGAATAAAATAGAATCTTACATAAAAAAAATCCCTCTTAAATATGTCACCGTGGTAACCTAGTGGTCAGGGTAACGGACTTGTGGCCGGCGAGTTATGAGTTCAAACTAGTGCCGCTGAAGACCCGCCGTGTAGGGAAACGATGCACGTTATGTTTGTCAATGCTCAAATGTCTACCCGTTGGTGGGTTGTAGAAGATAGGAGAAAGGGGTGCCAGCTCAGGTGTCGTCCTCATCATTTGTCCATGGTTCAAAATTACTGGGTCCCTCTCCGAAAGCCCTTGAGTAGCTGAATAGTGTCACGTTAATATTCTCTCACTCGCCCACTTCTTAACTGCTATTTGAATACCACGTGGTCCGTCAAAACGCCACTAAAATCCATCACTGAACCTAATTCTCAGACCATTTGGAGCTTTCAAACGAAACAAAAAAAGTGGAAGATGGGTTATAAGATTTCCTTATTTACGCAGTGGCGTAACGAAGTATATTACGACGGGGGCTGCAAAGTCAGGTTTTGGGTTCCAGCCCTGATCTTACAAAGGGTTCGTACTCGGTGTCAATCGGCTTTAGGCCCCCTGGAATCCTGTGCCCCCCCCCCCAATGCGGGGTTAGTGGGGATGTCCGTTACGCCACTGTATTTACCCATATATTGATAAACAAGTAAACAACAAATTATTCATTGGCACATTGTAGCGTCAATTTTAGATTTAAGAAAAAGAAAAAAATTCAACACAGCCAAACGTCCCGTCCTGAAGAGCGATTTGTTTTTAAAATTAACCGTCTCGGAAAGGTTAAACTCATTAAAAGAATCGGAAAAATTTAAACAAAAAATGGTTCTAAGAATGTAGTTAACTAGTAAACTTCATGAATACCAGATTAGAATAATAATAAGCAATGACATTCCTTATGAACTTTAAAAAAAACAATCCTGTAGTTCTAGAAATATAATATTTTTTTCAAAAGCGATTGAAATAATACCTCGAATAAATGACTTCAAAACATAGAGCATTGCACACGAACATTTCAGGCTTTTTCTTGAAAAAGGAGGTGCGCGCGTTATACAGCGAATATACCTAAAAGTTAAAAAATGCAGCTTGAAACTGTAGATAAGCGTTATATGCGCCGGATTTTTTATTACTGTAACGTACCTTATGCTATGGCTCTCTTTTAATGTATTTAATTGAGAAGTTGTATTTACTTGAGTACTTCAAACATAAATCAGTTTAAATGGTCAAGTTAAACTTCTTAGAATTTTCAGAAATTGGATTATTTCAAACAGCTCATGGGGAATAATAATAAAAAAAAAATTACTCTGATATAATACAGAATTTTCTATATATTCACTAATATTAGTTAAATTTAATTATATTATTTAATTATATTTCTTAATGATAATAGACAAATCTGAAGCTTAAACAGAGAGAATAACTGATAAGTTGTTTTTTATTTAACGTAACAACGGCGAGAAAGTTGCAACTGAAGTTGTACACACATGCAACCCTAAATATTAATGATCATCTCCCAACTGATTATAAAAAATAAGTCACACGAGTTTGTAATTTTTTCGATATTCATGCTATGGAATCAATCCACGATGATACTCAATAATAATGTATAGGTATCAATAAAAACAGACGTGACCATCGAAAGGTTCGATCAGCAACTACTACCTAAGGCCTCTAAAAGAAAATGCACGAATATTGGAAACAGCTCTAGAACGAACGTGCCCTTTTTTCTGTTTTTAAAGTGGGAAAAAGTAGGAACAATTTAAAAATATACTGCCGGGAAGTTACTTATATATACATGAAAACAACATTAATATAGGAAGGCATATTTTAAGTCCATTTACATTATTTTGTAAAAGGCTAAAAAATCTATAGAACAAATAAAAAGATGTATAGATAGAGATATTTTTTTAAATAAGTAAAAAAAAAAAATTACAACAATCCAGAACTAATTTAGCGAAAGAGATAGAATTACCATTCTGATATGAACGTAAATATAAAATTGCTCTGAAAATATAAAGATTATCACTGCTTATTTTACAGAACATCTTAACACATTCCCTGCCAGAAAAATTGATATATCCATCCTCAGAAGCCGAATTACAAAATAGTGTTTCACTGATTAAAAACATTCCTTATATTTTAGTAGTAAAACCAGAAGAACGGGAAAACTTTTTATTTTCATGTGATCACTCTTTTCTAGTAATCCTAATATTTCGGCTTCAGTAAATTTTTTATTTCCTTTCCTTTTTTAGGTTGGGAAGGCCATGCAATACTTGTAATGTCCGCCATTTTTAAAAACGGATATTAAAGAATTTAAACAGAAAATTTAAAACGAAGCACATAAAATATAAAAACATAGCTTCACTAACATGCTTCAAAAACCTCTTCGTTCAGCCTCCCAAGCCACACGAAAAATAAAGCATATAACTTATAGTGGATCGTCGTCTCAGAGCGGGGACGCCATACGAGGTAGTGTCATGCTGACGTGCCAGCGAACATGTTAAGAGGGGGTGACCTCACCATTTTGAAAAACAGGAGAAAATTTGGTTTGGGGAGAAATTAATAATTGAGTACCTAGTTCACCTTCTTAAGGCTCCGTTTGAATTTTCTGTGGTACAATCAAACTAAGTCAAAAGCAGAGAGAGAGAGAGTGTTCTTAATTTTCAATTCTTTTTTTGCCCCACAGAAACTACATATAAGTAATCATTATTTGCACTATATATATATATATATATATATATATATATATATATATATTTACAACAAGACATTTTATAAACTCTGACGGGGCATTCATCGCGATTTCAATCAACTGTCCTCTTGGGATTTCTTTGGGGTCAGAATGGCAATTCTTTCCAACCAACTCAAGAAGAACATGTATATGTAAATTAGGAATCATATATATACGGGAAGTTTAGCATTCGAGTAGTCGGTAAGTAGAAAGGTAGTCGCTAGGTGATATGAAATTAAGTCAAGAATAGGAATTCTTAGTCTGGGAATAAGCCTAACAGTACCGGTGCAGATTAATCAAAAGTGGGTCCGAGCCCAACGGAGTATAGCCGGATTAAAGCCAGAACAGAAGTTATAAGGACCGTAGCTGTTTATCTAGGACAGGGGTGGCGAATCTTTATGGATCAACGTGCCATTTTTTCTAAAGAAGTGCCTCGTCAGGTATAGAGACGTGCCACCAAATAATTTTGACTTGTGATTATTAAGAAAATAACAAAACTTATTACTATGAACACAAAACTCTTTATTTACTACGAAAAAATCCTTTTGCACAGTATAATTGTAAATATTTTAATTATACGTGTAATTCTAATTAAAGTAACATTAAAGTGACTTCTGTTGTTGCAGATTGTGTGTATGTGGATGACAAATAACTTATATTAGGATTGTAAGAGTAGAATGCATGTTCAATAGGAGTAATTTGCCAATCGGTTTTTAAGTAATTAATTATTTTTGAAGTGGTTCACTTTTTGGACAAGTGGATTTGCGATGTGCTTCGAAATGCCGTTTTACAGACGATGTTCTGCATACCACTATTCCAGAACATAAAACACACACCTTTTTGTCGCCTTTACTAATAATGCCATATTTCTAGATTCATCAAAATTGAAATTCTCTGTTACACTTGCTATCTTGCCCTTTTTATTGTTTTTTTCGCTCAACTAGCCATGTTAAATCATAAATATAATACAAATAAACATTAAAACAAAGTTGTGTCAATGAAATCGACTACGATATGCGTAGACAAACTTTGCAGCTGTAGTCCACGACATAACTAAGGCAAGACAATAACAAACGAGTGTGCTCCCCGCCGCCCCATGACCGATCACTCGCATTTGTTCGGAAATACTTCGTAGTGAATTTTCTTATTTTGAAATAAAATGCAAACTATTTTGATCACTGGCGTGCCCAAAATATTGTGTCGCGTGCCAATGGTTCGCCATCCCTGATCTGGGATATAGCGGTAAGCTTGATAAATTAAACTTTAAGTATAAAGCATTTACTATTGAGATAGTGTGTTTATTTTATAAAGTTAGATTCAGTGGTTAGTTGCGCTATCGATTGGTAATACATGTTGCGTCTTCTCATTCTTGACCAGCCTCCTTAGATTATTCTTGTTGTTGTATTGTGTTTAAGCTAAGATCTTAATAAACAGATTTTAATATGAATGACTTTAGTAGTTCTCCGTTCCTCCCCACAGACACAGGTCGCGTGGATAGTGTAGAACGGATGTCCCCAGGAGGGGGAGGGGAGAGCATCACAAAACATTCTCAATATATTTCTAATAAATCTTATTCGATTTCTATTCAATTAGTGGCAGTGATGTCTAAAGGTTTCTTGAGAACCTGAACCCCTTTGCAAAAGTAGGCCCCAGCTGCGATCCTTTTAAGTGGACAATATATAAAGCATATGATTTCAGATACTTATATAATCAAAACAAATTTGTAAAAAACAGATACGTGTAAATCCCAATCTCACAAACCTAGACTGAAACCCACTAGACCAGCGATATTCAACCTGCAGCCCGCGGGCCGCATGTGACACACCGGGCCTTTTTTAGTGGCCAGGTCTCATGGCCCGTTACGCTAACAAACTCAATTATCTGAAAACAATGTATTAAAAATTTAGCGGGAAATTCTATCTATCAAACAATTCCATACATCAATTTTGCTATTGATGTCGTGCTGGTATGATTTGAGGCAGTGGCGCACACAAGGGGGGCTGGGGGTCCGACCCCCCCAAAGTCCTTGATTTTTTTTCCCGGTTGATTATAATTCTAATTCTAAGTATATAGTACATTAAATGTTATTAATGATTAATTTTATTAATTAATGCTACTTATTTATTCAAAAATTAATTTTTTATTGTGTTTTGTCCCCAAAAGTCGACAAAATCAAAAGGAGCACGATACAAGAATGGTGAACTTTCGACCCCGGACCCCTCCCCTCCCCCCTTTAAAAATTCCTGTGTGCGCTACTGATTTGAGTCTGTGTCCAATTCTGACTTACGGATCACCTGTGTGGGGTTACGCTGCAGATTCTAATATTAAAATTCTCGAGGCTGCTCAGAACTCGCTAATTAGAAATATCGTTTTAAAGCAGATAGATATACTAGAAATTCAAAAATATACGAAGGTATTAAAATTCTACCTTTTAAAAACTACATTCAAAAACTGGCTATTTCCTTTTTTAATAACTTACCTAATATCAATAATGAAAACGTTAAAATGCTCAATAACTATATACCAGTGCCAGATCTCAAGAGACCTAGGAGAATCCTCCTAGACTCGTATAATCCCCCCTAACATTTAATTTAGTCACTCGCCACCCGGCGAGTGACTAATTGCTAAATCCTTTTTGCTAAATTCTTTTTAAATTTTTTTTAAGTTTAATTCTTCAGTTTTATTTTTCATTTATTTAACTCTTTACTAAATTGCAACCCCACACAGGCTAGTTCTCTAGACCTCCCCTTTGAATTGTTCCAGCGCATCAGTGCAGCCAATTGAGTGCCTACTCTCGCAGTGCCGTAGACCAATCACAGCAGGGCCTTTCAGACAACATCAGGACATTCCCGCCGAAACTGTATTGAAGAAAAATTCCGATCCTATAACCACGCCTTCTTGCCATGTTCGAACCACTAATTAAGACACTCTCTCTCAGGCAGGCCCACCCACACCAGGCCACATCAACAATCTCGATATGGGATGGAGGAACGCTTCGCGTTCCATTTCCCAGTGACATCCAGCATCCATCCAGCATCCTACTGATTTGAGGGATATATTTTTTTCTTTTGTAATTGTAATGGTTAGCGTTAATAAATATAAGTGGAATAGCGATCATTTTACGGGTGAAACTTTATTTAACCCTCATGTCATTTAGCGAAAAATATCTGAAAAATATATGTTGTTTCAAGACAATAAGGATCTTGACAATTTCGTAGAGAAAAATAAACATGGATCAACGACTTGTTTGATTCGTCGTGGAAATGCTACATTTAAAAAAAATGTAATTTTGCTCGTCACTATACCAGTAAGCACAATACTTTTCTCAATGGCATAAACTTATTTATTTTGAGGATCTCTTGCAGAACGAGATGAAATGAACAGCAACAAAACATTTGGGGAGGGGTTGGTTTGAGATAATTGATGAAAGGTAATCGAAATTACCCCACATCAGAGTAAAAAATGCATAAAGCCAATTTTTTGTGAGAAGTTTGATGGAGTTTAATATAGCTTTGAAAAATAAAATAATCCAAAATAATTCATATTTTGATCAATTTTCAAGTTTTAAAATGTCCTTGGTCTTATAGCGTCCTCCCAATTAATTTTCATGTTGCAGCCCGCATGAAATAAGTGTCATATTGTGACGGGGCTTTATCGGATTTTCACACTAATCCTCTTGGGCAATCTTTGGAGCCAGAATTGAGTCATTTCATATCCAATTCTCTCAAGAAGAAACCGCAATATGCAGATTAGTTAATAGATGTATAATGGAGCTTTAGTATTCGCGTTGTAGAAGAATGGTAGAATAGAGGAAGAGACAGAAAGCTGAGATGCTGAATGCCATGAGCTGTTGGTAAAATATTAAAAATAGAAGTGTAATTATAGAACGCGGGCTTTTTTTTAGCGTGTTAAGGAATCTAAGGCAGATAAAGATTCTTAGGATAACTTCTCATAAAGATAGTGGTTAGAGTTTCAGGCGCTATTTACATAGAATTTAGAAATACGTTGTATCACTCCTGATTGCATCCCCATAGTAAAACTTGTGTTGTTTGGATCAATATATTGGAATAGTAATAAATTATATTTATAATGGAAAATTTGGGTGATCAATCATTTCCCCCTACAAATCTAGGTCGCGTAGATGAAGAGATGATTCCCCCGGGTCGGGGTGTATCACAATATATATGTGGCCCGGCGGAAAAAAAGGTTGAGAGCCACTGGACTAGACCAACTGCCACTTTCGATTAAATGGGTAATAATGGAGCATGATGGTAGGCCTAGACACGGTTGATTGACATGACATAATAATGCAGTCTTACCACTGTTGCCAGTTGGCATATATAGTTCAACGCTTTACGATTGTAATTTTTAGAACCATGTTCTTAGTGAGGCCCAGTTAAGAACGAGCCCACTCCCCTGAGACCGGGACCAGTTAGCCTATTCTTTAAAATGTACCTTGTTATACAGGGTCGTGGATCAAAAGGCTTATACTGTAAATTTTCACACCATTTGTTCGCCATACAGTGACAATTCTTCTCGTCGAATCAAAACATTGCACTTGCGTCTTCAACAATCTTCAATATTCGCGTTCACAATGTTAATCTTATGGAACATCTACTATTTTCCTTTAAAACCTAAGCAATTAAAATAATTCGAATATTTTAATTGCTTAGTTATTATTAAAGAATGTTTGGAAAAAGTTTTTGTTTTGACAAACAATTTATTTGAAAACGTTTTTATTTTCTGTATTAATTTGTGTTTGAAAATTTTCAATCCACAAAATATATTTTTGTTAAAAGTTGGAGAGCTAAATGCCGTTTTAAAAAACATTACCGACATTATTATTATTATTTGTATTATATATTATTCCGTTGTCCTTTATTACATTCGATTGAATACAATAGAAGAAAAATAGTCGCTCAGCCGGTATGGTGGCTATGACCCTCGGCTTGTAACCGAGTGGGTTCGAATCCCGAGTAAGACATGGTTGCATCTTCTTCGGGAAAGAAGTTGGTCTTTCGCCTGTAATGGATTCCCGTCTCGAAAAGAAAGCAACTCACCCCTCTTGATATATGTTGGGATCATCATCTGTAATAAATGTGTATATTCTTCTGTTGTATTGTATGCTTTCTGTTCTTCTTCACTTGTATTTCATATGTTCCTAGGATAAAAAATACACGTCAACAACAGTTGAAAAATAGAAATTCCATAGGATTAATATTACGTTTATAAATACAAAATGGACGGTAGGTGGGAGAGTTATCCTCCAGGAGGCTTCAGCTGTCATAATTTGTGATTGATTCCTTGTTTTATGAACACACTACTAAAAAAACAACTCCAGCAGTGTTGATGATCTATTTTGTGTTTTAAACTCCAATAAAATGACTAGAATAAACTTCAGCTACAACCTTCTTTTAATTTCTATGGTGAGATAGCCCAGTGATTATGGTCACAAGTTCATGGTAGGCCGGTACTTCTCAAACTTTCAATGTTTGCGACCAAATATTCAATCATAATTTTCTTCGTCCTCCCTACCTCCAAACAATAACAATGTATTGAATTCAGTAAAAGCTAAAGCCACAGTACGACTTTAACCTGTTTAAAATCACCTTCGTTGATAAATGTCTCCCTCAGCCAAAGCGTTTATTTCCCTCGACGCATATATACATCTTTCCAAAGTACGATCTTTTTCAAGCACTGGTATTCATAAAATTATTCCGAAGGCTTTGAAATGCAATAAAAGTATCTTGACAGAGTTTGCGAAGGATTTACTCATTTCAGAGAATTTGTTTATTGTGAATTGCCCCCCAATACATCACATAGCGTACCTAAGTAGAGAACGGAGGCGAATCGTGTAACTTTTAATCGACAGGGGATTAATTATAAACCGTACAAACTTTCACGATAATTTGCACGGTTAATTTTTGTATATAATTTTATGTATGACAAGCCCATGGGTCACTAGTAATTATTAAACTTGTTCTTAACTTAATATTATTAAATTAATTATAAAATACATTGTGCAGTACTGATACATTTCTAAAAGTATTATATCAGTTATTCAATGTTTACCTTTAATTACGTCAGAATGTATTTCATTTGTTTATTTTCGTTTAATTGATAATTTTTAAAATTTTCTTTTGTTTGTGTCTTTGTGACGGGGCTTTACGTGAATTTCTATTAATCCTCTTGGGGAATCTTTGGGGCCAGCAATTGAGTTATTTCACAGCCGTCCCTCTCAAGAAGAAACCTTGATATGCAGATTAGCTAGTATATATATAATGGAAGTTTAGTAATCGTAAAAGAGAAGGAAAAGGAGCTAAATCGCTGAAAGCAGTGCTGTTACGGCAAGGATCAGAATTTAAACGCGCGATTATAGGACGGAGCTTAGCTATTAAAATAAATTAAGGAAGTTAGGATTCTTAAGATAACTTTGAATAAAGCTAAACTATTAGGATTTCGTGCGCTTATTCACATAGGGTTTTGAGTTATTGTTCTATCACTTCAAGGTTTCCCTTTACAGTTTGCTTGTTTTAGATTATTATATTTGGTAATAATAAATTGGATTTATAATGGCTACTTTGGGTCATAAATCTTTACCTCCTACAGATATAGGTAGAGTAGATGAAAAGATGGTTTCCCCAGGAATTTTCAATATGCTAGCACCCCCCTGGTAAAACTGTCACGCCCCACAGTTTGAGAAACGCTGTGGTAGGCAACACTTTAGTTAAACTTTGTGGCTCTACGAAAGACCCTCGCTAGTGGAGCCGAAGCACCTTCAATCTACCTATGCTCTTATATTGACGTGGAGTGAAAATTAATATCATATGGTGCAAGCTAAGGTTTCGACTAAGGCCGTTTTAAAGCTAACTGGACCAAAAGTCAGGGCCTTAACTTCGATCGTCTCGTTTTCTATTAAGATCATGATCGGAATAATTTTAATTGCCAAGTGTTATTCCTGAGCCTATTCTCTGAAAAACTGGGAATTTTCAACTATATGTTAGTTGACAACAATGACAAGACTGCATTATCATGTCATGTCCGTCATCCGTGTCTAAGCCTAGGCCTATTACCATACACCCTTATCATTCATTTAGTTGAAAGGAGGTATTCGGCTCAGGGCGTTTTAAGACTTCTTGAGACCCTTGGCCGTAACTCAAAAGTAGGCCCTGAGCCTCTACACCAGGGGTGTCCATCCCAAATGACCTTGCGGGCCACTTCGGAAAACATTATAATCTCGCGGGCCGCACATAAAAATATGTACATTTATATCAGATTTGGAAACAAAAAAAAACATTTATTGAGTGAAAATATAAAACAAAATAAATTATTCTTATTTTTTACATTATTTTTCATGTATACAGACATAGGTAATATAATAATGTTTATATAATATAATAATGCGATGACCAAAAAATGTTTAAAATATTACAGTTGGCATTTTCTTGAAAATTACGGAGTTCCTTTTAAATTGATATTTCGTTACTCGTTTTTAAAATTTTATTGTGCTGTCATTCTCAAACGATTTCGTATGCATTGCCCTTTATCTTAACCGTCCTGAATATATATATTTTTAAACTTTAAAAAACATCTCTGGCTACCACTTGCTGTTTGGGCACCCCAAACAGAAATGGATGAGGAGAAACGAAAGTCGCACACATAGAGAAACATGTTCTATCCATAGTAAAGGATATGCATAATGCAATTCGGAATTTATTAAAAAAAGTAATTTATTATAGTAAAATCAAATGTAACTGTTTGATTAAATATAAATCTATTTTAATCTAAAGGACGTTTCTATTATCAAAAAGGATTTACTTTAAAAAAGAACGGGTAACAGGCAAATACACTGTAGATATATAATATTTATATAAATTTCCCCTCAAATATATTTCAAAATGAAAAAAACTTTAAAAACCTGATATTTAAAAAAAATTTTCAAGAAGAGTCCGCGGTCAGCAATTTACGTATTGGAGGGCCACATACGGCCCGCGGGCCGCGTGTTGGACACCTTTGCTCTACACAAATATAGACCCCCATGACCTTTAAAAGTAGACAGTAATTAGCACACTTTGTCAAATATCACACAAACAACAACCGGAAACATAAATGTGCATGACTTACAATCGCACAAGCCGGCTCAACCGCGACTGCTGTTTTCTGACTGAAGGAGTATTTATGGTGTATGGTGGTAGGCTTTTCCTGCATATGAACGATGGTCATCACATATAGCCAGTTAACATATCGTCCGAAATTCCCAGCTTTTCGGAAAATACAACTGAAAATAACATTTGACCGTTTAAATCATTTGAATTATGATCTTATTAAGGCTAAGTCGAGAAAAAGGCAAGTCCCCCATTTAGGCCGAGGTCCTGAGCCCGGCCTCAGTTGACCCATGCCTTAAAATATCCCACAGTCGGCTTGTGCCTAGGTCTATGAACTTGTGAGTCAAGCGCGTATTCTGTCTACTTAAAATAGTCACAGGTAAGGCCTACTTTTGCATATGGGTCAAGGACCTCAAGGAAGTTTTAGACCACACTGAGGTCCGTCGTCAATAGCCGTCATATTTCTTCTAATGTGACATTTATAACATAATCAGGCAATGTCTTAAGGTCCACACGACTACAGCTTCACCTCACGAAGTTCTATTGAAAAATGCCACTCTGCCCTACTCAGGAGTCCCTTCTGTTATTCTATATCAGGGGTGGCGAAACTTTATGGATCAACGTGCCATTTTTTTCAAAAGAAGTGCTTAATGACGAACAGACGTGCCGTCAAATAATTTTTACTTGTAATTATTGAAAAAATAATAAAACTAATTAACACAAAGTTGTTTACTACGAAAAAATACTTTTTGCACTGTATAGTTGTAAATGTTTTAGTTATACGTGTAATTCATATTAGAGTAAACATTAGTGTGATTTCTGTTGCAGATTAGATGGTAAATAATTTATATATTATTAACTTATTTTACTATGGTTCACTCTTTTTGAGAAGAGGGTTTGTGATTTTTTTAAAATGTCGTTTTACAAACGATGTACTGCGTACCACTATTGCAGAACATAAAACACACACCGCTTTGTCGCCTTTACTAATAGTGCCATATTTCTGTAGATTCACCAAATTTGAAATTCTCTGTTACACTTACTATCTTGCACTTTTTGTTCTTTTGCTGAAGTAGCCATGTTAAATAACAATTAAAAATCGTATATATAATACAAACAAACTTTAAAATACATTTGTGTCAATGAATACGTAGATGAACTTCGCATCATAAGCAATTGTAGTCTACGACGTAACTAAGACAAGACAATAACAAAAGAGTGTGCACCCCGCGACCGAGCACTTGCGTTTGTTTGTTCATACTTCATAGAGAACTTTGTTATTTTGAAATAAAAAGCAAACCATTTCGATCGCTGGTGTGCCCAAAACATTGTGTCGCGTGCCATCAATGGCACGTGTGCCACTGGTTCGCCATCCCTGTTCTATATTATCCACCAATTAGATTATCACTGAGGATGGACCTATCATGCAAAATTATCGCAATTATTAGAACACTTATTTAGGTTCGGAAATTAACTATATAAAGGATTGTACTACTGAAATCCAAACGAGAATTACTATGGATAACAGATGTCTTAATGGAATACGAAAATACACTGGCCTCAAAAAGTTAAGGTACAACATGTTTTTCGAAGCTCACCATAAAAAAAATGGCAGTAGCAATAAAATGCATAGTTTACATGAATGATAATAACGAACTTTAAAAACATTAATGCAAAAACGATTGCTACCACTTTTATTTTATAGAAAAGAACGTATATTTATGAGTGAGAGAAAAATATGCAAATATCAAGCTTTCGTACTTTTGTGTGTAAGTTGTGTTGATTTTCAACAGTTGTTGGCAGTTTCGGTGACAATAGTCAATAGAGTTTAGAAAATGTCTCAGAGATGTCGTTTACCCAATTCGTTAAGGTGGCGAGCAGTTGGATGGATGGAAATGGGATTGTCGCAGGCTGATGCTGCTCGACGTCTCAATGTGTCTCGTAGTGTTGTTCAGCGACTTTGGGATCAATACCAATCCGAAGATTCTGTGTCCAGAAGACCTGTTCCAGGCCGACCACGAGCTACAACACCTGCAGAAGACCGTTTTCTAGCTCTTTCGGCACGAAGGAGAAGAACCACTACTGTGCCGCAGCTCGTTGCAGACCACTTTCAAGCATCAGGAAGAAGAATCTCCGCTACTACGGTGCGAAATCGTCTTCACAATGCAGGTCTGTATGCAAGAAGACCAGTTGTGTGCGTTCCCCTCAACGGACGACAGCGAAGGAACCGCTTATGCTGGGCAAGAGAACATGTTTCTTGGACGCAGCAACAATGGGCTTCTGTGCTGTTCACAGACGAGTCCAGATTTACAATGGAGAGTGATTCAGGGCGTCTACTGATCTGGAGGGAACAGCGCACTAGATACCATCAATCCAACACTGTTGAAAGACACAGTTATAGAGGTGGTGGAATCCTGGTTTGGGCAGGGATCTCGCTCGGTGGCCACACTGACCTGCATGTGTTCCATGGAGGAACCGTAACTGGTCTTAGATATCGGGATGAGATCCTTGATCCATATGTCCGCCCATATGCTGCTACTATTGGTAACGACTTCATTCTGATGGATGATAATGCACGACCTCACCGAGCTCGGATTGTTGAGGAGTATCTGGAGGATCACGGTTTGGAACGAATGGAATGGCCAGCTCGATCTCCAGACCTGAATCCGATAGAACATCTTTGGGACTATCTTGGCAGAGAGGTTGCTGCTTTAAATCCTCCTCCAAGGTCGTTACATGGGCTGAAACAAGGCTTACTCTGTGTCTGGTCTTCGCTTCCTATTCCGGTGTCCGACAACTTAATAAACAGCATGGGAAATCGATGCCGCCAATGCATTCAAGTTAGGGGTGGACACATTCCTTATTAGAACCCATTTTTGTATTGTTTTTATGCCATTTTACCACATAACACTGTGATGTGCTGTTTTCTCCAAGAATGGACTTTTCCGCAGAAATTGCTTTTTTTGTTATAAATCGTTTTTGCAATACACTTATACAAATTTCTATGACGCATTCAATAAAAAACTATTTAATGCACATATCCTCCAAATTTTTTGTTTCTACATTCATTCATTTGCAAATTAGACACAAAAACCCGGTTGTACCTTAACTTTTTGAGGCCAGTGTATATTAAATCGAATTTAAAAACAAACAAACAAATATATACATATAAAAAAAAGGTTCTATTGTATAAAAGTCTTTTAAGATCAGTATTAACTTATGCATGTGAAACTTAGTCCATGTCTCGAACAGATGAGAACATGATTAGTATCCACGAAAGGAAGATTTTAAGATTTATTCTTGGAGGAACTCAGGAAAATGGAATGTGGCTAAGACAGTGTTTCTCAAACTTTCAATACGCGCGACCCACTATTCAATCATCTTTTTCATCGCGTCCCCCTCCATACTGTAACAATGTATTGAATTCAATAATACTATACTTTGACACTAAAGCTGCAATATATATTCGACTTTAACCTCTTATGTGCCACCGACATACATAAAGGTCTCACTCAGCCAACACATTAATTTTCTGGACGTATACATACGTCTTTCCGAAGTACGACCTTTTCTGTGCAGTGCTATACATAAAAATATTCCGACGGCTTTGGAATGCTGTAAAAGAGCCTTAATAATGTTTGTGAATAATTTATTTATTTCAGAGGGGATTTGCTTTTTTATTTCTTTTCTCCCCCTTCAAAAAACATCAAAATACGCTCGTCTACGTGGTAAATGGTGGGGAGCGAATCGCATAACTTTTAATCGGCAGTTAAGGATTTATAAACCGTTCAAATTATCAAGATGAGTGTTAATACAAGCTCATGGGGTGACTGATAATTATCAAACTTGTTTTTAACGTAGTATTGTTAAATTAATACTAAAATATACATTGTACAGTACTGATTCATTTATAAGTGTATTATATATTTTATTATATCAGAAAGTATTTTGTTTGTTTACTTTCAGTAAATAAATAATTTTTTAATAACCTTTTGTTTTCGACTTTTCAATATGCTCGCGCCCCCTTGTTGAGTTATCGCGCCCCCAAGGGAGGCGCGCCCCACAGTTTGAGAAACGCTGGGCTAAGAAGATCAAATTTCGAGCTCTATCACTCATATAAAGAATCTGACATCGTTAACTTCATCAAAATACAATGAATTAAATGGACAGGTCACGTTGTCAGAATGGACGAAGACCGCACCACTAAAAAGGTCTTCAATGTCCAACCAATTGGCACACGGAGAAAAGGCAGGCCAAATCCAAGATGGATAGATGGCCTAGAAAAATATCTCCTGGTTTTGAGAACTAAGAATTGGAGATCACTAGTAGGAAGAAGACTGGCCTGGAAAAGGCTTCTTGAGAAGGCCAAGGTCCACCCTAGGTGATCGAGCCACTGAAAAAGGAAGGATTAGAACATTTAAATAATTACGATATAAAAGACATAAACCACTTGCTGAAGAGACCCAAGTGTTTGCTGGACAAAATACATCGAATAAGTTGGATACGTCTTGCAAAAATCTGATGGCTAGTAGCTTTAAGAATTAGAGAAAGGAGAAAAAATTTTCTTCGTTCCTTGCACTTATTTTTCTGAAACGGAGACATACTTCCGTCATCATATTTCCATGTGGAAAGTTATCATTCGCGACTCAATACGTGCGAAATGCATTTCAACTCCCCCCAAAAAATCGATTGAGGAAAATAGAATCTCAACAGTCCCTCCCATTTATTCTTCAGAGGTCTCGAAATATCAGACGCATTTTGAAATGTAACATTAAAAAAAATCAAAGCTTGGGAGAGAAAGAAGTGCACAAAATTTTTGTTTATATTTTTTTTTAAAAAAAAAAAAAAAAACTAAAACCAAGAAATTTTAAAAACGAAAATAATAAATGCCAAAAAATTTTCTCGAATTTTTCAATTGGAATAAGTGTTCATATTTAAATACAATTCCAGTTTCCTAACTGTAAGTCTTGAATGCTTAACTTATGCAATAAAAAAAATTGATTTTGGGGTTAGAAACATTTTAAACGTAAATAAATACTCATTTCTCATCGATGGCATGGTAATAATATGCTTTCAAGCTATCAATCAAAATACTGAAATAAAAACTTTTTTTACTGGGAAACATTAGCGATTTTAAGGAAGTATCGGAGGTTGAATTTTGATATAACCGATGGCGTGTTTAGAGCGAAATGATGTTGAACCATAATCTCATCCGAAATTCCAAGCATATAATATTTGAACATATAAATAAAAAGTAAAACATTTAACAATTTTTTTTTATTTTTAGTTGCTGTTTCACGCTAGCTTCGCTGAATATTTCATGATTTTGTATGACTAAATTTTGTTTACCTAAGTCCTAGCATTAAACTAAACTCAGTAGCACAAAAGCCTATGAAAACCAAGGCTTACTGTGTCCATCTCAGTTTTCATGACCTTGGGCACTGTGGTGCATGATCAGATGTTCCGGTCTTGTGATCAGTCTGACAAAACCCCATTGCTTAGTTCCCAAGGAAAGCATGGTGCTCATTTATCGATCCATTGATGGAGAAAAGGCCGAGTCGCCTTGCCTGGGGTTTGAACCCCGGACCTATGGCGTGGAAGCGCGCCTATCATTAAGCTTTAGATTGTATTCAAAAACATTCTTATAGCTCTCGCCTCTTGATTTAAAAAGGACAGAATTTCTGAGACGAAAGTAATTTTATCTTTTACACCATCGTAATCACCCCTTTATTTCCGCAAAACCATTTCTTTGTGGATATCTGCTCAACAAAATGAAAAGCATGACGAATTTCAAGTTCATAGGTCTAATAGCTCAGAAGTGAATTTTTTTTATTTATTACGCCTTCACAAACCACCTTCTCTTCCGTCCTTGGGAACTAATTTCCGCCCTACCCTGTTCTTAACGGATCTTTACTTAAGAAAAGAAATGTGTCTGCCACTTTTCAAGTCGTAATGAGTGATGGAGCGAGTTAATAGGTTTTCTTTTACATATATGGTAAAGACGTGGCCAGTGGAAGGGATTTCTTAATATTAGATTCATTTTTCAATTCCTACTATTAACTCACACTTTCCATTTATTTATTTATTTATCTTGGTGGAATTTTCAATCGTCAATAAAATACATTTTAAAGCGTTCCATGGAGCTGAAATTTTATATACATGATTATATTGGATGACAATACAGTAATTTAATTATAATTAATAAAAATTAATTGATTAAAACTAATAATTATAAATACAGCCACGTTGGTATCATTTTTGGCGGCTTGTGTCAAAACTTGAAAAGATTTTTTTTCTCACGTCTTAAAGCATTCAGTTGAAGTGAAATTCTATATACACGATTGTTTTGATGACAATACGATACTTTAATGATAATTAATAAAAATTAATTACCACTTAATGTTGTGGTTCTGTCGTATTGTAAAGCATTCGCCCCCGTGGGTGATACTTTACTTCTAAGTTATCTTCGTGACCTAGAGTTGTGGGAGTGAATAAAGAACCAGGCGTTGCCATAATCTTAAACTGTCTTTATTAAGATCTTAACTTAAACACTAACAATGATAATATTTATATTTTAACTTAGCGGATCTGAGGTGAGAAACACACAATGCGTATTACCAAATAAGCGCGACCTATTCACTATATTTAACTTTACCACCTATTCCTTATCTCAGTTTATACACAGTTCCCAATATTAACTTTCGTTCTTAAATACTGCGCATGTGAATATTTTCGTTTTTGCGCTACGCCACAAATACACAAACAAATTATTATTTTATTAGAACAGTTACAAAATAGCTCTTACGAAAGTTATACAAATCTTTATAAAGCAAAATATTTTTTAATTCATTTATCCTCACATTATACATATGTATTAGCTGGTATACCCGTTCTTCGCACGGGGAAATTGAAAAATTAAACAGTACAGATTGAAGGATAAAGAAGTTTTCAATGAGTTAATTTTACGTGAATTGCAAATTAAACAACAACAAAAAAAAAAAAGCTTTTTGCATATCTCAGCTGAACATAAAAAAAACATATTTGTTGAATTTTAAGTCTGTAGATCTAATAGCTAATAAAAGGGATTTTTATTTATTAATAAATCCCCGTAACTCTCTTGTCAGTCGATTTTTGAAAACACCTTCCTAAGCTGATCTCTGCTCAGCAAAAGTAACACATTGTTACAAATTTTGTGTAATGAACAATTAAAATAGTGTAAATAATTTATATCTGGAAGTGTAATACGTTAATACTACTTTTCGTTGCATTTATTTTATGTTTAAATCTTGCCACCACCTCTCCCTTCGAAATATAGTTTTATTATGAAATAAAAAAAGTAGTGATTACACTGATCAAAGGAATACATTAAAAGCGAGCGCGCACTGAGGCATGGCGTAGACAAAACAAAGAGGAAAAGTTTTGCTTCACACACACACACAAAAGATAGATATATGCCAGGAATGGCGAACCAATGGCACTCGGCGCAATATTTTGGGCACGCCACCGATCAAAACGGTTTGCATTTTAGTTCAAAATAACAGAGTTAGTTCACTGTGAAGCATTACGACCAAACGCGCGAGTGTTCGGTCGTAGTGCGCGAGGCGACGGGGAGCATACTCCGTTTGTTTATTATCTTACAATTCTAACATAAGTTATTTGCCATCTAATCTACAACAGAAGTCACACTAGTGTTAATTTAATTTGAATTACACGTATAACTAAAAACATTTACAACAATACAGTGCAAACTGTATTTTTCGTAGTAAATAAAGAGTTTTGAGTAGTTAGTACTTAGTTATATATATATAATTTTCCCAATAATCACAGGTCAGAATTATTTGACGGCACGTCTATACCTCATTAAACATTCCTTCAGAAAAAAATGACACGTTGACCCATAAAGATTCGCCATCCCTGATATATGCTGTCGCGGGCTTTTTTGCAGATGGCAGATTTTTTTCCTACTTTCTTGACAATAATCGTTATATTTTGAAAACTTCACACAATATCTTTATAAATTATAGCCTATATGTTATTCTGATGTAGGTATAAGCTATATTATTGTACAGTTTCATTAAAATCCATTCCGTTGTTTTTCCGTGAACGAATTACAAACATCCATACAAACTTTCATGTTTATAAGAACACTTTCACGTTTATTAGAAAGGATTTATGTTGCTGTGGTAGTCACGTGGTCTTGGTTCACGAACTCGCGGGTAGTCTATGTTGTTTCGGTCAAGCTTTTGTGCCAATTAAGAACCGTCGTATGAAGGAGTTGGGATGCACGTTAAATCTGTTGAAGATCTTAGTACTCACGCAGGCGTGGTGAAGAATTTAGGGAGTGCTAGTTCAGGTCTCGTCCTCGTCACTTGACCTTGATTCAAAATCAGATCTGCGCCGTCCGCAGCAGTCGTGTTTGCTTCAGATGGCGACTTAAATAAATAAATAAAAAAAAATCAATATACGAGTGTACAGATTTCAAAGTTATGAATGGTATATTTAAAAAAAATCGTAAATTTAAGGGTAAGTCAAACAGTAAAAACATTTTCACAAATAAATAAATATAATCAAGTAACTCTGTTTCAAGTAATATTTATTTTAAAGACAGAATGTGCGAAGTTTTCTTTTAATTAAATCCTACCAAATATTTTATTTTTTTAGTTTTAGATAATTTTCATTCGTGGAAGGGATTTCTGCATTTGCTTAAAAACTATTAATTTAAAGCCGCAACTTTATGCCGATGCGAGCAATTTATTAATTTTCAAATTCTCATTAAATAATTCGCATATATGTTTAGTTATTTATTCTGGATACTATCATAATTGATATATTTTAAATAGTCAATTTTTTGTTTTCTTTCAAAAATGCATAAACTTATTTTTTCCTCTTCTCCTGAAAGTTTCAACGACTATTGATTTTAAAAAAAAACCAGAGCAATAATTCCAAATTCACAGTAATAAGCTTAAAAATTACATGAACAGATATTACCATTAAATTACAAAATTCACTTTTTTACAATTAAGCCTAAAAATAAGACACGATTAAATCTCAGAAAACCAGTTTCTATATGAAAATTCGTAAAATGCAATACTTCTATCTTCCAGTCAGAATATCGAATTCAGACGTTCTAGAAAGTATTCCTAAAACTTTTACTCATTAATAGATGAATTATTACCACTGAGATAGAGAGAGAGAGAGAGAGATAAAAATGATAATTCTTTTGCGAAACATTTTTTTTTCATCCTCTTATAAACAAAATAATAATAATAAATAAAAAAATCTTTCTCCAAGTTAGTTAAATAACAGCGGAGTTGAGGCATAGCACATGAATGTCTGCTCGGTCTGCGATTGGTTGAAATTTGGTGCTCTACTTCGTTCGAACATGCGCAGTCAAAGGCAAATGGGGTGGGTAGAAAATGGGGATATGCGTTTGATGCTTCTCGCTGCTAAGAAAGTATACTACGACCAGTGAAATTTGGTCGGTGGTTCCAAAGGTCTGTGGAAGAATATAAATAATAATTAAGTGCTAATAAGTAGTTTGAAATTTTTTATAGAGATATAATCAAAAATCTACATGATTGATGTGTTATTTTTCGATTCAATGAATACAAATTAATTTAATTCGAGAATTATTCGAAAAATTAGAGAACTTGTGAAACCATAGAGGTCTATTTTGAGTTTCGTACAAAAGACAAGGCCCTGGCTTTTAGAACAACTTTTTGCGTTAAATTTTTTAAGAAAATAAAAATATCCTTCTTCTTATGATATTTTTTGGGCAGAAAAAAAGAAATGAAGATCAAAATAGCGTTGAACTCTATTTAGGAGCGTATCTGAAATTTTATTTTGACACATTTACACAGAGTGCAAAAGAGAGAGAGAGAGAGAAAAATTAAAACTTAATATGCAGAAATGAGATTTATGTTAAAATATACAACACATACTCAAATTTTAAATTGACATCAACACGACGATAAATAAAACTTATGTTTCCTAGTCGGAAAGAAGAAAAATATAATAGTTTGACCACTAGATGGCGCCAAAAGTGATATCAAATTTTTTTTATTTTGCCGGAAAATGTATGTGATATTTAAAAAAATTGTTAAAATTGAGATATGGAAACTATTCCATTATAGCTCTTTTTTTGTAAAATGATAGGAGGAGGCTTAAGATTCTTGCAAGATGTAAATTTTTCATCAGTGTATAAAATAACTTGAGCTACATTCTTTGAATGGGGGGAAATTACAGTGGACGTGATGAAATATATAACAAAGAGAAAATAATAAAACTTAAGAGTTTTACTTCTTGCATAAAATCAAGGTATTTTTTAAAAATATTTAATGATTAAAATAATGAACGAAATATTTTTCCATGAAAAAAGGTAGACGTTTAAAATTTCACACAGAAGAATTTTTTTTAATTGTCAAATATTATATAAAAAATTTTGAATACAAGTTAATTTACATATTTAATAATAAATAATAATTATTAAAAATATTTTTCTCTTTGAATTCGAATTATTAAATAAATAATTGATGAATGAATTTAATTCCGTGAACCAAGGAGGAAGTGACGTAATGATTAAGATTTTTTTGTAGGGAAATTATTATTTCATTTTTAATATCCATAATCGGTTAGAAATATAACGACATTAAATTTACATGATTTCTGCATTCATTTTTTGTATTTAATTTTAATGCAAAAATGTATTATAATTTTTTTTTAGTTGCAGAGTAAATATTTTTTTTTAATTTTTTGAATAATTGTAACAATTTCAAACTGTGATGTTTATGTAATCATAAATTTTTCTCAAGTGTTAGTTTATTTCAATATTGTCTGCATTTTTGCTATCGAACATTGCATTGTTTTAAAAGATTCAGTTAACTGTTAAACATTACAATTTTTATGCATTAATACAAGCTAAAATTGGTAAAATTTTCGGCATAAATAAAGCAATAGATCCTTCAAAATATTTTGTATTAATTACATTTTTCCATGGAAAATAAAAATTATTTTGGGAACTGGAGAGAGAAAGAGAGGGGGGGTCCTGATAATGCAATTGGGGTTGAGCGACCAACGCGGAACAGTCACAGTATCCATCACCTACGCACAAGGTCGTCAACAAGTGACATCGATTTTCGACTGCAGCGCCCTCCTAGAAGCGGCGTTTTCCGACTTGCGCGAGTTGTTATGCAAGTATCGGCGGCGAAGACGAAGTAATAATTAATCCACTCCCCTCCAACCCTCCGCCCCCGCTCAGGTCACCGAAAGGGGTAGAGAGCGTGACTTATAAATTTGTCGCGCACCCCCCCTTTACCGTCTGTTAATGAAGAAGTAGAGAGGGAGAACAAGAAAAAAAAATGTTCTAGAATGGGATACAAGTCTGATTTTTTTAGTTTTTTACGGAAAGTGTACGTCTTGTCTTACTTTTGATTTAAGGTTCGATGTGATATATAACTTAAAAAATTTTACAACTTAAAATGAATAACAAACGTTTGAATTTAGAAGAATTTTTTAAATTAGTACGATCGAAAATTATTATTATTATTATTGGAATTTAAGAATGACTATTATCAAAGATCTTTTTAAGCATGCTATTTTTTTACTCCAGTGTAAATCGCGAATTGACTCTTAATACTGTATTCCTGTGTATATTGGTAGGTCATTAATACAACCCCCTTCTTGTTTTTTATGAAAAATTATTATTATATCTATTGTTTGGCAGCAATTTAAATTATGGAATTTGTATCGTATGGGATTGTTACAGTAGCTTTTATGTTAAAATTTTAAAAAATTCCTGTAAAATAACTTATTTCCCAGAAGTTGAGTACACAAGGTGAGATTTGGGTGTACCTACCCCCCAAACAGTGGCGTACACACAAATTTTTCAAGGGGGTCGAAAGTCCCCCCTTCTCGTATCACATCCCATAGCGCCGCCAAACATAATCCTTTCATTTTATCGATTGTCAGAAACAAAAAGCAATGGAAAATAAACTATTGAATAAATAATTAGCAGTAATTAATAAAATAAATTAGTAACAACAAATACTTAAGTATTGTTACATTTGTTTGAAAATTTTTTACGTACAATATACATAGGATAATAATCAGTTGAAAAAGAGAATCAAAACCGATGGGGAGGGTCTTTTGGGTGCGCCACTGACCCCTCCTCCTATCCAGACCAAAATTTTTACGGAAGAGATCATCCCGTCGACGCTTTCGTTAAACTATGTTTTAGAATGTAATCCCCGTAAGAGAAGTCTGTGTGTACATTACTGTCTGATAAAATAATATAACGAAAATTAGTGTTCAACAATATATTTAGAATCATTATAAATCCACAACGACGGATTGCATTTTAAAATATGTTTGGTGATTTATTTATCTTTAAAGTTGAATTTTTCAAAATATTCAATTTAAATACGCTACTTACTGCTTTTAAATCGCTGTATATTTTGCTTGAAGCCGAAGGAAAAGGCCCTCAAATTATTTATATACTAGAATAAAATTAGCAAAGGGCTATTGATTGTTTTGTAATACGATAGTGATCCCATCTAAAGACAGAAAAATAAATAATGCTGTATGTACAATATTGTAAAATTTTTATGGAAGCAAAGAAATGTCTTCATTTTTGTGTGCAGTCTTTATTATGTTTTATGTTTTTTATTACTTTCAATTTTAAACTAAAATGCATAAATTTAAATTTAGTGCATGTTGGATTATGAACTGAAGCTGCGTCAAAACATTTAAATCTTTTTCATTTGTTTGGAGTTCCCGTTAGTGTGAAGTATCTGGCAACAGATTTTTTTTTGTTTTGATTATATTCTCGATATAGTATTCGAATCGATTCGTGGAATAAAGTGAGGTATGTTGAAACTTTGTTCTTGCGGAATTCTTAATGCTACAATTCTTATTCTGTCGAAATTCTATTCTTAATGATTTATTCAAAACTATATATTCATTACTTTGTTATTAATTATTATTACTTTCAATTAGCTTCTTATTTAAATTATTATTCTGATTTGGAATATTAATTATTAGTTTATGAATTTTATTAAAATTGTTTTTGCTTTTAAAAATGGCTAAAAGTATAAAATTGATTCTGATCTACTTTCTATGTACTTTTAAAAAGATTTTCCAATCTAATTTTTCTTTTTTTCAGTTTTCTTTTGAAAAATTATCGTTTAGCCATTTTTTCATTACAATTTTATTTAACGTCTTTCATTGATTTATTCATTAGTAAACCTGACTCTCCTTTTTAATCAAACAGTTAAAAAGGATTAAATTCTAAAATAATTTTTTTCATCTATTTGTGTTAAATTGAATATTAAAAAAAAAAAAAAAATTGTACTTTTTTTTTTAACCGAGTAATGAAGGGAGAAGATGGAAGAAATAGAACAAATTTATTTATTTATTTAATATAAATCAAGGACGGATTTAATTTTAACGTGTTTGTATTCATAATTTAATGCATTAAAAAAAATCTAATTCGGGGTTTTATAAAAAATATCCATAGAAGGAGCTTAAAATGATTGCCATTTTGAAGAACACTTTAACTAAATTCAATTTATAATGAAACAAGTATTATAAATAATTGTAGCTTGGTATCGAATATATTAGCGAATCTAACGTAAAAAGACCAAGCAACGTATGTAAAAATAGTGAAAAAAAAAAAAAGTAGGATTTTTAAGTGTGAAAAGTTGTTTTCAGAGGGGCTAAAAAACAAACCTGGCAGCGGTGGGATTCGAACCCACGCCTCCGAGGAGACTGGTGCCTTAAACCAGCGCCTTAGACCGCTCGGCCACGCTACCGTTGCATCGGAGGAGGAAATTGTCGTTCTATTACTAATGCATTATTTTTACTTGTGCTCATTCTGCAAGCGTTTAGTAGTCACTTTCATTTTCTAATGTGAATTTTAATTTTGAAAAAAAAAATGAATTTAAAGAATGGTATCATAGAATTTTGCTGCTAAAATATAAGGACATTTTTTTTAGTTTCTGTGATTAAAAAAGAATATAATCCTGCTTGTTTATTATAGACATAAGCGTAGCCAGATCACGACAAACTTTAAAACAAAATTGAAATGGTTATTGTAGAAGTGTTGATTTATGTCTTCTCACAATTTTTTTGCGCTAACCTTAAGCACAATTTTAACTTTTGAACTAATCAATCAATGTTTCAAGAGACAATGTTTAAGAAACGCCACCTTTTTCTTTCTTTTTTTTACAAATTAATTAATTTTATTTAGTGTAGAACTTTTACAACAGCGGAAAAGTTATTTTTTTCCCTTAAGAATATTTTTAATAAACTTCTGTATAATTTATTAAGATTATAATTACGCAAAGTACGTTAATTTATTAAATTATTTTCCAATATGAATAATAAAATTAAAAATAGCCCCAGTATAGTAAATTTGAAATATTGTATTTCGATTTATAGTGTTTAATTAATTAATTGAAAAACGTGTTATTTAATTGTTCCTAAATTTGCTGACATAACTGCTGGTATTACAGTTATTGCTTAAGGGAGTATTCTAGTCTAGAGGCATGAATTTTAGGTAATTTATCAGGTGCAATAAAAAAAAAAATAATTTTATCAGCCATTATTAGTATAAAAAAATTCGCGCGCGCGAGTGAAAAAATTAAAAACTAAAAAAGTTACAGGCTGATGAAGTGGAGATGTTCAAAAAAATGGCTAGCCCTGCTTGTTATAATAGTAACCCTTCTAGTAACGTGAAAAAAAAATTGACAAAGGCTGTCTGAAACAATATGACATTTTTTTACCAGTTTTTTTTGGCTTTTCAGAATTTTTTAAAAATAAATTGGTTCACAGTAGAACTTGAAATATCATGACTCGAGTCTCGAAAAAAGCAGTTGCGAGGAAATCTCACGGGCTGTTACGCGCAGACTAAACCATACAATGGTACTTTACTTATACTTATATTTTTTTACTATTTTTGTTATTATATTAGGTTGGGGAAAAATTAATCCATTATTTTTTCGGTAGATGGTTGTAGTGTCGATATCTCGTGAAGTGTCGATCAAACGATTTCGAATTTATGCTCGTTGTTAAGAAGACATTTCACACTAAAAAATTATTTTGCTGTTTTTGCTTGGTCCATTCAGTTGTGAGTAACCGGGTGTTAAAAATGGAAGTCAACAAAGAGAAAATTCGGTACATTTTACAGTTTTTCTTTGATAAAGGCGAAAATGCAAGCCAGGCGGCTGAAATTGTGAATGGTGTTTATGGTGCCGATACTGTAACAGCTAATTACGTGCTATTTCGGTCTCGTTAATTCCGTTCAGGCATTTTAGATAGTTAAAGTTGCCCCTCGCAAGGCAGGCCCGTCATCGAAAATGTCGATAAAATCACAGAAATAATCGAAGTTGACCGGTATGTTAATAGTCGTATCATCGCCCAGGAGCTAAAGATCGACCATAAACAGTTTTAAGCCATTTGAGCAAAGTTGGATTCAAAGAGAAGTTCGATGTTTGGAGCCACACCAATTAACACCAAAAAACATGATGGATCGAATTTTCATCTGCGAAGTCCTGGCCAAACGGAATGAAATCGACCCATTTCCTAAGTGGATGGTGACTGGGGATAAAAAATGGCTCACACACGACAATATTGCGCGAAAACGATCGTGGTTAAAACGCGGTGAAGCAGCTCAAACGGTGGCCAAACCGGGACTAACATCCAGGAAGGTACTACTGCGTATTTGGTGGGACTGGAAAGGAATCATTTATTATGAGTTGCTTCCATAGGATCAAACACTAAATTCAGATCACTACTGTCAACAAATGAACCGTTTAAAGCTAGCGACTGACCAGAAACGGCCAACAGAAGAGGTGTTGTGTTCCATCAGGACAACGCCACACCACACACGTCTGTAGTGACTCGCCAGAAACTCTGGGAGCTTGGTTGAGAAGTTTTTATGCATCCACCATATAGTCCAGACCAGGCACCAAACGATTACCACCTTTTTCTCGCATTGCAAAACTTCCCGGGTGATAAGAAATTGAGGCCAAGAGAAGGTTGTGAAAATCGATTACTAGAGTTTTTCGCCAATAAAGGCCAAGACTTCTATGAGAGAGGCAATATGAAACTATCTTTAAAATGGCAACAAATCATTCAGCAATACGGCACATATTTGACCCAAATCGGACAATCCGAAACATGTTAAATTAAGTTTTGAACTTCATGCAAAAATAATGGATTTCTTTCCCCCAACCTAATATTTTAAAATCGCCATTAAACACAACATTCATTCACTCACTCACTCAATATTTTAAAATATATGCAAAGAGTACAAATGGTCTTACTAGGGAACCTGATCGCGCAGGTATACGGAGGATCCCTATCGTCTATTGCTGGGTTCGTTCCGACCGAGGCGGTTTATATGTGGCACGTCACTAAAATACCTATACTTCCGAAAATAACTATAATTTTGAATTTGATTTTCTGTAGCATCAAAACTGGAAAAATAGTGCGGCTTAGGTTCGAGTAAATACGGTAAATATTTCGTTTGGGACAATGGCAACGATAATTTTTGATCCGACTTATTTTTATTCAATCGACTGCTGTATGTTACGGATTCGTCTGATTTAAAACTGTTATTCTTGTTGTTCTATGCGTTGTGTGGTTTGTGATTAGTAAAATAATGGAAGCAAAAAATTTGAAATCGTTGTTTGGAATTGGAGAACACACAACTCATAATATATGCTTACTTTATGAGTTTAAACTTGGGATTAATGTTATAAAAACTGCAAATAAATAAATAAATGAAATAAACTGTCGTTTGAGGAAATATAGCTCTGCCGGAGTTTAATAATCTGTGGAAGACTACTTCAGGTCAGGCAGATAATTCTAAGTATCGACGAATCGAAGACAGTGATTGAAATCACTCCGAGTATAGCATGTCAGTACCTTGCAGAAGTGTTCAAAGCAAGTGTGTAATGGGTAGTATTCGGGTTCTTTACTAATTCTCTTGGGTAAAATATTCTTTAACTGTGATTTTTTAGTTTAAAAACCGCTTTCCGTAGAGATGACTTAATTTTATGCAGATGTAACTACTACTTAAGTGCTTGTCGTGGATTATATGAGTGAATGGTTAAGCATGAAATCCAAGTATTAGAATAGATGAATAGCGATTGGTTAGTCACACGTCTTGTGATTAATAGTCGACAGAAAATCCACCAGGAATAGTAGAAACTAATCAATCTTGGAGCTAACCGAGCTATCGGGATTTGAGAAGGATCAGAAAGAGGAAAGCGTAAAATCCAGATAAGTACTTTTAATAATTTAGTACGAACGATTAAGTGTTAGGATTTCATATTGCTCCCAGTGTTAAGTTACAAAATTGTTTATTTCAGACAGTGCTGAAGATAGAATAAAAGTAGCTATTTTTATAATCATATCTGCTTCTTCGAACGCTCTCTAACCCGCGACCTTCGGGCCTCTACAAGTAATGATACAATATGACAGCATTCGCATAAAAAGAAGGGAGTGTTTATTAAGCAAAATAATAATGCAAGACCCCACGTTGCAGTAGAGACAAGAGCAAAAATTATGCATTTAGGGAGGAGAATTCTCTCTTATCCTCCTACGAACTCGTGACCGGTGTGTTGCGGGTTCGAGACCTTGTGCCGCTGAAGACCCACCGTGTAGAGGAGCTGATGCACGTGAAATGTGCCAAGATTCAAAGTCCCCCCGTTGATGTGGTGACGAAGTTCGGAGAGGTGGTGTCAACACAGGTGTCGTCGTCCTTGTCACTTGACCGACGTTAAAAATTACGAGGTCCTTCGCAAAACCCCTCGTGTTGCTGTATAGTACGGAGTTGCGAAGATGGATATTCTGATGAATATAATTATTTCATGTACGATGATCATCCAGAAAATAAAAGCACATTTATTAATATTTAACGAAAGACACAATATTTATTAGAAAAAAACCCAATTTTGTTACATACATTGAAACGTTCCTTATTTCTTTGCGTAATCACTACGTTCATTTAAATATTTGTCGCATCCATGACCTTCAGAATTCTTATGCTGTACTCTTTTTTATGTGACTTGTGTTCTTAACATTGAAACAAAAGACCGATAATCCAGACCTTGATGCGAAAAGAAGGTAATAGTTTCTGAATGGTAAACGTTTTGGAAGCAATGAAAAATTGGAGAATGTAGTGACCACCTTGTCGCGTATTGGTTGCGTATGCACTTTTCAAATAACAGTCCTTATTTTAGTTTTTTTTTTTTTTTTTTTTTTTTGTTAACACGGGATGTTACAACACACAAACAATTAAATATTCATTAAAAAATTCTATTTTGTAGGAAGTACCACCAGTAACGCACACAGGAATTTTTTCAAGAAGGGGGTCCGGGGTCGAAAGTTCATCATTCTTGTATCATGCTCCTTTTGATTTTGTCGATTTTCGGGGACAAAACACAGTAAAAAACTAATTATTGAATAAATAATTAGCATTAATTAATAAAATTAATCATTAATAACAAATACTTAATTAAATTTTGCGTATTATATACTTAGAATTATAACTAATCGGAAAAAAATCAAGGACTTTGGGGGGGGGGGTCCGGACCCCAGGACCGCCTTTATATGCGCCACTGGGTACCACCGATTTAGGGGTTCCGTAATTGAGCAAAGTTATTCACAGACTGATTAAATTCTCCATCGGTTAGGGAAGGTTCACGCATACTTCCTTTTAGGGATTACTGAGGAGCAAGTTGATACACACACCTGACAGTAGAATATAACGAGGATTCTGAAATTCGTGAGAAAATGCTAAAAAGTAGAAAGTGATTATGCACATAAGGGAAGGAAACTTCAAGGTATTTAACAGAATTGGGTTTTTTTTCTAATGTATTATTTTTCATTTTTTTAAAAATAAATACTAAATATTTTTTTTTTCTTGAATGACATTTGTAAAAATGCACAGATGTTTTTCTCTCCTTCAGTTAAAGAAATGACAGAGAAATTTTGTTTTTTATTTAATATTATGGCTCATTCTCTTCACTCTGTTGTTTTTAGTTTCATGCGTTCCCAGGGACATCTTAAGGCAGGGGCCAACTGGGCCCGGGCCTCATCTCCTTCTCGACTCAGCCTTAATAAGATCATGATTCGAATAATTTCAAAGGTTTTATTTTATTTCCGGGTGTATTCTCCGAAAAACTGGGAATTTCGGATGATATGTCAATTGGGTATCTGTGATGACCGTCGTCCATTTATAGGCTGCAAGGTACTCAAGACAAATTCGAGAACGCTAGATGGCAACGAGTCTAACCTGAGGTACTGCGCCTGCGCGAGTACCACACCAGGGTATTCAATAATTGTCTCTCGAGGAGAGAGGTCTGCAAGCTACGCCAGCGAGCTTTGTAAGAAGGTTTTGTATCTGCAGAAGGCAGATGTGTTGGATGCCATCGTGGCCCGTTTTTTTTTGTGTGTGTGTTTCTTGAGGCCCCCTGGGCCCCTACACAAATGTAGGTCCCTTCTATGACCCTTAAAATTAGACAATATAGTAAGACCCCACTTAACACGCGGGGTATACGTTCCATCAAAGTAGAGCGTAATTTGAAACAACGTTAAACGAGGTTATCTCATCGTGTAAATAATGGAGTTAGGAGAAGATAGGTAGAGAATTTAGCATTAAATTAATTAATTATTTTTATAACAATAAAACAAAAATTTATTTCTGACAAATATAGAAACATAATAAACGAATATACATATAAAAATAAATAAAATTCGAAGTCAGTATGTTTACATTTCAAATCATTCAGTCTCTTCTGTACTTCCAAATTTCTGCCTTTTTATGAAGAAGGAAGATTGGCTTAATGGCATATTACGTCCAATTTCGTCGTCAATCCATATAAAAAGTTGTTTTTCTCTTTCCTCTATTGTATTATTTCTAAAACGGGTAATCCTAGTTGCTGAACTTGTCGTAGTTGCAATTGCCGATGACAGTATTTTTTTCTTTTTTGTTAAGAATGGTCCTTATTGTTGAAGTTGCCAAATTCAATGCAGCACCAATTTGAGATTGACGTTCACCAGTATCTGATCTTCTAATCACTTGCATTTTAATTTCTAGTGAAATGCTTTTTTCCCCTTGCTGCTTTATTTTCGTGTTTTTTACTACCACCTACGATAAAAACTAAAAATCATAATATTTGTCACTATAGCAATCGTTATTTTATATAAATTTATACTTACAATAACGTTTCCAAATGTTTGAAACTATAACACCCCGCAGGAAAGAAGAAACACATATAAACTGCTTCGGTTATCAGGAAGTCTAACGCTGCGTGCAATTTCGGGGGGAATCCCACAATTCAAATAAAAGAGCGTTAAACTGAAACAGCGAGAGAGAGCGCGCAAAGCGGAATAGCGTTAAAGGTGTGTGGGTCTTATGTACTGTCTAATTTTGAGGGTTACAGGAGAGACCTACATTTGTGCAAGAGCCCAGTGCGTCAAGAAGTCTTAAAACGCTCCTATATGTTCCCAGTGCTCTTGTTCTGACTTTTGGACCGCGGTATCCTGTCTTTATGATCACGAACTCTTGGCCGACGTGTTATGAGTTTGAGCCCTAGTGTCACTGAAGACCCACCATGTAGAGGGGATGCTACACGCTAAATCTGTCGAGGCTCAAAGTTCTCTCTTTCGCTTGGTGTGAAAGTTCAGAGAGGGGGATACCAGCTCAGGTGTCGTCGTTACTTGGCCGAGGTTCAAAATTACGAGGTCTGTTGCCGATAGTTTTCGTGTTGCTTTACAGTGTGGTGTTAAGAAATATTCATTCACTCACTTCAGATTTTTGATAAATCTTTTTTTCTCTCCTTTTTCTGATTTAACAGACTTTTTCTCTTTACTGTTTAGCACAATAAATATACTTTTCAAAATTTATATCTATTAAATTTGGTTAAATACATGTTCTTATTTATTTATTTTATATCTAACATTATATATCTCTCTCTTTCTTTTCGAATGACGACCCAAAGTGGCGTGTGGAAAAAAATATCCCGAAATAGCCGCAGATTGGTCAGCAATTCGGGAGACGGGAACAATCCTACAGTATTTCCCCCTCTACTTATTGCGTGAAGCTTCGTTACCTGCTAATGAACGTCACTCAAATTAAAGGACAGAGGGTCTCGGTAGATGCGACTTATTCTCTCTATCCTCTTTTCCATAGGATGTTGTTTAATTCTTCGGAAGAAATCTTTAATTATATCGATGAATTACTCTGAATTACTATGAAATAATATGAGGAGAAGACTTTTTAAGGTATCTGACTAATTTAAAATCCAGTTTTCTCAAATTAAGAATTAAATTGCTGTTCTTTACAAAAGTCTTATAAGTTCTGTCTTGACTTATGCATCAGAGACTTGGGCATTGACTTTACATGATGAGGAAGCTTTGGAAATTTCGAGAAAGATCTTACGCTGCATTTTTGTGGGATTCAAGTAAATGGATCATGAAGAAGATCTAATTTAGAACTCTACAAAATTTACAAACGACCTGATATTGCAAAATTTGTCAAATTATAGAGACTTAAATGGGCTGATCATCTGACTAGAATGAATAAAGATCGTTGCTACAAGAAAATCTTTCTGGCAAAGCCCATGAGAACTAGACCTCGGGGCCGACCCCATGGATTAAGATGGATTAAATATGTCGAAAAAGACCTATATATTTAAAAAGGTCAAAAATTGGAAAACAGTTGCCAAAAGCAGAGATGCTTGGAAAAAACTTATGGAGAAGGCCAGAGCCCACCCAGGGCTGTCGAGTCATTGAAGAAGTTAATTCTAGATAAATAGTAGCGTTAGTACACATATACGGATATGGAAAAGCTTTCCAAATGTTAGGATTATTAAATCTGTCTTCACACAAAATGCACGAGAGCTGAACTAAACGCAGAACACATTTTCTTACAGAAAAAAATGTTTCAAATTTGATGAAATTTTGCAACTCTATAATTCATGCATCTGCTTATAATGTTCTCGGTAATTTACAACTATTTAAAGAGTCACATATTAAATTTATAACAATATATTGGATTTAACGAGCAAGACACTGAATAAGATTAAAGGACTATGGAGTCATTAAAAGATCTTCTGGGATAAACCATTTGATACTCGAAAAGAAAGCGACCCAAACTTTGGTGGATTGACTACCTGGAAAAAGACTTGAAAATATTTAGGTGTCAAATTGGAAAACTTTAGATAAGAATAAAGGACGACATGGAATACAATTATGAGAAAGTTCAGGATCCATCCACGGCTGTCACGCTCATGAAGAGATTTATAAACAGGGGCGTCTTAAGGCACGGTTCAACTAGGCCCAGGGCCTTGACCTCGGTGGGGGCATCGTTTCGTTCTCGACACTGTCTTAATAAGATCATGATCTGGATAATTTTAATGGTCAAATAATATTCCCATATATATTCTCCGTAAAACTGGCAAAACTGTATTATATGATGACCGTTGTCCATGTCTAGGCCTAGGCAGGATAACATAAACAATCATTCCACTCATTTAGTCGAAATGCGGCCATCGAATGGTCCAGACGGTTTGTGCCTAGGTTTTTGAGATTGCGAGTCGTGCATATTTTTTTTTCAAACTAACGTTCGAAAGAGCATTTGACAATGCATGCTATATACCAGGGGGCGAACCTTTATGAATCAACGTGCCATTTTTTATAAAGAAGTGCCTCGTCAGGTATAGAGACGTGCCGTCAAATAATTGTGACTTGTGATTATATATATATATATTGGGAAAATAATAGAACTAAATACTAACAACACAAAAAAATACATTACGTACTTTATAGTAGTAAATGTTTTAGTTATACGTGTAATTCAAATTATATAAAGTAGTGTGATTTCTGCTGTTGCAGATTAGATGACAAATAACTTATATTCGGATTGTAAGATGTTACTTTTAGAGCAGAATGGATGCTGAATTGGAGTCATCTGCCAAACGGTTTCTAAGCGAGTCTTTAATATTATTCATCTCTAAAAATAATGACTCGTAAGCATAGATCGTTGAAAATATGGTTTAAATAGCTTGAGCTTGCCTCTTCAAACAGTTAAACGTATCTGGAATCGAATTTAATGTTTTCAAAATTTCGTTACTGTCATTTTTACTTATATTGCTTGTTAATCTTTCTGTTTCAATGAATTCTAACTTTTTCGCTGTTTTAACAAAGTTTTGAATCCATACTGAACTAGACTAGAAATCAATAAGTTATAGTTCAAATTCTTCAATTTCCAACCAATCGAATTGGGGCAAATTCAGTTTATCAAATAATGTCACATCAGGGTACATAATAAACTTGAGCATTTCTGATAATTCATTGAACTGAGAAAATCGTACTGGAAATTTTTTGTTTAAAGAATCAATCACGGTTGATCGTTTTGATCGGTGTCGTGCCCAAAATATTGTGCCGCGTGCCATCAATGGCACGCGTGCCAATGGTTCGCCATCCCTGCTATATACTGTCTACTTTTATCTAAGGTAGGACTACTATTCCATAGAGGCCCAGGGCCTCAAAAAATCTTGATTTCTCCAGGCCCAGGGCATCAGAGAGTCTTAAGACGTCCCTGTTTATAATATTGCGTTTTTAAAATTTCAAAATATTCCATCAATGATTAATTTTTTATTTTAATATGCAAAGGAAGAATTTAGCAGTACGGAATGGAGGAGCAAAATACGCAACACATTTTATACCCGAAAGAAGGGATCAATTCAGATAAAAATAAATAGCATGATAAAATATGCTGATCTCTCTATAGGATAGTGAACATAGATTGCAATCCTAATGTTGAAGCTCTTTTATATCTGAAAAATATTCCGAATTGGGTTCCTTTTAGATGTTTGGAAATCTTTTTGATTCCTTACCCTCGAAAGAGTTATTTTTTTGGACTTAATGCACAGAAGAAAATACTGCATCATTTGCATCCTGCTACATAAGTTATGTTTCCATAGTTTCCAAACAATGCAAAATATTAGGAAATGTAACAGTTTCATTATCAACTTCTACATCAGAATTGCTATTTATTTGCTCCGACAAATTAACAATTTCCTTAACTTCATGTGCACAGATAGGCAGTCCATAATCAAAAGTAACATAATCGTAAATATCTGTGTGGTGTTGAGTGGGATGGGATAATTCCTGTTCTATTCAAAACTCACATGAGAATTTACACTTATGAGTCATCTACATCTGTAAAGTTTAATAATAGTGTGCACCCTTTGTCGTTGAAATATGCTGCTTTAAAGAAAAGTCTTATTCTGTTCCGGGCAAAACGATGTGTAACTAAAAAAATCAAATTGTTTCTAATGCAAACAAATAAAAATAAAATTTTCATTTGTGGAAAAAATTCGTTAATTCGGGGTTTGTTACGTGTTAAATAAGGATTTTTTATTTTCATTTTAATCAGGAAAAGAGAAAAATTCGTTAAATTGCAAAATTCATTAAAATCGCGAAATTCGTTAAATCAGGTTCCAACTGTATTTGTTAATAACTCGAATTTTTCCTTCTTAGGTGGCAACAGTTTTCTATCAGACAAAAGTGGATTTTTTATCAAAGGACCTACATGGTGTAGTCGTATCGATGATAAATTGAATTGCATTAAATCAGGTACAACTTTCTTTTTCTATTTTTTACCCTTGTCTTGTTATTAAAACTACGAAAATTACGAATTTTTTTTTAAAAAAAAAGTATCGTTGTATAATTAATAAATAGGCACTGAATAAAATACGAATAAGAAAAAACAAATGAAAATCTGCAAGAGAGACACAGAAATAGAATAAATATTTTATTTTTTTATTTCTATTAATACATTAAACAATTTCTTAAATTTGATATTCTTTTACTAGATTCGTTAAAAATACTCTTACAGGTGAATTTTATCAGGTAATTCTTTGTTTGATATTCTACACACACATTCCTTTTTTTTTAAAAAAAAAATTATCTATTTTATATTTCTTTCCAAGATCAGTCAGACATTACTTTTTTAGTATCAACAGAACATATAACTAATTACATAAGAGATTGAATTTGTCTGCTTAGGATTATTCAATCTGGTTTTGGAGTGACTTTCTTCTTGACCACCAAATACAAAATGTTAGGCGTTTATTTTATATAAATTTTAGTTTTTAAGAAGTACCGTACCCTTGCAAAAAACCCCAGAAAATTTACTTTTGTATTTAAAATCGGGAAACAAAGGCCTTGGAAAATCCTTTTGTATTATATTCGGCAGAGCCCGGATAGAAGCGTACTAATAGAACGTTTGACAAACATTTTTTTTCCCCATTTACCTTTTGTTCATAACCCCTTAAGGCCCAGTTAAGTTATTCGTGCAGGAACATTCCACGTTCGAGGGTGAGAGGGGTATATCTTTTATTATTTTTTCTGCGTCATTGGGGTCAGTTACCAGAAGAATGTAATACACTATTTTGCAAAACAATCGAAGCACCATGAAGGAAGTGGCTGTTTTTAATGAAATTATGTATGTGTTCAGCCGTAGCGCACACAGGAGTTTTTAAGGTGGGAGGGGGGAGGCAAGGTCGAAAGTCAACCATTTTCGTATCATGCTCCAATGCGCCGTCTAACATATTCTTTTGATTTTGTCAATTTTCGGGAACAAGAAACAGTAAAAAATTATATATACATAAGATTATAATCAATCGAAAAAATCAAGAGCTATGGGGAGGGTCCGGACCAGGGGGACCCCCCCCCCTTGTGGGTGCCATTGCTTAGATTATTAACTTCACATGATAATTCATGTATTTGCGGCCATTTTAAGTATTGAGTTGGTAAGAAAATAATTTCGATTTCTTAGCATGACATTTTTCTGCATAAAAAAAATTAACTTTTATCTGTCAAATATCTTCCATTTTGTTCAATTATTTGTTGCCATTTTTCTGGTAACTTCATGATTTCGATCTCCTAGATTTTCTGGTCCTTATCAGTAAAAAACTAGACCGAGTGATGGCGGACTGCCTATCTGAGCAACTGACGTTCAGAAAACTATTAAATTGTCGGAGCCAATGAACAGTAATTCTGATGCAGAAATTGATAATGAAACTCTTATCCAAAACCATTTCATTTGTTAATGCTTTACATTGTCTGAAAACTTTGAAAACATACCTTATGCAGCAGGATATAAATGACGTAGTGTTTTCTTCTGTGCATAAAGTCGATGAAAGAGCTTTTTCAAGAGTCGGGAATCAAAAAGATTGTCAAACATCTATCAGTCAATATTTTAAAACTTCCAATTATAACTGGTGTGTAATAATTCAATAAGAGTATTTTTTAACTGTTGATTAAGAAGTGCAGAATTTCTAACTATGGATATTTTTTGTGTAGTTGCTTAGTGAATTTTCAAAAGGTAATTGCAGAAAATTTGTATTTTGTTTGTACCTCGATATAACAAATATCCTCGATTTAACGAACAAGATGGTCGGTCCCAATGAATTCGTTAAATCAAGGTTCGACTGTATTATAAACCGAGCATGTAACGAAAATCTTTCAACAATCCTGAGGAGATGATATCATATATCTACTACAGATATGTACTAGATTTATGAAAGTATAGACTTGTTGATTATTTATGAATAATATGCACTTTTTACTGGAAAACGAATCCTATCGGCAACGGACTTCGTCACTTAACCATGACTCAAAACTACGATGCTTTAAGGTATCCGACTACGTTCGGAACCATGATTTTAAAAAGGCACATAAATGGATAATTTTCATGATATTTAGTATCACTTAGATTAGAATACATGTATAAAATTGTTTTAAGGACATTTTGACAAAACAAATTTGTTTAAATACAATATTTCGGCAAAAAATTAGAACAACCTTTTTTCAAAATGTTCTCCTTTTGTGAAAAATGCTTCTATTATAATAATATTTTGCCTGTATATAGCTGAGACCTCTGTACAGAGTCTTAACAAGAATTTTAGAAATATATAACTTAGAAGTAGGTTTATCCATGTTTTACGACAACAGAAGAGAGAAATTTTAAGAAAAAAACGCCGATAATTATTTCAATAGGCTGTAACTCTGAAAATAACGTGAATTTTTCAAAAATCATAGTTGAGCCTCTGTACAGAGGTCTGAGCTGTATACAGGCAAAATATTATTATAATAGAACCATTTTTCATAAAAGGAGAACATTTTGAAGAAAGGTTATTCTAAGTTAATTTTTTGCCGAAATATTGTATTTAAATAATTTTTTTTGTCAAAATGTACTTAAAACAATTTTATGTATGTATTCTAATCTAAGTGACACTAAATATTATGAAAATTATTCATTTATGCGCTTTTTTAAAATCATGGTTCCGAACGTAGTCGGATACCTTAACCGTTTCCCCACTTTTCAAACTTTTCCACACCACATTCTAGTGAAGAACCTTGACAGATTTAACGTTCATTAGTTCTACATGTCGGTTCTTTAGTGAGACCAAAACTCAAAACCACGGCCTGGCAAAAACCGGCGGAACCATGATCAATTGGTTACCGCAGCCGTGCCCTAATGCTCCCTAATCTTTTTCATTGCTGCGGATCGGCCAACGTTTGATAATTTTAGCGCAATTCGCTGAGGAGATGTTGATTTTTTATGGTTTAGACCCGGGTTTGGCAGCCTTTTAGCTGTGGCTTGCCAAACCAATCTACCTATATGAGCGTGCAACACAGTAGGGCATTTTTGAAACTATTTGTAAGGCACCTGACCGGGGTGCCCCACTTCTACGTTATCCTCGCGACCTAGATCTGTGGGGAAGGAACGAAGAAGCAGCCATATCGTTTTCTTAATATCTCTTTATTAAGATCTTAACTTAAACAATATACAATACTAATAATAATAATCAATTCAAGTGAATCTGGAGTGAAGAGACACTATTCGTATTCCCAAATAATCGCGTAACCGACCACTACGTCTAACTCTACCGACTATTTCTAACTTCAGTAACTACACAGTTCTTAAAAACGTAATTTAACAGTCTTGCCGCTATATCTTGGGTAAACAGCAATTCGCTTGATTCTAACTGACGTGGCTTTTATCCTTGTGGAATGGTATCCACATTTAGCTTGATCGCACAGGTACGGATAGATTAAATCTTGAACTCGGAATTTCCTCTCACTTTAACTTAGGCGTTTTTCAACAAAGACCTCGTATATTTACTTCTCATAGCCACCCTGCGTACGCTAAACTTCTACTATTTAAAAGATTCCTAATTTGAATATTCACGCTTCTCTTCTCGAGTTGGTTGGAAAGAATCGCCATTCTGGCCCCAAAGAAACCCAAGAGGACAATTAGTTGAAATCACGATGAGCCCGTCACAAATTCGATTCCCGTGATAATGCATGCAGAGTTAGAGAATAGAGGTTAATAATTTAGATATTTATAGTTTTATTATATATTAATTTCGCATCATTTAAAGATGTTTCTTAACCTAAAAATAAACAACATAAAATATAACTGTTTTTTCAACGAAAATAAAAAAAATTATAATTGTACAGATATTATGTCTTTTTAAACATATTAATTAAAATAAGTTAGAGACAACGTATAATATACGTATTTCCCTTCATTACAGTTAAATAAAAATATAAATAAAAATTTTAATGCGAAACCTGTGCTTGCACTGCTCCACTTTCGTATCATAAAATCAGGGGTATAATTTGTGACTCTCTATTAGACACGATTCTAAGTATTCAGTTGTTGAACAATTTCTTTACGGATTCGAAATATCTTTCATTTGCGGAAAATTTTTGTTTACTTAGATATGTAGAACCAGAAGAGGAATTGAGAGAACATGCAGTTTTCACTCTTTAAACAATTAAATCTCTCCAGCAGTAACATTCAATAATTTACTAAGTAACTGTAAATTTTTTTTATCTTTGGAGTTATTTTTCAGATTTTTCTTAATTCCGCAATTCTGAAGATTAATCAATTAAGGTCCATTATCAACTTCCATCCACTCAAAAATTGACAAATGCGTGGAGTAGTGCAGAGGGCCATGTGGTACGCATGCCATAGGTTGCTGTTTTAGATAAATTTGATTTAGTAATTTTAATTTAATTGTATTTAAACATGCTTTCAGAATAAAATACAGTTACATTAAAAAAAGTAATATAAAGTGATTTCCATAAAATGTCACGCACAAACCCGAGAAAAATGTACCTCAGTAAATACAAAGTAAATACAGTCGGACCTCTATATAACGAAGTCTCTAAATCCCGAAAAAAAGTTCGTTACATAGAAAATTCGTTATATAGAGGTTCATCTTTCAATTTTCTTTATAAACCACATAGAAAATATTTTAAATTCATAAACAATATATGTTAAGAAAGAAGAAAACTGTGTATATTATAAAAGAAAGAAAAACTGCAAGGAAAGTTTCTTCACGCCTTTATCCACTTCCTGAAGAATTAAATTTTTTTTGATGCTCAAGTACTTACGTTTTGACATTCTCGAGAAACAAGAAACGAAGTTACCAGTACGACTGATAAATACTACAAATGAACGGAGACTATAGTTCAAGGATACGAGACTGCACTGAGGTAGAAATGGGATGAAGATGTTTCCAGTGGACTGGACAATAGGAGTTAAAAGTTGCACTTCTTGAGTTAAATGCCCAGAATTCTGTCCTCTTTGCGAGTTAGGTGTCAAATAAAATCAGCTCATGATCGCCATAAAACGTACTAAAAGAGAGAATAACTCGAAATGTCCAGAAATACTTCAAAAATAGGAGAAAAAAATCGAATCACAAGAGAAAAAGTTTGTTACATAGAAAATACTCTTCGTGAAGAAAAATCGTAAAATGTTCTTGGTTCCAGGAAAAAGTTCGCTATATAGAAAAATTCGCAATATAGATGTTCGTTATATGGAGGTTCGACTGTAATTTAATGCTTCTAGTGCGGCCCGTGGGTTACAGACCACTGCTCTAATGCGAACAGAAAAAATTTAATTCCCCCATCTAAATAAATACAATTCTTTTAAAGAATTGCTTAAAATTAAAGAATTCTGCAATAAATATACGAACAGAATTAAGATTTTTGGAAAATACGAGTATTAGAGAAAGCTTTAAATATATGTGTAGTTAATTTTTTTTTTGAATGTGTGTGAGAGAGCAAATAGAGATTATACTGTTTTATTAGAATGGTTTTTTTTTGTCAGGGATTATACATAATTTTTTTTCAGCACCATTCTAGTTATAAAATATTCCTTAATCATTGGCCTGAGTACTTTATCGTTGTAAGGTTCTCTATTTTGGAACACTAAATGTTCACATTCACTCGTTTTTACGAGAATACACGGTTGTACTAAAAGTGTCCCATTTTTTTATTCTAATAATTTACGACTACTAAAAATATTTTCTTACTTTTACTATACTGAGAGTAATAGTTAATATCTTTTATACAATGATGTTGTTTTTAAGATCTTGTCTAAGCCAGTGACATAAATTTAGATCTTTTGACTGATAAACTGATGAGGTCTATTAAGTATCGTTTTCAGATTGATGATTCCATTTGCTTATAAAAAATTCAAATCACACTTTCTTTTTACGGGAAATAACAACGATTGTAATGTTATATATATAGCACATTGTGGAGTAACAATATAGTTTTAGTAGTTTTATTATTTTCTACTAAAAAAAGTGTTCATATTCTGACAAAGATCAACGTGAAACCAAATTAAAGTATTCGAATACTTGCGACAACATTTTTTTTAAAAAATTGGAGATATCGGGATTTTTTTGTTGTTTTTAGATTTATTTAGTACATTTTAAGAAAAATAGACTTAAATTAAGAATAGAAAAAGAAATTATTATTACTAAAATGGGAAAAAATGGGTTAAAATTGACATAAAATTACATAAACGGGGCCCATTCTGTACAAAAAGTTTATGAAAAAATTGTCAATTTTTCAATCTTGATGTGTTACTGTGCTAATCATTTTTAAAATGACCTTCAGGATAAAAGATATTTTAAATTTTACAAAAACTGAAGAACTTTATCCTGATTATCATATGATATTGCTTAAATAACAGTGATTATATACCCATAAGGGACTGTAAATTTTGTAATAAAACAATGATTGATAAATCTGAAGATTAAAACACTTTTAGTATTATACAGAACATACGCACACACACAAAAACAATTTCAGTTAAAATTTACAAAAAATTACATAAATGGGACATTCTATACAAAAAGTTTAGGAACAAATTCTCAATTTTTCAATCTTGATGTGTTGCTTTGCTGTTCATTTTTAAAATGTCCTTCAGGATAAAAGATATTTCAATTTTTACAAAAACTAGAGCTCTTTATCTTAGCTATTATATGAAATTACTTAAAAAAACAGTCATTATATTCACATTAGGGACTGTAAACTTTGTAATAAAACAGTGGTTGATAAATCTGAAGGTTAAAAAATTTCTACTATTATACAGAACATACAAAAAAAATTTCAGTTAATTATTTTCAAAACTTTTTGAGTAATCGCTGTCCCCGTTTGAACTTTTCGAAAAAAAAAAACGCATTTTAAAGTATGACATTTTGCTTAAAGTAATGGTATCTGCTTTTACTAAAACACTTGTAGTTTTTGTTCTATTGAATGGAAAATAATAAACTAGGTATTTTTATAAAGCAAGTAATATGGCTTGTAAAATAAAATCATAAAAAAATTGTCAATTTTTGTCAAAATTCACAGTTTTGGGGTAGTCGGATACCTTAAAGGCTAAAATTTTTTTTTAATTCATTGAATATACAGTCGGATCTTGATTTAACGAATTAGTCGGTACCGAGCATTTAATTCATTAATTCGGGATTATTCATAGTATCGGGGTCCAAAAAACAATAAATAAATATAAATTTTTTGCTCTTACCTTTTGGAAATTCTATATAAGCAACAACGCAAAAAATATCCACAGCTAGATTGATTGATTGAATATTAACGTCACACTGTTCAGCTACACGAGGGCTTTGGCGACGGATCACGTAATTTTGAACCATGGTCAAGTGACGTGGACGACACTGGAGCTGGCACCCCTCTCCGAACTACCACGCCACACCATCGGGAGGACGTTTCAGCTCTCGACAGTTTTAACGTGCATCGCTGCCCTACACGGCGGGTCTTTAGTGGTACTGAACTCGAACTCGTGACAAGGCAAGCCACGATCCAATACCTATACCATTCGGCTACCGCTGCCACATCCACAGTTAGAACTTACACACTTTTTTTTTTGCTAAAACTCTAGATCGAACTAGTACATACCAGTTCATTGGAAATTTTAAATTACTGACTAATAAATGTTTGGTAATGTTTTTTGATTCCAGACTCAAAAGAGTTATTTTTGATTTTATGCAAAAAGAAAATACTGTGTCATTTACATTCTGTTGCATGATGTATGCTTTCACAGTTTCTTAACAATGTTAAGCATAGAAAACGTAACAGTTTAATAAGAGTTCCAGAAAGAAATTTCCTGCCCAATTAAAAACTCACGCAATAAGTTACTCATGACTCATTTGCACTTGTAAAGTCTAACATTGTGCTGAACCCCTTAGCCGTTGAAATTTGCTGCTAACAAGAAAAGTATTTTTCTGTTCCGGAAGAAAAGAGGATAAATCATTTAAAAAGAAATTCAATTTTTTCTAATCCAAACTAATAATTTTTTGTTTGTTGTTGTTGTTGAAATAATTTGTTAATTGGGAGTTTATTATTCGTTAAATAGAGTTTTAATCGAGGAAGAGAAAAAATTCGTTAAATAGGGGTTCGGTACTTCGGGGCTCGACTGTATATACATTTGTCACCTGAAAAGAAATAAAAAATAAGGTTCCAAATGAGATGAACAGAATATACTAAATTCCAATATGATGGAAATAAGATTCCAATTTGAAATACGGCAAAATCTAAATTTACATTTAAATTGAGCTTTTCTGTATCAACTATATCAAAATTAAGTAATTTCTTACACTCGATTCTACAACTCGTCCTCCTCTCTATAATTTTCCCTTTTAATTAAAACCAGAAAATCTTTTTATTATGTGTGTGGGAAAAATTCTTATTTTATAATTAAATGCATTTTAATTACGCATTTTATAACTGATTATAATTTAATTATAAAAATTTAATTTCATAATTAAATTACAATTAATTATAAAATGCATCAGAGGCTAAGAAAATAATATATTTTGAAATCTTTTTTCATACTATATATTGCTGTAAACGAAGTTGTATTCCTTGTTCTTTAATTTTGTAAATTAAAATACAAAAATAAATGAATATATTTTAACAACCGTCTGCATGAGAAGGTTCACTTTTGGCACATTCAAAAATTTTAAAATTTATTTTTATATGAAAGCTTTCTCAGTTATATTTTGCGTTTGTAAAAATATTCAAATTTTTGTTAAAAATTTAAAATGCAAAAGAAAAAAAATTGGAACACACCATTGAATGATTTTTTTAAAACTATTAAATTGATTTTTCTGCCAGCTGGGTGGAGTGGTTGGTTTGTTGCTGGCTTTCAGAAACTAAGTTTGGGGGTTCGCCCCCCCGGCCCAAGTCCTCAGCAGCTAGGTCGTATGATTACACGGCATGTAAACAATCCCTAGAGTGTCTGTTTAGTATGCGAGCTCTCGGTAATATTAAATCTTAGTACAGGTTTGCATCGTCAGAGCTCAAGTGCCACCCTCTAGGGAGGAAATTGGGCGTCAAAATTACCTGTGGTGATTTGTATCCGCCTACATTTTGCCAAAAGAGATACCAGCTTTCGGGAAATGTACTAGGTCTGCAGTGGTAAAACCCCAATCCGCAGCCCATTAGCAATAAAAAAATTGATTTTTCTTATAATTGTTTAAAAATCTGAGGTTGACCAGATAAAAACTCTAGATTGGCCATAGTTTTCTCATCTCTAATCAATGCCAGAGGTGGGTAAATAGCAGCCCGCAAATAGTTTTCCATGCGGCCCACCAAGACCACCAGAAAACCAAATTGACAGAAAATGCTCTCTATAATTGGGTCACCATATATTTGTCAGCAAAATTTTTCTTGCGTGAATATTAACACGAGTAAATATAGATGCAAGCTGGCTGGCATTAAATTGCAGGCTGAGATCAGAATTTCAACAAGCAATCTCACTCGCGATTTGAAAATTTTTTTTTAGAAAAACCTGACATGGTACTGTAATGTTGACTCATTAGACAAACACATCCTGACAATACTTGTCAAATTTGATGTACGAGGTGAACAGGATGCCCAGATGGGACATTGTATTCTTCCATCATGCCTGGGAGTAAAACAGATGCGAGCCGATCCTGAAGACTGCTATTTTGAAAGCACACCTCCTCCCTCTTCGACCCTCTGATAACGTTAGGGCACCACGATTTACAGAAAGGACACTCCTGGGAACAGTATCCATTGCACATGTGAACTGCGGACTATCTGAATGAAAAGAAATGTCGGCCTGTTGGGATAAGGACATACTACCCTGCAGGGTGTCCCCAGTGTGAAAGTGACACGTCGCTTTATAGACCATCCATATGGTATACGAGGTACGGTGACTGAGTTGATTTCAGTCACGCCGGCCTATTGCCTCAAATAACCAATGGAGTTGGGATGAAGACGAGGGGGCCCGTCAAAATAAATAAATAAATAGAAGCATCAGGAACGAGTTATCCGATAGAGACAAAAATTGGTGGGTAGAAAAACTACGTATAGAATAAAAAATATTAAAATTTCAGGAAAATTGAATGGTTTTTTTCAGAGTTACATAGTTATAAAGTAGCTATCTCAATAAGGTGATGACCCACCTCTAGCCTGGATGCAAGCTGCCACACGACGTGACATAGAGTGATAAAGTACCCTGATGGTCTCCTGCGGTATTTCTTGCCAAATTTGCTTCAATTGTCGGGCCAGGTTATCAACATTCCTTGGTAGATGCAGTCGCCTTCCCCTCATATCCCATATATGCTCGATTGGAGAGGGATATGGCGATCTGACTGATCAAGGAAGAGTTTGATAAGCTGTAAGACAGTTCATAGCAACACGTGTGGTATGTGGTTGGGCATTATCTTGCTGATAAAAAAGGCCAGGTACTGCAAAAGGAATGGTAGCAAAACAGTTCTCAAAATGCCATCGACGTACCGATGTGCTGTAAGTGACGACCAATGACGACCAAAGGTATCCGGCTAAAAAAAATAGCATCCCAGACCATAACTCCTTGTTGAGGGCCTGTGTGGCATGCAATAGTGAAAGCATAATCGGCACGCTGCCCTGGTCGTCTCCAGACACGTCTTCGATGGTCGTCAGGACACAGATGGAAGCGGGATTCGTCGCTAAATACTATAAATCCCCAGTCAGCTTGATTCCAAGCTGTTTAAATCAAGCACCATTGTAATCTAGCTCAAGAGTGTGCAGGCATGAATGTCAGGTGGCGTAGCGGTCGGTACCAGCGTAAATTTCGCTCTATCAGCCTTCTGTATATGTTCATTGTGGGCACTCGTGTGCAGGTCGCACATCTGAGGGTTGATAACCATGAATCAGGTGCTGTGGCAGTTGATCTGACAATCAGTTTGTTCTCCTGATCTGCTGTGGCCCTAGGTTGACCGCTACTATCATGACACTAAAATCTGCCATTGTCTACTCATTCTTGCCAGCATCTTCTAATGGCCGCATCGCTTCGACCCATATGATGAGCGATTCTCCGATTTGCCCAACCTGCCTCTTTCAGTTCAATGATACGATATCTTTTAAACTCTGATAGTTGCTCGTAATGAGCTCGAATAGCCTCGGCGAGGCATTTTTCAGTCATTGAAAGGTATTCTAAATTGCAATGCAACCGAAATTTTGACCATCAGACTGAGAATCGCTTCTTATAGACACCTGCTGAGTGCGCAGTTCCGATGCGCTGTAGCTCTCACTATTCATTCATTGGACACCAAATTTTAATCATTTGCATGTTCGGTACAAATGTCTTTGCATACGAAATTTCCTTACAATCGGGCAACTCCTTCTTGGTGCGTCATTTCTTTTGTTATAGAGTGTATTTCATAAATTTCAGAAAATGGGTTTTAGCTTTAAAAGTAGGATAGGGAGAACAGAATAAAACTATTCAAAATGATGAAATAATATTTGGCGCAAAAGTCAGAACATAGTTATATGCCCTAAATGTTTTGGGGGTATATATATACAGGGTGATTCTAAAATCATGGGACAAACTTTTAGGGATGTAAAGCTCACTAAAACAAACAATTTTTTTATAGGAATTTATCGGAGGAAGTGCCGCGTTGAGACACAAACCGAAAAAATAACACATTAACGAAAGCATAAAACGCTGTTCAGCAACATACTTAACGAGTGATTCCGTAGAGAAAATGTTAGAACAGTCTTAGAAATTGCATCCACCAACCGTCATGCATGCTTGGTGACCTTTAGAGCGTGCCTAGCTGACAATATTGGTGATAGTTGAAGGGATCAATTCGGTGTGCCTGTGATCTGCTGCACCACCAAAAAAGGCATTTGCGCTTGAGATTTCGGTCGTTATGGTCGACAGCTGTGTGAAAATGGTTCATTTACCGCCAGTAATGATGGAAGGGGTAGATCAAAGACTGTACGACTAATACATCTAGAAGAAGTCACCTTAGACCATGTGGACGAAACACGCAGCACAAGTACAAGGGCTGTAGCATGTCGTCTACATGTCAGTCAACCAACCGTTTGGAGAGTTTTACTGTTGGTTGGATGCTATTTCTAAAACTGTTTTAACATTTCCTGTACGAATTCACTCGTTAAGTATGCTACAAATTAACATTTTATGTTTCCGTTAATGTGTTATTTTTTCTGTTTGTGCCTCACAATGCAGCACTTCCAAGCATATATTCCAATACAAAAAGTGTTCTTTTAGTGACTTCTACCAACCCTCAAAGTTTGTCACGGGATTTTAGAATCACCCTGTATAAATATATTTAATTATATATTTCAGTAATCATTTGATTTTTTTTATTATTACTAATATTCAAATAAATGGTAAAATAAAAATTAAAAATTACAAGAATTATTATATAAAAAACTTTAAAGGCTTTGGGAATTAATAACACGTCCAATTTTTAAAAAAAATTCTTGTCTTACACTAGACAATGTAACAATTTATCAGAAACTGTCTACATTATTTTTAAGACGGTACTTTTTCGTTCCAATATTCTTCTGAATAAAGAATTTTAATTTCGCACTAGATTTCAGCCCGAATAAATATCGATCGGAGAACTGCGTGAGAAGTTTGAAGTTTCTTTTGGAATATTCTCTATAACCGTTCGATATGTCGGGTTTCTTGGAAGGTTCACTCTTCATTTAATGTTTCTGTGGAATTGCATAATAGTAACAACTTCAAATGATATGCATCGAAAGGATTTCAAAAACTTTTTTAAGGTATCCGACTACGTTCGGAATCGCGATTTTAAAAAAGTGCATAAATGGATAGTTTTCACTATATTTAGTGTCACTTAGATTAGAATAGATATATAAAATTGTTTTAAGGACATTTTGACAAAAAAAATTATTTAAATACATTATTTCGACAAAAAATTAACTTAGAATAACCTTTTTTGGCAATTCAAAATCTCCTTTTGTCAAAAGTGCTTCTATTATAATAATATTTTATCTGTAAACAGAGTTTTAGCTGACTGTTTGGTGCGCTTTATGGGCTGGTGGAATCCTTCTTCAAAACGACCTTTGCACAGAGCCAATGTTCAACCATGACTTTTTTTGAAGAATTCACATTATTTTCAGAGTTACAACCAATTGAAATAATTATCGGCGTTTTTTTCTTGGACCTAAAATTTCTCCCCTGTTGTCGTAAAACATGGATAAACCCACTTCTAACTTATATATTTCAAAAAGTCTCTAGTTGATCCTCTGTACAGAGGTCTGAGCTATAACGTTACAGGCAAAATATTATAATAGAAGAATTTTTCACAAAACAGAATATTTTGAAAATGGGTCATTCTAAGTTCATTTTTTTTGCCAAAATATTGTACTTAAATAATTTTTAATTGTAATACTATTCTTAAAACAATTTTATATACATTTTCTAATCTAAGTGACACTAAATATCCTAACTATTATCCATTTACACGCTTTTGCAAAATCACGGTTACCTTAAAGACACAATGCATGTTTGAAACATTCTAGCCATAAATACAATCTAATGACTTATAACTTATTTAAAATCTTACATTGTGTTACAGAAAGTTTGGACCCCGTTCTCATCCCTGCCGAAGGGGTATTGTCGATAGCACTGAACCGATAGGAGTGATTTTAATGTCAGATTTCGTCACTTTCGACGTTCTAACTACTGACCTTGGCAAGAGGGTTTGTTAGAACCACCAACCCTACGCTGTGTGCATGCTTTTACAACTGGGACGACAAGGAAGGACTTTTAAAAAGCAATTTTAGTATCTCAATACTACTTGCGACAACTTTTTAAAAAAATGGATGTATGAGGATATCTTTGTGGTTTTTGTCGATTTACTTAAAACATTTAAAGAAAAATATGCTAAAAGCCCAGTGGCTAAGTGGTTAGTGCTACGCGCTTCCACACCACACAGGTCCGAGGTTCAAACCACGGGCATCCTTTCATACCTTCAATGGTTCGATAGATGAGCACTAAGATGGCCTTAGAAACTTAACACTGGGAGTTTCCTGATAAATATGTCAGACTAACCACCTGATTGGAACATCTGCTCATGCATCTCAGAGCCCAAGGTTACGTATACTGAGTTGGGCACAGTAGGCCTTGCCCCTCATGGGCTGTTGTGCCACTGAGTTAAGTAGTACTAAAGTTAAGATTAGAAAAAGCAATTATTATTATTAAAAGAGGAAAAAAGATTGGTAAAAATTTATAAACAAATACATAAACAAAGCCCATCTTATACAAAAAATTTATGAACACATTTTCAATTTTGAAGTGTTGCTTCACTATTCATTTTTGAAATGACCTTCAGGATAACAGAGATATTTTAATTTTTACAAAATGTACTAAAACAATTCTTTATCTTAATTATTATATGAAATTGCTTAAGAAAAACAGTGATTATATTCACATAAGGGACTGTAAATTTTGTAATAAAACAGCGATTGATAAATATGAAGGTTAAAACACTTCTACTATTATACAGAACGTACGTAAACGAATTCAGTTAATTATTTTCAAAACCTTTTGAGAAATCGCTGTTCCCGTTTATACATTTTAAAAAAACATTTCGAGTAAAACGCATTTTAAAGTATGACATCTTATGTAAAAAAAAGTTATGGCATCTGCTTTTACTAAAAACACTTGTAGTTTTTATTCTAGTGAACGGAAAATAATAAACCTGGTATTTTTATAAAGCTAATAAGATGGCCAATATAAAAATATCCCAGCCCACGTAAAAATTGTCAATTTTTGGCACAATTCACAATGTTAGGGTAGTTGGTTGATGCCTGATAAAGATGTACTTTTGGAAAAAAACCTGATATGCAATCACATTTTTACTAACATCAGTATCAAAAAAACTGATCTGTTAATTATTTATTTTTTATTTTTTGGTTTTCTAATGTAACTAAATATATATGAGAAAAGCAACTCCATTTACTCTACTCATCCTGAGATCTTAGGAATTATATACTCGTCTTCATGTACAGGCCTGAAACTTTACAGCCATGTCTCTTTGTCGGGTAGAGATCCGCTAAGATTACAGGTTCTATGAAAATAGACCCTTAAGGAGGACGGGGATTAAACTGGAGGTGTTGTAGACAAAAATTTAATTTTTTTTTGTGAAACTGTGTAGATCTACAGACTTGAAATTGGGCACAAACGTGATTCTTTTGTTAAGTAGAGATACGCTAAGAATGGGTTTGGTGAAAATATAAGGATTCTCAAGAGGGTTAAAGAATTATCCGGTTCCAGATTAGAAAGTAAAGGTGCGCATTTTGTGGGTATAAAGTTTAATGTTTTTAATAAAGCTATCTCGGCGACTGAACATTTGTATTTTTTAAGCCAGAACCGGTAAAGAAATGAGTTCAGTGATGTGTAAACCGCTAAAACAAAAAACGGATCAATAGAAATATGGCATCAACGCTTTTGGTCATGTTAATAACGATTATTGATATTTAGTGTCACTTAGATTAGAATATTGTATATGTAAAAAAGTTGTTTTAAGAATATTGCTGCATTGGACCTCTGTGGTCCAATGCCAACTAAAAAAATTATTTAAGTATAATTGACGATTATTTTGACAAAAATGAACATAGAATGACACAGAACGTTTTCAAAAGGTGTTCTCGGACTAGAATTTGTGAAAAATGCTTCTATTATCATATACGCAGAAATAATATTTTGCCTGATGGCATCAAAACATTGCTTAAGTCTAGTGAAGTTCCCCATAGTTTTGACCTCTGTACAGAGGCTCAACTAGAATTTTTTGAAATGTATAATGCTAGTGTGCCAAAAACAAATGGGTTTATCCATGTGTTTTACGACAACAGAAGGGAGAAATTTTAAGAAAAAAAATAAGAGGGGAATTAATTTTAGACGCCGATAATTATTTCAATTGGTGGTAACTCTGAAAATAATGTGAATTTTTCAAAAATTGTAGTTGAACCTCTGTAGAGAGGTCTGAGCTGTATACAGGCAAAATATTATTATAATAGAACCATTTTTCATAAAAGGAGAACATTTTGAAGAAAGGTTATTCTAAGTTAATTTTTTGCCAAAATATTATATTTAAATAATTTTTTTTGTCAAAATGTACTTAAAACAATTTTATGTATGTATTCTAATCTAAGTGACACTAAATATCATGAAATTTATCCATTTATGCGCTTTTGAAAATCACGGTTCTAAACGTAGTCGGATACCTTAAAAGAAATTTCCATATTTTATGTATTAGACTTAGAGTCTTGAAAATTTTGAAACGTGTTTCTTTTGTTGAGAAGAGATAAGCTAAGATTGAGTTTTTTAGAAATCGGCTTTTAGGGGACAAGATTTCTGGGGTATAAAAGAAATATATATCTCTGTTTTAAAAATTCAACTCTAAACTTTTTTATAAATAACAGGCAAAGGCTATAAAAATCTTTCTTAATACAATTGAAAGCTTATTTCTATAACTTAAGATATCAGTAACTTAAAAACACTATACAGTCATGCAACACCATTGAATACCCAGAGACGTCAGTGGGTAATGGCTGGTTCTGTAAATAATGACTATGGTACCCAGATAAATAAATCTTTAGATATTATGGAAAATTTAGAGAGATTTATATGATTCAATATTAAAAAGCATTATTTTCTAGGTTTACACTGAACTTTAGGCCCTCAGAAAAGAAACTGGTAATTAATTGATGAACTTCGTCCTCATCCTTTTGCGTAAAAATTAACGATACTAAATCGTGTGAAAATAAAGCAAAGTAAATATAAAAAAAAATAAAAAAATTTGTCCCGCTCAAAAAAGCAGGGCTTTGTAAGGACTTTTACCAATAATCCATCGTACATTTCTTGTATAGGATCTTGGAAAATTTGAAGCATTTCCTCCACATTGATTCTTTAAGTACTATATTGTTATGGAAAGCACAAACTTCGTTCGTTTCTCTGCCAAAGGAATATTGTGGCCGGAAAGATTGTTTGTAGGTAAAGAGAGAATTCTCTTTTAACAATCTTAAAAGAATAGGAGTTACCTTATTGAGAAATTTAGTCGCCAAATGTCTCAAATCATCACATTTGGCAACAAAAACAGATACGTTTATAAAAGTCCTGAAAAGTTTAGGATAAATATTTGGATAGAAAACTCCAAAAGCTTCTGAGTGATTTTCCCCAGTCTGTACGAGAACAATGGAATGAACCAACAGTGATAAAGTCAACATCTGACAGGGATTGTGTGTTTCATTTGCCTTGTGGGAAATCGTGACTACAGATTGATAATATGGTGTTTAGTAATCGGGCTATTGTAGATATATACTTATTTGTTACCTCTTTGAAGGAATTCTACCTTAATTTCTAGAAATTTTCAGAATGAATTACGATTTACTTCGGTAAAACTTGCTTGTCAGTGATTTTTTCTTTCTTTCTTTTGTACTTGAAGGATGATCAATTATGTAACAATATTTTTCGGTAGAAACACAATTTAAGTACTATTTAAACAGAATATTTAATCTATAGCTCACGTACTGCAGGAGCTTATAAATATTACTGAATTAAAAGTGTTGCTTAAGATGAAGATACCTATCTTTGATTACGATATCTTCGCAAAAATTGCTGTAAAGATCGCCATCAATGAGTAGCAATGCAGACTTACTTCCTGATCAAACGTGGAATAAATCGCCAAGAGCTTCATTGTTAAACGCTGCCCATTATTTCATAACCCTGATGTCAGCACGTTCACCTGAATTTTTAACCCCCAGGCTCAGCAAATTTTCCTTTTCTCTATTTATTAATTCCGATTTTTTAAAGAAAAAAAAAGATTACTTTTGCATATTTTTTTCATATCCCAGACCTTGTTTTATCGTACCTTTTTCTTGACTTTTAAAGCCCAAAGGAGAGCTTTTTTTTTTATCAGCACTTTAAAAAAAAATTCCCTCCTTTTTTTTCCCTGCTAAGTCGCTTCTCAGAGGGTCTTATCTTTTTTATTTTTATTTTTCATTGCTTAAAATGCAAAAAAAAAAAGTAAAGTAAAAAAAAAGCAAAGAAAGAAAAGAATGGGGGGGTATCGAAGGGTAGGGAAAGAAGAAACAATAAAAAAAATCGTAGTTTGAGATCGAGTTTAACGTAAAATCGGAAAAATAAAGTTAAAAAAAATTTCTAGGAGGAAAAAAAAAAAAAAAAAATAGTGCTGCTTCTCCAGTGAATGTACAAAAAAATCGTTCGAACGGTGAAATGGACGAAGAAAAAAGAAAGAAAAATCAGCAGAAAGATAGAGGGGCAGGGGGGGTGGAGGATGAGACGAAAAAGGAACGTAAGAAAATTAGAATGGAACGAAAAAGAGGAGATGGTGAACTGAGAAGCAAAGAGAGATCAACTGGTTGCATAGGATTCCGGAAAAAATGCATTAAAAAAGGGGTCGACTTCAAATTTTCTAAGTGCCATTAAGAACGCATACAAGACTCCCCTTTGAGATCCCCCAAATATGATTTCATTACAATAAAAGTTTTAATTTATCAGATAATTTCTGTTTGTGTATTATCAAATCACTATAATTTTGCAATGCATAGCGTTACAAGTTGGTCACTTAAAAAAATGAGATTAATTTTGAATTTACCTTTAAATACAATATCAGAATGAAAAAATTGGTAAAATAAAATTATTTAGCATATTTAGGAAAATTTCAGATATTGTCAAATTTAATTTTTAAAATGAAAAATATTTATCAGCGATAAATGAACCAATACTTTTAAACATGGTTATAACTTTTAGAGAAATGCCCTTTTCTGAATCATTTAATACGACAGCCCAGGATGGGCCTCGGCCTTCTCAAGAAGCTTTTACTGGTCAACCATATTCTTGCTAGGGTTCTCCAATTCTTAGTTCTCAAAACTAGGAGACCTTTTTCTAGGTCATCAATTCATCCAAGATTTTTCCTGCCATTCGTGTGATTATATTTATATACTTCTGATTAAAATCCTTTTAGAATTTTTATTTTTATTTTTTGTGCAAGTTGAAGTCAAATAAACGATTGTTGGATAATAAATGTCATTGTTTTTTTCTAAATTTTTAAAACGAAATCATAATACTAATTCCTCTTGTTGAATACGAGGTGGAACACAAAAAAACGAGACTTGTCCAATAAATCATTGTACGTGCAGAATCAGTAGTTCTCCATGGCATTATCACCTTCAAAGTACACTCATGTCCATAAGTCAAGGATAATTCAGAATCACACAGAAATTGAACTCTAAAATAAAAATTTCACCTGTAGAATTATCACACTCATATTGAAGAAGAATATGCAAATTGCAGGAAACCACCAGATGGCGCGGATAGTACGTCACAATGACGAGAGTGTAAGAGAGGGGTATATAAGGAATGGTGGCAAAGAAGTAAAATTGTTCACAAGCGCTTTAAAAGCCTTTCAGTGCAATAACCGCAAAGTTATGGCACAAAGGAAGCATTTGGATGATTTTTTGCGTGGTAGAACTATTGGACGACTGGAATGTGGACGTACCCAGCTGGAAGTATCCGAGGAACTTGGATTCACCCAGAGTGTCATCTCCAGGCTTCGGCAACGATTCCAAGATGATGGTAATGTGAGTAGATGTTACAGCACAGGTTGCCCCCGAGTTACAACGCCGAATGAGGACCGGTATTTGGCAGTTACTGCCAAAAGAAACAGACGGAGCACAGCATCAGACCTGTCTCGTCAGCTCTCTTTAGCTACCGGTACGACAGTTTCAACGCAGACCGTGTGCAGACGCTTAGGCACATTGGTCTATATGCTCGTAGGCCTGTCAGATGTGTTCCACTTACCGCAACTCACTGTCGCCTGCGATTAACCTGGAGTAGAGAGCATGCATTGTGGACATCACAATAGTGGTCTTGTGTGATATTTTCCGACGAGTCCAGGTTTAGTTTGCAGTCTGATTCTCGCCGGACTTTAATATGGAGAGCGCCAGGTACCCGTTACCACCATTGATCGACACCGTTACGGTGGTGCAGGATGGGTCGTTTGGGGAGGAATTATTCTTGGTTCCAGAACTGACCTGCATGTTCAGAGTGTAATGATGACATGCCACATCTTTCGGGATGTCATTCTGGAAAAACATGTACTTTTTTTTCGAGGCGCTATGGGTGCTGAATTTCTGTTTATAGATGACAACACCCGTCCTCACCGTGCAAACATTGTAGACGGATGCCTTCGTTCAGAGGATATCACCCGTATGGATTGGCCAGCATACTCACCGGACTTGAATCCAATAGAGCATGTGTGGGATATGCTTGGCCGACGAATTGCAGCCCGTCAACCCCCTCCCACTTGTCTACCGGAACTTCGGAGGGCATTGCTTGATGAGTGGTGTAATATTCCCCAAGATCAGATGGATAATTTGATACTCAGCATGCCTAGGCGTTGTAAGGCCTGTATTGCATCGTCCGGGAGATATACTCCGTATTAACCGTCATACTAACCATGTTATACTGTTTTTTGTAAACAGGTTCTTTTTTGAAATTTGCTCCAGCTAGTAAAAATCGCAATTTTTATTAATTATGTCAAACATATAGCATCTTTTTTACTCTTTACCTTTTGTTTAATAAATAAACTTTATAAATAAGTCAAATTTATTTTGCTTCTGTCTCTTTCTTTGCCTGAACTTCATTATCCTTAATTTATAGACAGGAGTGTAGTTCCCGTCAGCATTCACACACTTCTACAATTGGTGCTGCCATATCTGGTAGCAGCTCTGGAACGAGAGTTTTGAAAGGCCCTTCAGGATATTTTGCGTTTCTGCCTGAACATGCTTAACTGAGGTTAAATGGGTTCCTTTTAGAAAGATTTAATTAAAAAAAAGTCGCATGAAGCCCAAACAGGTGAATATAAGGAGGATGCTTCATCACAGTATTGTTTTTGTTGGTCAACAACTGCTCAACAAAAAAGGCCGTGTGAGCGGGTGTATTAGTCTTGGTACCATCACTCCCCAATTCTGTCATTTTCTTCCTAATTTTTTTCTCGGAATTTTTTTCGTACTTCACTGCAGTAGTGTTGATTAACAGTCTGACCACTGATGTGAGTGGGAACCCACTCATATCACGAATTTTGGCACTGTTTTGATCTGTAATCGCTGACCTTGGGTGCACAGCAAGGTCATCATCTGCCACACTGACACTTCCCCCTGGAAACCGTTTATGCCATTCAAACACATATGCACGAGACAAAGTTTCGTCTCCATAAGGCTGTTTTCGGTAAAAGTACGAGAGCTTGAACTAAACACGAAACACATTTTCAGACAGAAAATGCCTCAATTTTCATGGAAATTTGCTACATTATAACTCATACCTCTGTTAACAATAGAGTGTTTTTAAAAATTTCAAAATATTTCATGAATACTTTCTTTTTCGTTTTAATACAGGAAGGCATAGCCCATTTAACATTACGATATAGGAGAAAAATCGTGAAACACATTTTATACCAGAAAAAATGAAATCAACTCGGTTAAAAATTGGATGTACTATTATAAATAATGCTGCTGTCTAAAGGATAGGGAAGTTAGAATATCATGTTAATGTTTCATTTCTTTTATATCTGAAAAAATGTTCCGAATTCGGGTCCTATTCTTTAACATTAACCGAAGTCAGCCATAAACCTCGGTTAATATGTGAAATTTTTGCGGATTTCAAAAGAAACTTGATGTTGATTCAACATTTTCCCGGCAGAATGCAGTTGCAAGTGTTCACTCAATGACGTCGTTCAGACTAGGGGTACTCAACCTTTTTTCCGCCGGGCCACATACATGTAACAACTATTTCATGCGGGCCGGAGGGGATAACATGATAATTAATGGGGGCGAGACGCTACTAGATTCAGGACATTTAAAATCCAGAAATTGATTAAAATATTAAAAGTCATAATTTTGGATTTTACCTCAAAACTATATTATCTTCTATCAAATTCAACTCACAAAAAAAAAAAAAAAAAAAAAAAAAAAAAATGTTTTATTCATTTTTACCCAGTTATGGGGAAATTTCGATCGCGTTTTATCAATGATCCCCTCCCTTCCATTATATTGTTGCTGTTACAAAGATTTTTTTAAGAAAGCGGATTTATCTCGTCTTGAAAGAAATTCTCAAAAAAAAAAAAAAAAAAAAAAAGAGCCATTGAAAAATTTGTGCTTAGAGGAAAAGGAACAAACAAAATTATATTATTTAAAAATCGCACTTTTACGACTTACCAAACAAGTTTCTGATCTATGATTGTTTTTCTTTACGAAATAGTGAATATCACAAGTGTCTTGAAACAACATATATTCTTTAGATATTGTTTGCTTTGATGACATAAGGGTTAATTAAAAAGTAGATTCACCCATGAAATGTTCGCTACTCCGCTATTATTTGTTATCACTAACCGTTACAATTACAAAAGGGAGAAAGTTGTCTCGCAATTCGTACCAGCACGACATCGATAGTAAAGTTGATTTATGTGATTGATAAAATTTCTTGATAAGTTTTTAATGCATTGTTCTTAAATAATTTGATTTGTTACGGCAACGGGCACTCAGAAAGGTTCGTTGGGCCGCACGTTGAGTATCGCTGGTTTAGACGAAACTGGTCACATGTATAGAGGAGAGGTGTGTGATCACGTCATCAAAACAGTTGTTGCCAACTCCTCTCTTTTTTCAAGCTACACCCTTAGTCTAATTTTTTGTGTGTCACACCTTGTATACAGCATTGTTGAAGGAGTCCAAATTAAACACTAAAACTTTTTGAAACCAACACAAAATTTTTTGACGTTGAAGAATTTTTCCACAGTTAAAATGACCATATATTCAAACGGTAAGCCCAAGAAGAAACAGAGGAGGGAATTGTTGGCATAGATCTCTTCATCTGGCTTAGTTAATGGTTTGATGAAGTGTCAGCTGTGAAGGTTTCTCAAATATTCCTTTTTGCGAGGAAGAAGTGAAAACCACGGTAAGATTTATCAAGATATATTATGTTTGAACCCACAATGAAACCCTTGACCATAAAACTGTACAATGGAAACTATAAGGCAAAGACGATTCAGCGGTGATTGAAAGAGAGTGTGTCAGACTTCGCTGAACACAAAGATTAGCCTTCCAGCAGATCGGATTTAAATCCACTTGACTATATATTGTGGTCACTAAAGAGGGAAAGGTGTGGCATAATCGGCTTCAGGGCTGCTTTTCCACTTAGGCACCCTAGGCACCTGCCCTGGGCGCAAAATATTTAGGGGCTCCGAAAATTGGAAGACGAAGAAAGAGAAAAAAATTAAAATTACAGCAAACGTACCACCGCCTAGTGAATCGTGAGAGAAGCATTTCTTCCCCCAAGAGATTAAAGACTGAAATGAAATCTACTATGGAAAATAAAAAGCTTAACAGTTTGATATTGCTATGCACTTAAAATGATATTGCAATGATGTTATTCATGTTTGTATCGAAAAAATCATTGGTTTTTCAAAGAAAACCTTAATTTTACAAGTGTAACGACTGTGACAGCAAAGAGTAAGGATGTCAAAAAGTACAAAAGATAATAAAGTGATAAGCGATGAAAAAGAGGATAGTTAACAAGTTGGAAATAGTTTATACAGTTATGTATGCTCTCTACACCACTGATACTCAACCTGTGGCCCGCTGGCCTTTTTTGAGTTGCCCGGTCATGGCTCATTGCAATAAGAAGTTAAATTATTGGAGAACAATGTACAAAAAATTTAACAGGAAATTCTATCAATCAAGCAATCAAATGTATCAATTTTGCTATCAGTTGTTTTTTAATAGTAGAATATAAGCAAGAGACTTGATCATGGATGAAAGAGAATAGAAATTATCCCAAAACGCAGTAAAAATTCATAAAAATAAGTACTTTAGTGTGTGTGTTAGATAGAAAAGTTAATACAGTATTAAAATAAAAGCCAAAAACAAGCTTTTATATGTTGATCCATTTTGTTTGTCAATGTTGCTTTGGTATTATAGTCTGCTTTTTCCATTATCCGCATGAAATAACTGTCATGTGTATGCGGCCCGCGTGAAATACATATCATGTGTATGTGGCCCGGCGGGAAAAAAAGGTTGAGTAACCCTGCTTTACACTGTAATTGCAAACGATTTAATTAATTTACTGTACTAATTTACAAAAGGGTGGGTGGTCCGTGATGCCGTAAAGTAAAAATTACAAGAGTTGCCAAACTATATACCACTATCCTTTCCTTACGACTGGCTCTATAGGTGGTGGATAATGGAAAGCCTATTCAAACAACAACAAAAAAGGAGGGGTGTGTGTGTGGAGGGAAAAGAGTAAGAGAGTTAAGGAAAAATCCCTCCCGAAACAAAACAAAAAATGTAAGAAGGAAGAGAGGTGCTCTGGAAATAGGGAGGAAGGGCGTAACTATTAAAGTGCCTAGGGATCCGGGAAGGTTAAAAACGGCCCTAAGTGGGATCCTAATTTAGAGTCTTAAATGTTCTTGAAATAAACCAGTGACAGGTAGTGCATGTCTCGATAGATGAGTGGTAAGGCCCGTGGGGAATCAAAATGTGACAATTTTGAATAGAAAATGCATAATATTAAATTTAAAGGTAAATTAAAACTTTTGAAGTGCTTAGTTTTAAATTTCATTACAAAGCTTTATTTTAACTCCTTAATAATTGTATCTAAGATAAGCCTTCTTATCTTTAGAGAAAGAGGCCTTCAGGATGGGACTGAAAATCAATGAGAATAAGACCAAATACATGCCTTGCGCTAAATCATGTTTTAACAATTCCCACTTTAAAATTGAAGAGTATAATTTTGAAGTTGTTGACAGTTTCACTAATTTAGGTTCGGAAATTAACAATAGAAACGATTGTACTACTGAAATACAAAAGAGAATTACTATGGCTAATAGATGTCTTAATGGAATACAAAAATATATGAAATTATTGAATTGAATCAAAAGAAAAATAAAGGTTCTATTGTATAAAAGTTTTTTAAGATCAGTATTAATTTATGGGCCTGAAAATTGGTCCATGTCTCGAACAGATGAGAACATGATAAGTATTAACGAAAGGAAGATTTTAAGATATATTTTGGGAGAAATTCAGGAACATGGTATATGGCGAAGAAACTCAAATTTCGAGCTCTATCACTCATATAAAGAATCTGACATCGTTAACTTTATCAAAATGCAACGAATTAAATGGTGAGGTCACGTTGTCACAATGGACGAAGACCGCCCCACTAAAAAAGTCTTCAATGCTCAACCAATTGGCACACGGAGAAAAGGCAGGCCAAATCTTAGATGGATCGATGGTCTAGAAAAATATCCTAGATTTGAGAACAAAGAACTGGAGAACACTAGCATGAAGAAGGCTGGCCTGGAAAAGGTTTCTCGAGAAGGCCAAGGCCACTGTGGAAGGAAGGAATAATGTGAACTCCTAGTTTTAAATTTAATATTATGCATTTTCTATTCAAAATTGTCACATTTTGACTCCCCACGGGCCTTACCACTCATCTATCGAGACATGCACTACCTGTCACTGGTTTATTTCGAAGAACATTTAAGACTTCCAAATTAGGATCCTTATTTAGGGCCGTTTTTAACCTTCCTGATCCCTAGGCACTTTAATAGCTACGCTCTTCCTCCCTATTTCCAGAGCACCTCTCTTCCTTCTTACATTTTTGTTTTGTTTCGGGAGGGATTTTCCAACCCTTACTCTTTCCCTCCACACACAATACCCCTCCTTTTTTGTTGTTGTTTGAATAGGCTTTCCATTATCCACCACCTATAGAGCCAGTCGTAAGGAAAGGATAGTGGGGTATATAGTTTGGCAACTCTTGTAATTTTTACTTTACGGCATCACGGACCACCCACCCTTTGTAAATTAGTACAGTAAATTAATTAAATCGTTTGCAATTACAGTGTAAAGCAGGGTTACTCAACCTTTTTCCCGCCGGGCCACATACACATGATATGGCTTCTACGCGGCCGCAGCGCTACTAGTTACGACAGTTATTTCATGCGGATAATGAAAAGCATTTATGACTACCCGAAGCGGCGTTAACAAGCAAAAATGGATAAACATCAGCTTGTTTTTAACTTTTATTTTAATACTGTGATAACTTTTCTATCACAACACATATTTTATGAATTTTACTGCGTTATCGGATAATTTCTATTCTCTTTCATCCATGATCAAAGTCTTCTTATATTCGCATTGAAACGGCGATATGCAAAATTGACTGCATTTGTTGATTGATAGGAATTCCTGTTAGGTAGCCCGTTGTTGCTCCAACAATTTAACTTTCTTGAGCCATGTTTTGCCGGAAGCGGCTTTCAGACCGGACTAGGTGAGCATAACTGTATAAACTATTTCCAACGATAACTTATCTCTTTTCTCGCTTACTCATACCGTATCTTTTGTACTTTTATCCTTACTCTTCTTGTGCGCGACACGCTGTAGTAAGGTTCGAAAAAACGTGATTTTCGACACACAAGCATGAACAACACATCATTACTGTATCATTTAAGTGCGCTAACGGCTGGCTGTTAAACATTTTCCATGTGGAGGCTGTTTCGATGCTGTTAATCTCTTGGGGGAAGACTCACGATGCACTAGGCGGTGTCTTACAGTTTGCTGGCCCTTCCATTTTTCTCTTTCTTCGTCTAAGACCCCTAATTGCCCGAAGGCAGAGCCTTACAAGCTAAATGAAAGCGACCCCCACGAAGCCGACCATGCCATAACGGCTGCAATATCTAACCTCAATCAGGCGGACACGTCGATGCCGCTGAACAATCTTTGATACAATCATCTTTGCTGCTATTTCCGGTGCCACGGTTACATGGTCAGGAGTCATTGATGATTTCAAACTTTATGTATAATCTTGCCGTGATTTTCACTTCTTCGCGAAGAAGGCGTTTGAGCCTTCACGTGACTTTCGTCAGGTAACTAAGCCGAGATGAGAATCTATCAACAGTCTGTTTCTTCTTGAAGCACCGTTTGGTCATTTTAACTATTGGAAAAATTATTTCGGCGATCAGAATTTTGTCGTTGTCAAAAAAGTTGCAGTGTTATTTGGACTTTCCTTCCAACAATATATACAGGTGTGACACACAAAAATTAGACTAAGGGTAACAGCTACAGAGGAAGGAGTTCAACAATGTTTTGATGAGCGCGGCTACACCTCCTCTCCACCGCATGAACGATTCGATATCTAAACTCCAGCGTATAACGTGCGCGGCAACGGCTGCTCTGGTGCCCGTTACTAACAATCAGGTGACCAAGAACAATGCATTATCAAGAAGTACATCAGTCACGCAAAGTCCGGCGCTGTCGATGATAGACAAATTGCGGTTCCACCGCACACGGCGGCCCCAACCGGCGGTTGGTGATGGCAAACAATAGCGGGTAGCAGGCGCATTTCGTAGTGCACTGACGCTGTAATCATCAAGAAACGGCTAATATCTAAAAGTATATGTTGTTTCAAGATTGCCAATATTTCATGAAACAATCATAGATCAGAACTTGTTTATTAAGTCATATAAAGATACGATTTCAAGCTGTATATATTTTGTTTGTTCCTCTGAAAGCGCACAGAATTTTTCAGTAATCTTTTTCTTTTTTTTTGAGGGTTTCTTTTTCAGATTGGACCAAATCGCTTTAACAAAGATAACTGTAACAACAATAATGAAGGGAAGAGGATCATTGATAAAGCGCGACCATAACTGGGTAAGTGAATAAAGCGCCCATTTTTTTGTGAGTTAATGAAGATATGGTTACGAGGTAAAAAATCCCAAAATTATGACTTTTTAATATTTTAATCAGTACACCAGACCACCTGTCCTGAATCTGGTAGCCTCGCCCCCATGTTATCCCTCCGGCCCACATGTAGTTGTTACATATGTGACTTGGCGGAAAAGATTTGAAGTACTGAATCTGTTTGACATCGTGGTACTACAACTACATTCTGCCGGGAAAATGTTGAATCTCAACATCAGGTTTCTTTTTGAATCGCAAAAAGCCATATTAACGAGATTTATGGCTTCCTCGGTTGTATGTTAAAGAATAAGGACCCGGAATTCAGAACATTTTCGAATATAAAAGAAATGAACATTAATGCAACTTCACTACCTTTAGACGGCTACTAATATTGCATCAATTTTAACCGAGTTATTCATTTTCTGGTATATGTTTCACGTTTTTCTCTATATCGCTAAATGAGCTATACCTTCCTATGTATTCGTGAAAGCTATTTTAATTTTTAAAAACGCGTGAACGGAAGTATGATGTAACAAATTTCAATGGCTGAGGCATTTACCGATATTTGTTTTCTCAATTTGGACGAACTCTACCGAAAAGCTGCGTGAAGACGAGGAAACGTACTGTTTATATCAATGCAGTAACTAAACGTTTCAGAAATATCAGTGTGGGCTGTGCGCGGAATAAGCGATTAGGCAGTATATGGTGGGTTCTATCACATCGGTGTCAGACGATCAACATAGTGGTAGAAAAATTCGAGAAAAAATGCAGGAAAAATGACGGTGTGTGCGCCGCAATTTATTACGCCCGCTCACCTGGCCTTTTTGTTGAGCGACGTTGACCAGCAAGCTGTGCTGTGATGAAGCGTCACTCGCTGATGCACCTGTTTGAAACTCATCTGTTTACGGTAAATCTCCAGTTAAGCATGTTCGAGCACAGCACAAAATATGAGGGAACCTTTCAAACTCTCGTTGCTTGCAGTGGCGGCATAGCTAGAATGATATTCCAACCTGATCTATAAATTAAGGATATTAGTTCGGAGCGAGAGACTGAAACAAACTCGTGACTTGACTATAAAAAGTTTATTTATTAAACAAAGGTAAAACAAAAAAAAATACTTATATGAACTGACATAATTGTTGCATTTTTACTTTCCTGGAAACAGGGCTAAAGAACTGTTTACAAAACAGTATAGCTGTATATGATGATTCATGATATCATCTCCCGGGCGATGCAATACAGGCCCAACTCGGGCATGCTAGTATCAAATTATCAATCTGATGGCGAATATTACAACATTCACGTCACTCAGTTCCGTATTGAGAGGAGCGGGCCGTAATCAAACCGCATATCCCACACGTAACAGTTCGGAAGTCGGTGACGGCCATCCTTACCAGGTGATATCCTCTGAACGAGGCATCCGTCTGCAATGTTTGCGCGACGGATGAACGTTAATAATCATGAAACGAAATTCAGCGCCCCATCAACCTCAAAGAAGGCGTATTATTCCCAGAGTATTGTCCAGAAAGAAGACGTACAAGCTGGCCATCGACCCTTTCTGAACATGCGAGTCGGAGCAATTCTCCCCAAACAATCTACACCACCGTAACGGTGTCGTTCAATGTTGTTCTCTTGATTGATATTTCAGTACGTAAAGCTCTCCATGACCAAAAATCGGCGGGAAATCGAACTGCAAACTAAACCTGGATAGATCGAGCTGTCACGCAAAACCATTGTTGTGTTCGACATACTCTCAGGTTAATCACGGAAGTGACAGTGAGGGCCAATGGCAAGAAGTGGGGTACATCGAGCCTACGGTATATAGACCAATGTGCCTAATATCTGTTCACACCCGATGCCAGGCCAGGCTGGCCCGCTAAAGAAGCTGACAATGCTATAACGTCTTTTACGGCGTATTAACTCTATATCTCGCCTCATTCGGCGACCACATTTCCGGGGAGCGGCGCATCTACTCATTACCATCATCTTGGAATCATTACTTCAGGAAACGCGGAGATGCTCTGGTGGTCGAAATTTCTCGTTCGCTTTCCCCCAGTTGCGTCGCATTCAGTATCGTCCAACTGAATACCGCATAAATCATCAAACTTTCACTATTGCCATATAACTATGCGGTTATTACGCGAAGCGCTACCACCATTCGTACAATGACGCCGCTTTCCGCCTGTTTCCTGGTGTGATATAACCGATGCGACGTGATAGTAACCACGCACAGGTGAAATTTTATCTTAAGAGTTCAATGTGCTGGCTCGTGATTGCCAATTATCCTTGACTATAGTTTTAGCAAAAGATATACTTTAGGTGATAATGCCATGAGCTATTCTGCACGTACAATATTTGTGGATCTCATTTTGTGTTCCCTCTTTAAGAGAGTATTATGTTCGTTTTTAAAAATTTAGAAAAAAACTGTGACATTAATCATTTATTGGCAACTTACTGAAAATGAAATAAAAATTCTAAAGAGTTTTGTCGGAAGTATAGTGTACGCGAATGGCGGAAAACGGATGGTGACGGGTGAAATTATTGAACTGACCGGGAAAATGCTTCTTGTGTGGAACAAATCGCAGACAATATGATAAGCCTGATTCAGAAAAGAACATTTCTAAAGTGCAACCATGTTTAAAACATATTGATTCATTTACATCGCTGATAAATATTTTCATTTAAGATAGGTGTTCAATATCTGAAATTTACAAATAGCAATGTATTTTTACCATTTTTTCGTTCTGTTGTGTTTTAATGTGATTCAAAATTAATACTCATTTTTTTAAGTGACCCAACCTAAGATTATAGTGATTTTGATGACACAACAAGAAACATCTGATAAATTAAAACTTTTTGTGTAATGAAGATATGAGGGGATACTCAAGGGAGTCTTGTACTCACATTCTTAACTGGCACTTAAAAATTGAAGTCATTCCATGCATTTTCCGGAATCTATTACGGCCAGTTGTTCTATAACGCTTCGGTTCGCCTCTTTTTCGTTCCGTTCTATTTTCTTGCGTTCTTTTCAAAGGTATCAGTCACCGCCTCTCGTGATTTTTCCAACAACAACAGATTCATTCAGTTCATTTAACTGCATTCACTGGAAGCAGCTTCACTATTTTTCTTCGCCTCTGAAAATTTTTAACTCCGATTTTGCGTTAAACTCGATCTTAACCACGTTTTTCTTCCTGCATCTTGTTCATTTCTTTCTTCGCTTTTTGCTACTTTTTGTTTTTAAGCGATAATAAAGATAAGACCTACAACTGACAACAGGAAAAAAGGGATTTTAAGGGAATGCTGATAAAAGAAACACTCACTGGGCTTTAAGGAAGCAGGTCTGGATGAAAAATATGCAAAAGTAATCTTTTTTCTTTTAAAAAATCGGAATTAGCAAATAGAGAAGAGAAAGAGCTGCTGAGCTGAGGAGTGCATTCGAATTATTTTTCATCTTGACATCAGGAGTATAACAATGAGCGGCATTAACTGGCTGAAGCTATAACAATATCTACGTTTGATCGAAGGCTCAAGCTGCATTGCTACTCATTGATGGCGATGAACTGCGAATAGCTCGTAATCAGGTAGATCTTCGTCTTAGCAACACTTTTAATACGTAATATTTGTCGTGACATAGGTAAATATTCTGTTTTAATAATTACTTAAATGTGTTTCTACCGAAAACCTATTTGTTACATAATTGATCGTCCTTCAATACAAGAAAGAAAATCACTGACAAAAGAATTTTACAAAGTAAATCATCAATTCATTCTGAAAATTTACAGAGAAAAGAGAAACAAGGTGAGAACTCCTTCGAAGAAGGCACAAGTATATATCTACAATGTTGATTACCAAACGCCATGTATTATCAATCTATGTCACCAGGCTTCCCACAGACAATGAAACTGTCCCTGTCAGATGTTGACAGCTCGCTGTTAGTTCAGCCGTGTTCTCGTACGAACTGAGGAAAATCACTCAAGCTGGAGGATTTTCCTATCAAATATTTTATTCACAAACTTCAGAGGATTTAAACGTAATCTGTTTTGTTAGCAAATGTGATGTTTGGACATTTGGCGACTAAGTACGCTCCGGTAAGGTAACTCTATTCTTTGGGTAAAAGGAATTCTTTGCCTTTACCTACCACTGCTGAAACGCAATATTTCTTTGACGGAAAAATGACGAGAGGGTTTGACAGCACTTTCCATGAACATTGGCGCTGAAAGTCAGTATTGAGGAGGAATGCTCAGATTTTCCCGAGATCCTATACAGAAAAATACGATGAACGATAAATAAAGAAGTCTTAAACTTCCACAAGCCGGAACTATTTTTACATTTATTTTTTATTTACTTTTTGCTTATTTTCACTGACTTTTTGCACGGGATGAGGACAGTTCATCAGGTAATTACCGGTTTCGAGAATCACAAATATAGAACATATCTAAAGATTATCACAGGTACCATAATCATTATTTACAAGAACCAGCCACACTGACGTCTAGTATTCAATGGTGTTGCGCGGCATTTTTAAGTTACTGATATCTTAAGTTATAAACCATTATTAAGAAGAAAGATTTTACATAGCCTTTACCTGTGTTTATAAAGTTTAAGGTTGAGGCTTTTTAAAACGAGAGGATATATTTCTTCAGAATCTTGACCCTAACTTCGATTTCTAAAAATCGATCTTAACATTCTCAACAAAGAAGGCTTGCATTTCAAATTTTTTCAGACTTTAAGTCTAATACGCAAAATATCGAAATTTATTTTTAAGGTAATCCGACTACGTTTGAACCGCGATTTTTCAAAAAGCGCATAAAATGGATAATATTCTCACGATATTTATGAAATACTTAGATTAGAATATTATTACATAAAAATTGTTTTAAGTAATATTTGACAAAAAATTATTTAAATATAATATTTTGGCAAAAATTAACTTAGAATAATTCCTTTCTTCAAAATGTTCCTTTATGAAAAAATGGTTCTATTATAATAATTTTGCCTGTATACAGCTCAGACCTCTCTTACAGAGGTTCAACTACAATTTTTGAAAAATTCACATTATTTTCAGAGTTACCACCAATTGAAATAATTATCGGCGTTTTTTTCTTAAAATTTCTCCCTTCTGTTGTCGTAAAACACATGGATAAACCCACTTCTAACTTATACATTTCAAAAATTCTAGTTGAGCCTCTGTACAGAGGTCTGAGCTATATACAGGCAAAATATTATGATAATAGAAGCATTTTTCACAAAAGGAGAACATTTTGAAAATGTGTCATTCTATGTTCATTTTTTGTCAAAATATCGTACTTAAATAATTTTTTATTGCAATAATATTCTTAAAACAATTTTATATACGTATTCTAATCTAAGTGACACTAAATATCATGAAAATTATCCATTTATGCGCTTTTGAAAATCCCGGTTCCGAACGTAGTCGGATAGCTTAAACTATAAAAGCCCTCGTAACTTCTTTAACCCTCTTGAGAATCCTTTTCACCAAACCCATTCTTAGCGTATCTCTACTTAACAAAAGAATCACGTTTGTGCCCAATTTCAAGTCTGTAGATCTAACAGTTTTAAAAAAAAGAAATTTTTGTCTACAACACCTCCGTAATCCCGTCCTCCTTAAGGGTCTATTTTCATAGAACCTGTGCTTAGCGGATCTCTACCCGACAAAAGAGACATGGCTGTAAAGTTTCAGGCCTGTACATAGAGTATATAATTCCTAAGATCTCAGGATGAGAGTAAATGGGTTGCTTTTCTCATATATATTTAGTTACATTAGAAAACCAAAAAATAAAAATAAATAATTAACAGATTTTTTTTTGATAGAAAAATGTCATTGCATATTTTTTCCAAAAGTACATCTTTATCAGGCATCCAACTACCCTAACATTGTGAATTGTGCCAAAAATTGACAATTTTTTAGGATATTTTTATAGGCCATCTTATTAGCTTTATAAAAATACCAGGTTTATTATTTTCCGTTCACTAGAATAAAAACTACAAGTGTTTTAGTAAAAGCAGATGCCATAACTTTACATAAGATGTCATACTTTAAAATGCGTTTTACTCGAAATGTTTTTTTTAAATGTATAAACGGGAACAGCGATTTCTCAAAAGATTTTGAAAATAATTAACTGAATTCGTTTACGTACGTTCTGTATAATAGTAGAAGTGTTTTAACCTTCATATTTATCAATCGCTGTTTTATTACAAAATTTACAGTCCCTTATGTGAATATAATCACTGTTTTCTTAAGCAATTTCATATAATAATTAAGATAAAGTGCTTTAGTTTTTGTAAAAATTAAAATATCTCTTATCCTGAAGGTCATTTCAAAAATGAATAGTGAAGCAACACTTCAAAATTGAAAATGTGTTCATAATTTTTTTGTATAAGATGGGCTTTGTTTATGTATTTGTTTATAAATTTTTACCAATTTTTTCCTCTTTTAATAATAATAATTGCTTTTTCTAATCTTAACTTTAGTACTACTTAACTCAGTGGCACAACAGCCCATGAGGGGCAAGGCCTACTGTGCCCAACTCAGTATACGTAACCTTGGGCTCTGAGATGCATGAGCAGATGTTCCAATCAGGTGGTTAGTCTGACGCGAAACTCCCAGTGTTAAGTTTCTAAGAAAGCTTAGTGCTCATCTATCGAACCATTGAAGGTATGAAAGGATGCCCGTGGTTTGAACCTCGGACCTGTGTGGTGTGGAAGCGCGTAGCACTAACCACTTAGCCACTGGGCTTTTAGCATATTTTTCTTTAAATGTTTTAAGTAAATCGAAAAACCACAAAAGATATCCTCATACATCCATTTTTTTTAAAAAGTTGTCCAAGTAGTGAGATACCTTAAAAAGTCCTTCCTTGTCGTCCCAGTTGTCTAACGCGCACACAGCGTAGGGTTGGTGGTTCTAACAAACCCTCTTGCCAAGGTCAGTAGTTAGAACGTCATGTAGTGACGAAATCTGACATTAAAATCACTTCTATCGGTTCAGTGCTATCGACAATACCCCCTTCGGCAGGATGAGAAACGGGAGTCCAAACTTTCTGTAACACAATGTAAGATTTTAAATAAGTTATAAGTCATTAGATTGTATTTATGGCTAGAATGTTTCAAAACATGCATTATGTCTTTGTTGCAACCGTGATTTTGCAAAAGCGTGTAAATGATAATAGTTAGATATTTAGCTGTCACTGATTAGAAAATGTATACAAAAAATGTTTTAAGAATAGAAATATAATTAAAATTATTTAAGTAATAATATTTTGGCAAAAATGAACTTAGAATGACCCATTTTCAAAATATTCTCCTTTGTGAAAATTTTTTATTATAATATTTTGCCTGTATATAGCTCAGACCTCTGTACAGAGGATCAACTAGAGTTTTTGAAATATATAAGTTAGAAGTGGGTTTATCCATGTTTTACGACAACAGAGGGGAGAAATTTTAAGAAAAACGCCGATAATTATTTCAATTGGTTGTAACTCTGAAAATAATGTGAATTCTTCAAAAAAGTCATAGTTGAACCTCTGTGCAGAGGTCTGAGCTAAATACAGATAAAATATTATTATAATAGAAGCACTTTTGACAAAAGGAGATTTTAAAAAAAGGTTATTCTAAGTTAATTTTTTGTCGAAATAATGTATTTAAATAATTTTTTTTTGTCAAAATGTCCTTAAAAACAATTTTATATCTATTCTAATCTAAGTGACACTAAATATAGTGAAAACTATCCATTTATGCACTTTTTTAAAATCGCGATTCCGAACGTAGTCGGATACCTTAAAAAAGTTTTTGAAATCCTTTCGATGCATATCATTTGAAGTTGTTACTATTATGCAATTCCCACAGAAACATTAAATGAAGAGTGAAACCTTCCAAGAAACCCGACATATCGAACGGTTATAGAGAATATTCCAAAAGAAACTTCAAACTTCTCACGCAGTTCTCCGATCGATATTTATTCGGGCTGAAATCTAGTGCGAAATTAAAATTTTTATTCAGAAGAATATTGAACGAAAAAGTACCGTCTTAAAAAATAATTTAGACAGTTTCTGATAAATTGTTACATTGTCTAGTGTAAGACAAGAATTTTTTAAAAAAATGGGACGTGTTATTAATTCCCAAAGCCTTTAAAGTTTTTTATATAATAATTCTTGTAATTTTTAATTTTTATTTTACCATTTATTTGAATATATTAGTAATAATAAAAAATCAAATGATTACTGAAATATATAATTAAATATATTTATACAGGTGATTCTAAAAACCCGTGACAAAACTTTGAGGGTTGGTAGAAGTCACTAAGAACACTTTTGTATTGAATATATGTTGGAAGTGCTGCATTGTGAGGCACAAACAGAAAAAAATAACACATTAACGGAAACATAAAATGTTAATTTATAGCATACTTAACGAGTGAATTCGTACAGGAAATGTTAAAAACAGTTTTGCAAATAGCATCCAAACCAACAGTAAAACTCTCCAAACGGTTGGTTGACTGACATGTAGACGACATGCTACAGCCCTGTACTTGTGCTGCGTGTCTCGTCCTCATGGTCTAAGGTGACTTCTTCAGATGTATTAGTCGTACAGTCTTTGATCTACCCCCTTCCATCATTACTGGCAGTAAATGAACCATTTTCACACAGCTGTCGACCATAACGACCGAAATCTCAAGCGCAAATGCCTTTGGTGGTGCAGCAGATCACAGGCAATACCCTCGAATTGATCCCTTCAACTATCACCAATATTGTCAGCTAGGCACGCTCTAAAGGTCACAAGCATGCATGACGGTTGGTGGATGCAATTTCTAAGACTGTTCTAACATTTTCTCTACGGAATCACCGTTAAGTATGTTGCTGAACAAAGCGTTTTATGCTTTCGTTAATGTGTTATTTTTCGGTTTGTGTCTCAACGCGGCACTTCCTCCGATAAATTCTATAAAAAAATTTGTTTTAGTGAGCTTTACATCCCTAAAAGTTTGTCCCATGATTTTTTAGAATCACCCTGTATATATATACCCCCAAAACATTTAGGCATATAACTATGTTCTGACTTTTGCGCCAAATATTATTTCATCATTTTGAATAGTTTTATTCTGTTCTCCTATCCTACTTTAAAGCTAAAACTCATTTTCTGAAATTTATGAAATACACTCTATAACAAAAGAAATCACGCACCAAGAAGGAGCCGCCCGATTGTAAAGGAAATTTCGTATGCAAAGACATTTGTACCGAACATGCAAAATGATTAAAATTTTGTGTCCAATGAATGAATAGTGAGAGCTACAGCGCATCGGAACTGCGCACTCAGCAGGTGTCTATAAGAAGCGATTCTCAGTCTGATGGTCAAAAAATTTCGGTTGCATTGCAAATTTAGAATATCTTTCAATGACTGAAAATGCCCGCCGAGGCTATTCGAGCTCATTCCGAGCAACTATCAGAGCTTAAAAGATATCGTATCATTGAACTGAAAAAGAGGCAGGTTGGGCAAAATCGGAGAATCGCTCATCATATGGGTCGAAGCGATGCGGGCATTAGAAGATGCTGGCAAGAATGAGTAGACAATGGCAGATTTTAGTGTCACATAGTAGCGGCAACCTAGGGCCACAGCAGATCAGGAGAACAAACTGATTGTCAGATCAACTGCCACAGCACCTGATCATGGTTATCAACCCTCAGATGTGCGACCTGCACACGAGTGCCCACAATGAACATATACAGAAGGCTGATAGAGCGAAATTTTACGCTGGTACCGACTGCTACGCCACCTGACATTCATGCCTGCACACTCTTGAGCTAGATTACAATGGTGCTTGATTTAAACAGCTTGGAATCAAGCTGACTGGGGACTATAGTATTTAGCGACGAATCCCGCTTCCATCTGTGTCCTGACGATCATCGAAGACGTGTCTGGAGACGACCAGGGCAGCGTGCCGATTATGCTTTCACTATTGCATGCCACACAGGCCCTCAACAAGGAGTTATGGTCTGGGGATGCTATTTTTTTAGCCGGATACCTTTGGTCGTCATTGGTCGTCACTTACAGCACATCGGTACGTCGTGGATGGCATTTTGAGAACTGTTTTGCTACCATTCCTTTTGCAGTACCTGGCCTTTTATCAGCAAGATAATGCCCAACCACATACCACACACGTTGTTATGAACTGTCTTACAGCTTATCAAACTCTTCCTGATCAGTCAGATCGCCATATCCCTCTCCAATCGAGCATATATGGGATATGAGGGAAGGCGACTGCATCTACTAAGGAATGTTGATAAACCTGGCCCGACAATTGAAGCAAATTTTGGCAAGAAATACCGCAGGAGACCATCAGGGTACTTTTTATCACTCTATGTCACGTCGTGTGGCAGCCTTGCATCCAGGCTAGAGGTGGGTCATCACCTTATTGGAGATAGCTACTTTATAACTATGTAACTCTGAAAAAAACCATTCAATTTTCCTGAAATTTTAATCATTTTTTTTTTATTCTATACGTAGTTTTTCACCCACCAATTCTTGTCCCTATCGGATAACTCAGTTCTGATGCTTCTATTTATTTATTTATTTTGACGGGCCCCCTCGTCTTCATCCCAACTCCATTGGTTATTTGAGGCAAATAGGCCGTGACTGAAATCAACTCAGTCACCGTACCTCGTATACCATATGGGATGATCTATAAAGCGACGTGTCACTTTCACACTGGGGACACCCTGCAGGGTAGTATGTCCTTATCCCAACAGGCCGACATTTCTTTCATTCAGATAGTCCGCAGTTCACATGTGCAAATGGATACTCGTTCCCCAGGAGTGTCCTTTTGTAGATCGTGGTGCCCTAACGTTATCAGAGGGTCGAAGAGGGAGGAGGTGTGCTTTCAAAATAGCAGTCTTCAGGATCGGCTCGCATCTGTTTTACTCCCAGGCATGATGGAAGAATACAATGTCCCATCTGGGCATCCTGTTCACCTCGTACATCAAATTTGACAAGTATTGTCAGGATGTGTTTGTCTAATGAGTCAACACTACAGTACCATATCAGGTTTTTCTAAAAAATCAAATCGCGAGTGAGATTGCTGTTGAAATTCTGATCTCAGCCTGCAATTTAATGCCAGCCAGCTTGCATCTATATTTACTCGTGTTAATATTCACGCAAGAAAAATTTTGCTGACAAATATATGGTGACCCAATTATAGAGAGCATTTTCTGTCAATTTGGTTTTCTGGTGGTCTTGGTGGGCCGCATGGAAAACTATTTGCGGGCTGCTATTTACCCACCTCTGGCATTGATTAGAGATGAGAAAACTATGGCCAATCTAGAGTTTTTATCTGGTCAACCTCAGATTTTTAAACAATTATAAGAAAAATCAATTTTTTTATTGCTAATGGGCTGCGGATTGGGGTTTTACCACTGCAGACCTAGTACATTTGCCGAAAGCTGGTATCTCTTTTGGCAAAATGTAGGCGGATACAAAATCACCACAGGCCTGACGCCCAATTTCCTCCCTAGAGGGTGGCACCTGAGCTCTGACGATGCAAACCTGTACTAAGATTTAATATTACCGAGAGCTCGCATGCTAAACAGACACTCTAGGGGATTGTTTACATGCCGTGTAATCATACGACCTAGCCAGACTGAGACTTGGGCCGGGGGCGAACCCCCAAACTTAGTTTCTGAAAGCCAGCAACAAACCAACCACTCCACCCAGCTGGCAGAAAAATCAATTTAATAGTTTTAAAAAAATCATTCAATGGTGTGTTCCAATTTTCTTTTCTTTTGCATTTTAAATTTTTAACAAAAATTTGAATATTTTTACAAACGCAAAATATAACTGAGAAAGCTTTCATATAAAAATAAATTTTAAAATTTTTGAATGTGCCAAAAGTGAACCTTCTCATGCAGACGGTTGTTAAAATATATTCATTTATTTTTGTATTTTAATTTACAAAATTAAAGAACAAGGAATACAACTTCGTTTACAGCAATATATAGTATGAAAAAAGATTTCAAAATATATTATTTTCTTAGCCTCTGATGCATTTTATAATTAATTGTAATTTAATTATGAAATTAAATTTTTATAATTAAATTATAATCAGTTATAAAATGCGTAATTAAAATGCATTTAATTATAAAATAAGAATTTTTTCCCACACACATAATAAAAAGATTTTCTGGTTTTAATTAAAAGGGAAAATTATAGAGAGGAGGACGAGTTGTAGAATCGAGTGTAAGAAATTACTTAATTTTGATATAGTTGATACAGAAAAGCTCAATTTAAATGTAAATTTAGATTTTGCCGTATTTCAAATTGGAATCTTATTTCCATCATATTGGAATTTAGTATATTCTGTTCATCTCATTTGGAACCTTATTTTTTATTTCTTTCAGGTGACAAATGTATATACAGTCGAGCCCCGAAGTACCGAACCCCTATTTAACGAATTTTTTCTCTTCCTCGATTAAAACTCTATTTAACGAATAATAAACTCCCAATTAACAAATTATTTCAACAACAACAACAAACAAAAATTATTAGTTTGGATTAGAAAAATTTGAATTTCTTTTAAATGATTTATCCTCTTTTCTTCCGGAACAGAAAAATACTTTTCTTGTTAGCAGCAAATTTCAACGGCTAAGGGGTTCAGCACAATGTTAGACTTTACAAGTGCAAATGAGTCATGAGTAACTTATTGCGTGAGTTTTTAATTGGGCAGGAAATTTCTTTCTGGAACTCTTATTAAACTGTTACGTTTTCTATGCTTAACATTGTTAAGAAACTGTGAAAGCATACATCATGCAACAGAATGTAAATGACACAGTATTTTCTTTGCATAAAATCAAAAAATAACTCTTTTGAGTCTGGAATCAAAAACATTACCAAACATTTATTAGTCAGTAATTTAAAATTTCCAATGAACTGGTATGTACTAGTTCGATCTAGAGTTTTTAGCAAATAAAAAGTGTGTAAGTTCTAACTGTGGATGTGGCAGCGGTAGCCGAATGGTATAGGTATTGGATCGTGGCTTGCCTTGTCACGAGTTCGAGTTCAGTACCACTAAAGACCCGCCGTGTAGGGCAGCGATGCACGTTAAAACTGTCGAGAGCTGAAACGTCCTCCCGATGGTGTGGCGTGGTAGTTCGGAGAGGGGGTGCCAGCTCCAGTGTCGTCCACGTCACTTGACCATGGTTCAAAATTACGTGATCCGTCGCCAAAAGCCCTCGTGTAGCTGAACAGTGTGACGTTAATATTCAATCAATCAATCTAGCTGTGGATATTTTTTGCGTTGTTGCTTATATAGAATTTCCAAAAGGTAAGAGCAAAAAATTTATATTTATTTATTGTTTTTTGGACCCCGATACTATGAATAATCCCGAATTAATGAATTAAATGCTCGGTACCGACTAATTCGTTAAATCAAGATCCGACTGTATATATTCAATGAATTAAAAAAAAAAAATTTTAGCCTTTAAGGTATCCGACTACCCCAAAACTGTGAATTTTGACAAAAATTGACAATTTTTTTATGATTTTATTTTACAAGCCATATTACTTGCTTTATAAAAATACCTAGTTTATTATTTTCCATTCAATAGAACAAAAACTACAAGTGTTTTAGTAAAAGCAGATACCATTACTTTAAGCAAAATGTCATACTTTAAAATGCGTTTTTTTTTCGAAAAGTTCAAACGGGACAGCGATTACTCAAAAAGTTTTGAAAATAATTAACTGAAATTTTTTTGTATGTTCTGTATAATAGTAGAAATTTTTTAACCTTCAGATTTATCAACCACTGTTTTATTACAAAGTTTACAGTCCCTAATGTGAATATAATGACTGTTTTTTTAAGTAATTTCATATAATAGCTAAGATAAAGAGCTCTAGTTTTTGTAAAAATTGAAATATCTTTTATCCTGAAGGACATTTTAAAAATGAACAGCAAAGCAACACATCAAGATTGAAAAATTGAGAATTTGTTCCTAAACTTTTTGTATAGAATGTCCCATTTATGTAATTTTTTGTAAATTTTAACTGAAATTGTTTTTGTGTGTGTGCGTATGTTCTGTATAATACTAAAAGTGTTTTTAATCTTCAGATTTATCAATCATTGTTTTTATTACAAAATTTACAGTCCCTTATGGGTATATAATCACTGTTATTTAAGCAATATCATATGATAATCAGGATAAAGTTCTTCAGTTTTTGTAAAATTTAAAATATCTTTTATCCTGAAGGTCATTTTAAAAATGATTAGCACAGTAACACATCAAGATTGAAAAATTGACAATTTTTTCATAAACTTTTTGTACAGAATGGGCCCCGTTTATGTAATTTTATGTCAATTTTAACCCATTTTTTCCCATTTTAGTAATAATAATTTCTTTTTCTATTCTTAATTTAAGTCTATTTTTCTTAAAATGTACTAAATAAATCTAAAAACAACAAAAAAATCCCGATATCTCCAATTTTTTAAAAATGTTGTCGCAAGTATTCGAATACTTTAATTTGGTTTCACGTTGATCTTTGTCAGAATATGAACACTTTTTTTTAGTAGAAAATAATAAAACTACTAAAACTATATTGTTACTCCACAATGTGCTATATATATAACATTACAATCGTTGTTATTTCCCGTAAAAAGAAAGTGTGATTTGAATTTTTTATAAGCAAATGGAATCATCAATCTGAAAACGATACTTAATAGACCTCATCAGTTTATCAGTCAAAAGATCTAAATTTATGTCACTGGCTTAGACAAGATCTTAAAAACAACATCATTGTATAAAAGATATTAACTATTACTCTCAGTATAGTAAAAGTAAGAAAATATTTTTAGTAGTCGTAAATTATTAGAATAAAAAAATGGGACACTTTTAGTACAACCATGTATTCTCGTAAAAACGAGTGAATGTGAACATTTAGTGTTCCAAAATAGAGAACCTTACAACGATAAAGTACTCAGGCCAATGATTAAGGAATATTTTATAACTAGAATGGTGCTGAAAAAAAATTATGTATAATCCCTGACAAAAAAAAACCATTCTAATAAAACAGTATAATCTCTATTTGCTCTCTCACACACATTCAAAAAAAAAAAAAAAAAATTAACTACACATATATTAAAGCTTTCTCTAATACTGTATTTTCCAAAAATCTTAATTCTGTTCGTATATTTATTGCAGAATTCTTTAATTTTAAGCAATTCTTTAAAAGAATTGTATTTATTTAGATGGGGGAATTAAATTTTTTCTGTTCGCATTAGAGCAGTGGTCTGTAACCCACGGGCCGCACTAGAAGCATTAAATTACAGTCGAACCTCCATATAACGAACATCTATATTGCGAATTTTTCTATATAGCGAACTTTTTCCTGGAACCAAGAACATTTTACGATTTTCTTCACGAAGAGTATTTTCTATGTAACAAACTTTTTCTCTTGTGATTCGATTTTTTTCTCCCTATTTTTGAAGTATTTCTGGACATTTTGAGTTATTCTCTCTTTTAGTACGTTTTATGGCGATCATGAGCTGATTTTATTTGACACCTAACTCGCAAAGAGGACAGAATTCTGGGCATTTAACTCAAGAAGTGCAACTTTTAACTCCTATTGTCCAGTCCACTGGAAACATCTTCATCCCATTTCTACCTCAGTGCAGTCTCGTATCCTTGAACTATAGTCTCCGTTCATTTGTAGTATTTATCAGTCGTACTGGTAACTTCGTTTCTTGTTTCTCGAGAATGTCAAAACGTAAGTACTTGAGCATCAAAAAATTTAATTCTTCAGGAAGTGGATAAAGGCGTGAAGAAAACTTTCCTTGCAGTTTTTCTTTCTTTTATAATATACACAGTTTTCTTCTTTCTTAACATATATTGTTTATGAATTTAAAATATTTTCTATGTGGTTTATAAAGAAAATTGAAAGATGAACCTCTATATAACGAATTTTCTATGTAACGAACTTTTTTTCGGGATTTAGAGACTTTTGTATATATAGAGGTCCGACTGTATTTACTTTGTATTTACTGAGGTACATTTTTCTCGGGTTTGTGCGACATTTTATGGAAATCACTTTATATTACTTTTTTAATGTAACTGTATTTTATTCTGAAAGCATGTTTAAATACAATTAAATTAAAATTACTAAATCAAATTTATCTAAAACAGCAACCTATGGCATGCGTACCACATGGCCCTCTCTGCACTACTCCACGCATTTGTCAATTTTTGAGTGGATGGATGTTGATAATGGACCTTAATTGATTAATCTTCAGAATTGCGGAATTAAGAAAAATCTGAAAAATAACTCCAAAGATAAAAAATTTACAGTTACTTAGTAAAATTATTGAATGTTACTGCTGGAGAGATTTAATTGTTTAAAGAGTGAAAACTGCATGTTCTCTCAATTCCTCTTCTGGTTCTACATATCTAAGTAAACAAAAATTTTCCCGCAAAAATGAAAGATATTTCGAATCCGTAAAGAAATTGTTCAACAACTGAATACTTAGAATCGTGTCTAATAGAGAGTCACAAATTATACCCCTGATTTTTATGATACGAAAGTGGAGCAGTGCAAGCAGGTTTCGCATTAAAATTTTATTTATATTTTTATTTAACTGTAATGAAGGGAAATACGTATATTATACGTTGTCTCTAACTTATTTTAATTAATATGTTTAAAAGACATAATATCCTGATACAATTATAATTTTTTTTTTTATTTTCGTTGAAAAAACAGTTATATTTTATGTTGTTTATTTTAGGTTAAACATCTTAAATGATGCGAAAATTAATATATAATAAAACTATAAAATATCTAAATTATTAACCTCTATTCTCTAACTCTGCATGCATTATCACGGGAAATCGAATTTAGTGACGGGCTCATCGTGATTTCAACTAATTGTCCTCTTTGCTTTTCTTTGGGGCCAGAATGGCGATTCTTTCCAACCAACTCGAGAAGAGAAGGCGTGAATATTCAAATTAGGAATCTTTTAAATAGTAGAAGTTTAGCGTACGCAGGGTGGCTATGAGAAGTAAATATACGAGGTCTTTGTTGAAAAACGCCTAAGTTAAAGTGAGAGGAAATTCGGAGTTCAAGATTTAATCTATCCGTACCTGTGCGATCAGCTAAATGTGGATACCATTCCACAAGGATAAAAGCCACGTCAGTTAGAATCAAGCGAATTGCTGTTTACCCAAGATATGGCGGCAAGACTGTTAAATTACGTTTTTAAGAACTGTGTAGTTACTGAAGTTAGAAATAGTCGGTAGAGTTAGACGTAGTGGTCGGTTACGCGATTATTTGTGTGGGGAATACGAATAGTCTCTTCACCCAGATTCACTTGAATTGATTATTATTATTAGTATTGTATATTGTTTAAGTTAAGATCTTAATAAAGAGATATTAAGAAAACGATATGGCTGCTTCTTCGTTCCTTCCCCACAGATCTAGGTCGCGAGGATAACGTAAGGAGTGGGCACCCCAGTCAGGTGCCACAAAATAGTTTCAAAAATGCCCTACTGTGTTGCACGCTCATATAGGTAGATTGGTTTGGCAAGCCACAGCTAGCAGCTGCCAAACCCGGGTCTAAATCATAAAAATCAACATCTCTCAGCGAGTGCGCTAAAATTATCAAACGTTGGCCGATCCGCAGCAATGAAAAGATTAGGAGCGATGGGGCACGGCTGCGGTAACAATTGATCATGGTTCCGCCGGTTTTGCCAGGCCGTGGTTTTGAGTTTTCGGTCTCACTAAAGAACCGACACATGTAGAACTAATGCGAATGTTAAATCTGTCAAGGTTCTTCACTAGGAATGTGGTGTGGAAAAGTTTGAAAAGTGGGGAAACGGTTAAAGGTATCCGACTACGTTCGGAACCATGATTTTAAAAAAGCGCATAAAATGAATAATTTTCATAATATTTTAGTGTCACTTGATTAGAATACATACATAAATGTTTAAGTATTTGACAAAAAATTATTTAAATACAATATTTCGGCAAAAATTAACTTAGAATAACCTTTCTTTCCCAATGTTCTCCTTTTATGAAAAATGGTTCTATTATAATAATATTTGCCACATATGCAGCCTCAGACCTCTGTACAGAGGCTCAACTATGATTTTTGAAAAATTCACGTTATTTTCAGAGTTACGGCTATTGAAATAATTATCGGCGTTTTTCTTAAAATTTCTCTCTTCTGTTGTCGTAAAACATGGATAAACCTACTTCTAAGTTATATATTTCTAAAATTCTTGTTAAGACTCTGTACAGAGGTCTCAGCTATATACAGGCAAAATATTATTATAATAGAAGCATTTTTCACAAAAGGAGAACATTTTGAAAAAGGTTGTTCTAATTTTTTGCCGAAATATTGTATTTAAACAAATTTGTTTTGTCAAAATGTCCTTAAAACAATTTTATACATGTATTCTAATCTAAGTGATACTAAATATCATGAAAATTATCCATTTATGTGCCTTTTTAAAATCATGGTTCCGAACGTAGTCGGATACCTTAAAGCATCGTAGTTTTGAGTCATGGTTAAGTGACGAAGTCCGTTGCCGATAGGATTCGTTTTCCAGTAAAAAGTGCATATTATTCATAAATAATCAACAAGTCTATACTTTCATAAATCTAGTACATATCTGTAGTAGATATATGATATCATCTCCTCAGGATTGTTGAAAAGATTTTCGTTACATGCTCGGTTTATAATACAGTCGAACCTTGATTTAACGAATTCATTGGGACCGACCATCTTGTTCGTTAAATCGAGGATATTTGTTATATCGAGGTACAAACAAAATACAAATTTTCTGCAATTACCTTTTGAAATTCACTAAGCAACTACACAAAAAATATCCATAGTTAGAAATTCTGCACTTCTTAATCAACAGTTAAAAAATACTCTTATTGAATTATTACACACCAGTTATAATTGGAAGTTTTAAAATATTGACTGATAGATGTTTGACAATCTTTTTGATTCCCGACTCTTGAAAAAGCTCTTTCATCGACTTTATGCACAGAAGAAAACACTACGTCATTTATATCCTGCTGCATAAGGTATGTTTTCAAAGTTTTCAGACAATGTAAAGCATTAGCAAATGAAATGGTTTTGGATAAGAGTTTCATTATCAATTTCTGCATCAGAATTACTGTTCATTGGCTCCGACAATTTAATAGTTTTCTGAACGTCAGTTGCTCAGATAGGCAGTCCGCCATCACTCGGTCTAGTTTTTTACTGATAAGGACCAGAAAATCTAGGAGATCGAAATCATGAAGTTACCAGAAAAATGGCAACAAATAATTGAACAAAATGGAAGATATTTGACAGATAAAAGTTAATTTTTTTTATGCAGAAAAATGTCATGCTAAGAAATCGAAATTATTTTCTTACCAACTCAATACTTAAAATGGCCGCAAATGCATGAATTATCATGTGAAGTTAATAATCTAAGCAATGGCACCCACAAGGGGTGGTCCCCCCTGGTCCGGACCCTCCCCCATAGCTCTTGATTTTTTCGATTGATTATAATCTTATGTATATATAATTTTTTACTGTTTCTTGTTCCCGAAAATTGACAAAATCAAAGAATATGTTAGACGGCGCATTGGAGCATGATACGAAAATGGTTGACTTTCGACCTTGCCTCCCCCTCCCACCTTAAAAACTCCTGTGTGCGCTACGGCTGAACACATACATAATTTCATTAAAAACAGCCTCTTCCTTCATGGTGCTTCGATTGTTTTGCAAAAATAGTGTATTACATTCTTCTGGTAACTGACCCCAATGACGCAGAAAAAATAATAAAAGATATACCCCTCTCACCCTCGAACGTGGAATGTTCCTGCACGAATAACTTAACTGGGCCTTAAGGGTTATGAACAAAAGGTAAATGGGAAAAAAAAATGTTTGTCAAACGTTCTATTAGTACGCTTCTATCCGGGCTCTACCGAATATAATACAAAAGGATTTTCCAAGGCCTTTGTTTCCCGATTTTAAATACAAAAGTAAATTTTCTGGGTTTTTTTGCAAGGGTACGGTACTTCTTAAAAACTAAAATTTATATAAAATAAACGCCTAACATTTTGTATTTGGTGGTCAAGAAGAAAGTCACTCCAAAACCAGATTGAATAATCCTAAGCAGACAAATTCAATCTCTTATGTAATTAGTTATATGTTCTGTTGATACTAAAAAGTAATGTCTGACTGATCTTGGAAAAAATATAAAATAGAGAATTTTTTTTTTTAAAAAAAAAAAAGGAATGTGTGTGTAGAATATCAAACAAAGAATTACCTGATAAAATTCACCTGTAAGAGTATTTTTAACGAATCTAGTAAAAGAATATCAAATTTAAGAAATTGTTTAATGTATTAATAGAAATAAAAAAAAATAAAATATTTATTCTATTTCTGTGTCTCTCTTGCAGATTTTCATTTGTTTTTCTTATTCGTATTTTATTCAGTGCCTATTTATTAATTATACAATGATACTTTTTTTTTAAAAAATTCGTAATTTTCGTAGTTTTAATAATAAGACAAGGGTAAAAAAATAGAAAAAGAAAGTTGTACCTGATTTAATGCAATTCAATTTATCATCGATACGACTACACCATGTAGGTCCTTTGATAAAAAATCCACTTTTGTCTGATAGAAAACTGTTGCCACCTAAGAAGGAAAAATTCGAGTTATTAACAAATACAGTTGGAACCTGATTTAACGAATTTCGCGATTTTAATGAATTTTGCAATTTAACGAATTTTTCTCTTTTCCTGATTAAAATGAAAATAAAAAATCCTTATTTAACACGTAACAAACCCCGAATTAACGAATTTTTTCCACAAATGAAAATTTTATTTTTATTTGTTTGCATTAGAAACAATTTGATTTTTTTAGTTACACATCGTTTTGCCCGGAACAGAATAAGACTTTTCTTTAAAGCAGCATATTTCAACGACAAAGGGTGCACACTATTATTAAACTTTACAGATGCAGATGACTCATAAGTGTAAATTCTCATGTGAGTTTTGAATAGAACAGGAATTATCCCATCCCACTCAACACCACAGATATTTACGATTATGTTACTTTTGATTATGGACTGCCTATCTGTGCACATGAAGTTAAGGAAATTGTTAATTTGTCGGAGCAAATAAATAGCAATTCTGATGTAGAAGTTGATAATGAAACTGTTACATTTCCTAATATTTTGCATTGTTTGGAAACTATGGAAACATAACTTATGTAGCAGGATGCAAATGATGCAGTATTTTCTTCTGTGCATTAAGTCCAAAAAAATAACTCTTTCGAGGGTAAGGAATCAAAAGATTTCCAAACATCTAAAAGGAACCCAATTCGGAATATTTTTCAGATATAAAGAGCTTCAACATTAGGATTGCAATCTATGTTCACTATCCTATAGAGAGATCAGCATATTTTATCATGCTATTTATTTTTATCTGAATTGATCCCTTCTTTTTCGGGTATAAAATGTGTTGCGTATTTTGCTCCTCCATTCCGTACTGCTAAATTCTTCCTTTGCATATTAAAATAAAAAATTAATCATTGATGGAATATTTTGAAATTTTAAAAACGCAATATTATAAACAGGGACGTCTTAAGACTCTCTGATGCCCTGGGCCTGGAGAAATCAAGATTTTTGAGGCCCTGGGCCTCTATGGAATAGTAGTCCTACCTTAGATAAAAGTAGACAGTATATAGCAGGGATGGCGAACCATTGGCACGTGCCATTGATGGCACGCGGCACAATATTTTGGGCACGACACCGATCAAAACGATCAACCGTGATTGATTCTTTAATCAAAAAATTTCCAGTACGATTTTCTCAGTTCAATGAATTATCAGAAATGCTCAAGTTTATTATGTACCCTGATGTGACATTATTTGATAAACTGAATTTGCCCCAATTCGATTGGTTGGAAATTGAAGAATTTGAACTATAACTTATTGATTTCTAGTCTAGTTCAGTATGGATTCAAAACTTTGTTAGAACAGCGAAAAAGTTAGAATTCATTGAAACAGAAAGATTAACAAGCAATATAAGTAAAAATGACAGTAACGAAATTTTGAAAACATTAAATTCGATTCCAGATACGTTTAACTGTTTGAAGAGGCAAGCTCAAGCTATTTAAACCATATTTTCAACGATCTATGCTTACGAGTCATTATTTTTAGGGATGAATAATATTAAAGACTCGCTTAGAAACCGTTTGGCAGATGACTCCAATTCAGCATCCATTCTGCTCTAAAAGTAACATCTTACAATCCGAATATAAGTTATTTGTCATCTAATCTGCAACAGCAGAAATCACACTACTTTATATAATTTGAATTACACGTATAACTAAAACATTTACTACTATAAAGTACGTAATGTATTTTTTTGTGTTGTTAGTATTTAGTTCTATTATTTTCCCAATATATATATATATAATCACAAGTCACAATTATTTGACGGCACGTCTCTATACCTGACGAGGCACTTCTTTATAAAAAATGGCACGTTGATTCATAAAGGTTCGCCCCCCCCCCTGGTATATAGCATGCATTGTCAAATGCTCTTTCGAACGTTAGTTTGAAAAAAAAATATGCACGACTCGCAATCTCAAAAACCTAGGCACAAACCGTCTGGACCATTCGATGGCCGCATTTCGACTAAATGAGTGGAATGATTGTTTATGTTATCCTGCCTAGGCCTAGACATGGACAACGGTCATCATATAATACAGTTTTGCCAGTTTTACGGAGAATATATATGGGAATATTATTTGACCATTAAAATTATCCAGATCATGATCTTATTAAGACAGTGTCGAGAACGAAACGATGCCCCCACCGAGGTCAAGGCCCTGGGCCTAGTTGAACCGTGCCTTAAGACGCCCCTGTTTATAAATCTCTTCATGAGCGTGACAGCCGTGGATGGATCCTGAACTTTCTCATAATTGTATTCCATGTCGTCCTTTATTCTTATCTAAAGTTTTCCAATTTGACACCTAAATATTTTCAAGTCTTTTTCCAGGTAGTCAATCCACCAAAGTTTGGGTCGCTTTCTTTTTCGAGTATCAAATGGTTTATCCCAGAAGATCTTTTTAATGACTCCATAGTCCTTTAATCTTATTCAGTGTCTTGCTCGTTAAATCCAATATATTGTTATAAATTTAATATGTGACTCTTTAAATAGTTGTAAATTACCGAGAACATTATAAGCAGATGCATGAATTATAGAGTTGCAAAATTTCATCAAATTTGAAACATTTTTTCTGTAAGAAAATGTGTTCTGCGTTTAGTTCAGCTCTCGTGCATTTTGTGTGAAGACAGATTTAATAATCCTAACATTTGGAAAGCTTTTCCATATCCGTATATGTGTACTAACGCTACTATTTATCTAGAATTAACTTCTTCAATGACTCGACAGCCCTGGGTGGGCTCTGGCCTTCTCCATAAGTTTTTCCAAGCATCTCTGCTTTTGGCAACTGTTTTTCCAATTTTTGACCTTTTTAAATATATAGGTCTTTTTCGACATATTTAATCCATCTTAATCCATGGGGTCGGCCCCGAGGTCTAGTTCTCATGGGCTTTGCCAGAAAGATTTTCTTGTAGCAACGATCTTTATTCATTCTAGTCAGATGATCAGCCCATTTAAGTCTCTATAATTTGACAAATTTTGCAATATCAGGTCGTTTGTAAATTTTGTAGAGTTCTAAATTAGATCTTCTTCATGATCCATTTACTTGAATCCCACAAAAATGCAGCGTAAGATCTTTCTCGAAAATTTCCAAAGCTTCCTCATCATGTAAAGTCAATGCCCAAGTCTCTGATGCATAAGTCAAGACAGAACTTATAAGACTTTTGTAAAGAACAGCAATTTAATTCTTAATTTGAGAAAACTGGATTTTAAATTAGTCAGATACCTTAAAGTCTTCTCCTCATATTATTTCATAGTAATTCAGAGTAATTCATCGATATAATTAAAGATTTCTTCCGAAGAATTAAACAACATCCTATGGAAAAGAGGATAGAGAGAATAAGTCGCATCTACCGAGACCCTCTGTCCTTTAATTTGAGTGACGTTCATTAGCAGGTAACGAAGCTTCACGCAATAAGTAGAGGGGGAAATACTGTAGGATTGTTCCCGTCTCCCGAATTGCTGACCAATCTGCGGCTATTTCGGGATATTTTTTTTTCCACACGCCACTTTGGGTCGTCATTCGAAAAGAAAGAGAGAGAGAGAGATAATGTTAGATATAAAATAAATAAATAAGAACATGTATTTAACCAAATTTAATAGATATAAATTTTGAAAAGTATATTTATTGTGCTAAACAGTAAAGAGAAAAAGTCTGTTAAATCAGAAAAAGGAGAAAAAAAAAGATTTATCAAAAATCTGAAGTGAGTGAATGAATATTTCTTAACACCACACTGTAAAGCAACACGAAAACTATCGGCAACAGACCTCGTAATTTTGAACCTCGGCCAAGTAACGACGACACCTGAGCTGGTATCCCCCTCTCTGAACTTTCACACCAAGCGAAAGAGAGAACTTTGAGCCTCGACAGATTTAGCGTGTATCATCCCCTCTACACGGTGGGTCTTCAGTGACACTAGGGCTCAAACTCATAACACGTCGGCCAAGAGTTCATGATCATAAAGACAGGATACCGCGGTCCAAAAGTCAGAACAAGAGCACTGGGAACATATAGGAGCGTTTTAAGACTGGGCTCTTGCACAAATGTAGCTCCCTCCTGTAACCCTCAAAATTAGACAGTACATAAGACCCACACACCTTTAACGCTATTCCGCTTTGCGCGCTCTCTCTCGCTGTTTCAGTTTAACGCTCTTTTATTTGAATTGTGGGATTCCCCCCGAAATTGCACGCAGCGTTAGACTTCCTGATAACCGAAGCAGTTTATATGTGTTTCTTCTTTCCTGCGGGGTGTTATAGTTTCAAACATTTGGAAACGTTATTGTAAGTATAAATTTATATAAAATAACGATTGCTATAGTGACAAATATTATGATTTTTAGTTTTTATCGTAGGTGGTAGTAAAAACACGAAAATAAAGCAGCAAGGGGAAAAAAGCATTTCACTAGAAATTAAAAATGCAAGTGATTAGAAGATCAGATACTGGTGAACGTCAATCTCAAATTGGTGCTGCATTGAATTTGGCAACTTCAACAATAAGGACCATTCTTAACAAAAAGAAAAAAATACTGTCATCGGCAATTGCAACTACGACAAGTTCAGCAACTAGGATTACCCGTTTTAGAAATAATACAATAGAGGAAAGAGAAAAACAACTTTTATATGGATTGACGACGAAATTGGACGTAATATGCCATTAAGCCAATCTTCCTTCTTCATAAAAAGGCAGAAATTTGGAAGTACAGAAGAGACTGAATGATTTGAAATGTAAACATACTGACTTCGAATTTTATTTATTTTTATATGTATATTCGTTTATTATGTATCTATATTTGTCAGAAATAAATTTTTGTTTTATTGTTATAAAAATAATTAATTAATTTAATGCTAAATTCTCTACCTATCTTCTCCTAACTCCATTATTTACACGATGAGATAACCTCGTTTAACGTTGTTTCAAATTACGCTCTACTTTGATGGAACGTATACCCCGCGTGTTAAGTGGGGTCTTACTATATTGTCTAATTTTAAGGGTCATAGAAGGGACCTACATTTGTGTAGGGGCCCAGGGGGCCCTCAAGAAACACACACAAAAAAAACGGGCCACGATGGCATCCAACACATGTGCCTTCTGCAGATACAAAACCTTCTTACAAAGCTCGCTGGCGTAGCTTGCAGACCTCTCTCCTCGAGAGACAATTATTGAATACCCTGGTGTGGTACTCGCGCAGGCGCAGTACCTCAGGTTAGACTCGTTGCCATCTAGCGTTCTCGAATTTGTCTTGAGTACCTTGCAGCCTATAAATGGACGACGGTCATCACAGATACCCAATTGACATATCATCCGAAATTCCCAGTTTTTCGGAGAATACACCCGGAAATAAAATAAAACCTTTGAAATTATTCGAATCATGATCTTATTAAGGCTGAGTCGAGAAGGAGATGAGGCCCGGGCCCAGTTGGCCCCTGCCTTAAGATGTCCCTGGGAACGCATGAAACTAAAAACAACAGAGTGAAGAGAATGAGCCATAATATTAAATAAAAAACAAAATTTCTCTGTCATTTCTTTAACTGAAGGAGAGAAAAACATCTGTGCATTTTTACAAATGTCATTCAAGAAAAAAAAAAATATTTAGTATTTATTTTTAAAAAATGAAAAATAATACATTAGAAAAAAAAACCCAATTCTGTTAAATACCTTGAAGTTTCCTTCCCTTATGTGCATAATCACTTTCTACTTTTAGCATTTTCTCACGAATTTCAGAATCCTCGTTATATTCTACTGTCAGGTGTGTGTATCAACTTGCTCCTCAGTAATCCCTAAAAGGAAGTATGCGTGAACCTTCCTAACCGATGGAGAATTTAATCAGTCTGTGAATAACTTTGCTCAATTACGGAACCCCTAAATCGGTGGTACCCAGTGGCGCATATAAAGGCGGTCCTGGGGTCCGACCCCCCAAAGTCCTTGATTTTTTCCGATTAGTTATAATTCTAAGTATATAATACGCAAAATTTAATTAAGTATTTGTTATTAATGATTAATTTTATTAATTAATGCTAATTATTTATTCAATAATTAGTTTTTTACTGTGTTTTGTCCCCGAAAATCGACAAAATCAAAAGGAGCATGATACAAGAATGATGAACTTTCGACCCCGGACCCCCTTCTTGAAAAATTCCTGTGTGCGCTACTGGTGGTACTTCCTACAAAATAGAATTTTTTTTAATGAATATTTAATTGTTTGTGTGTTGTAACATCCCGTGTTAACAAAAAAAAAAAAAAAAACTAAAATAAGGACTGTTATTTGAAAAGTGCATACGCAACCAATACGCGACAAGGTGGTCACTACATTCTCCAATTTTTCATTGCTTCCAAAACGTTACCATTCAGAAACTATTACCTTCTTTTCGCATCAAGGTCTGGATTATCGGTCTTTGTTTCAATGTTAAGAACACAAGTCACATAAAAAAGTACAGCATAAGAATTCTGAAGGTCATGGATGCGACAAATATTTAAATGAACGTAGTGATTACGCAAAGAAATAAGGAACGTTTCAATGTATGTAACAAAATTGGTTTTTTTTCTAATAAATATTGTGTCTTTCGTTAAATATTAATAAATGTGCTTTTATTTTCTGGATGATCATCGTACATGAAATAATTATATTCATCAGAATATCCATCTTCGCAACTCCGTACTATACAGCAACACGAGGGTTTTGCGAAGGACCTCGTAATTTTTAACGTCGGTCAAGTGACAAGGACGACGACACCTGTGTTGACACCACCTCTCCGAACTTCGTCACCACATCAACGGGGGGACTTTGAATCTTGGCACATTTCACGTGCATCAGCTCCTCTACACGGTGGGTCTTCAGCGGCACAAGGTCTCGAACCCGCAACACACCGGTCACGAGTTCGTAGGAGGATAAGAGAGAATTCTCCTCCCTAAATGCATAATTTTTGCTCTTGTCTCTACTGCAACGTGGGGTCTTGCATTATTATTTTGCTTAATAAACACTCCCTTCTTTTTTTATGCGAATGCTGTCATATTGTATCATTACTTGTAGAGGCCCGAAGGTCGCGGGTTAGAGAGCGTTCGAAGAAGCAGATATGATTATAAAAATAGCTACTTTTATTCTATCTTCAGCACTGTCTGAAATAAACAATTTTGTAACTTAACACTGGGAGCAATATGAAATCCTAACACTTAATCGTTCGTACTAAATTATTAAAAGTACTTATCTGGATTTTACGCTTTCCTCTTTCTGATCCTTCTCAAATCCCGATAGCTCGGTTAGCTCCAAGATTGATTAGTTTCTACTATTCCTGGTGGATTTTCTGTCGACTATTAATCACAAGACGTGTGACTAACCAATCGCTATTCATCTATTCTAATACTTGGATTTCATGCTTAACCATTCACTCATATAATCCACGACAAGCACTTAAGTAGTAGTTACATCTGCATAAAATTAAGTCATCTCTACGGAAAGCGGTTTTTAAACTAAAAATCACAGTTAAAGAATATTTTACCCAAGAGAATTAGTAAAGAACCCGAATACTACCCATTACACACTTGCTTTGAACACTTCTGCAAGGTACTGACATGCTATACTCGAGTGATTTCAATCACTGTCTTCGATTCGTCGATACTTAGAATTATCTGCCTGACCTGAAGTAGTCTTCCACAGATTATTAAACTCCGGCAGAGCTATATTTCCTCAAACGACAGTTTATTTCATTTATTTATTTATTTGCAGTTTTTATAACATTAATCCCAAGTTTAAATTCATAAAGTAAGCATATATTATGAGTTGTGTGTTCTCCAATTCCAAACAACGATTTCAAATTTTTTGCTTCCATTATTTTACTAATCACAAACCACACAACGCATAGAACAACAAGAATAACAGTTTTAAATCAGACGAATCCGTAACATACAGCAGTCGATTGAATAAAAATAAGTCGGATCAAAAATTATCGTTGCCATTGTCCCAAACGAAATATTTACCGTATTTACTCGAACCTAAGCCGCACTATTTTTCCAGTTTTGATGCTACAGAAAATCAAATTCAAAATTATAGTTATTTTCGGAAGTATAGGTATTTTAGTGACGTGCCACATATAAACCGCCTCGGTCGGAACGAACCCAGCAATAGACGATAGGGATCCTCCGTATACCCCTGCGATCAGGTTCCCTAGTAAGACCATTTGTACTCTTTACATATATTTTAAAATATTGAGTGAGTGAGTGAATGAATGTTGTGTTTAATGGCGATTTTAAAATATTAGGTTGGGGGAAAGAAATCCATTATTTTTGCATGAAGTTCAAAACTTAATTTAACATGTTTCGGATTGTCCGATTTGAGTCAAATATGTACCGTATTGCTGAATGATTTGTTGCCATTTTAAAGATAGTTTCATATTGCCTCTCTCATAAAAGTCTTGGCCTTTATGGGCGAAAAACTCTAGTAATCACAACCTTCTCTTGGCCTCAATTTCTTATCACCCGGGAAGTTTTGCAATGCGAGAAAAAAGGGGTAATCGTTTGGTGCCTGGTCTGGACTATATGGTGGATGCATAAAAACTTCGCAACTAAGCTCCCAGAGTTTCTGGCGAGTCACTACAGACGTGTGTGGTGTGGCGTTGTCCGGATGGAACACAACACCTCTTCTGTTGGCCGTTTCTGGTCAGTCGCTAGCTTCAAACGGTTCATTTGTTGACAGCAGTGATCTGAATTTAGTGTTTGATCCTACGGAAGCAACTCATTATAAATGATTCCTTTCCAGTCCCACCAAATACGCAGTAGTACCTTCCTGGATGTTAGTCCCGGTTTGGCCACCGTTTGAGCTGCTTCACCGCGTTTTAACCACGATCGTTTTCGCGCGATATTGTCGTGTGTGAGCCATTTTTTATCCCCAGTCACCATCCACTTAGGAAATGGGTCGATTTCATTCCGTTTGGCCAGGACTTCGCAGATGAAAATTCCTTCCATCATGTTTTTTGGTGTTAATTGGTGTGGCTCCAAACATCGAACTTCTCTTTGAATCCAACTTTGCTCAAATGGCTTAAAACTGTTTTATGGGCGATCTTTAGCTCCTGGGCGATGCTACGACTATTAACATACCGGTCAACTTCGATTATTTCTGTGATTTTATCGACATTTTCGATGACGGGCCTGCCTTGCGAGGGGCAACTTTAACTATCTAAAATGCCTGAACGGAATTAACGAAACCGAAATAGCACGTAATTAGCTGTTACAGTATCGGCACCATAAACACCATTCACAATTTCAGCCGCCTGGCTTGCATTTTCGCCTTTATCAAAGAAAAACTGTAAAATGTACCGAATTTTCTCTTTGTTGACTTCCATTTTTAACACCCGGTTACTCACAACTGAATGGACCAAGCAAAAACAGCAAAATAATTTTTTAGTGTGAAATGTCTTCTTAACAACGAGCATAAATTCGAAATCGTTTGATCGACACTTCACGAGATATCGACACTACAACCATCTACCGAAAAAATAATGGATTAATTTTTCCCCAACCTAATATAATAACAAAAAATAGTAAAAAAATATAAGTATAAGTAAAGTACCATTGTATGGTTTAGTCTGCGCGTAACAGCCCGTGAGATTTCCTCGCAACTGCTTTTTTCGAGACTCGAGTCATGATATTTCAAGTTCTACTGTGAACCAATTTATTTTTAAAAAATTCTGAAAAGCCAAAAAAAACTGGTAAAAAAATGTCATATTGTTTCAGACAGCCTTTGTCAATTTTTTTTTCACGTTACTAGAAGGGTTACTATTATAACAAGCAGGGCTAGCCATTTTTTTGAACATCTCCACTTCATCAGCCTGTAACTTTTTTAGTTTTTAATTTTTTCACTCGCGCGCGCGAATTTTTTTATACTAATAATGGCTGATAAAATTATTTTTTTTTTGCACCTGATAAATTACCTAAAATTCATGCCTCTAGACTAGAATACTCCCTTAAGCAATAACTGTAATACCAGCAGTTATGTCAGCAAATTTAGGAACAATTAAATAACACGTTTTTCAATTAATTAATTAAACACTATAAATCGAAATACAATATTTCAAATTTACTATACTGGGGCTATTTTTAATTTTATTATTCATATTGGAAAATAATTTAATAAATTAACGTACTTTTGCGTAATTATAATCTTAATAAATTATACAGAAGTTTATTAAAAATATTCTTAAGGAAAAAATAACTTTTCCGCTGTTGTAAAAGTTCTACACTAAATAAAATTAATTAATTTGTAAAAAAAAAAAAGAAAAAAAAAGGTGGCGTTTCTTAAACATTGTCTCTTGAAACATTGATTGATTAGTTCAAAAGTTAAAATTGTGCTTAAGGTTAGCGCAAAAAAATTGTGAGAAGACATAAATCAACACTTCTACAATAACCATTTCAATTTTGTTTTAAAGTTTGTCGTGATCTGGCTACGCTTATGTCTATAATAAACAAGCAGGATTATATTCTTTTTTAATCACAGAAACTAAAAAAAATGTCCTTATATTTTAGCAGCAAAATTCTCTGATACCATTCTTTAAATTCATTTTTTTTTTCAAAATTAAAATTCACATTAGAAAATGAAAGTGACTACTAAACGCTTGCAGAATGAGCACAAGTAAAAATAATGCATTAGTAATAGAACGACAATTTCGTTCTCCGATGCAACGGTAGCGTGCCTCCTCCGATGCAACGGTAAAGTGGCCGAGCGGTCTAAGGCGCTGGTTTAAGGCACCAGTCTCCTCGGAGGCGTGGGTTCGAATCCCACCGCTGCCAGGTTTGTTTTTAGCCCCTCTGAAAACAACTTTTCACACTTAAAAATCCTACTTTTTTTTTTTTCACTATTTTTACGTACGTTGCTTGGTCTTTTTACGTTAGATTCGCTAATATATTCGATACCAAGCTACAATTATTTATAATACTTGTTTCATTATAAATTGAATTTAGTTAAAGTGTTCTTCAAAATGGCAATCATTTTAAGCTCCTTCTATGGATATTTTTATAAAACCCCGAATTAGATTTTTTTAATGCATTAAATTATGAATACAAACACGTTGAAATTAAATCCGTCCTTGATTTATATTAAATAAATAAATAAATTTGTTCTATTTCTTCCATCTTCTCCCTTCATTACTCGGTTAAAAAAAAAGTACAATTTTTTTTTTTAATATTCAATTTAACACAAATAGATGAAAAAAATTATTTTTAGAATTTAATCCTTTTAACTGTTTGATTAAAAAGGAGAGTCAGGTTTACTAATGAATAAATCAATGAAAGACGTTAAATAAAATTGTAATGAAAAAATGGCTAAACGATAATTTTTCAAAAGAAAACTGAAAAAAAGAAAAATTAGATTGGAAAATCTTTTTAAAAGTACATAGAAAGTAGATCAGAATCAATTTTTATACTTTTAGCCATTTTTAAAAGCAAAAACAATTTTAATAAAATTCATAAACTAATAATTAATATTCCAAATCAGAATAATAATTTAAATAAGAAGCTAATTGAAAGTAATAATAATTAATAACAAAGTAATGAATATATAGTTTTGAATAAATCATTAAGAATAGAATTTCGACAGAATAAGAATTGTAGCATTAAGAATTCCGCAAGAACAAAGTTTCAACATACCTCACTTTATTCCACGAATCGATTCGAATACTATATCGAGAATATAATCAAAACAAAAAAATCTGTTGCCAGATACTTCACACTAACGGGAACTCCAAACAAATGAAAAAAAGATTTAAATGTTTTGACGCAGCTTCAGTTCATAATCCAACATGCACTAAATTTAAATTTATGCATTTTAGTTTAAAATTGAAAGTAATAAAAAACATAAAACATAATAAAGACTGCACACAAAAATGAAGACATTTCTTTGCTTCCATAAAAATTTTACAATATTGTACATACAGCATTATTTATTTTTCTGTCTTTAGATGGGATCACTATCGTATTACAAAACAATCAATAGCCCTTTGCTAATTTTATTCTAGTATATAAATAATTTGAGGGCCTTTTCCTTCGGCTTCAAGCAAAATATACAGCGATTTAAAAGCAGTAAGTAGCGTATTTAAATTGAATATTTTGAAAAATTCAACTTTAAAGATAAATAAATCACCAAACATATTTTAAAATGCAATCCGTCGTTGTGGATTTATAATGATTCTAAATATATTGTTGAACACTAATTTTCGTTATATTATTTTATCAGACAGTAATGTACACACAGACTTCTCTTACGGGGGGGATTACATTCTAAAACATAGTTTAACGAAAGCGTCGACGGGATGATCTCTTCCGTAAAATTTTGGTCTGGATAGGAGGAGGGGTCAGTGGCGCACCCAAAAGACCCTCCCCATCGGTTTTGATTCTCTTTTTCAACTGATTATTATCCTATGTATATTGTACGTAAAAATTTTCAAACAAATGTAACAATACTTAAGTATTTGTTGTTACTAATTTATTTTATTAATTACTGCTAATTATTTATTCAATAGTTTATTTTCCATTGCTTTTTGTTTCTGACAATCGATAAAATGAAAGGATTATGTTTGGCGGCGCTATGGGATGTGATACGAGAAGGGGGGTTTCGACCCCCTTGAAAAATTTGTGTGTACGCCACTGTTTGGGGGTAGGTACACCCAAAATCTCACCTTGTGTACTCAACTTCTGGGAAATAAGTTATTTTACAGGAATTTTTTAAAATTTTAACATAAAAGCTACTGTAACAATCCCATACGATACAAATTCCATAATTTAAATTGCTGCCAAACAATAGATATAATAATAATTTTTCATAAAAAACAAGAAGGGGGTTGTATTAATGACCTACCAATATACACAGGAATACAGTATTAAGAGTCAATTCGCGATTTACACTGGAGTAAAAAAATAGCATGCTTAAAGAGATCTTTGATAATAGTCATTCTTAAATTCCAATAATAATAATAATAATTTTCGATCGTACTAATTTAAAAAATTCTTCTAAATTCAAACGTTTGTTATTCATTTTAAGTTGTAAAATTTTTTTTTTTTAAGTTATATATCACATCGAACCTTAAATCAAAAGTAAGACAAGACGTACACTTTCCGTAAAAAAACTAAAAAATCAGACTTGTATCCCATTCTAGAACATTTTTTCTTGTTCTCCCTCTCTACTTCTTCATTAACAGACGGTAAAGGGGGGTGCGCGACAAATTTATAAGTCACGCTCTCTACCCCTTTCGGTGACCTGAGCGGGGGCGGCGGGTTGGAGGGGAGTGGATTAATTATTACTTCGTCTTCGCCGCCGATACTTGCATAACAACTCGCGCAAGTCGGAAAACGCCGCTTCTAGGAGGGCGCTGCAGTCGAAAATCGATGTCACTTGTTGACGACCTTGTGCGTAGGTGATGGATACTGTGACTGTTCCGCGTTGGTCGCTCAACCCCAATTGCATTATCAGGACCCCCTCTTTTCTCTCTCCAGTTCCCAAAATAATTTTTATTTTCCATGGAAAATGTAATTAATAAAAATATTTTGAAGGATCTATTGCTTTTATTTATGCCGAAAAAAATTTTACCAATTTTAGCTTGTATTAATGCATAAAAAAATTGTAATGTTTAACAGTTAACTGAATCTTTAAAAAAATGCAATGTTCGATAGCAAAAATGCAGACAATATTGAAATAAACTAACACTTGAGAAAATTTATGATTACATAAACATCACAGTTTGAAATTGTTACAATTATTCAAAAAAAAATTAAAAAAAAATATTTACTCTGCAACTAAAAAAAAATTATAATACATTTTTGCATTAAAAATTAAATACAAAAAATGAATGCAGAAATCATGTAAATTTAATGTCGTTATATTTCTAACCGATTATGGATATTAAAAATGAAATAATAATTTCCCTACAAAAAATCTTAATCATTACGTCACTTCCTCCCTCATGAATATACTATTCTGAAAAAATATCTTGGTTCACGGAATTAAATTCATTCATCAATTATTTATTTAATAATTCGAATTCAAAGAGAAAAATATTTTTAATAATTATTATTTATTATTAAATATGTAAATTAACTTGTATTCAAAATTTTTTATATAATATTTGACAATTAAAAATTCTTCTGTGTGAAATTTTAAACGTCTACCTTTTTTCATGGAAAATATTTCGTTCATTATTTTAATCATTAAATATTTTTAAAAAATACCTTGATTTTATGCAAGAAGTAAAACTCTTAAGTTTTATTATTTTCTCTTTGTTATATATTTCATCACGTCCACTGTAATTTCCCCCATTCAAAGAATGTAGCTCAAGTTATTTTATACACTGATGAAAATTTACATCTTGCAAGAATCTTAAGCCTCCTCCTATCATTTTACAAAAAAGAGCTATAATGGAATAGTTTCCATATCTCAATTTTAACAATTTTTTAAATATCACATACATTTTCCGGCAAAATAAAAAAATTTGATATCACTCTTTGGCGCCATCTAGTGGTCAAACTATTATATTTTTCTTCTTTCCGACTAGGAAACATAAGTTTTATTTATCGTCGTGTTGATGTCAATTTAAAATTTGAGTATGTGTTGTATATTTTAACATAAATCTCATTTCTGCATATTAAGTTTTAATTTTCTCTCTCTCTCTCTCTCTCTTTTTTGCACTCTGTGTAAATGTGTCAAAATAAAATTTCAGATACGCTCCTAAATAGAGTTCAACGCTATTTTGATCTTCATTTCTTTTTTCTGCCCAAAAAATATCATAAGAAGAAGGATATTTTTATTTTCTTAAAAATTTAACGCAAAAGTTGTTCTAAAAGCCAGGGCCTTGTCTTTTGTACGAAACTCAAAATAGACCTCTATGGTTTCACAAGTTCTCTAATTTTTCGAATAATTCTCGAATTAAATTAATTTGTATTCATTGAATCGAAAAATAACACATCAATCATGTAGATTTTTGATTATATCTCTATAAAAATTTCAAACTACTTATTAGCACTTAATTATTATTTATATTCTTCCACAGACCTTTGGAACCACCGACCAAATTTCACTGGTCGTAGTATACTTTCTTAGCAGCGAGAAGCATCAAACGCATATCCCCATTTTCTACCCACCCCATTTGCCTTTGACTGCGCATGTTCGAACGAAGTAGAGCACCAAATTTCAACCAATCGCAGACCGAGCAGACATTCATGTGCTATGCCTCAACTCCGCTGTTATTTAACTAACTTGGAGAAAGATTTTTTTTTTTATTATTATTATTTTGTTTATAAGAGGATGAAAAAAAAAAATGTTTCGCAAAAGAATTATCATTTTTATCTCTCTCTCTCTCTATCTCAGTGGTAATAATTCATCTATTAATGAGTAAAAGTTTTAGAATACTTTTTCTAGAACGTCTGAATTCGATATTCTGACTGGAAGATAGAAGTATTGCATTTTACGAATTTTCATATAGAAACTGGTTTTCTGAGATTTAATCGTGTCTTATTTTTAGGCTTAATTGTAAAAAAGTGAATTTTGTAATTTAATGGTAATATCTGTTCATCTAATTTTTAAGCTTATTACTGTGAATTTGGAATTATTGCTCTGGTTTTTTTTAAAAATCAATAGTCGTTGAAACTTTCAGGAGAAGAGGAAAAAATAAGTTTATGCATTTTTGAAAGAAAACAAAAAATTGACTATTTAAAATATATCAATTATGATAGTATCCAGAATAAATAACTAAACATATATGCGAATTATTTAATGAGAATTTGAAAATTAATAAATTGCTCGCATCGGCATAAAGTTGCGGCTTTAAATTAATAGTTTTTAAGCAAATGCAGAAATCCCTTCCACGAATGAAAATTATCTAAAACTAAAAAAAAAAAAAAAAAATAAAATATTTGGTAGGATTTAATTAAAAGAAAACTTCGCACATTCTGTCTTTAAAATAAATATTACTTGAAACAGAGTTACTTGATTATATTTATTTATTTGTGAAAATGTTTTTACTGTTTGACTTACCCTTAAATTTACGATTTTTTTTAAATATACCATTCATAACTTTGAAATCTGTACACTCGTATATTGATTTTTTTTTATTTATTTATTTAAGTCGCCATCTGAAGCAACACGACTGCTGCGGACGGCGCAGATCTGATTTTGAATCAAGGTCAAGTGACGAGGACGAGACCTGAACTAGCACTCCCTAAATTCTTCACCACGCCTGCGTGAGTACTAAGATCTTCAACAGATTTAACGTGCATCCCAACTCCTTCATACGACGGTTCTTAATTGGCACAAAAGCTTGACCGAAACAACATAGACTACGCGCGAGTTCGTGAACCAAGACCACGTGACTACCACAGCAACATAAATCCTTTCTAATAAACGTGAAAGTGTTCTTATAAACATGAAAGTTTGTATGGATGTTTGTAATTCGTTCACGGAAAAACAACGGAATGGATTTTAATGAAACTGTACAATAATATAGCTTATACCTACATCAGAATAACATATAGGCTATAATTTATAAAGATATTGTGTGAAGTTTTCAAAATATAACGATTATTGTCAAGAAAGTAGGAAAAAATCTGCCATCTGCAAAAAAGCCCGCGACAGCATATATCAGGGATGGCGAATCTTTATGGGTCAACGTGTCATTTTTTTCTGAAGGAATGTTTAATGAGGTATAGACGTGCCGTCAAATAATTCTGACCTGTGATTATTGGGAAAATTATATATATATAACTAAGTACTAACTACTCAAAACTCTTTATTTACTACGAAAAAATACAGTTTGCACTGTATTGTTGTAAATGTTTTAGTTATACGTGTAATTCAAATTAAATTAACACTAGTGTGACTTCTGTTGTAGATTAGATGGCAAATAACTTATGTTAGAATTGTAAGATAATAAACAAACGGAGTATGCTCCCCGTCGCCTCGCGCACTACGACCGAACACTCGCGCGTTTGGTCGTAATGCTTCACAGTGAACTAACTCTGTTATTTTGAACTAAAATGCAAACCGTTTTGATCGGTGGCGTGCCCAAAATATTGCGCCGAGTGCCATTGGTTCGCCATTCCTGGCATATATCTATCTTTTGTGTGTGTGTGTGAAGCAAAAAACTTTTCCTCTTTGTTTTGTCTACGCCATGCCTCAGTGCGCGCTCGCTTTTAATGTATTCCTTTGATCAGTGTAATCACTACTTTTTTTATTTCATAATAAAACTATATTTCGAAGGGAGAGGTGGTGGCAAGATTTAAACATAAAATAAATGCAACGAAAAGTAGTATTAACGTATTACACTTCCAGATATAAATTATTTACACTATTTTAATCGTTCATTACACAAAATTTGTAACAATGTGTTACTTTTGCTGAGCAGAGATCAGCTTAGGAAGGTGTTTTCAAAAATCGCGACTGACAAGAGAGTTACGGGGATTTATAAATAAATAAAAATCCCTTTTATTAGCTATTAGATCTACAGACTTAAAATTCAACAAATATGTTTTTTTTATGTTCAGCTGATATATGCAAAAAGCTTCTTTTTTTTGTTTAATTTCCAATTCACGTAAAATTAACTCATTGAAACTTCTTTATCCTTCAATCTGTACTGTTTAATTTTTCAATTTCCCCGTGCGAAGAACGGGTATACCAGCTAATACATATGTATAATGTGAGGATAAATGAATTAAAAAATATTTTGCTTTATAAAGATTTGTATAACTTTCGTAAGAGCTATTTTGTAACTGTTCTAATAAAATAATAATTTGTTTGTGTATTTGTGGCGTAGCGCAAAAACGAAAATATTCACATGCGCAGTATTTAAGAACGAAAGTTAATATTGGGAACTGTGTATAAATTGAGATAAGGAATAGGTGGTAAAGTTAAATATAGTGAATAGGTCGCGCTTATTTGGTAATACGCATTGTGTGTTTCTCACCTCAGATCCGCTAAGTTAAAATATAAATATTATCATTGTTAGTGTTTAAGTTAAGATCTTAATAAAGACAGTTTAAGATTATGGCAACGCCTGGTTCTTTATTCACTCCCACAACTCTAGGTCACGAAGATAACTTAGAAGTAAAGTATCACCCACGGGGGCGAATGCTTTACAATACGACAGAACCACAACATTAAGTGGTAATTAATTTTTATTAATTATCATTAAAGTATCGTATTGTCATCCAAAACAATCGTGTATATAGAATTTCACTTCAACTGAATGCTTTAAGACGTGAGAAAAAAAATCTTTTCAAGTTTTGACACAAGCCGCCAAAAATGATACCAACGTGGCTGTATTTATAATTATTAGTTTTAATCAATTAATTTTTATTAATTATAATTAAATTACTGTATTGTCATCCAATATAATCATGTATATAAAATTTCAGCTCCATGGAACGCTTTAAAATGTATTTTATTGACGATTGAAAATTCCACCAAGATAAATAAATAAATGGAAAGTGTGAGTTAATAGTAGGAATTGAAAAATGAATCTAATATTAAGAAATCCCTTCCACTGGCCACGTCTTTACCATATATGTAAAAGAAAACCTATTAACTCGCTCCATCACTCATTACGACTTGAAAAGTGGCAGACACATTTCTTTTCTTAAGTAAACATCCGTTAAGAACAGGGTAGGGCGGAAATTAGTTCCCAAGGAGGGAAGAGAAGGTGGTTTGTGAAGGCGTAATAAATAAAAAAAAATTCACTTCTGAGCTATTAGACCTATGAACTTGAAATTCGTCATGCTTTTCATTTTGTTGAGCAGATATCCCCAAAGAAATGGTTTTGCGGAAATAAAGGGGAGATTACGATGGTGTAAAATATAAAATTACTTTTCGTCTCAGAAATTCTGCCCTTTTTAAATCAAGAGGCGAGAGCTATAAGAATGTTTTTGAATACAATCTAAAGCTTAATGATAGGCGCGCTTCCACGCCATAGGTCCGGGGTTCAAACCCCAGGCAAGGCAAATTCGACTCGGCCTTTTCTCCATCAATGGATCGATAAATGAGCACCATGCTTTCCTTGGGAACTAAGCAATGGGGTTTTGTCAGACTGATCACAAGACCGGAACATCTGATCATGCACCACAGTGCCCAAGGTCATGAAAAAACTGAGATGGACACAGTAAGCCTTGGTTTCATAGGCTTTGTGCTACTGAGTTTAGTTTAATGCTAGACTTAGGTAAACAAAATTTAGTCATACAAAATCATGAAATATTCAGCGAAGCTAGCGTGAAACAGCAACTAAAAATAAAAAAAATTGTTAAATGTTTTACTTTTATTTATATGTTCAAATATTATATGCTTGGAATTTCGGATGAGATTATGGTTCAACATCATTTCGCTCTAAACACGCCATCGGTTATATCAAAATTCAACCTCCGATACTTCCTTAAAATCGCTAATGTTTCCCAGTAAAAAAGTTTTTATTTCAGTATTTTGATTGATAGTTTGAAAGCATATTATTACCATGCCATCGATGAGAAATGAGTATTTATTTACGTTTAAAATGTTTCTAACCCCAAAATCAATTTTTTTTTATTGCATAAGTTAAGCATTCAAGACTTACAGTTAGGAAACTGGAATTGTATTTAAATATGAACACTTATTCCAATTGAAAAATTCGAGAAAATTTTTTGGCATTTATTATTTTCGTTTTTAAAATTTCTTGGTTTTAGTTTTTTTTAAAAAAAAAATATAAACAAAAATTTTTGTGAACTTCTTTCTCTCCCAAGCTTTGATTTTTTTTAATGTTACATTTCAAAATGCGTCTGATATTTCGAGACCTCTGAAGAATAAATGGGAGGGACTGTTGAGATTCTATTTTCCTCAATCGATTTTTTGGGGGGAGTTGAAATGCATTTCGCACGTATTGAGTCGCGAATGATAACTTTCCACATGGAAATATGATGACGGAAGTATGTCTCCGTTTCAGAAAAATAAGTGCAAGGAACGAAGAAAATTTTTCTCCTTTCTCTAATTCTTAAAGCTACTAGCCATCAGATTTTTGCAAGACGTATCCAACTTATTCGATGTATTTTGTCCAGCAAACACTTGGGTCGTTCAGCAAGTGGTTTATGTCTTTTATATGTAATTATTTAAATGTTCTAATCCTTCCTTTTTCAGTGGCTCGATCACCTAGGGTGGACCTTGGCCTTCTCAAGAAGCCTTTTCCAGGCCAGTCTTCTTCCTACTAGTGATCTCCAATTCTTTTAGTTCTCAAAATCAGGAGATATTTTCTAGGCCATCTATCCATCTTGGATTTGGCCTGCCCCTTTCTCCGTGTGCCAATTGGTTGGACATTGAAGACCTTTTTAGTGGTGCGGTCTTCGTCCATTCTGACAACGTGACCTGTCCATTTAATTCATTGTATTTTTGATGAAGTTAACGATGTCAGATTCTTTATATGAGTGATAGAGCTCGAAATTTGATCTTCTTAAGCCCAGCGTTTCTCAAACCGTGGGGCGCGCCTCCCTTGGGGGCGATAACTCAACAAGGGGGCGAGCATATTGAAAAGTCGAAAACAACAAAAGGTTATTAAAAATTATTTATTTACTGAAAGTAAACAAACAAAATACTTTCTGATGTAATAAAAATATATAATACACTTATAAATCAGTACTGTACAATGCATATTTTAGTATTAATTTAACAATACTACGTTAAAAACAAGTTTGTTAATTATCCAGTCACCCCATGAGCTTGTATTAACACTCATCTTGATAATTTGAACGGTTTATAAATTCCTTAACTGCCGATTAAAGCTATGCGATTCGCTCCCCACCATTTACCACGTAGACGAGCGTATTTTTGATGTTTTTGAAGGAGAAAAGAAATAAAAAAGCAAATCCCCTCTGAAATAAATAAATTATTCACAAACATTATTAAGGCTCTTTTTTACAGCATTCCAAAGCCGTCGGAATATTTTTATGTATAGCACTGCACAGAAAAGGTCGTACTTCGGAAAGACGTATGTATACGTCCAGAAAATTAATGTAAGTTGGCTGAGTGAGACCTTATGTATGTCGGTGGCAATATAAGAGGTTAAAGTCGAATACAGGCCGTAGCTTTAGTGTCAAAAGTATAGTATTATTGAATTCAATACATTGTTACAGTATGGAGGGGACGCGATGAAAAGATGATTGAATAGTGGGTCGCGCGTATTGAAAGTTTGAGAAACACTGTCTTTAGCCACATTCTATTTTCCCAGTTCCTCAAGAATAAATCTTAAAATCTTCCTTTCGTGGATACTAATCATGTTCTCATCTGTTCGAGACATGGACTAAGTTTCACATGCATAAGTTAATACTGATCTTAAAAGACTTTTATACAATAGAACCTTTTTTTTTATATATGTATATATTTTGTTTGTTTGTTTTTAAATTCGATTTAATATACACTGGCCTCAAAAAGTTAAAGGTACAACCGAAGTTTTTGTGTCTAATTTGTAAATGAATGAATGTAGAAACAAAAAATTTGGAGGATATGTGCATTAAATAGTTTTTTTATTGAATGCATCATAGAAATTTGTATAAGTGTATTGCAAAAACGATTTTATAACAAAAAAAAGCAATTCTGCGGAAAGTCCATTCTTGGAGAAAACAGCACATCACAGTGTTATGTGGTAAAATGGCATAAAAACAATACAAATGGGTTCTAATAAGGAATGTGTCCACCCCTAACTTGAATGCATTGGCGGCATCGATTTCCCATGCTGTTTATTAAGTTGTCGGACACCGGAATAGGAAGCGAAGACCAGGAACAGAGTAAGCCTTGTTTCAGCTCATGTAACGACCTTGGAGAGGATTTAAAAAAGCAGCAACCTCTCTGCCAAGATAGTCCCAAAAGATGTTCTATCGGATTCAGGTCTGGAGATCGAGCTGGCCATTCCATTCGTTCCAAACCGTGATCCTCCAGATACTCCTCAACAACTGAGCTCGGTGAGGTCGTGCATTATCATCCATCAGAATGAAGTCGTTACCAATAGTAGCAGCATATGGGCGGACATATGGATCAAGGATCTCATCCCGATATCTAAGACCAGTTACGGTTCCTCCATGGAACACATGCAGGTCAGTGTGGCCACCGAGCGAGATCCCTGCCCAAACCAGGATTCCACCCACCTCTATAACTGTGTCTTTCAACAGTGTTGGATTGATGGTATGTAGTGCGCTGTTCCCTCCAGATCAGTAGACGCCCTGAATCACTTCTCCATTGTAAATCTGGACTCGTCTGTGAACAGCACAGAAGCCCATTGTTGCTGCGTCCAAGAAACATGTTCTCTTGCCCAGCATAAGCGGCTTTCCTTCGCTGTCGTCCGTTGAGGGGAACGCACACAACTGGTCTTCTTTGCATACAGACCTGCATTGTGAAGACGATTTCGCACCGTAGTAGCGGAGATTCTTCTTCCTGATGCTTGAAAGTGGTCTGCAACGAGCTGCGGCACAGTAGTGGTTCTTCTCCTTCGTGCCGAAAGAGCTAGAAAACGGTCTTCTGCAGGTGTTGTAGCTCGTGGTCGGCCTGGAACAGGTCTTCTGGACACAGAATCTTCGGATTGGTATTGATCCCAAAGTCGCTGAACAACACTACGAGACACATTGAGACGTCGAGCAGCATCAGCCTGCGACAATCCCATTTCCATCCATCCAACTGCTCGCCACCTTAACGAATTGGGTAAACGACATCTCTGAGACATTTTCTAAACTCTATTGACTATTGTCACCGAAACTGCCAACAACTGTTGAAAATCAACACAACTTACACACAAAAAAGTACGAAAGCTTGATATTTGCATATTTTTTTCTCTCACTCATAAATATACGTTCTTTTCTATAAAATAAAAAGTGGGTAGCAATCGTTTTTGCATTAATGTTTTTAAAGTTCGTTATTATCATTCATGTAAACTATGCATTTTATTGCTACTGCCATTTTTTTATGGTGAGCTTCGAAAAACATGTTGTACCTTAACTTTTTTGAGGCCAGTGTATTTTCGTATTCCATTAAGACATCTGTTATCCATAGTAATTCTCGTTTGGATTTCAGTAGTACAATCCTTTATATAGTTAATTTCCGAACCTAAATAAGTGTTCTAATAATTGCGATAATTTTTTGCATGATAGGTCCATCCTCAGTGATAATCTAATTGGTGGATAATATAGAACAGGGATGGCGAACCAGTGGCACACGTGCCATTGATGGCACGCGACACAATGTTTTGGGCACACCAGCGATCGAAATGGTTTGCTTTTTATTTCAAAATAACAAAGTTCTCTATGAAGTATGAACAAACAAACGCGTGCTCGGTCGCGGGTGTGCACACTCTTGTTATTGTCTTGTCTTAGTTACGTCGTAGACTACAATTGCTTATGATGCGAAGTTCATCTACGTATTCATTGACACAAATGTATTTTAAAGTTTGTTTGTATTATATATACGATTTTTAATTGTTATTTAACATGGCTACTTCAGCAAAAGAACAAAAAGTGCAAGATAGTAAGTGTAACAGAGAATTTCAAATTTGGTGAATCTACAGAAATATGGCACTATTAGTAAAGGCGACAAAGCGGTGTGTGTTTTATGTTCTGCAATAGTGGTACGCAGTACATCGTTTATGAAACGACATTTTAAAAATCACAAACCCTCTTCTCAAAAGAGTGAACCATAGTAAAATAAGTTAATAATATATAAATTATTTACCATCTAATCTGCAACAGAAATCACACTAATGTTTACTCTAATATGAATTACACGTATAACTAAAACATTTACAACTATACAGTGCAAAAAGTATTTTTTCGTAGTAAACAACTTTGTGTTAATTAGTTTTATTATTTTTTCAATAATTACAAGTAAAAATTATTTGACGGCACGTCTGTTCGTCATTAAGCACTTCTTTGAAAAATGGCACGTTGATCCATAAAGTTTCGCCACCCCTGATATAGAATAACAGAAGGGACTCCTGAGTAGGGCAGAGTGGCATTTTTCAATAGAACTTCGTGAGGTGAAGCTGTAGTCGTGTGGACCTAAGACATTGCCTGATTATAGTTATAAATGTCACATTAGAAGAAATATGACGGCTATTGACGACGGACCTCAGTGTGGTCTAAAACTTCCTTGAGGTCCGCTTGACCCATATGCAAAAGTAGGCCTTACCTGTGACTATTTTAAGTAGACAGAATACGCGCTTGACTCACAAGTTCATAGACCTAGGCACAAGCCGACTGGGGATATTTTAAGGCATGGGTCAACTGAGGCCGGGCTCAGGACCTCGGCCTAAATGGGGGACTTGCCTTTTCGACTTAGCCTTAATAAGATCATAATTCAAATGATTTAAACGGTCAAATGTTATTTTCAGTTGTATTTTCCGAAAAGCTGGGAATTTCGGACGATATGTTAACTGGCTATATGTGATGACCATCGTCCATGCCCGGGAAAAAGCCTACCACCATACACCATAAATACTCCTTCAGTCAGAAAACAGCAGTCGCGGTTGAGCCGGCTTGTGCGATTGTAAGTCATGCACATTTATGTTTCCGGTTGTTGTTTGTGTGATATTTGACAAAGTGTGCTAATTACTGTCTACTTTTAAAGGTCATGGGGTCTATATTTGTGTAGAGCAAAGGTGTCAACACGCGGCCCGCGGGCCGTATGTGGCCCTCCAATACGTAAATTGCTGACCGCGGACTCTTCTTGAAAATTTTTTAAATATCAGGTTTTTTTAAAGTTTTTTTTTCATTTTGAAATATATTTGAGGAAATTTATATAAATATTATATATCTACAGTGTATTTGCCTATTCGTTACCCGTTCTTTTTAAAGTAAATCCTTTTGATAATAGAAACGTCCTTTAGATTAAAATAGATTTATATTTAATCAAACAGTTACATTTGATTTTACTATAATAAATTACTTTTTTTTAATAAATTCCGAATTGCATTATGCATATCCTTTTTTACTATGGATAGAACATGATTCTCTATGTGTGCGACTTTCGTTTCTCTCATCCATTTCTGTTTGGGGTGCCCAAACAGCAAGTGAGTAGATAGATGTTTTAAAGTTTAAAAATATATATATTCAGGACGGTTAAGATAAAGGGCAATGCATACGAAATCGTTTGAGAATGACAGCACAATAAAAATTTTAAAAAACGAGTAACGAAATATCAATTTAAAAGGAACTCCCGTAATTTCAAGAAAAATGCCAACTGTAATATTTTAAACATTTTTTGGTCATTGCATTATTATATTATATAAACATTATTATATTACCTATGTCTGTATACATGAAAAATAATGTAAAAAATAAGAATAATTTATTTTGTTTTATATTTTCACTCAATAAATGTTTTTTTTTGTTTCCAAATCTGATATAAATGTACATATTTTTATGTGCGGCCCGCGAGATTATAATGTTTTCCGAAGTGGCCCGCAAGGTCATTTGGGATGGACACCCCCTGGTGTAGAGGCTCAGGGCCTACTTTTTGAGTTACGGCCAAGGGTCTCAAGAAGTCTTAAAACGCCCTGAGCCGAATACCTCCTTTCAACTAAATGAATGATAATGGTGTATGGTAATAGGCCTAGGGCTTAGACACGGATGACGGACATGACATGATAATGCAGTCTTGTCATTGTTGTCAACTAACATATAGTTGAAAATTACCAGTTTTCAGAGAATAGGCCCAGGAATAACACTTGGCAATTAAAATTATTCTGATCATGATCTTAATGAAAACGAGACGATCAAGTTAAGGCCCTGACTTTTGGTCAGTCAGCTTTAAAAACGGCCTTAGTCGAAACCTTAGCTTGCACCATATGATATTAATTTTCACTCACGTCAATATAAGAGCATAGGTAGATTGAAGGTGCTTCGGCTCCACTAGCGAGGGTCTTTCGTAGAGCCACAAAGTTTAACTAAAGTGTTGCCTACCACAGCGTTTCTCAAACTGTGGGGCGTGATAGTTTTTACCAGGGGGTGCTAGCATATTGAAAACTATAAAGAGAGCCTGGGGAAACCATCTTTTCATCTACTCTACCTATATCTGTAGGAGGTAAAGATTTATGACCCAAAGTAGCCATTATAAATCCAATTTATTATTAACAAATATAATAATCTAAAAACAACAAGCAAACTGTAAAGGAAACCTTGAAGTGATAGAACAATAACTCAAACCCTATGAATAAGCGCGCACGAAATCTCTAATAGTTTAACTTTTATTCAAAGTTATCTTAAGAATCCTAACTTCCTAATTTATTTTAATAGCTAAGCTCCGTCCTATAATCGCGCATTTAAATTCTGATCCTTGCCGTAACAGCACTGCTTTCAGCGATTTAGCTCCTTTTCCTTCTCTTTTACGATTACTAAACTTCCATTATATATATACTAGCTAATCTGCATATCAAGTTTCTTCTGGAGAGGACGGCTGTGAAATAACTCAATTGTGGCCCCAAAGATTCCCCAAGAGGATTAATAGAAATTCACGTAAAGCCGTCACAAAGAACAAAACAAAAGAAAATTTTTAAAAAATTATCAATTAAACGAAAATAAACAAATGAAATACATTCTGACGTAATTAAAGGTAAACATTGAATAACTGATATAATACTTTTAGAAATGTATCAGTACTGCACAATGTATTTTATAATTAATTTAATAATATTAAGTTAAGAACAAGTTTAATAATTACTAGTGACCCATGGGCTTGTCATACATAAATTATATACAAAAATTAACCGTACAAATTATCGTGAAAGTTTGTACGGTTTTATAATTAATCCTGTCGATTAAAAGTTACGATTCGCCTCCCGTTCTCTACTTAGGGTACGCTATGTGATGTATTGGGGGCAATTCACAACTAAACAAATTCTCTGAAATGAGTAAATCCTTCGCAAACTCTGTCAAGATACTTTTATTGCATTTCAAAGCCTTCGGAATAATTTTATGAATACCAGTGCTTGAAAAAGATCGTACTTTGGAAAGATGTATATATGCGTCGAGGGAAATAAACGCTTTGGCTGAGGGAGACATTTATCAACGAAGGTGATTTTAAACAGGTTAAAGTCGTACTGTGGCTTTAGCTTTTATTGAATTCAATACATTGTTATTGTTTGGAGGTAGGGAGGACGAAGAAAATTATGATTGAATATTTGGTCGCAAACATTGAAAGTTTGAGAAGTACCGGCCTACCATGAACTTGTGACCATAATCACTGGGCTATCTCACCATAGAAATTAAAAGAAGGTTGTAGCTGAAGTTTATTCTAGTCATTTTATTGGAGTTTAAAACACAAAATAGATCATCAACACTGCTGGAGTTGTTTTTTTAGTAGTGTGTTCATAAAACAAGGAATCAATCACAAATTATGACAGCTGAAGCATCCTGGAGGATAACTCTCCCACACCGTCCATTTTGTATTTATAAACGTAATATTAATCTATGGGATTTCTATTTTTTTTCAACTGTTGTTGACGTGTATTTTATCCTAGGAACATATGAAATACACGTGAAAGAAGAACAGAAAGCATACAATACAACAGAAGAATATACACATTTATTACAGATGATGATCCCAACATATATCAAGAGGGGTGAGTTGCTTTCTTTTCGAGACGGGAATCCATTACAGGCGAAAGACCAACTTCTTTCCCGAAGAAGATGCAACCATGTCTTACTCGGGATTCGAACCCACTCGGTTACAAGCCGAGGGTCATATCCACCATACACCGGCTGAGCGACTATTTTCTTCTATTGTATTCAATCGAATGTAATAAAGGACAACGGAATAATATATAATACAAATAATAATAATGTCCGTAATGTTTTTTAAAACTGCATTTAGCTCTCCAACTTTTAACAAAAATATATTTTGTGGATTGAAAATTTTCAAACACAAATTAATACAGAAAATAAAAACGTTTTCAAATAAATTGTTTGTCAAAAACAAAAAACTTTTTTCCAAACATTCTTTAATAATAACTAAAGCAATTAAAATATTCGAATTATTTTAATTGCTTAGGTTTTAAAGGAAAATAGTAGATGTTCCATAAGATTAACATTGTGAACGCGAATATTGAAGATTGTTGAAGACGCAAGTGCAATGTTTTGATTCGACGAGAAGAATTGTCACTGTATGGCGAACAAATGGTGTGAAAATTTACAATGTAAGCCTTTTGATCCACGACCCTGTATAACAAGGTACATTTTAAAGAATAGGCTAACTGGTCCCGGTCTCAGGAGTGGGCTCGTTCTTAACTGGGCCTCATTAAGAACATGGTTCTAAAATTACAATCGTCAAGCGTTGAACTATATATGTCAACTGGCAACAGTTGTAAGACTGCATTATTATGTCATGTCAATCAACTGTCTAGGCCTACCATCATGCTCCATTATTACCCATTTAATCGAAGTGGAAGTTGGTCTAGTCCAGTGCTCTCAACCTTTTCTGCCGGGCCACATATATATTGTGATACACGACCGGGGAATCATCTCTTCATCTACGCGACCTAGATTTGCTAGGGGGAAATGATTGATCACCCAAATTTGCCATTATAAATATAATTTATTACTATTCCAATATATTGATCCAAACAACACAAGTTTTTACTATGGGGATGCAATCAGGAGTGATACAACGTATTTCTAAATTCTAAGTAAATAGCGCCTGAAACTCTAACCCACTATCTTTATGAGAAGTTATCCTAAGAATCTTTATCTGCCTTAGATTCCTTAACACGCTAAAAAAAAAAAGCCCGCGTTCTATAATTACAATTCTATTTTTAATATTTTACCAACATCTCATGGCATTCAGCATCTCAGCTTTCTGTCTCTTTTCCTCTATTCTACCATTCTTCTACAACGCGAATACTAAAGCTCCATTATACATCTATTAATTAATCTGCATATCGCGGTTTCTTCGCGAGAGAATTGGATATGAAATGACTCAATTCTGGCTCCAAAGATTGCCCAAGAGGGATTAGTGTGAAAATCTGATAAAGCCCGTCACAATATGACACTTATTTCATGCGGGCTTCAACATGAAAATTAATTGGGAGGGGACACGCTATAAGACCAAGGACATTTTAAACTTGAAAATTGATCAAAATATGAATTATTTTGGATTATTTTATTTTCAAAGCTATATTAAACTCCATCAAACTTCTCACAAAAAATTGGCTTTATGCATTTTTTACTCTGCTGTGGGGTAATTTCGATTACCTTTCATCAATTATCTCAAACCAACCTCCCCAAATGTTTTGTTGCTGTTCATTTCATCTCGTTCTGCAAGAGATCCTCAAAATAAATAAGTTTATGCCATTGAGAAAAGTATTGTGCTTACTGGTATAGTGACGAGCAAAATTATATATTTTAAATGTAGCATTTCGACGAATCAAACAAGTCGTTGATCCATGTTTATTTTCTCGAAATTGTAAAAGATCCTTATTGTCTTGAAACAACATATATTTTTCAGATATTTTTTTCACTAAATGACATGAGGGTTAAATAAAGTTTCACCCGTAAATATCGCTATTCCACTTATATTTATTAACGCTAACCATTACAATTACAAAAAAGAAAAAAAAAAAATATATCCCTCAAATCAGTAGGATGCTGGATGGATGCTGGATGTCACTGGGAAATGGAACGCGAAGCGTTCCTCCATCCCATATCGAGATTGTTGATGTGGCCTGGGTGTGGGTGGGCCTGCCTGAGAGAGAGTGTCTTAATTAGTGGTTCGAACATGGCAAGAAGGCGTGGTTATAGGATCGGGATTTTTCTTCAATACAGTTTCGGCGGGAATGTCCTGATGTTATCTATGAAAGGCCCTGCTGTGATTGGTCTACGGCACTGCGAGAGTAGGCACTCAATTGGCTGCACTGATGCGCTGGAACAATTCAAGGGAGTCTAGAGAACTAGCCTGTGGGGTTTGCAATTTAGTAAAGAGTTAAATAAATGAAAAATAAAACTGAAGAATTAAACTTAAAGAATTTAGCAAGGATAGGAATTTGGATTTGCAATTAGTCACTCGCGGGCGAGTGACTAAATTAAATGTTAGGGGATTATACGAGCTCTGGGAGGATTCCCTCCTGGGTCTCTTGAGATCTGGCACTGGTATATAGTTATTGAGCATTTTAACATTTTCATTATTGATATTAGGTAAGTTATTAAAAAAGGAAATAGCCAGTTTTTTGAATGCAGTTTTTAAAAGGTAAATTTTAATACCTTCGTATATTTTTTAATTTCTAGTATATCTATCTGCTTTAAAACGATATTTCCTAATTAGCGAGTTCTGAGCAGCCTCGAGAATTTTAATATTAGAATCTGCAGCGTAACCCCCTCCCACACAGGTGATCCGTAAGTCAGAATGGACACAGACTCAAATCAGTAGCGCACACAGGAATTTTTAAAGGGGAGGGAGTCCGGGGTCGAAAGTTCACCATTCTTGTATCGTGCTCCTTTTGATTTGTCGACTTTTGGGGACAAAAATACAATAAAAATGGATTTTTTGAATAAATAAGTAGCATTAATTAATAAAATTAATCATTAATAACATTTAATGTACTATATACTTAGAATTAGAATTATAATCAACCGGGAAAAATCAAGGACTTTGGGGGGTCCGACCCCAGCCCCCCTTGTGTGCGCCACTGCCTCAAATCATACCAGCACGACATCAATAATAGCAAAATTGATGTATGGAATTGTTTGATAGATAGAATTTCCCGCCAAATTTTTAATACATTGTTTTCAGATAATTGAGTTTTTTGTGCGTAACGGGCCATGAGACCTGGCCACTAAAAAAAGGCCCGGTGTGTCACATGCGGCCCGCGGGCTGCAGGTTGAATATCGCTGGTCTAGTGTGGTTTCAGTCTAGGTTTGTGAGATTGGGATTTACACGTATCTGTTTTTTTACAAATTTGTTTTTGATTATATAAGTATTCGAAATCATATGCTTTATATATTGTCCACTTAAAGGATCGCAGCTGGGGCCTAGTTTTGCAAAGGGGTTCAGGTTCTCAAGAAACCTTTAGACATCACTGTCACTAATTGAATAGAAATCGAATAAGATTTATTAGAAATATATTGAGAATGTTTTTGTGATGCCCTCCCCCTCCAGGGGACATCCCGTTCTACACTATCCACGCGACCTGTGTCTGTGGGAGGAACGGAGAACTACTAAAGTCATTCATATTAAAAAATCTGTTTATTAAGATCTTAGCTTAAACACAATACAAACAAGAATAATCTAAGGAGGCTGGTCAAGAATGAGAAGACGCAACATGTATTACCAATCGATAGCGCAACTAACCACTGAATCTAACTTTATAAAATAAACACACTATCTCAATAGTAAATGCTTTTATACTTAAAGTTTAATTTATCAAGCTTACCGCTATATCCCAGATCAGGGATGGCGAACCATTGGCACGCGACACAATATTTTGGGCACGCCAGTGATCAAAATAGTTTGCATTTTTATTTCAAAATAAGAAAATTCACTACGAAGTATTTCCGAACAAATGCGAGTGATCGGTCATGGGGCGGCGGGGAGCACACCATTTGTTATTGTCTTGCCTTAGTTATGTCGTGGACTACAGCTGCAAAGTTTGTCTACGCATATCGTAGTCGATTTCATTGACACAACTTTGTTTTTAATGTTTATTTGTATTATATTTATGATTTAACATGGCTAGTTGAGCGATAAAAACAATAAAAAGGGCAAGATAGCAAGTGTAAACAGAGAATTTCACTTTTGATGAATCTAGAAATATGGCATTATTAGTAAAGGCGACAAAAAGGTGTGTGTTTTATGTTCTGGAATAGTGGTATGCAGAACATCGTCTGTAAAACGGCATTTCGAAGCACATCGCAAATCCACTTGTCCAAAAAGTGAACCACTTCAAAAATAATTAATTACTTAAAAACCGATTGGCAAATTACTCCTATTGAACATGCATTCTACTCTTACAATCCTAATATAAGTTATTTGTCATCCACATACACACAATCTGCAACAACAGAAGTCACTTTAATGTTACTTTAATTAGAATTACACGTATAATTAAAATATTTACAATTATACTGTGCAAAAGGATTTTTCGTAGTAAATAAAGAGTTTTGTGTTCATAGTAATAAGTTTTGTTATTTTCTTAATAATCACAAGTCAAAAATATTTGGTGGCACGTCTCTATACCTGACGAGGCACTTCTTTTTAAAATGGCACGTTGATCCATAAAGATTCGCCACCCCTGTCCTAGATAAACAGCTACGGTCCTTATAACTTCTGTTCTGGCTTTAATCCGGCTATACCCGTTGGGCTCGACCCACTTTTGATTAATCTGCACCTGGTACTGTTAGGCTTATTCCCAGACTAAAGATTCCTATTCTTGACTTAATTTCATATCACCTAGCGACTACCTTTCTACTTACCGACTACTCGAATGCTAAACTTCCCGTATATATATGATTCCTAATTTTACATATACATTCTTCTTCTTGAGTTGGTTGGAAAGAATTGCCATTCTGACCCCAAAGAAATCCCAAGAGGACAGTTGATTGAAATCGCGATGAATGCCCCCATCAGGTTTATAAAATGTCTTGTTGTAAATATATATATATATATATATATATATATATATGCTCTTTGCTAACAGCATAGCAACAACAACCTTATATGCCTTTCTTATTTGCTATATATATATATAGTGCAAATAATGATTACTATATGTAGTTTCTGTGGGGCAAAAAAAGAGTGAAAATTAAGAACACCTCTCTCTCTCTCTCTCTGCTTTTGACTTAGTTTGATTGTTCCACAGAAAATTCAAACGGAGCCTTAGAAAGGTGAACTAGGTACTCAATTATTAATTTCTCCCCAAACCAAATTTCTCCTGTTTTCCAAAATGGTGAGTCACCCCCTCTTAACATGTTCGCTGGCACGTCAGCATGACACTCGTATGGCGTCCCCACGCTCTGAGACGACGATCCACTATAAGTTATATGCTTTATTTTTCGTGTGGCTTGGGAGGCTGAACGAAGAGGTTTTTGAAGCATGTTAGTGAAGCTATGTTTTTATATTTTTATGTGTGCTTCGTTTTTAAATTTTCTGTTTTAAATTCTTTAATATCCGTTTTTAAAAATGGCGGACATTACAAGTATTGCATGGCCTTCCCAACCTAAAAAGGAAAGGAAATAAAATTTACTGAAGCCGAAATATTAGGATTACTAGAAAAAGAGTGATCACATGAAAATAAAAGTTTTCCCGTTCTTCTGGTTTTACTACTAAAATATAAGAGGAATGTTTTTAATCAGTGAAACACTATTTTGTAATTCGGCTTCTGAGGATGGATATATCAATTTTCTGGCGGGGAATGTGTTAAGATGTTCTGTAAAATAAAAGCAGTGATAATCTTTATATTTTCAGGCAATTTTATATTTACGTTCATATCAGAATGATAATTCTATCCCTTTCGCTAAATTAGTTCTGGATTGTTGTAATTTTTTTTTTTTTTTACTTATTTAAAAAATATCTCTATCTATACATCTTTTTTATTTGTTCTATAGATTTTTTTAGCCTTTTACAAAATAATGTAAATGGACTTAAAATATGCCTTCCTATATTAATGTTGTTTTCATGTATATATAAGTAACTTCCCGGCAGTATATTTTTTAAATTGTTCCTACTTTTTTCCCACTTTAAAAACAGAAAAAGGGCACGTTCGTTCTGGAGCTGTTTCCAATATTCGTGCATTTTCTTTTAGAGGCCTTAGGTAGTAGTTGCTGATCGAACCTTTCGATGGTCACGTCTGTTTTTATTGATACCTATACATTATTATTGAGTATCGTCGTGGATTGATTCCATAGCATGAATATCGAAAAAATTACAAACTCGTGTGACTTATTTTTTATAATCAGTTGGGAGATGATCATTAATATTTAGGGTTGCATGTGTGTACAACTTCAGTTGCAACTTTCTCGCCGTTGTTACGTTAAATAAAAAAACAACTTATTAGTTATTCTCTCTGTTTAAGCTTCAGATTTGTCTATTATCATTAAGAAATATAATTAAATAATATAATTAAATTTAACTATGTGGAGTGAATATATATAGAAAATTCTGTATTATATCAAGAGTAATTTTTTTTTATTATTCCCCATGAGCTGTTTGAAATAATCAATTTCTGAAAATCTAAGAAGTTTAACTGACCATTTAAACTGATTTATGTTTGAAAGTACTCAAGTAAATACAACTTCTCAATTAAATACTTTAAAGAGAGCCATAGCATGGAGTGCATTACAGTAATAAAATCCGGCGCATATAGCAACATCTACAGTTTCAAGCTGCATTTTTAGCTTTTAGGTATATTCGCTGTATAACGCGCACCTCCTTTTTCAGAAAAGCCTGAAATTTTCGTGTGCAATGCTCATGTTTTGAGAAGTCATTTATTCGAGGTATTATTTCAATCGCTTTTTTGAAAAAAATATTATATTTCTAGAACTACAGGATTGTTTTTTTAAAGTTCTGAGGAATGTCATTGCTTATTATTATTCTAATCTGGTATTCATGAAGTTTTACTAGTTAACTACATTCTTTACATTCTACATTCTACATTCTTCCATTTTTTTTTGTTTAAATTTTTCCGATTCTTTTAATGAGTTTAACCTTTCCGAGACGGTTAATTTTGAAAACAAATCGCTCTTCAGGACGGGACGTTTGGCTGTGTTGAATTTTTTTTTTTTCTTTTTCTTAAATCTAAAATTGACGCTACAATGTGCCAATGAATAATTTGTTGTTTACTTGTTTATCAATATATGGGTAAATACAGTGGCGTAACGGACATCCCCACTAACCCCGCATTGGGGGGGCACAGGATTCAGGGGGCTAAAGCCGATTGACACCGAGTACGAACCCTTTGTAAGATCAGGGCTGGAACCCAAAACCTGACTTTGCAGCCCCCGTCGTAATATACTTCGTTACGCCACTGCGTAAATAAGGAAATCTTATAACCCCTCTCCCACTTTTTTTGTTTCGTTTGAAAGCTCAGCCAGGTCTGAAATTGGGTTCAGTGATGGATTTTGGCGGCGTTTTTGACGGACCACGTGGTATTCAAATAGCAGTTAAGAAGTGGGCGAGAGTGAGAAGAATATTAACGTGACACTATTCAGCTACTCAAAGGGCTTTCGGAGAGGGACCCGGTAATTTTTGAACCATGGACAAATGATAAGGACGACACCTGAGCTGGAACCCCTTTCTCCTATCTTCTACAACCCACCAACGGGTGGACATTTGAGCATTGACAAACATAACGTGCATCGTTTCCTACGGCGGGTCTTCAGCGGCACTAGTTTGAACTCATAACTCGCCGACCACAAGTCCGTTACCCTGACCACTAGGTTTACCGCGGTGACATATTTAAGAGGGATTTTTTTATTTAAGATTCTATTTTTATTCTTGTTTTATTTTGAAAAAAACCTGGTTACAGAGAGCAAGAGCAGCGCAGAAAATTAGCATAAACAAAAATAAATACATTGCATCCATACAAAGACAAATATAAAGGAATTTGCACAATTATTGTTTTTAAAAAATAAATATGACTAATGATCAGTAGCGCACACAAAAATTTTCAAGGGTCGAAAGTCCACCATTTTGGTATCATGTTCCAATACGCCGCCCAACATATTACTTTTTGATTTTTGTCGATTTTCGAGACAAAACAATACATAATTAATTATTGAATAAATAATTAGTATTAATTAATAAAATTAACTATTAATAATACAAATACATAATTAAATTTTGTAATACATACATAGAATTATAACCAATCAAAAATTCAGGGCTATAGAGTCCGAGCCTCAGGGGATGATACCCCCTTGTGTGATACCCTGCTAATGAAGTTATTACACTATATACAATAAATCACATTATCAAAATTCCCAGTATAAGATATAAATATCTCATTCAATCTACTAACGATTGCGTGCATCAAAATGCTTACATTCTAAATTTCCACGTAACTTGTTCGACATGCAGGGAACGATTCTACTTTTGTCGCATCAAACATGTACTTTTGCGTCGCTCCTCACGGTTTACAATTACAAAATAGACTCTACACACTACAGTCTGTTTCTAAGGACTTCACGGGTATCTTAAGACTAAGAAGTCAAACAACTAACTAATGCCTATTGACGGGAATATATGGCCGTGGGCCAACTGGGCCGGACCTCGGCCTTGGAGCTTCGTCTCGTTCTTGACTCAGCCTCGAATGTTAATTCCGAACATATATTCATACTATAATGCCGACTGTTTGTGGTGGCCATACTACGTTATTATGTATATATAGGCCAAAGATGACGACAATAAAGCATCATTGCCAATTTGGTTGAACAGTAGCGGTCATTTCAAGCGTTTTGTGTGTCATACATTTATTTGTGACGTGTTATCGTTCTTACAGTATTTGGCAACATATGCTATAATATACTGTTTTTTCTACGAGAAAGTATGTTCAAGCTCTAGGGGTTCCGTGAGTTGAAAAGTTTGAAGACCACTGATGAGCAAAGGGGGGGATGTTCTGATCAAAAACGGCGTGGAATGATAGCTGTTCGTCTTCTTGTCGATAATGCATCTTCTCACTTATCTCGAGGTTCAATTAAAAATTTCCACATCCATCTATTCTCCCCGATCTTTCCCTAAGAGATTTTTCTTGCTCTCAGAATTTTAAAAAAAATTTAAGGTAAATCGGAGACGAAAACACAAATGATGTTTAAGAAGGGAACTATGCTTTTTGACTGCAATCTGCATTGGTGATGGGATTCAACAAATATGAACTAAGAAGTAAGAACGGGAAGTTCATAACTCTGAATGGTGACTATATGAAGCCATAAGAATAACAAGGAAGTAAGCATGTTTTTTTTTTTTATATCACAGATTATTTTTATCAGGGATGCATAACTTTACGCTTTTTTCCGTCTTTACAATTCCAGTAATGTGGACATATTGTAAATGTTAACTCAATATAAAATCATTTTCGTGACAGAGAATTAAATAAATTTTTAGTGTTTTATATTTTAGGCATTCGAATACAGTTTACAGGAAAATTAAATCCCCTAAAAGAGTTCGGAAAGCGATTAATTTCCTTTTAACAGAGGGGAAAAAATAAAAGGGCAATTAATTCAGGGAAAAAGATGCTAAAAATAAAATCTTATCATTAAATTTCTGTGTAATCCAAATATTCGTAATAACCTAATTTATTCTTATAAATAACATAAGTATTAATTATTTACATAACTTTTCTTCCCCCTCCCTCGCAAAAAAGGACAAAACTTTGTTTAACTTTATTAATTTTCCTTTTTCTATTTCCCCATTTATTTTTTCTTTGTTAGGAGGAATTAAAGAATTCCTCGTCTAAATTTGGCATTTAAAAGATATTCGACTTTTATAGATGATGTCTTTTAGTTGAAACTGAATTTTTTGTTTTATTTTTTATCGTTTTACTCTAAGTCACATTCATAGCGCAACAAGATAGTGTACAAAATTTTTAATATATAATCACCTGTGTGTGTGTGTGTCTCTCTCTCTCTCTCTCTCGTCTCTCTCTCTCTCTCTCAAAAATTTCATATTTTAAATATTTGTTGTGTTTCTAAACAGAAAATTTTTCTCCAAAAGGTCTTAGTTATCAGTTTCTTTGATTTGGCTCCTAAAATCTTGTACATTTTAAATTTCTTCCTATGAATGTTTATAACAAATTAAAATCTATCTCTCATGATTTCTTCTCATGATTCATGACCAGAATGGTGAACCAATGAATGGCACGTGACAGAATATTTTGGGCACTCCATCGATCAAAACGATTTGCATTTCATTTCAAAATAACAAAGTTCAATATGAAGTATTACGAGCAAACGCGAGTGATCGGTCAACAGTTTTCAGTAAGATTTTCTATAAGTTCAAAGAATTCTCGGAAACGCCCAAGTTTCTTATGCACCTTGATGTGACTTCATTTAATAAACTAAACTTGTCCCAATCTTGATGGTTGCAAACTGAAAAATTTGAAATGTAACTCTGATTGGATTTCCAGTCTAGTTCAATGTAGATTCAAAAATTTGGTGAGAAAAAAGAGAAAGTTGGAATTGATTGAAACTGAATTATTAACAATCAACAAGTAAAAATGCTAGTAATGAAATTTTGGAAACATGGAATTCGATTTCAGACACATTTAATTGTTTG